>CM034147.1:51606329-52335503 GCA_019776745.2 Taxus chinensis
AATATTGTTAGCCGCAATATTTTTCTTATGTAGATATTTTGGTTCTTATGTACAAATTAGTATAAAGTGAGTCTATATTTTAGATCATTTTATATTTTTTCTACTTGGAAGCTTATTTTATTTCATGATATTTTTTCTAAATATTTTTCTTATGTAGATATTATGGTCATTGTGTATCAATTAGTAATTGTGTGTTGTAAATTAAATAAGAAAGTTGTGACATGTTTCTATTCTTCAACTTCATTCCTAGTTTTACATCTTGTTTTAGTTCATATATTGTTCCTTCAAATATTCAAAGTGAATTTCTATGGTTTTATCTTATAATAAAATAGAGGAATTATACTACTATGTTTTAGTGCATCACCTCCTTTTAGTATTTTATCTTTCTCCTTTTCACCCCCAAACAATTTTACTTCCAGCACTAAGAAATGAATTTACTTACTCTATAAATTATTCTAAAATGCAATCCCCATGCTTTGGAATATACCATGTTATGTTATTGTTGGAGCTCAAAATTACACCCTTCCTCGAGTCATAGACAACCCAATATTTTGAGGCAACATGGGACTGTCTCTCAATTGTGGGACCTGCGAAGTGAGACAGATCTCCAGATAAGGCTGGATTCCTCTACCTATTTCTAATGCTAACATTATGATTTCAAGGGACTAAGGTGAGAAGAGATGCATAAAATAAATCTTAAACTAAGGGAAGGAAATAATGCCAAAAAGAGGGTCAATCACTCTCTACAAGGGCGAAAGAAAGATGGAAAATTCGGGAGAGAGGGTGAAACAGACACGCCATAGACAAGAACAACATAGACCATGAATTTATCAGTGAACAACACATGAAAAGGAGCCTGTAAGTAAAGGAAACACACAAAATGACAAGAAATGTGAACAGAGAGGCAAGGACAAATAAAATGTGAGACCAAGGAAGAGAGATAGCCACAAAATCTGATTCTATTGCTCAAAAGATGCACATTCGATTAAATTCATGGTAGAAGGTGAAAATACATTGGAGGAAAAACTCAAGGTATGAAACCCATGGGAATTCGGCCGTCATTTTGATATGGTGTCATTACAACAAAGAGGGATCCATTTTCATGAGCAGATCTCTTACATTTATAGAAAATAAGGAGAGAAGAAGAGGAAAAGACAAGGAAATTGAATTCAAATTCAACCACCAACATTAATTTCTCTAAAAAAATTGGGCACCTCTAGTTATCCACTGCAACGCGCAATTTCCCAAAGATGGGTGCCCATACTGCATTAAATGTTGGTAGTTGTGCTGCTTAGCACTATACCTTTTGGTATGTTGGATAATTATTCCACGTTTTCACTTATCAATATTTAGTAAAATTAAGAAATCCAATTTCCATTGCAAAGAGGATGTTGAGACCTTTCCATCGATATCAATTTTACAAAGATCGGATCATCCAATCAAAATTTATGGCACTTTTAGTCTCCCACATAAAGTTTTCATTTTTCTTCAATATGCAGCTTCTCTTTTCAATTTTGTGTGGTTTCCTCTTCCCTTCTACTTTATCCCATAGATCTCAATGTGGCATGACATTGTGTCAACCTCCACATAATTATTTTCCTTCACCTCACGTATTTTTTCAACATCTGCGGACCCTTTACTTAATTTTTGGCTTTCCGGACCTCCGCAACATCCTCCAATTCCTCTGCGGTTATTTTATGACTTTGGAAGCTTTATCTCCTTAGCCACAACTTATGATTTTCATCCAGGGAAATCTAAAACACTTCCATGGATAACATTCCTTTACCCATGGCTCTTTTCTACTTCCATGGTTTGCTCCAACTCTTCGTGGCCTTTGTTCTAAGTCCATGACAATCTAAGTTTCTCTATTTTTGTAAGGGGTGCAAAAATAGACAACAATTATGATTCAAGTAGTAACAATTGAGACATTTTTCAGCATCAACACCCTCAATTTTGGACATTAAAGCACTCTTGAAATGTCAACTAGGAATTATGGAGTCCATTTCCACTAAGCTTATCCTATTATGTGCTAATTTGTCTAAATTTTACACGCATCCTCTCAATGCACTCCTAGATTGTGATCTTCATGGGTTATCCATAGTTCCTACCATTTGTTCCAATCTTTCAGAACACCTTCTCAACCACCCTATAGATTTTTTTTCCTCTTGTGAGAAACACACCAGTGGCATCGGTTTTTGTTTATTCCATCTTATGGTTTATTCACATAATGAAATTGGTAAGTACTCAAAAGTCATTGTGTCACCCATTTGGCCTATTTTTTGGACTACTCAAAATAGAATTGGTTTCTAATAACATAATTCTTTTCAAGGATATTTTTACATGAGCTTAGACCTTATTTTTGTTTTCTCCACTATAAATGACATCAAGTAACATAACCGTATTTCACCTCATCATTTCAAATCTTTGATTATATTACCTTCAAAAATCATGAGGAGTGATACAATTGATATTTCTTCACATAGACATAATACATGTTATTTTAAAAAAGAAATACATATGCATGAGATTTTATTGTAGGTTATTATTTATCCTATTATTTATTTATTAGGATAATTCTTACACTTGCGTTATCCCTACACTTGTTGGGTTAGCTTTCTTAGGTGTACTAGTTGTGTTGAGTTAGCTTCTCAATTATGTGAATTTAGCTTATTAGTCTTTTAGAGTTAACTTAACTACCATTATCAGTTAGTGGGAGTTCTTCACCACTGATTTAGGTAGTAGTTACACTTCCCTCCTCCCATATGTGCATCTTTCTTATTGATTAATTCAATTCATTGTATTGTAATGTATTGAGCATTATGGATTATGATGGATTTCCATATATGGTATTTTAGCTCTTCTATTTTGAAAATCTAATGTGGTGTGCTATTATCATCTGAGATCGTGGCTTGGAACAATCTTCTTATCATTCCTTTCATGAGACACTTCAACCTATTGAAAACTCTTTGAGAAATAAGAGTCATGTGAATTCTTCATAATACACCTTAAGACCTATCCAAGAATGAGTGTTATATGTTCTACTACAACAATTTTAGATTTTGTCACAAATGACACTCTTAAGTCTCCATCAAAGGATTCTTTTGATTTTTCTTTGATTACATTAATTGTGCCCTTGGCACCTAATCACATAAAAATGCATTTATCCACAATTTTTATTCATCTTAGATAGGTTTTAGATCGTTTAAGGAAATTTCGAGAGAATTATTTGTGTGAATTATATAGATGAGCTTAATCTAATATTCATTTTATTTCTTTACATACTAATCATTTTTTCTAGCACTGCTCCCTTTTGGGATAAAATGTCTTATTTTTTATGGGTTATTTGACATATTACCAATATATATATTTTAGTATGGAGTGTTTTCTAGTGGCATCAATATTATTCTACTTATTTGGTGATATTTTGGGATCTATGTAAAGTATTTCGCAACTCCAAAAGTGATATTCTTCTTCTACATCTCCCATATTCATGCATCCTTGAAAAATATTGTAATTTTTAGATTTTGGGAACCATATAACAATTTCACTTATATTGTGTTCTTCATAGTTTTTCATCTACTCAATCTAATTCAAAATACAAGTGGTTTATTAATAGCTGTTATTCAGTTTTTTTAGATTCTTTCTTGGGTTATTTTTATTCAACTTATACTATGTTGGTGCCCAATTTGAAACATCCATGTTTTGTTAAGGTGAAATGCATTTTTTCCTTATTTCTGAGGAAGAATGGTTTTGGGATTCTCATATACTTCGAATTTGACAAAAAAGAACTTTCACCTTAGCAAACAGGGATGTTTCAAATGGGGCACCAACATTGGCTCCAGCTTGGGGATGGGAACTCCCTGCGAGAATACTTTTTTCCTCAAGGACCTAGATGGGGAATTGCTTGAGATACCTGTTAATGGCAGAAATTTGAAGCATTTCTTGGATTCATCCCCAAAACTGAAGTTTGCATATCACTTGTACAATGTATAGTTTTTGTTTCTGCTCTGTTTGTTGTTGTTTTGGTCAGTTTTTGGTTTGCCTTTATGTGTGGTAGCCCTTTTTGTTGGTTTATGAGTTGGTTTTTTGGATGTTTGGCTTGTGAATCTGTTTTCCCAATGGTTTTTTGGCACATGGTCTGCTTTAGTTCTTATGGCACTTGCAGGGAGTGCCCATCCCCAAGCTGGAGCCAATTTTGGTGCCCAATTTGAAACATCCCTATTTTGCTAAGGTGAAATGTGTTTTTGCCATGTTGCTAAGGTGAGAATACTTTTTTCCTCAAGGACCTAGATGGGGAATTACTTGAGCTTCCTGTTAATGGCAAAAATTTGAAACATTTCTTGGATTCATCCCTAAAACTGAAGTTTTCATATCACTTGTACAGTGTATAGTTTTTGTTTCTGCTCTGTTTGTTGTTATTTTGGTCAGTTTTTAGTTTGCCTTTGTGTGTGGTAGCCCCTTTTGTTGGTTTATCAGTTGGTTTTTTGGATTTTTTGGCTTGTGACTCCATTTAACCAATGGTTTTTTGGTACATGGTCTACTTTAGTTCTTGTGGCATTCGCAGGTGGGGCCCATCCCCAAGCTGGAGCCAATGTTGGTGCCTAATTTGAAACATCCCTGTTTTACTAAGGTGAAATGTGTTTTTTCCCTGTTTCTAAGGAAGAATGGTTTTGGGATTCTCATATCCTTTGAATTTGACAAAAAACAACTCATTTTTGTGTTTGAGTGCTATGTGTTTGTATTTCCTCCATTTTGCACAATTCTGAAGGAATCTCCAAGTTTACTTTGTGAATTACCCTAATTTTTCCCGTTTCAAATGCATCTGCCATTTTTTCATTTTTTGCCGGCCTTTGGAGCTTGAAATAATTTTATTTGTACTTATTTTCCCTCAAGAATTCTTTTTCATGGTCGTAAATTTCCTAAAATCACTTTCCATTTGTCTTTTGATTGAAAAATTCTTCACCCACGAAGAAAAAATTGATTTTGGTGGTCGCTGGCAATTTCTGCATTTTTTGACTATCATACAGGCATCCTTTGCCCATCAATTTCTATCTCATATATTTTTCATACGTGGTCATTTGTAATTGGACAAGGATCAGTGGGTCATTTCTAAAAACTTAACATTTTTGTGTTTTTGGAAAAATGTGCAAGTTGCCCCCGTAGCTCCGCAGAGCCCCAGAGGAGGTACATATGTCGCAAGCAGAGTGAACGCGGACAGGCGAGTTGTTTTGTGCCTTAGGGAACTTTGGAAAATGCGTGGAAATGAATAAAATCCCCCAAGGCCTGCATCCAATCAGAGGAGGACACGTGGCAGGTGGGGAGATGGAAAGGCAGAGGAGTTTGATACTTTTTGACCTTTGGTGAAAAAGAGTTAAAGTATAAAATTGGACCGCAAACTCGTAGCCAATGGGATGAAGACACGTGTCAGCATCAAGGCTCAGAGTTGGGGAGGTAGGTCGTCAGAGGCAAGTTGTATTTTCAGCCTCTAGTTATCAAAAGGATAAAATCATTGAATGGACCCGCGAGCCCAAAGGTAAAAAGTCAAAATTTCATCTAAGGAGTCAATGGCAGAGGAAATGCTAAAAATTTTCCATCACGAAATATGATTAAAATATGAAATGAGAAGCACTGCCCCTTAACCAATCATATGAAGACACGTGTCTTGTAGGAGGGCGGAGCTGCGGAGGAAAATTGAAAAATTTTCCTTTGTCTAAAAAGATGCAAAATGTGTAAAATTGAGCCGCGACTCCATATCCAGTCATATTGTGCCACGTGTCAGAACCAAATTGTAAAGGTGGAGTGGCAGAGGAAATCAAGAAATTTTGCAAATTTTCAAAAAATTTGTAAAAAGCTCAAAAGTGTCCCCGAGGCCCTTTTTGCCGGATCTGCCACATGGAGGGCTCAGATTTAAAGATAAGAACAAATCGACGGTAGCTATGCATTTCACCAGTTTGGCCGCCATTTAAGCTCCAGGAAGTTTGGAGATGTGTTTTCTGCATCGATCTTCATCTAATTTTTTGCCAATTCATGTTGTTTTGGCCTGTAGGGTTTGAATTCATCGAATTAGGGGCTCAATTTGTGAATCCAAAGCAAATTTCAAATGATTTTTTACTCTAATTTGTGAAAAACGTGAATTACCATATCCAAAGTTGTAGAGTAAAAAATTAGGAAAGGAAAAGATGAAATAATGAAATGAAAGGGGTCTACATGCGTGGGGAATGAAAAATGTGCTTCCACTTTGAAGAATGATGAAAGTTTTGTAATGATTCACCTTTTTAAAGAACAACTGGCAAATTTTTACAAGTTTGTTAAATGTCCTTTTCTAGAAATATTGCAAAGAAAAGGTGCTACGAATATTCCACTTTTGGAGGGAAGATTTGAGGGGAGAAGTGAGTGAGTGAGTGAAATTTATATTTGCATGAATTTTTCATGCAAATGGTCAGAGAAACTTAGAATTTTCATGGGAAAATCTGGGAAGAACCCATTCTCTGAGAAACCACCTGAGAGCCATTTTAACTCCTTTTGTATCAAATTTATATCATGTTACATTGTTTATAGATGTATAACCACTTACAAGCTCTGAGATTTTTCTTATAACATTCCCCTACTAATAAATTTGGTCATTCTGGATTATTTTGTGATATCTCTTGGTAAAATTTCCATTTACTTATGTTTCAGAATGTTTTCAATTTGTGTTTTTGCTCCTGTTGCAATCTGGTGTTTGGAATTTCCTTTTGATCATGTAGATCTAATTTTGGTAATAGCTTAGTGGCATTTGCAATTCCAAAATCAGAAGAGCTTTCATCTGATGAAGGGATAAATAAATTTAAATTCATTGTGCTTTCCTTGATATAGATTTGATTGTAAACCTTTGGGGGTACCTTAGGTCTGATAGAATAGAAATTTCTAAATGCTTTGTTGATTCACTTAACTCAAGTTTTTGTGATAAATCATCAAATATTGTGTGGAAGAGTGCAGATCTGGGCTTCCATTTGATGTACATATCCTAGTTGAAGGAACACCTTAACCTCTTTGAAGCATTTCTATTGTTTGAGTCTTTCAAGTTTTTCAAAGGTCCTAAAAGAAGTTGGAAAATTCTAGTTAGTCTTGTCTGAATATCTCCCACCCCAAAATTCATTTCAAATTAACTCATCCTACCTATAATACCCCTGCATTGTATTGTGTATCAACAAAATAATACAATCCATTTACAAAAATGCACAAAGCAAATCAGGATCATACCATGTCTTTAGTAGCCTTAGCCTTGTCTTGAAAGCATTTCCATCATTTAGTAGTGACATCTCTGTTGAGTTTGAATAATGGGAAATTGATCATGTTTTCTCAAGGCCATCTCCATATAATCTGCACAGTACAAGGATATTTTCACCTCCTTCACAAAATAGAGGCTACAATATAGGTTCTCTTACCTTGGTTGATAGGCACAACCTAAAATCATGAGGATTAGATCAAATCCTTCCAAGGTGCTACCCACTTCTTCAAATCCTGAGTGCTAACAAGTCAGATAAATTGCTTCCCCAGCTACAAAAAGACATATAAACCATTTATATGCCTCTGAATGTCTTGTAAAATCCATGATGCAGCTCAAGTTGTGAAGGAGATTAAATTTGGGTACCAACATACCACACCTTCGATAAATTATGTTATTATAATTTTTTTTGGACAAATTCTTGTAACCATAATTTCAATAAATTTGGACTTATTCTAGTCCAAATTAAAAACATACATTGTCTATATTCGTTTTATTTGTTATAGATATTATATTGTCTTAGTGTTCACATGGATATATTTGTAACATAGGAAAATAAATATTGTAATAATTAGTACATGATTGAAATAATATTGTTAATAATATGTGAAGTTGTAATAAACAACTCACAGATATATTGGTAAGTTTTAGAGAATAATGGGATGTGTGTGAGAAAGTAAAGGTGGAGAGATAAGTGGAAGGTTGAAAGGTTTGGGGATGAGGATAGACTCCTTAATGGTAGGAGTTTCTCAACCTATTTATATTGTATTCCTCCTTCCTATTTGGTATCTCGTATGAATAAAATTAGAATATTATTATTTTTGTGTTTATTTTATTGTGTATTTAATTTGTGAAATCTAAACCAAAATTAACATTATTTGTCTCAAATAATGGAATTCAAATATACCATTACTGGATTCTAAATGAGATATTTTTAGAATTATATATCATCTGTTTTGGAATTCAATTTTAGAGTTTATAGTTTTTATCTTAAATAAAAATAGTAAATAATGTTGGTTATATTAGTTTGATCATTTATTAAAAGTTGTTTATTTACAAGCTATCCTAAATCTATGAAACTGTCATGCATAACAAAAAACGTTAATACAAAAAGAAAAATAGAGGTTACATTAACACTTTACATACATTATTCAGATTCTACTGACATTCCAAATATTCTTAAAATGGGTAGATGCCCATTCTGGTACAACCAATACCTCTTAGATTGGACATATGCTCATACTCTTATTACAAAATGTATAATATTTACAATTAGTTGTTCAACATGGTCAGAGCTAATGGAAACGAATTGTCTGAAGTTGGAAGTATGAATGGTTTGGATCTGGAAGTATATTAAGTGTTTCATAGTTAAAAGTGTTAATGGTGCGGAGCTAAAAGTATGGATGGTTTGGAGCTAGAAGTATATTAAGTGTTCTAGAGATAAAAGTGTTAATGGTCTGGAGCTAGAAGTATGGATTGTCTGGAGATGGAAGAATGGATTGTCTGGAGCTACCTTTAAGGCATAATATACATAGCCTAGAGATCATTCTGGATCCCCACAATATATATTTTTATAGTTGTATAGAGTAAAATCAATCAAGCTTACTAATTATTTTTTATTATGTTTCCAAATACCTATGCATATTTTGGTGTGGCCCCACATGATTTAACCACATTATGCATAAGTGTATAAATATTTTTCTATCAGAATGCATTGTTCCATCAAATGTCTAGTTGGCTGATAATTCAAATAAAAAGGATTTGTGTCTGTCATGAAAAAAGCATGTTTTCTCACCTATGAATAATATGTTCTCTACTCCATACGTGTGAATGTACATGTATAAAACCTTTTTCATATTTTTTATGTAAACTGGAAAAATGTTCTTCTTCTTTGATCTAATAACATTAATATTGTTGGTCTCACATTGCATTATACCTCAACAAAAAAATGAATCCTATATTTTGTAGCTTGTCAAATTTTATAATGAATATGCATTGTTCTCTTGAGCGATGGTATATAAACCACAATCCAATATCAGAATGTTGTCATGCTAACCTTAACAATGTAGGGCTAAATGTTGGACAAAAGTATTATTAGCGTGAATATGTAAAATATGGTTAGATGTATGGTGATTTAAATTCAGTAATCCTGGGAACTTTAAATAACAGTTCTTCTACCCCAAAACCAATAACTTCCATGTGGAATGAGATATTAAAAATCAACCAATACACAACATCGATCCTCTATTGTTTAAATGTAAAATAAGAGTTTATCAGTAATGAGAAGTTATAAAATCCATAGTTATCCATATTCTTTATCTCGACACCACTCCCTCACAAGAAAATCTCTTAATAATCCAAAATCATCCTGCTGAGAAATTTCCTAACTCCAATATAAATGATGACTATGATTAACTATTCTTCTATCATTCCTTGGCATTGGCCGTTGTAATCATGTAGCTTCTCAAAGAAATTAGTAAGGGAAAGCTCTCCAATTATTACAATTAAGAATTCAATTATATTACTTTATTTTTTAAAATCTATTGTCCCTAAGATAAATGACTACATTGATTTAAGTCTTCTCTTACATTATGTGTATCACCTATTAAGGCTAATTGTAATAAGATCAAAATGCTATCATAAGTCAAAAGCTTCACCAACTTTTTGTCCAAATCTCTGATTGAAGTCCCTCTGCTAGAGACACCACAAACATTCATCATCAGAATCTCCTTTGTTGCTTACATTGATTATGACCAATTGTTTAAAAATTGTACATGAATATTTTGATCTCTCCAATATTGCATCCAATGTCATAAAAATTGATAACCCATCATCTGCTTTTCTCATGTCATCAATCATCCATACCACCCATTTGCATAGAAAATGAATTGATGGTATGCTGCAACATTATCATCATCCTCAACATCACTATCTTCATTGCAATTTTTTCTAGATTAACATCTACGTCAATTACAGACCAAAATGTTATTTGAAATTGTCCAGATTCAGCTAATAGAAATTGACCGATGGATCCTCTTTGTTGAACATGCTTGTCATTGAATTGGAAAATATTTTGCCTATTAGAATTTTTCTTTTGAACTAACAATCCATCTAATTCAATAGAAAGAAAAAAAAATCGAGGCACTAAAAATAATAATAATGAGATACATTATTACATTATATTTATTTAGAATCCATTAAGAGTATTTCACCAAGAATATATTTTTACCTATATCCACACATATTTCCATTGTTTGAATATTGACTCAAGCTTTAGATTCTGTGCAATGTAAGAATTGTAATTAATAACAGTTTAATGAATTGATTCCAACCAATTTTGAAAAGTATTTAATTTTATAAAAAATTAAAAAATAATATTTGATATTTGTTTGTGAATTAGTTGTCATATTCGGTGGTGTATGGTTTGACAAAACATCTGTATTCATTTCCATTAGTTATAAGTCTTATTTTGGAAGGTTTTTCTAATTGGAATTTGGAATGTCACCCTCAGGAATAACAATTACTTCAAATTGATTTACTTCATTGTTAAAACTTGTGGCAAAACCACTCATATATGTTTGAAGTGGTTCAATAATATTTTTCATGAAATAGATAAGCTTGGATTGGAAATAAAGCATTTTTAATAATGGTCCATTCTCAAATACATATTAAAGGAAGCTTCAAAATTGTTTATAATTGGTATCTCTCCTTTCAGAGAAATTTTTAGAATGGGAAATTTCCTAGTTTGGTACAAACAATATTCTTAGAATGGAAATATGCTCATTCTCTTATTATAAAATGTACAATATTTACAATTAATTGTTCATGTAGTTTGGAGGTAATAGAAGAAAAAATTCTAGAGATGAAAGTTAGAATCGTATGAAGCTTGAAGTATAAGTGATTTGGAGATAAACGTGTTAATGTTCCAAAGCTAGAAGTATCAATGGTATGGAGCTAGGAGTATGAATGATACAGAAATGGAAAGATGGATTGTTTGGAGCTTGAATGATGGGTGGTCTATTGCTAGTAGTATTAATGGTCAAGGTCTATAAGTATTAATGGTATGGAGCTACAAGTATGTATGGTCCAGAGATCTAAGTATGAATTATTTGGAACTGGAAGAATGAATGGGATAGAGCTGGAAATATTAATGGTCCAAATCTTAAAGGGTGAATGGTTAGGAGCTGGGAATGTATATGGTACAGAGATCAAAAGGTGAATGCTTAGGATATCGAATTATAAATAGTATAAGAATGGGAACCTTCCCATTTATTTCATTCTCTAAAAAACGTATACATGAACATATTATATCAAGGAAATGATTCTGAAAATTCAAGCTATATAAAGTAAAGATCACTAAGAATAGATAACATTCATTTTAAATTACATAAAATAGTGTAATATGAAAATTAGAATAACAAATGCTTATTAAAAGATAATCACCTAGAGGCATAGTTAGAATTTTATAATATTGTTTCAACATGATCTCATGCTTTGGATTTTCCACTACAGATATAAGGCAAGTCCTCTAGAGATTTTGTGTTTCCTTTATTGCATTTGTACCACTATATAATGTTAAAATTGGGGTTGAATCAGTGCTTCATTTCTAAATAATGTGCTCCCAAAAATGCATATATCTCTCATGTTTGAATAGATGTTCTGCAATGAAAACCCCAATATCATTGGGTCTGACAATATCCAAGGGCTCATCATGTGACCAATCAAGATCTACTACCATATCTCCATCAATATTTTCATTTGAACTATGTACACCATATATGCTAAAAATTATTGACAACCCTCTTAGCCTAAGATCTTCATTCAAAACCCTGTAGCACCCTTCTGAAATGGTTGCATTCATTTTAAAGTTTTTTTCATGTAAATTCCTACAAAATTTTAAAACAAATATGCTTGTACTATGGGTAAAATAAATATGCATACACAGTTCATGGTACTTGAACTGATGCATGTGAGAAGTTTTATTATATCCTTTTGTGATATTTACTCACAAGATTACAAAAATCAGCAATAACCACTTCTACACTGAGTAAGGACATATGATTTTCTAAACCTCCCAATGTTCTTCTTAGAAAAAAATGATAAGAACATTGATGTAAACTCATGATATTGTTCTCTTGGTTGTAACATTACTATAAAAGAAGATACATATAATTCAAGGATATCAATCACATTCTTTGAATATATTTTTTCATCTCCTTGACTCCCTTCATCTAATTGAGTAGATTTTCTTTTTTTTTTTCTTTTCAACTTCAAACTCTTGACAGAGTTGAGAAAAATGAGTCTCATGCATTTCAAATTTCTCAATCACATTTATTACATTACATCCCATAATAGAAATTTTTTCTAGAACTCATGTTTAGCATATAAAATATAATGTTAATTCTTGTGGATACATTATCCTTTACCATATTGAAATAATCCTTCAATACTATTGCATTCACACCATGTTATGTTTTAAACCAAACTTCACCACTGATACATTTATCTGCAAGCATATCTAATTCTTCATTTATCATACCTTTTGTGCCCCTGAAAATTCCTGTTGTAAGTTGGTCTAATGAATTTATCTTGAAGTTGAGGTCATTAGATTTCTTTGGACAACATGGAAACCCACCATTAGCATACAAATCAAAAAATAACACCCATTTTTCCCAAATATCATATGGAAGAACAAGGAATGGAAGCTTATCGCTTAAGATTTCTACTTTTTCATCTAAAAAATAAGTAGACACTTCCTCTCAAATGATTGCATGCGAACAAAAAAGTAATATTTATTACTCACATGTTATAATACAAGAATATCTAAAATTATATTTAGTTCATTTCTATGTGTGATAAAATGAAGTGCAAAATATAAATACCTTCCAATTTTCTAACTTTTCATAGCCAAAACTAGGACGTTGTGATCTCTTTTATAGGATCCACCTTGATCTGAATTTGTACAAATTGTCAATAAATATTGTGCAAACCCATGTTTTATTGGCCATATCTTGTTGTTTACAAATTTACTATTTCTCTTGAAGATAGAATATGATACCTTTTCTTTATTATAACATGAACAAATTCAAAATCAAGAATTGCCCAAGATAATTTTTTGAGCTGCAATAGTGTGTTTCCCATCAATAATGTAAAATTAAATTTCTTTATCTTGTATTTCATGCTTAAATCTCAGTAATATCTCCAGTTGCTTTTTTGAAGGGAAGAAATATTACATCCCACGGAAGAAGCACAAGGTTACATAACATGGAGTTTACAAGCTGACTAACACTTGTTGAGTCAAGTGTATGGTATTGGTATAGTGGAGGAGCTTCATGGCATCACCCAACATCAATCTTGAAGGATTTTTAATTAAATAAAAATAATTGAATCTCTTGAGATGTTGTAGATTCAATTTTTTAAAATGAGTTTATGATATTTTTAAAAGATATTTCTCTTTTGAATACCCCTTAAGCTCATGGAAGTGTGATATTGAAGTATATTTTTCCATATTAATTTTTTTGTCTTCTTAACATTGTAAACATTTTGGAATGTAAGTGTTTTTACCCAATTATTTGTCCATATTCAGGAAATTGGAAATAGATGAAGTAAATGCATAATGGTAAAGTTTTTAAAATACACTCACAATTCCTGCAAAAAATATTCTAACTATCTTCTACACCATTTAAGTCCCCCTCAATGAATGGCTCCATTTTCCAACCATAACTATAGAAGGAATCTTCGAGATGTTTTGCAGATCATTCCATGTCTTTTTTATATAAAGAAACCTGTAACTCCATCTCTAGTATTGATCATATTATTTCTTTATTATTTATATTTTCAACTTGAACAAATACAAAAGAATTTGATATACACTTTATGCTCAACAAAATGCCCTTATATTGGTGTTCTCCAAAAAAATATTCATGAAACAACCACAATTCATTGTGGTAATTTTATGGACTGTGAATTTCCACAAACCATTCCTCATCCCTCCTTTCCAGATCGGTGGCACCTTCTATAAATGCAATTTATTTATATGGGGTAGTAGTAACAAGGTCCATTTTATCTGTTATAATTTTTTTTAATAAAATCATGTGTTTAAATAACTAAAAATTCCTACCATTTTTATAAAAGAAAATGTCTAGGAAAAATAAATATTTTCATTATTGTATTTTAGTTTGGTATGGAATGGGAAGATTCCAAATCTAATACATGCAATGAGAATTGACATGTACTCATTTTGAACATAATTTCTTGTGAATACAACATATATTGTCTGAATGTTTGGAATGGAAATTTTCCCATTCTAATTATTTTCTATAATATGATAACGGACATTTGTCCATTTTTGAATATTTAAATATGATGCAAACTATACTTCTCACTTCGGATAATTCATACTTCCATCTCTAGACAACTCATACTCCCAACTTCAAACAATTCATATTCATATTATAGGAATTTATTAGAATGGGCATATGTCCATTATGAACATTCAAGCAATATAGAAGGATTGAGAAAGATGATTTTATGAGAAGGAATAGAATGGGAAGTTGTCCATTTTGAACATTCAAGAAATATATAAGGAATGAGAAATATAGGCCAATCTAGTTAATGAATTTTTTTATATATTCTTCGACTCCATCTCAAAGTGCAACATCAGGTTGAAGGCTCAAAGGTGTTGATATCTGCAGGCTAGTTGAAGGTTTGTAATTTTTTTTAGTATATATATATATATATATATATTCTAAACTCTTTATGGTTTACAATTTGTTTTCAAATTTATTCTACATGATAATTCAAACATGGCTCAGTATCACAAACCCCAAGTAGTTCAATACTACAAACCCTAGGAACCACCTTCTAAATCATTGTCATTATCCTCTTCCTACTCAAAATTAGAACCAACACCGATATGGCAGGCCCATAGTGGGAAGTATGAATGGTTTGAAGATGGAAGTATAAATAAACGAAGATGATTTAAGATTATTTTAAAATGGGAGATCTTGCCCTTACTATTTTAATTTAGCATATACATGTTACAATGGCCACTGATAAGGAACAGAAAAATAATATTCATCTTAGCATCAAGAAAGAAGCTGGGAAATTAAGTGATGATGTTGGAGATGGAGAGAGTGGGAGGAAGTAGGATGGATATATAGAAATGGAAAATAACTGGTTAAAAGGACTGTGTCAGATGCTAGTAAGACCAATGTTTCCATGTTAACCATACTTCAACATATTGCTCTCAATAAAAGTCCACAATGTTTCCATAGATAGAGAAAAAATAAATAATTCTAACCACTCTAGAAAAATGGGATATCATTACCTGAAATTCTGGGGATAGAAATTACACTCAGTTGATGTTACTTTTTATTATTGATCAGATTCACCCTCTACATGGCAATAGAGGATCAATGTTGGAACACATTATTGCTAGTAATTAGGCTAATTAAGAATACCCATGAAATCATATAGTTACTTGGATTATCTGCAACATTTCCCAATTTTGATGATCTTGGCATATTCTTAAGGGTTGACAAATTAGAAGATTTTTTTATTTTGATAGTGGTTATCGATAAATTTTGGTTGGTTGGACTGTCTGTAACATTTCCAAATTATGAGGATGTTTCCATCTTCTTAACTGTTGACAAGTCGAAATGGTTATTCTATTTGATAATAGTTATGGATTGTTCTCTGAATCCAAAAACTTTTGGTATCACTATGTCTTGTTGATGAACGACATGTGTTATGAAAATGTAATGGAAAGTGTCAATTTTTTATCTTTGTTTATTCTAGGAAATAAACAATGACTCCTCATTCCTTAAGGGACTCAACTCTTTCAAATGAAACCCTTCGAAGATGTTGTAAGGAAGATAGTGCTAGACAATGAATTCTTTAAATAGAAACAAAATAAGTGAAAAACAATTATTTGAGACACCTTTTTCTCTATGTATTTTAAATTCATCGTGTAGGAATGGTGAGGAGAGATAAGACTCTAGTTGAAGATTTTTTTGTTGATGGGAATGTTATTAAACATGAATGAGAATGAGTAGCTCCCCATTATTTTCATTCTTGTAAAACCATATTTCTCATTCTTTCTATATTGCCTAAATGTTCATACATATGCACATTCTAATAATTTCCTATTAAATATGAGAATAGGAAGATGCCTATGCTATTCACTCTCATATAATCATATTTTTCATTCATTATATATTTAACATGAATTAGATTGAGAAGTTTCCCATTATTTTCATTCTCATTCAACTATCTTTGACACTTCTTCTATATTTCCTAAATGTTCATAATGGACACATTCCCATTCTAATCATTCTATTCTTTCTCATACAACAATCTTTCTTGTTCCTTGAGGATTAATGAGAATGGGTAGTTTCCCATTCTATTCATTCTCATATCATATTTCTAATCATTTCCTAAAATATAACAATAAACATTTTCCCATTCTATTCTTTCTCAAACAATCATCTTTGAATTCTCATTCATTCTATATGTAACCTGAATGTGAATGGAAAGCTTCCCATTTTATTCTTATCATATAACTATCTTTCTCATTCCTTCATACTAAATGAGAATGGGAAGCTACCCATTCTATTCACTCTCATACAATCATATGTCTCATTCATTTTATATTTAACATGAATGTGAATGGGAATATTCCCAGTCTATTATTTTTTATATTTAACCTGAATGGGAATGGGTAGCTCCCCATTCTATTCACTCTCATATCATCTTTCTAATCATTGCCTATAATATGAGAATAGAAATATGCCCATTTTCTCATACAATCATCTTTTAATTCTCATTCATTATATATTAACATGAATTTGGATGGACATCTACCTATTCTATTCTTTCTCTTACAACCATATTTTTCATTCCTTCAAGATGAACGAGAATGGGAAGCTTCCCATTATATTCAGTCTCATACAATCATTTTTCTCATTCATTATATATTTAACCTGAATGAGAATGAATAGTTTCCCATTATTTTCTTTCTCATACAACCATAATTCTCATTCCTTTGGGCTAAATGAGAATAGGCAGTTGCCCATTCTATTCACTCTCATATAATCATCTTTCTTGTGCATTCTATATTTACTTTGAATGAGAATGAGTAGCTTCCCATTCTTTTCAATCTTATATGAGCATCTTTCTCATCCCCTCTATATTTCCTGAATGTTTATAATGGACATATTCTCATTCTAAATATTTCATATAATATTAGAATGGGCATCTACCCTTTCTATTCAATCTCATACAATCATCTTTCTCATTCATTGTATATTTAACCTTAATGCGAATGGACATCTACCCATTCTATTATTCTCATACAACCATCATTCTCATTCCTTCTACATAATTTCTTAAATGTTCAGAATGAAAATATGTCCATTATAATCATTTTCTATAATATTAGAATAGACATGTGTCCATTCGATTTTTTCTCATATAATCACGTTTCTTATTCATTTTATATTTAACTTGAATGTGAATGTACAACTTCCCATTTTATTTTTTCTCATAAAAACATCATTCTCATTCCTTCTATACAATTTCCTGAATGTTTGGAATGGAAGTATATCCATTCTAATGATTTCATATAATATGAGAATAGATATATTCCCATTCTATTATTTTTCATACAATCATATTTGAATTCTCATTCATTCTATATTTAACCTCAATGTGAATGGATAATTGTGCATTATATTCTTTCTCATACAACCATCTTTCAATATGAATACAATATATGGAGGTACATATAATGAAATTTGATGGGATAGATGTTTTTCAGAATGCATGGCACAAAGTTTATGGGTACCCAAGGAGTACCATCTATAATCATAAATCTGACTGGAATGGTGAAAGGCATGCAATGAATGGTAACACTGGAAAAGAGAAACAAAGGTCAAATACTTCCACAATACATACCTGCATATCAAGAATTGTTGAGGTAAATTTAGATATCTCTCTGTATGTAAATTGATCTATAGGGGAAAATGGAGTAAAATTTCCTCAAAGGTTTCTTCCTTCATTTTATACCCAAAATATATTGTGAAAAAAGTGTAATTAGGAGCTTGAATTATTGAAACCTCCTCATGTATCGTAGCCAAGCTTCAACAACATAATTACCAAATGATTTCAACATGTTTCCATTAAAAAATTGATTTCTTTTTCAAGTGTGATGATCATGTGCAAATTTTTACAAAAAATGTAGATGCACCACATGCCTAGAAGCACTCTCAAAAATTAAAGAGGAACAAACATGGCACAATGAATATATGCAAATTTTTCGTGTAACTTACTATTCCCACATATTGCAATTAGAAGAACAACATCATGGATTATTGAGCACTGTTCATGAGAAATTGAACAAAATGAAAGCTTCCATACCAAGGATGGGAAAAAGAGAAAATTCAATAAGTAATATTATGAACCTACCAGTTAATGTGATTAGTATGCTCACACATGGACATAATATAGGGGTTTTGGTCACTTTTTCCTGACATTTGTTGAACATGGAGTAAAATACACAATCACATCATTATCTTTATGTCTCAGGAAGCTTTAAGAACCTATAATTGATGAGTATGGAGATTTATCGTATAGTTGTGGATCATCCAAACAACCATTGCATGATGCACTATTACAAAATATTGTGCATGAAAAATGTAAAAGGTACAAGGAAATATTTTACCATTCAAAATTATTTAATGTTGTTAGTGTGAATAATACATTCAAAAAGTAACACCTGATCCTCTATTTGCAATTGGATAATGCTTCAAGTGATAACAATAATCTTACCCTATTTGCATTTTCATCACTATTGACATCAAAAAAGGTATTCAACATTGTGTATCTAATCTTCCTTCCGGTGGGACACACTCATGAATATATAGATCGTAATTTTGGAAGATTAGAAACTTCATTACATTGCCACATATCATGGATTCCTACATAATTTTCCAAGAAGGTTCAAGTACATTCACGCCTCACCTTATTGAGGAAGTGTACAACTTCAAGTAATTTTTGGATCCATTATTGTTGGATTGAAACCATAAGATAGTGGGTATTAACAAACCTAAAATGTTCACATTTCATGTCATGGATGGCATACCAATGATGGAGTATAAAGCTACAATAATGGATGAAAGTTGGTCTCATCTAATCCATATATGGTGTATAAAGGATAATGGCAAACCAACCTTGCTGGAAGGGAAACTTCCTCTGGCGCCTTTCAAAGAACTCAAATAAATGGAAGATCTGAAAAAAGGAATAAAATAATATATTGAACATTGGAGGAAAAATGCAACATGTCAAGGTAGTGAATATTGACTTTCAAATATTATGTATTGGGAAAATGTATTATGTGCTTTGGAAATACTATTTGTAAATTATAACATGAGTTTAGATGATTTTGTTTGCCACAAATAGTACAGGAAAAAGACATATATGAACAAATAACAGGAGCCACATATATTCACATAGAAGACTACATTAGTCAACATATCCCAAGTAATAATTATATTTACTTTGGGACTATTTGTGGAAGATCTAAATAAGAATTCAATCCATTGAAGGATGTGTTCAAGGTAAAAAATTCTCCTTATACGACCAGGAAATGATAATGAAAAGATATGGATGGGGATATTTTCCTTAAATGGGAAGGAAATGATATAAATAAAAAGATGAGAGTTCAATGTTGGAAACCTATAGGGAGAGGAGAAGGTGCAACATTGTATATGGATTGTTTAAGGTAAAATAAAACATGGACCATCTCAAAAAAAAATTAAAGAAGATATCGATGTGGATAGCATCATATGGGCATGGACACCAAAAAAAATTGGCACAGTGGATTCATAAAGACACTTGATAAAGGACGTGTGGCCATTAAATCATACCTTGAACTACTTGAACAGGATAATGAATGTTAACTTGGAGAAACTGTTGAAGATCATAAATCTATATGCGAAATCATCTTGGCCCAAGATGGGGTTTTTTAGAGAAAAAATATTCCAAAGCTTGCTCCAATAAAACTTTACAGTTGTACTATTATTTGATAATTAAAAGGAATATTGTGTATTGTATTATTTTGGAATTGTTTTCCATATAATTCTATAAAACATCATGTCATTTATGGACCTATTGAATCTTATTAATGTCTCATTAATATAATTTCCACAATGTAATTAATTTAATTTGAAAAAACATAATAAATCCTTTATTATGCTCTAAGTAAGTTTACATGGAGTTGGTTGTGATTTGCAAGGAATTGGATATGATTTACAAGGAATTCATTTTAAAATTTCCTTCTTTGGTTTTTTCAAGGAATTGGCATTGATTTATGATATCAGTACAACCACAAAATTATATGGTATTTGCCTAAATTTATGTTCATAACCCATTAATTAAGTTTTGATAGTAATAAAACTTCTAATAAATGAAGCCACGAGACTTATAGTTCTAAAAACACCAATCATTCTCTAACTGTTGATGTATTATACTTAGTGGATTGAACATTATTAAGCGTTCGTAATACATATGTTCCCCTCCGTCTCAATCCTGCTATTAAAAATATTCATAAGTTACTTGTTTGGAATGGGTGAATGCTCATTCACAATTAACTTATTTTTAATTGTTCTTATAGCTTTATAAAATACAATCCTTACTGAAGTCTAGATACCAAATTATATTCTTAGAATCACCTAATTCTTGAATTAAGAACAACAAAATTTATAAACATAATTACACATTAACTAAATTTGGACATTGATAAACCTTAGTAAATGAAGCCACATAACCTTTCAATTAAAAATATCCGTAAGTTACTTGTTTAGAATGGGCAAATGCCCATTTTAAATTAGCTTAGATAATAGTGTTCTAATATTATCTCTATAAAGTGCAATCCTTTCAAGAGTACAATGGGATGATTTTGTTGATAAAAAAGTTTTCTAACTAGTCTTGTATGTAGTATAAATATTGGAATATGATATTACACTACTTAAAAACCAATAATAGAAATATTGGAATCCGATATCACACTAGATAAAAAAAATGGAGATTTCGGAATCCAATTTCAACAATTATAAAACCAAAAATGATGATACTAAAAGTTTGTATTTATGGGCACATGTCCAAATTTAATGAAATGTTGGTTTTGTGGTGTATCTAATTGTTTAAAACAAATTATTTACATTTATTATACATGGTACCTCATCAATCCTAGTTGTGGGGACCCATCTTTGAGTTTGAGAATCATATTTTGTTGCACATGTCTCCCTAATTTTCACTTAAGAGGAGTGTTCATCTAGTCCATATGAGGCATATTATTTGTTATGTGTACCTAGGTAGGATTTTCATTGCTTTAGGTTATTGGTTTTAATTTAGGTTAATATTTTACTTGCTACATTTCCTCCAACTAATAATATTGTGAGGAGTAGCATGCATATTAGGTGTTATCCACCTTTTTTCTGGCCAATCAAATAAAAAGAAATGAGAAATTTGATTTTCTATTCAAAATTATTTTACATTATTTTTTCATATTGAGAGCTTATAAAATAACACACAAAGAGAATTTGAGAAGTGTACACATCCATGAGAGGTTGCTACCTTGTGAGAAAAAAGTATTGTTTGAGCACGAGATATGACTTATTATG
The DNA here is from genome assembly GCA_019776745.2 of Taxus chinensis. NCBI lineage: Eukaryota > Viridiplantae > Streptophyta > Pinopsida > Cupressales > Taxaceae > Taxus > Taxus chinensis. The sequence continues at coordinate 51,628,278 of CM034147.1, forward strand.
CATATTCATTTTCTAGTTTATATAGTATATTTTCTTTTCTTTTTGCATATATTATTTCTTGTGCATGGTTTGATTTAGTTTTTATTATTATTGGTAAATAGTTTTGAAGGGACTATACCTTGTTACAAAAAGGGATCAACAGCCAAATAGAGCTATAAAGGGACAAAAAAATAGGATCAGAATCTAGATAAAACACTATGTCCAATAGTAACCAAAATATAGTTACAAGTAAAAAACAAAACAAAACAGAAACTGCAACAATACAACAAAAAAGTAGCATAGAAGCAGCAAAAAGACCTAAATAAAGTAGCGACTAGAATGATGCCCTCCAGCCTGAGGGAGATTACTTCTTGGAAGCTCTAGCGATCCTAGATTGGATTATTTGCAGCGAAGTGAACAACGCCAAAGTGGTGATGTGCGTGGGGTCAATTGTGTTCAACTTCGATATGGTCTGACTACTCTCTTTTTCAATCCCCCAAATAGTTTCAGGGATCTCGCTAAGCATGGTAATGCTACGACGATGATGCTCTAAGAAGTCACTAATGGCATTGAAGATGGCTATGTTATGATCATGTCTATCTTTGGCTCTCCCCAATCTATTGTCAAAAGAGTTCAATTTCTTGTAAATGTCAGCAATTTGATCCTTCCCATTGTCAGTATCAACATCAATTTTTCTTTTGTGTTTCTGCTTGTCCATGCGTTGCAGGTCCTTCTTTAATTGCTTCATCTATTTCTCCAGAGATTCCAGCCTATGAGGTATTTTATTCCCCTCTTGATGCAGGGACGTATCCAGGCTAGCATTATTAATATGCAGTAAATTATGCGCAACTTCCAGCTCCTTGGTGCTTATAAGAACTTGGGCAGAGTGAGGGATGTCAGTTTTAGGAAGTTTTGGGTTTTGTGTCTTAGGCTTGGAAGAGGTGTCCAAAATGGGAGTGTGAGCAGTGGAGGTAGTGATGTGCGGATCGCTGGGAGAGGACGGGAAGCAAGGGAATTTGGATACTTAGAGCTTATGAAGCAAGAAGATGAGGCCATGGTGGAGAGGGATAGCACGAGAGTGCTTCTGGAAGTCCAAAATGGAGCGTTGAAGGGAATTTAGCAGGGTATGCAGGAAGCAGACCGTAAATTTCCTTCTAAAGTGATTAAGAAAGACCAGGTGCTTGACAAGGAAAATTTTTAGCGCCCTTCCAGAGAAATGTACCTAACCATCATTTTTGTAACTTCATCAAATGGCTTAGGGATAGAGATTACCCTAACACCCGCAGAAACAAATTTGAGCTCCTCTCCCTCTTCAGAGAATTTCTTAGCCTTAGCAGCCCTGTCAATCCTTTTGTTGAAAAAATGATATCCCTCCAACTCGAGGCTTATTGCCTCAAAAATCTATTATTTTTGGTTCAGATTCAAATGTAGAAACAATAAAATATAACACACTAATAAAACACCGAATATAAAAAATCTTGCAATTTAATTCATTCGGGATGATTTTCATTATGAAGAGATTACATATAAATAGGTAAATGACATCCTTAGAATAAGGAGTCAAACCATATCAATTACCCAATCCCCACTTATCACTCTAACATGATTCTCTCCACCTTTATTTTCTCATAGCTATCTAATAGTGAGTTGTTCTCACAACTCACGTACACACAAAATATAATAATAATATCTCACACTCACCTAACTATTACAATATTATATTATCATCTGGATAATATAATTCCACAAACATTATTAATGTTCACACTAACACATTAATTTCCTAACACAATCAAATCTTCATTAATAGTAACACGGTGACCACCATACTCCACCTTTCTATTCTTCCAGTCCATTGTGAAATGAACCAAAATATTTTGGTCATGCCCCTGAATGCGTTCTATAAAATTGGAAATGCCGCCCTTTTATAGGAGGTTCCATAGCTCCTCATTGTTCTTCCAATCCGGATCACTGCAAGGCTCTAGTTCGTACGGGGCACCTCCCACCTCCTTCTCCCTGCTATTCCTGCAATGGTTTGATTTAGTTGCACGGGTGATTATGGTGTATTTTGAACAAAGTTCAATTCCCTAAAACCTACATTTCATTTTCACAAGGACCTTACAAATGGACCTTACAACATATAAATCGTATGTATATGCTCCATGAATTTGCAAAGATATAGACAGAAGGGCCATAATAGGTGAAATTAGAGAGAGAGAGAGGTAGCTGGAGGGAATTAGAGGAAATGTTATTGACCATCAAAAGTGAACAAACCATACCAATAACATCCAATTTATCTAATAATTAACTAGTACACAAACATCCTAAAATCATGTGAGTTAAAAACTAAGAAATGCCTAAGGGTCTTTTTATGTGTTTACAAGTATAAGTGCAATTTCACCTACTCACTTTTTAACCACCCAAATATAACTATGTTTTCTCCCTTATATCAACATTATTATTATATTAACATATTTCTTAGACTTGATTTAATGTTTTACTTGGAGAATTAAATAACGTGAAGTAAAACCAACAATTCATAATGATTGAGGTACATCTCTTCTATCAAATTTCTAAAATTTATATTTTAATAATGACTTGATAAACCTTACTTTACCATGATTCACACAAATTAAACTATAACCCGTATGATACTTTTCTATTATAAAAAACTAACTTTATTTTAAAACTATCACTAGCAATGACTAGGCCGAGGAATTAAGTTCCACACATGCTTGATATGATTGAATGTGGGCACATGTTGCATCAAGGCAATATTAAGAAATAATTGGCCTTTACAACAATCCTTCCTTCCTGCACCTGATTGGCTCGCCACCTTTGAATGGAAGGTTCTGGCTCATGGAAAAAAAAAAAAGTTCCTGGGTATTTCGTTTGCTTTTCAAGCCACCCCGGCCAAGCTCTGACAATATGTTATTCAATGAGTGGCCAAAAAACTGGAGTATTTGCTCACCAGACCTTTATCATTGGCTGGGAAATTCCAAATATATTCTAAAGCTCTTGCAGCCATACACATTTACTATTCCTCATGTTGGGTTCCTTCCAAAGCCTTTATTCAGAAGCTGGAAAAGTTGCTCAAAGCCTTTTTATGGGCAAACAGTACTCCTAGAAGAGGATTTCATCGTGTGGCTTGAGAGATATGCTTCCTTCCCCATAATTTAGGGGTCTTGGCCTTATTGAAATTCAGCGTCAAGGGCGGGCACTTTATGTGAAATGGATTGTTAGAAGCATCACTGGCCAAGAAGCTTGGAAAGTTCTAATACGATATCGTATTGAAGAAGGCTCACCTTACGGCCGCCCTGCATGGAAAGGATTGGGGTTTATCAATCTGCTCATTACCCCTATATCAGTCAAAATTATTGGCACTTTTTGCTTAAGAGCATTTGGAAAGTCTAGGAATGCATCAAACCCTGGCTCCTTTGGAAAGGTGACGACTTTTGTAATGGGATCTCTTTTAATCATCAATCCATTGGGTGGTCACCAATTTTTCAAGTGCGGGATAATTTTTTGGTAGAATCTCTGGGAATCTCCGTGCTCAAGTATTTTAAATGTGGAATTCACACCATTGAAGACTTATTCTGCAAACATGCTCAATCTTGGCTCCCTTGGCTGGAAATAAAAACTCATTTTTATCTCTCCAACCAAGACTAGGATACTTATAATGTGCTAATCAGTTCAGTCCCAGACCACATGTTGCACAAAATTGTTGTGCATTCATCTTGCCCTTGGTGGATAGACTAGAAATGGTATGCAGATATTCCATTTTGCAATTTCTCAGATAGTAAAGGCTACCGTTGGCTTTTTCCTCATCTTCCCATGGTTGATAAACTCACCACGTGATGGGGAATTCATTCCACTCTGTTCACATGGAGTAGGCAATTTTCTTCTGTTTGGACTATCTTTGTAGAGCCCAAGATTGCCCACTTCCTGGAATCTATTCTACATCTTTTTTGGTTCTACCCCGAAGCTCAACTTTCCTGGAACTGGATTCATTCATTTTTCTTTCTGCTAAGAATGCATTGCTTTACCTAGCAGCATATCCTTCTGGGAGACAATCCCAAGCTTCTACCTATGTTCCCCCAAATTTGGCATGTTTTTAGATGGGAAATTATTTTTTGGATATGGAAAGAAAGAAATGTTTTTTTCTTTGTCAATTCTGTAGTTTTTCAGTATTTTTCCATTTATAACAAATCTATGGTTATTTTGAATGTGTTGTTTCAGATTCAAGTCCAGAAAAACAAGGTTGCTTTGGAGGTGGACCATCTCCAGACCCTATTGCGCCACTAGGGGGAGCCCCGTGTAACGTTGCCTGTGTGTCGTCGTCTCCTACTATGCGCTCCTACCTCTTGGTCATGGTGTTCGGCATAGTTGTTCACAACTGTGTGCTTATCACCGTGCTCAACCTTCCCTGGGTCCTTTGCACCAAATAAGTTACTCTCCAGCTCGCCGGCATGGACGGGGGTCGCCACGACCTCACCGTCACAGGTGTCCTTCACCAACTCACCAGCAGGGTTGGGGGTCGTCGTCTCGCCAGCTTGGGTGGGGCTCTCTTGTCACTGTCGTTCCGCACACTGCCAATGGATGGAATCCGTTGCCACCACAGTCTTCCAATAAATTTCCTCATCTCAGCCTCGCCATCCCCGCTTATGGCGAGGCAGACCTGGAAGAAGATAATCCTACTGGCTGGAATCTCCCGGACGCTGGCAATGATTTACTTGGCTCGGGTTGGCTAGATGATCATGATCCGCCCGCTTTGGGCATGTTTGTTGTTGCTCCTTGACTCGGTTTTTTGTATGCTTCTAGGTGTTGCCTAGCTTTTGTGTTCTCCTAGGCTCGGCCTAGTTTGTTTCGTGTTCCCCTAGACTCAACCTAGCTTTGTTTGTGGTTTTGGGACATGCTCTCATACCGCCCGCTTTTTTATTGAAAGTTATCTTGTATCATATTGAATTAATATAATATAAGATTCTTTTCATAAAAAAAGAAACTATTACAAAAGGGGAAGAAAAACCGGTAAAGCTCTTAATAAGCTCCTTTATCACACATAGAGGAGTCCAAATTATTTGATTTGTTTACACCCTTTATATGCATCGGTTAGAATTAGAACATAAATACAAACACCACTTTGTGCCATCTTAACCACTTTCTCACATCCTATATAACAATCACCCATAATTAGCACTTGAGCGCCTCCGAAGATTATTCCATAACATTTTAAAACATTAGATTTTCTTTTTAAGGGCCATAACAAATGGACGAACTAAACAAAACTATAAACGTGGAAAAAGTCGACGCATATGAATGGCAAACAAATCATATGAGAATTCAGCTTTATTCAATGGATGTATTTGCTTTAGTGTGGCATATTTATAGGACGTTGACAATCTTATGAGAATTCAGCTTTATTCAATGGATGTCTTCTTCATTATATTTGAGCATATAAAAAATGGAAATGTCGAAGGATTATAATAGATACCAAGCATTAAACTAACTTATCGGAAAAGAAATTGTCAAAAGATTATGATGAACACATAACGCATGCATTTAAGATAAGTATAGTATATACCCTAAATTGGGTATGGGACTAGTTGAGTGCTATAAATTAAAATTTTGGGTTGTGGGATGAAAAGGTCAAAGGAGGTACTCTAAGCCCTCGCCCCTTCTATTGTAACATGTATTGTAGGTTAAGTCTTAGTTGAGTGTGGATCTCGGGTGTTGAGTGCCAAGAAAGGAGGAGAAGGTCCTTGTGGCTCCTCTAGAAAATTACTTGGTTTCTGTTTTTATTTCTTGTTGTATTTTTTGTGGATTATGTTGTGAGGTGGCTTTTTGTTATGGGTTGTGTTTGGGTTGGAAAGGTCCCTGGATTATGGGTTTTGTTTGACTATGATTTTCTGATCAGTGGTAGTTGTATCTTGGGGTTTATGTTTTACTCAGTTTGCTACTTCACTGGACATGGATCTGCGATGGTGCTCGGGGTTGCAGTAGATGTGTTATGTTGCTTTTGACAACATATCTTGTTGTTTCAAGTGACGAATTTCTATTTGCTTTTGGATTCTCAGCGCTTGCATTAGCTCTTTTCATGTCGGTGCTTCAAGGTTGAGGTTTCGTCTTTTCACTAACTAGTGTTTTAACTTTTAATATCGATGTTTCTTCTACCTTGCCTAATTTTACCCAGTCGGCAAGGGTTTTGTAGGGTTGGTTTGTTGCCTGCACTTGTTAGGTTTCCCAACGAGCAATGTTGCATGTTAAGGGACTGGTTTTGTCTTTCAAATTGTGTTGAGTTGGTTTATTTCAGTGTGGAGATGGGCACCCAACTTTTTCTGGGTTGTGTTTATTGTAACCATCTATATTAGAATAATATGTGATGCATTTCAATAAAATTTTAGGTTGGTATAGTTTTGTTTATTTGTAGATGCAAACATTTTGTGTTGTTCAATTTTGAATATGTTTTGTGTATTGTATATGATTTCTAATATTTTAATATTTTAATATTATTTTTTGTAATTCTATCTTTACATCTATTTTTTCCTTCTTTCTTTAATTTTATATATTTCCATCTCACTTTATTTCTCTCTTTGTTAAGTGATATTTTTGAAATCTCACTTTCTATTTATTTAGGATATTTCAAAATAACAATAATGAACTTAAAACACCTAACAACGTATAAAAAGATGATTTATCTTTTCGATATATAATTCTCTATGCTTCAAGAATGTCAAAAAATATTTTCTCTAAAATTTGGATTATTTTACTAGTTTCTAGAGTTGATCATGTTAATTTCATAATTATTACAAAATTGGTTATTCATCTTTTGGGTCTTTTTGACCGAATACTTATGTTCCTCGAGATTTGAACCATTTTTTTCATCATTTATTGCTTGTAATATGTCATCTTATATGCCAATAAAATTGTAATTAAAATTTTGGGTTGTGGGATGAAAAGGTCAAAGGAGGTACTCTAAGCCCTCGCCCCTTCTATTGTAACATGTATTGTAGGTTAAGTCTTAGTTGAGTGTGGATCTCGGGTGTTGAGTGCCAAGAAAGGAGGAGAAGGTCCTCGTGGCTCCTCTAGAAAATTACTTGGTTTCTGTTTTTATTTCTTGTTGTATTTTTTGTGGATTATGTTGTGAGGTGGCTTTTTGTTATGGGTTGTGTTTGGGTTGGAAAGGTTCCTGGATTATGGGTTTTGCTTGACTATGATTTTCTGATTCAGTGGCAGTTGTATCTTGGGGTTTATGTTTTACTCAGTTTGCTACTTCACTGGACATGGATCTGCGATGGTGCTCGGGGTTGCGGTAGATGTGTTATGTTGCTTTTGACAATACGTCTTGTTGTTTCAAGCGACGAATTTCTATTTGCTTTTGGATTCTCAGCCCTTGCATTTGCTCCTTTCATGTCGGCGCTTCAAGGTTGAGATTTCTTCTTTTCACTAGCTAGTGTTTTAACTTTTAATATCGATGTTTCTTCTGCCTTGCCTAATTTTACCCAGTCGACAAGGGTTTTGTAGGGTTGGTTTGTTGCCTACACTTGTTAGGTTTCCCGACAAGCAATGTTGCATGTTAAGGGACTGGTTTTGCCTTTCAAATTGTGTTGAGTTGGTTTATTTCAGTGTGGAGATGGGCACCCAACTCTTTATGGGTTGTGTTTATTGTAAGCATCTATATTAGAATAATATGTGATACATTTCAATAAAATTTTAGGTTGGTATAGTTTTGTTTATTTGTAAATACAAACATTTTGTGTTGTTCAATTTTGGATATGTTTTGTGTATTGTATATGATTTCTAATATTTTAATATTTTAATATTATTTTTTGTAATTCTCTCTTTACATCTATTTTTTTCTTCTGTCTTTAATTTTATATATTTCCATCTCACTTTATTTCTCTCTTTTTTAAGTGATATTTTTGAAATCTCACTTTCTATTTATTTAGGATATTTCAAAATAACAATAATCAACTTAAAACACCTAACAACGTATAAAAAGATGATTTATCTTTTCGATATATAATTCTTTATGCTTCAAGAATGTCAAAAAATATTTTCTCTAAAATTTGGATTATTTTACTAGTTTCTAGAGTTGATCATGTTAATTTCATAATTATTACAAAATTGGTTATTCATCTTTTGGGTCTTTTTGACCTAATACTTATGTTCCTCAAGCTTTAAACCATTTTTGTCATCATTTATTGCTTGTAATATGTCATCTTACATGCCAATAAAATTGTAATTTAAATTTAAGAAGTCTATAAATACAAGCATGTATCAGTGCATTTACAACAATGAAATGATCATAGAAGAACTTGTTATGAGAGTGATATTGAAGTTGTAAGAGAATAATTCATTTTTTAAGCATCCTTGGGATAAAAGAATAATTCAATCATTTAGAGGGAATTCTAGTATTTACTAGTAGTTTTACAAGGATTGAAAGATAAGAGCTGAGATGTTTGCACATAATGAATTTATTGTTGATTTACATCAAGTGTTAGATGTCATGTTGTCGAATCATGAGGGCTCTAATAATAATGAATCGATAACAAAGTGCCTTATTAACATACCCTATTTTTATGTGTTTTACAAAGAGTTCAAGCCAAATTGATGTTTTGAATAATGAGATCATATTCTTGGTGATTCATGACATATTCAAAGAAAGTGAGTGAGGTTTCTGACGATCATGACTAAAGATTGCATTTGTAGTGTCATTTTCGTGTTTCAGTATAGAATGTCAGTTTTTTATCTTTAACCACTTCAATAATCATTACAATTCTAGTAATCTTGATGATTCCAACCATCACAATATTTGGGATCATGTCCACTACAATCTGTTTTGTTAGCTTATTTGGATCTATTTTCTACCACCTATCATGCATTGCTATCTCAAGATTCATGAAAAAAATCAAGTATTAGCCTCTAAATCCTAAATTCCTTAGTTAACTAATGATTTTATATATTTTATGATAGAGATAATTCTTATTAATAAAATTAGTTATGATATTATGATTATGATTAGTTTAGGGAATTTATTATTTTAAAACCATTTTTGACATCTACATAAATGATTCAAGTGGGTTGTGCAATGTAATTCGATTGGTAGTTTGATGATATGTTACACTTGTGTTATATTACTTATGAAGATATAAATTTTGTAGATACCGAAAACAAAAAAGATAATACTAAAATTCAAATATTAAATGAAATTCAAATTATTTCCTCTTTATAAAAATTGACATAATAGATACCTCTCAATCCTTAGTACTACATCATTGAAAAACAATATTCTTATTCAAGAGAAAGGAAATGCATCTCCAACTTACATAGGGAAGGGTTCACTACTTCTTTCCTTTACATAATTACTAGCACTTGCACCATAAAGAGGTGAAAAGGTTATTTCAGGTTGGGAAGCGCCAAGAACACAACCTGATGCTAATACCTGGAATCCTAACCAACCTGATGCTATGACCACATTCAGGGAAGACGTAGATCTCTAATGAGAGCGTGTTTCAAGCTTCAAATAATTTTTTCCCAGACCAACATGTTTGGTGGTCCGTGTTTCAAGCTTCAAATAATTTTTTCCCAGACCAACATGTTTGGTGGTCCGTGTTTTCCCCTGGCGATAATACCTGGAATCCTAACATGTTAATTATTGCAAACCAGCCACATATGCTCCACCACTGAACTCCATTGTTTTTAAGCATTATTTTTGTCAACTGCAAACGTGCGTGAGATTCAGGATGAGCATTCAAAGCGACGTAAAATACTTTATAAAAGTCGGTAGTATCTAATTTGGTCGATGTTGAAAGCAGTTTGGGGGGTTGTTTTATTCGGGACAACGACGCTTTGCACAAAAAATTGACACACGTTGCACGGTTTGCAAAATCTTGCCGACGTGGTATGGGCATTTTTGCGGCGTGAGTAGGCCTGGAATTTCAAATTATGTGTGGCTGTTAGATCAAAATTTGTTGACGGCCTAGTTCTTTCATGTGATTACAAATTTCATCTTTTAATATTTATTTTTATTATTTTTTCACATATACAAATATGTTGTATATTATCATATATTATTTATGTATTTATTGACGACTTTTAAAAAAATTATATACTTTCATAAATTTGTAATTTGTAATTTGTGTCATTGTCTACAATTACCCCTTTTTTTTTTTAACCGGTATTCTTTAGTTAAAATCATATAAAATATTGAATGACTATTGACTCAATGGTGAAGATGTTTGGCTCTTAAAGAGCCCACCAGGGTTCAATTCTTGTTGCAAGCAAAGTCAGGAGATGCACCGTAGTAAGGGATGAGGTTGGGATTGTGCCCCGAGTGAGTTTGACGGAATGGATATCCCTCAATCCTTAGCCGCTTAGCCTAAGAAATATACAAACTTCACCGTGCGGGAAGGCAATCCGTGGACCTGCCAGAATTTCCAGTCTTTCCTCCCGTAATATAGCCCATCAACTGATAATATTCTATGAAGGATATAAAACCAAATAATTTCAACATGTGTCATGTCTTTCTCAAGAACCTCGCACATGATGACTAGAAATGTACTCAGAGCACACTCGAGGACGCCCAAAGTGCATCCATACGCGCATTTTCACATGTTCCCCTGCTGCCCAAGCTCTATCGGATGCCCATCCGACCTGTCAATACAATCTGACAACATTTAATAAAATCTAAATTTATATTCATTTTTACTATTTTTAAATTTATTTTTCATATTTTTTCCATGTGCAAGGACTATCAGTAACCACATTTTTGAGAGAAATTAATTAGTTGTTAAAAATGGATGACATCGCACATGACATATATAGTTGACAATCATTGAACAATCCAACGCCAAAAAGAAACGTGGAATGAGTCACCATAAACACTCTACACTCTAGGTTAAAATTATGTACAACTTATAATTAATTTTAGAATAAACTATTTAACATTTTCAAGGAAGTGTATGTAATTTTATATTATAAAATATGTAAAAAATAAATGTAAAGTATATATTTTAATTTGTATCAATATGTTAATTTTGTAGACATCCCACCCCGAAAATACCCATTACTAGTAACCGAGGAAGGGTTTCTACCAACTAAAGGGAGTCGCAGTAGGCCAGTGTCAATCACGCCACCATTGAACAGGGGGAACAACACCAATTTTGTGAAGGATCTCCTCAGGTATGACTTTCTGAATTTCCTAAATAGACTCCTTATCTCCATTGTTGAAAGTAAATTGAGCTTTAATAAGGACCCAAGGTTTCCAAGAACGGGTGGCTTTACAGAAGAGATCTCGACAACTTGATGCCATGTTTAAAAAAACCAGAGGCTTTTAATCCATGGGACCATAGAAAAGGGAACATTGTGAAAATTGACAACAGGAGACCACCATAACGAGTGCGAGTCAATGGACAACCTGGTCCTAAAACCATCCCCACCCATGCCTTCCAAATACTCTTCATAAAAAATGTTCCTCTGATTTTGACTGGAACATGGGAGAGCAATAAACTTTGCAGGCCCAATTTTTTTCAAGATTGTTTTCCAAACAGAGCCCCTTGACAGATGCAGTGATGAAGCAAATTTTTCCAAGCCTCGTAACCCTCTAAACCCCACTTGACACTGAGAACAATGCCTTGCAGTCGAATATCAATGAGACCTAAACCACCCGCTTCTTTAGGAGAAAAACAAATGTCCCAAGCCACTTTGTGGAAGCCCTTGTGACTAGTAGTGTTAGCCCATAAGAAATCTCTAAGTAACTTTTCCATCTTAGCATACACAGCTTTAGAGGGTGCCCAACATGAAGAATAGTAGACATGAGTAGCAGTGAGCACCTTAGAGAAAATATGGAACTTTCCAACCACAGAAAGGGCCTTAGTAATCTAGTAAGCAATTTTTCTTGACTCGCTAGACAACATAAGACCATAAAGTAGTAGGAGTAATCTAAAGAGAAAAGGAAATTCCCAGAAAATTGAATTCAACCTTGGTTTAATCCAGTCCCAAGCATAACACGAAGTGGATTAGCAAATTCCTTTTAAGAAATTGAACATGACCTGGAAGCTCAACTCCCCACACAGGGTTTGGAAGTGTAGATTCAACAACATTTGGAAAGATATCTTATAGCCGAAGAAGGCTCATTTCCTTTGGTGCTTACTTTACCAGGGTTTTTCAGTTGGCAAATGTCTTCAACATCTTGGGGTTGCTAATCCCTTGTGTCCTACATGTCAGCATCCTGAAACCCTCATGCATTTGTTCTGGTTTTTCCCACTTGCTTAGTTTTCCTGGAAGTGGATTCACTCTCTCTTCCAATCTTTTCACCTATTTTGTTGGGGGACTCGGCCTTGCTTTCTGCAAAATTAAAAAAAATTGGCAAATTTTTTCGTGCAAAAAATCTTTTTGAAATTTAGAGGATTAGAAATGACTCTATTTTTAATCAAACTTCACTTAGCCTAGAGTTTTCTATTTATGCTTAAACTAGAACTATTGCTCATATGTTGCTTTAAATCCAAGTTCGAGTGGAGAAATTCCTCTTGGAGGTGGAACATCTTTAGGATCTTCTTGCCCACTGGGGTAGCGCTCTGCGCTCTATCAGCAGGGTTCCGTCCCCACCGCACTAAGGGGGGGAATGTTAGGAATTCATATTTGTTAGTGCTCTCGAATTATTGTTGTATAGTACATATGTTTGTTTTACCTGTGATTATTCTGAGATATTTGTTATAACACCTCCCTATCAAATAGGAGGTTGTTTTGCTATGTAAACGGCTATATATTAGCCATGTATTGAGTGTGATATAAAGATAACAAATATATATTGAATGTATTATTGTGTTAAAATTATAGTCTCTGTATTAATATTCATGGCAATATTCAGTAGATAAATCTATGTATAAGCTCCCTTGATTCATATCGTGATGTGCCAGTGCATCCTTCGGCTCTCATCATAGTTTCTCTTTCAGAGATAACATTTCAGAATCCATCATAGTGCAAACATAACAATCCACACATATAAACTGAAGCAATGTGTTATTTCCCCCCACAATGTGAATTTTCCATAACACATTTATTCTGAAAACACCACACATTCACACATGTCACCATAACAGAAGTGGCCCCATCATTGGCGATTGACGAGAGGACGTTGATTGTCCTCCATCCTCCAATAAAAGACTGCTTAGTATAAGAAGTCGTTAGACACATATCCACATTCCTCTGGTTTAGGTTCCTCTTCTCCCGATAATTCTTCATCTATTACCATATTGGCTTCATTGCCAAGTTTTCTACTTAGCACATCTCGAGCACGAGCTTTGCATAATGAAGAAGTATGTCCCTTCTTCTCACAGTAGTAGCATTCAAATTCTCCTTCATTTTTGGAAAATTTCATATGTTTCTTTCTACTTTATAGAGCTTTTTCTTCATATGTGTCTTCTTTGGTTCTCTTTTCTTCAGCTAAGAGATTTGAAATCATATCCTCTAGAGTTTTAGAAGGCATTTGACCAAGTGTAAAAACTACATTACTGTACTTGGGAGGCAAACTATTCAGTAGTATGGATTTTGCATCTTCATCATCAACAGGAGCACTAACTTCTGCTAATTGTCTAGTAAGAGATTTGAAATCATTAATATGACTGGACATGGTGACTCCATCATCCATTTTGAATCAAAACAACTGAAGTTTTATAGAAAACTTTTCATTTACATCTTTTTCTCCAAACAATTTATTTAGATTGTCCCACATTTCCTTTGATGATTTATCAAGATCAACATAATGTAATTCATTATCTGAAAGAGCTAATCCAATAATGGCTTTGGCTTTATCATCCCTTGTTTCCCATTCCGCTTATCTAGCTAGATCTAACGGTTTTTTTCTTTCCCATTTACAATCCTCCACAAATTCTTATTCATGAGTTGCATCTGAGTTTTCACTTCCCATGTGTGAAAATTTACACCATTGAATTTATCAAGTGGTGCAACAGAGGTCTCCATTCAAACAAATACCAAAAAATTTCACAAGAGAGAAAACTCACTGATTACATAGGTCAGTGTATTAGAGCATGCAAGTGTGAGAACGTGATGGCTGCAGAATTTCTTGAGCATGATTCAACTGTGGCATTAGTGAAATTCGTGCATGAATTAGATCACGCCTTCGCTTCCTTTACTGCTTGCAGCTAGGACGCCATAGTAAAAGTTTTCAGTTGGAAATGAAGATGAGACATTTACAATCTTGAAACTGTAGAGAACCGTCCAAACTGCATGTATATGTTAAAGCATATAAACGTTGCTAGAGAATGACAATTCTGAAAAATATGACAGAGAATATGCACTAAACATGGGACTGCTACACGTGATTGCCAGAAAAAAATAATAAAGAATTGAAATGGGGCATCCATGTGTTTCACACTCACTATAACCCAGCGTTGGAAAAAGATAAGAAATTCAACGAATAGACAATAATTGGAGTCACACCAGATCATGGGTCTGTAGAGAAACACGTCATTTCCATATAGGAAAATACCAACTTCAAGCTTTAGTTATATGCATTTGAAAGAGACACAAGCATGTGCACGAGGATCGGAGTTACAAATGTACAAGATCTATTCAAACTCTATTGTTCTTCTCCATGGTGTCACTACTCTTATTATCATTTCATCTCCACTCTACATGCAATCAAAATTCATATGCAGTTCATGGTCATTCCACTTGTTTACATCGACCTCCTAAATCAACAGAACATCTTCAAATCATGCAAAGTTTGATCGCTACAAGAATTCTCTGATACGCATTCTTATGATCCAATCATACTTGGATCTCACGAGCTCATTCAATAGTTTCTTCAGCAGGTCCGAGCTCCCAATATCTACATCGAAGGATTCATCACCAAACTACCCATAAACTTGCTCTGATACCAGTGATATGAATCGGAGGATCTTATACAGAGATTTATCTACTGAACATCACCATGAATATTAATACAGAGATATAATTTTAACACAATAATATATTGCATATATATTCGTTATCTTTATATCACACTTAATACATGGCTAATATATAGCCATTTACATAGTAAAAAAACCTCTTATTTGATAGGGAGGTGTTATAACAAATATCCTGAAATAATCATGAGTAAAACAAACATATGTATTATACAATAATAATTCGAGAGCACTAACAAATATGAATTCCTAACATCTCCGCCGCGGCGATGGTCCCTGCCTCCTCCTCAACTTCAGTCTCGTGGTCAACAATCTCATCAACGGCAATGTTCTTGGGCTCGATGCAATTCCTCCCCTCCTCTGCAGCAGGACAATGGTGTTTTCCAACAACTTAGTGGTGATGATTGGGGAGGTCCTCCTTGTTCCCAAGATGGTGATGATTCTGGCTGGGGGGGCCCCTCCCTCCGGTCACAACAGTGGCAGTGGTTCTAGGTGGCCTTCTTCCTCTCCGACCTCCAGTTCTAGACGAGGTGTCCCCCATGATAAATTTCCACACTTGGCTCTTGCTATTTCGCCAACTCGGCAAATTGATCTAGCCCATGATCAGGGCGATGGATGGGATCCTCCACAGTCTTCTCTAGAACCCCCTGTTATGGGATGGGGTGACACTTCGCGAAGACAGCCACTGCCACCTCCTCCTCCTTCCGCTATGTTTGGTTTTTTTGCTTAATTCTCTGTGACTGGTCACTTCTCTGACTTGTTCTTTGTTTGTTTTCTTGTTTCCTATGGCATGTGTATACCTGGTGTGTATTTTCAGGGGTGACTTCTCCACCTAAATTTTTGGTTGGAAACTCTATGTACTTTTCTTGATCATATCAATATAAAAGTACATTTCAATAAAAAAATACGCATTACACATTATAATGTCAAATAATAATATTTCGTTCATTATTCACTCATATCTCACTTCTAGAATCAATGTAATTAATTCTATTACATTCTCTATACACTATGCACCTCTTTGGATAATTTAATTATCTATTTAAATGAATAAAAAAAAATTATTTACTCACCTTCCACTCATTTCTATTTCACCATACAACTCACTCAAGTTGAACTTGTCACTCCATTCAAGTTCTAGAATTCTACAAACATGGAAGAAAATATTGACATATAACCAACAAAATTAAGAAATAAAGCCTCTTAATTTCGCATTCAAAGAACCTACACAGAACAAATAAACCATGCTAAATTTGGAAATTGAAATCAATAACCTGTGACTCAATCAATTCAATTTTCCTCAATCCATGACTTCTTCTGCATGTATAAATAAGAAATTTCATTTCTCTCAAATCATCATTGGAAGCTTGAAGAATTTTCAGTGTTACTCTATAAAAAATATCATTGAAAATCACTTGTGCAAACCCTTATGTTGTGTAATTGATCAATTACCAATTCAATCCATCATTTTCTCGTAGCTTGGTTTCTCTCCTCCATTTAGAGTTATAGACACCTAAAACCCGTTTATGCAATTTTAATACTAAGATTAGACTAATTACCCTCTTTCCCATCGTTTCCATTATAATTTCCCTATTTCCATAGGACCCCAAAGTAAAAGTAAAACCCAAATCTTATACGCCAAACTGCTTCGAACCCCTAATTTTTACTAATGAATATCATGATATTTATGATCATGTAATTGGCACAAGAACTTCATAGCTTAGATACTCGTATGAGAATAAGGAAATTGAAAGTAAACGTTTGGATCCATCATGTAGACTAAGAAATAAAGGTTGGATAACATGGGGGGCTTGATTGGGATGCATGATGCTCCACGAGGTTTTACCCTACCCTAACTTTTTCATTCTATGTGCCCAGAATTACGAAGGGACAATTTTTTTTGTTGCAAATGGAAATGGAGAAGAATTTTTTTCCATTACAGAGGTAAATCTTGGCCATACATTGGGGTTTAAAATAAAATATTTAGGAACCGTCAACATAAACCTATAAAAAAATGCTAGTGATTATCATGCCACCACTCAAAATGATAGAGATGAGTTTTTGTGAAAATTAACAGTTGATGGAACAATACAAAAAGGGAAGCCTCTGCATGTAATTAAGATGTTTAAATTGTGGGTTAGGGATACCATTTCTATGCTAGTATTTTTCCTAGGCTTTGATAATGATGAGAAAGTGGATGAAACCCTCATGGAAATGGTATACAATATCCATTTCATTTCTCCACCTTATGCATACATATTTGTTGGGCACATTATAGAATATATGCATAAACAATTCTTAACAATCAAATAAGGCTCTGACACTAGGACCTTTAGGTTCATTACCTACTCGTGTTATTTAATTCTATGGCAGTTAGTTGAATGGTTTGGCAAAAATAAA
The DNA here is from genome assembly GCA_019776745.2 of Taxus chinensis. Taxonomy (NCBI): domain Eukaryota; kingdom Viridiplantae; phylum Streptophyta; class Pinopsida; order Cupressales; family Taxaceae; genus Taxus; species Taxus chinensis. Next base: position 51,645,587 of record CM034147.1, read on the forward strand.
CTTGCAATTCAGCCCTATAATGCTGAGGGCTGGGCAAAATCGATGTGTCCATTAATTGAGTGGACCCCTAAGATAAAGATGTTTGATAATAGAAGGGACTACAATCAATTTGTGGATTATTTTTGGGCTCCAATTTATCAAGCAATTTCAAAAAGTACATTGCCTAGATTGCCTATGAACTATAGAGATTGCATTCAACTGGGATTAAAAATACATTTAACATACTGGTACTTAATGGAGGAATATATTGTGCTAAGGTTTTATGGATCAGGAGTACAACCTTACAAATTGCCAATACATATGACAAAGAGATTTTTTTCCTTGGAATATATACAATAGATGGAAATCACATATAAACTCTAATTTTTTAGTCAACAAAAGAGGGGCATATTTCCTTCCTTACCATTTTCATGTGGATGGTTCACATTTTAAATAAAAGCATTCAATATAGCACATGAAATCTTACAAATTTTTAACTTTGATGTTGTCTCTCATTGGGTGTATGACCCATGTAAGGTGATTAAAGAAAGGGTAGTGGCGAACAAGAACACTGCCACTAAAATTCAACATGAAAGCAAACCCTTGATAGAAAAATTGAAAAACAATAACTCTTGAGATGAGCTAAAAAAATAAATGAATGAAATTGTTGTTGAGAAAGGAACTAATTTTCAAGATTTTTCAACAAAAATTTTAGGATTTCCTGAGCCTCCACAAAAACTAGAAAAGGATTTTCAATTAGCCAAATTTTATGCAAAATCTGATAAAAAGTACTCTAAAAGCATTGCAAAGGAATTACATTATGAATTGTGAGATAAAAAGTTGACAATGTCAAAAATTACTGCCTTTTGGTCTATGAGGCAGGATCTAGGCCATCCAAAATCTTTTTTAGAGTATGATTATATTCCAGAAGATGTAGATTTTATAAAATTGTGGAATGAAGTGAATCCTAGAGAGGCAAGTAGCGATGATGACAATGAATCTGAGGAGTTACACACTCCCCCTAACAAATCAGTCTCTATGAAAGCTTGAAACAAAAATATTCTACAAGAGTAGTTATTGCTGAAAAGATGGATTTTAGTAGTGGTGGTTTGGGTTCAACAGGACAAGGCATTTGGTGTCCACCAAAGGCACATCCTAGAAGATTTTCCGATACGTCAGGCCTTGGAGCTTCGCCTTTGGAGAAAGAATGACTACATACTACAACATCTACAATTGGTTATCCAATGCAATTTTCTCTGGAGTCAAATCCTCCAAAAAAATTCATCCACACATTGAAAATCCTAGAGGAGAAGTTGGCCATGAATATGTTAGTATTGCTAATGTTGGCGGTTCTAGTGATGATGGTAGTAATGGTCAGAAAGTAACACATGAACATATTATTGTAAAGAGGCCAATACATATAATTAAAGTTCTTATTGTCCAACATGGAACCGAGAAGAGGCAGACATAGATATGGTTACTATTGCCTCAAGGAAACTAATTACAGAACTAGAAAGTGGTGCCACTACCACCCTTCTACAAATTTCCATTCCATAGCGAAATTCTCCCCAAACTTCAATTACTCTATCTCCATTCAAGGAGAAACAGTTCATTCCTACAAACACCTCAGGTTTTGATTACAGAGCTGTTGTCCTCTCAAAATTCCCCCTCTTTCGAAGGTCAAGAATTGAAAAATTGTGCGTTGACACCTTTTTCTGATGTTTTGGTAAAGGGAAAGTCGAGAAGTTAGAAAAATTCTACATTTTTTGAGTCATTTGTGTGATTTGCAGGTCTGTCGGACATTTTTGTCCCATGTGTCCCAAGTTCACTTGGGCTCTCTATTCGTCGATCAGCCACTTTCTCCGAAATCTGTTAACTTGTGGGCCCGTCGAAACTTTTTGTTCCAACTGTCCCAAGTTCACTTGGGCTCTCTGTTCCCTGATCGACCGCGTTAGCCGCATCGTGCACTTCATGTACTTTGGTCCCTCATGTCCCGAAAGCATTTGTGCATTTTGTCCCTGCATCACCAACATCGCCTGCATCGGCCGAATCGTGCTTTCACGTCCCGCGTGTCCCAAATGTACCAAAGGCCATCCGGGCTAATTTTTCCCACTCTTTTTGATGCTTACTTTTTGAGTTGGTGGATATGAATTTAATGCGCATTTATAACCTTCTCTCTCCTAAACGACTATTTAATAGACTGCCCCTCTACGCATTTTTGCACACTGCTTTCTCATTGCCATCCACTCATACCCCTGCAATTGAAACCATCTGCTCGCATCCCCATTTCCCCTACAATTTCATCACAGATTCAAGCTGTGAGTTTGTTTTTCTAAGTACCGTCAACATGAAGATTAAATTTCAAGGCCAGGAGTAGGTTTCTCTACTCGAGTCCTCCGTTCCTGATATCGGGGACAGTGAAGTTTGTCACCTGGACTTTGGTGATTTTTGGACCAGGTTGATAGACCTGAACCCCTCTCCCATGGCACAAATGATAAATGATAGTGGCCTGGCATTTGCTGCTGGTTTCCCAATCTCGGTGCAATGTGCCGACATGGTACTTGCATGTGGGGCTCACTTCAACCCCGACACGAGTGAATTAACAAATGTGCATGGGGAGTTAATCACTAAGCTTGACGTTGCCACCATTGCCACTGCCCTAAGGATCCCAGAAATGGATAATTCTGTAGTAATCTCCCAAAATCAAGCACAGGCACTCTTCGACCAAGACAGTGAGAAATACAAGGCAAGAGTGGTGAAGTCATGGCTGAAGAACCCTAAGAAAGGGGCATCCCGACTATCCAAAGCTCTGTTTAGGTCTGATTTCAATGAGGAGCTATCAGACTTCATAATCCTATTAGCTCGGGTCATGGGCTTGCCCTCTACTAACGAGTTCCACTTCTGGATGTGCCCACTTATCAACATAGTGTGTGAAGGTACCCAGAGCATCAACTGGGTAGAGATCATCTGCATGAATTTGACAGAGCAGCTGTCCCATGTACAACAAACTAAAAAGTTCTACATGACTTCCTACCTAATGTATACCCTAGCAGCATCCAGATAGTGGTTTGGCTTCACATACATTGATGCTTAGAAGGGTGATCCTATATATGCTTACTGCCCTCAGTTCACCCTGGACACTAGTAATCACAATTTCAGGAGGGTGAATGATGCTTTCACCATGTACATTGTAAGACTTCTAGAGAGTGACACTACAAGGAGGTTCTCTGATGAAGCCATGAGCCTGATAGTGAAGTACGGAGCCTACTTCATTTAGTTCAGAAGGTTCTCTTATATCAGGCTAGCAGGTTATGAGAGCACTCCTCTTAAGCTCCCCATATTTTGTAATGATAAGATGGCCCTGATTGAAGTATGCAGGCAATTGGACAAATTACATAGAACCTGCAGGGATAAGAAGATCACTGGGTTACACTTCCCCATATCTTTGGGGAACTATACATGCAAAACCGCTCTAGATGCCCAGAACATAGAGCGAGCCCTAGCTCCCATCACTGTCCACTTCTTTAGGCCCAGAACCTATTTCGACTTGAAGAAATTCATTGAGTTGAACATCAGAATCAACTACCATCATAGGGAAGACACTGAAGATTATTGGGCTGACTGCACAGATGATTTTGAGGCTAGAAGGAGGCATTATGGTAGGTTTCCTCTTTAGTTAATACAAGAGCTTGACCTGTATCAAATTCCTGAAGGACTTCAGGATGACAACACAGACCTTTTGTCATATGAATATGAAACTGTGATCAAGCACACTCCTTTAGAGGATCTAGACTGGTTTAAGAGGGAGAAGGATGATTTGGCTGAGATTCTAGCCCCTGTCCTGGTAAGAACCAAGGTCTAGGTTGATAGAAAGGTTCGTGAGCTGAGGAAGAGCGCAGGAGAATCCTCCTCCAAAGATACTTTGACACTAAGGAAGGAGGCACAAACACCCAGTTCAGAGGTACCTGTACAGACTCCTCCTGCTTCATCAAGTAAAGGACCTGAATCCTCCACTCCTTCCTCCTCCACTCAGGTCTATCAAAAGAAGGTGAAGGAAGTCAAGAAGGAGCCCATTGAAGAAGATCCTCTGCCAAAGCATTCAGAACTACCTTCTGGGCCAGAGAGAACATCATTGTTCTCAGTGAGAGTGAAGATAGTGAAATACCAATTCCTGCAGGTGCTTCTGAAACCACAATGGATAAGGAGAAGGAAATTCATAGCACTGAGCCTCCAAGCACCATGGATTCTTCTATCCAAGAAGGCTCATCTGCTCCACTCACATCCCTATTGGAGGCAACAATGGTAAACACTCTCAGTGCCATGAGTTCTCTCACTCTTGGTTCTCTTTCTCCCCCTTCTTCTTCTTCCTCCACTTTTGCATGGGTGCAACCTTTTGTTGATAGTAGGAAGAGGAAGTCTTCTTCTCGGATCTCAGGGCCCAACTTTGATGCTGTGGTGGCCTTGTTGGGTACTACTCCTTCTGCTCCTGCCAAGAAAGCTAGGACCACTTCAAGGATAGTGACTGATGCCCAGGGTCAGCAATTCCTTGAGATAGCTAAGCCCAAGGTTGATAAGCCAGAGCAGGATTTGCAGGCCTCTGATCTAGAACTTTCAAGGATCTCAATGGGAGAGTCTACTCCTGAAGGTGAAATACACAACCTTCAAGAAATAGTCACCAGAGTCATTAGGAGGGTAGAAAAAGGGTAGCAGACTATAGAGCAGCTGGAGGAGCAGGCTCAAGTGCTTTCTAGTTTCATCAAGTCACTGCTATCTAAAGATAAAGTTTTAGACCCTACCCCACTGACTGCTCTTCCACCACCTGTGATCCTCAGTCAAGATGAAGTCCAGAGCATCAAGGATATACACAGGTACTCCATCTATGGGAGGGCTATGGAGGCCATGGTGGATGACATGCTTGTTGCAGGGTTGAATTTCATTGGTGAAGCCTTCAAGCTCAATGAGAAGGTAAATAATCTGCAACAGAAGCTCTCCTCCACAATTGGAAATATGGATAAAGAGCTCAAACTTTGGAGCAGCTGCATAGTAGACCTTCACCTGATGGGGCAGACTGATGAAAATATTTTGATGGTGAGTAAGGTCTTTGATGATGTGAAGGATAATTTGTCAAAGTCATGGGTATTCAGTGTAGAGTGGAAAATCAAAGTGCTGGAGGAGGCTTTGGGAGAATTAAGGAATAGCTGGCAGAAGGGAGAGGCTTTCAAGACTTTGGTGATATCTTCTTTTAAGGATATTCACTGCCACCTCCATGATGAGACCTCAGGTGTACCTTTCTCCCTGCAGGAAATTAAAGCTCAATTCAGAGCTTTTGTCAAAGAAAATTTGTTCAAAGAGGACTCCATCACTAAAGATAAGATAAAGGAAATATGCTCTCTCCAATCTGCCATTGAAGAAGTGAATAAGGAGTACCATATGCACACCGAGTTTGACAAGGAGATGGAGAAATGTCTGGGATCTTGGACCCAGGCTACTGCCAACACATCGGTTCCACATGGCAGAGACATAGCAGAGGCATTGAAAAGGTTTAGACAACAGATCCTCAAGTCAGTGGGCCCTTCCCAATCATGAGCACTTGTCTTCCCCTCCTGGCTTCTCTCTCCTTCTTTTTCTCATTTCAGACTTATTGTAATTAGTTGGGGTTTTGCGTTAAGCATCCCTTTAACTAAACATTTTAGTTAAAAGAAGTAGTTACCAAGTGTAACTAATTTGTAAAATTATATAATGGTCTCTCTCCACCATTTTCAGGGCATGAACTTGGCTTATTTTTGAAAGTGTAAAGAGAAAAAAAGCAATCAATACAAGATTTTTTCCCTCCTATGTCTATCTGGTCTTGTTCTTTTATCACTATCTGTTGAATACTTTTGAATCATTTGTCTGTATTATGTCAAGAAGCTTTGTATTCTTGTAAGTGTTATTTATGGAACTTTGTGTCTTTACAATAGCATCTTATTTGATTCAAATGCAAATGGTTTATTCCAAATAATTTCATTCTGGCATGCATAAGGAATTATTTTGTTATCTATAGTTTTGGAGAATGCCTTTCTGCTCATTTCCACTACTTCATTCCTCTGTACTTTTGTATTGATGATCCATTTTATTTTAAAACACTTTCATGATATCCAAGTTCCACATTAAAACTATACATTGTACATATGTAAATAGGTTTTGCTTTTGAATAAGGGAACCTCTCCCATTAAAGAGGAGGGACTTCTTGTCCCCTGACTGTTGCTCTCAACGAAGTCCTTTTTGACGACCAACAGTTTTTTGCGACTCCATTGGGGATTCAATTTTCTTAAAACGCATTCCAGTTCTATGAACATTTCTTGATCATCCTTTGATCTGGTGACTCCACATTTTACTCATGAAAGGAGGGCCCTTGGTATTGAAGATTCTTAGTTTCAAATTTTGGAACAACAAGGTTTTCCTTTTCCTTCAATAGGAAGAAATAGAAGAGCTCGTTTAACAAGCACTCCTCCTATTGAAGAAAGAACCCCTATAGGTGCTATTCCTTCAGAGCAACTCAGCCCTAATCTCTGTGCTCTGATTCTCGCTGGTGTTTCGGTTCCCCTTCATGCCGTCTTTCCAAGGATGGCAACACCATTGCCCTGGGGCCATTGTGTTGGGCCTCTCACCCTTCCTCAGCCTTTGCATGAGTTACCCAGAGGTAACAGAAAGAACTTCCCCAAGTTCAGAGGTGATGGCAAGGTACATCCTGATGAACATATCGCAGCCTTCATAGTTGCATGTGGAGTTCTCAGAGTTGAACATGAAGATGTCTCAGTGAGGCTTTTTATAGAGACTTTACAAGATAATGTAGCAGATTGGTTCTATCACCTTCCAGTTGGGGCCATTACCAGTTAGAACATGATGAGAACAAGGTTTGAGAATCATTTCAAACCTGTAGAGGATGTACATGCTTTGCTGGCCTAGATTTCTCAAATAAAGAAGGACTCACAAGAACCCATGAGAGAATTTGTGGCTAGGTTTAACAAGTTGATTAACAAAATCCCACCAGACACTCAACTTGAACATCAAATACAAAAGTGTTTCTTCCTGAATGCTCAATTTCCTGAAGTTAGCTATGCATTAAGAAGAGCCAATCTTGCTACATTGGCTGAGGATCAAACTCTTGCTGTTAGTGTCGAAGATGATTTGATTATGTCTGGAAAGTTGAAAAGAGACCCCACTAAGTCTAGATCTTCTTCTTCTTCCTCTTCCACTCTTGGGCCTAATACTGATCCATTAGTACAAAATCTTACCAATGATCTCATTGCCATCAAAAAGCAATTGGCTCAGCATGCTCCCTATGCAGATGTTCCAAGGAGGAATTTTCAACCTAGAAATCGTTTACCTGCTTCTCAGACAAGGCTAGCACTTGAGGGGCCACCTATCAAGGTCCCTGTTAATGTAACTTGTGAGATTGAAGAGCCGGAGGATGAAGAGGTTATTGAAGATTGTGAAGAACTTGTTGAAGAGGCCAACGAAGAGATAAATGAACTTGAGGGATCTCGAGTTAATTTCTTCACTACTGAAGGTGTTGATGAGGAAGATGATTATGATGAAGTGGTAGCAGATATGAATAGTGAATCATACGCTGTTATGACTTGAGAGTAGACAAATAAAAGGGAGAAAGTGATGTAGCTTACATAAAAGAGCCAGGGAGCATCCCACGACTATCCCTGTGATTGCAAAAAGAGGATCTCCTATCCCCACTACATCCACACAGAAGGTCAGTTCTAGCAATTCTGCTTTCCCTAATTCTTCTACTAAAGTTTCTTCTTCTTCCACAACTACTAAATCTGACAAACCTAAGGCTCCAAGTGATGATATCCCGTCTACCTATGGATATTTTGATATCATTGATCACCTAAAAAAGACAAAGGTTCAAATTTTAGAGGCTATTATCAGACCCATCCTAAACCTTTTGCTAAAATGGTTCACTTTGTCAATTCTCATTCCAATATTACCTCTAAAGGCCTTTTACCCACTCCATCCTCCGCATGCCGCAACCCATTCTAGTAGCTTCCGTCACCTCACCTAATGAAAAAATCAAACCATTCTATGTAACCCTCCTTATAGCAGGCCATAAACTCAGCAAGTGTTTCATAGATTTAGGAGCAGTCAGATAATGTAATGCCTACCAAAGTGGCCCATGCTTTGGGCCTAACTCTCACACGCACTTATGGGTCTTGTTATTCCATGGAGAGTAAGGAAGTGCCCCTAGTTGGAAGGATTAAAGATGCACAAGTAGATTTTTCTACTTTACCTGAGAAAAAGGTTTTGGCTACTATCCTCGTAGCAGATATTCCCCCTTCATATGGTATGTTATTAAGTAGGAACTTTTGCAAGGATGTAGGAGGAGAAATTCAAATGGATTGGTCACATGCCCTCATACCAGTTAATGGGAAAATGAAGAAGTTGTTTCCCGAGAAGCAATATGAGTATATTGTACAAAAAATAGATGATCCCAAAGCATAAATAATTTATGAGGATATGGGGCATGGTAACTATATGATTATGTCTCCGAAGGAAATCTAACTTCCCAAAAAAGTACTTGAGGATCCTAATGGTGTTTGGATATTAGAATTTGATGGAAGTTGTTCCTCGACTGGTTCTAGAGTTGGTGTAGTATTGGTGTCTCTCGAGGGAAAGGTTTATCCTTTCTCATTCAAACTACAATTTGAAAATACTAATAATACAACAGAGTATGAGGCTCTCATTATTGGGCTTAATGTGGCAAAAGAAAAAGGCATGAAGCATCTTCTAGCTCACGGGGAGGCAGAACTAGTTGTCAAGCAAGTTAGAAACCTTTTTCAGGTAAAGAATAGAAGATTAATGTTGTTGCAAATCAGCAGCACCCCCTGGATGTTGATCAGATTTCTAGTTTGATCATACTAGCATCCAGTGTGATTGCACAACATTGAATCCTCTTCCCAAGTGTGGGACTTACAAAAATGGAAGAGAAATCTCCAGATTAGAGGCTGGTTCCTCAACTCCTCTGATCAGCTATTTTACTTACACAATTACAGAGGTTTAAACTCCTAAATCTACTCTAAATTTCAAAGGGACAAGGATAGAAAATGCAAAAAGAAAGAACTAAAACTAATGCTAATAGGTGATGCACCAAAGGAGTGGTGAGCATTTTTTACTTCTGAGCATTTTTTACTTCTGTAAATTGACACAGTTCATAAAATGCAACAAAAAACAACATGCACAAACTGATAGCTATAATGAAGTGTTAGAAATTAGGAAAACAACACTAGCAGAGGATAAAAAACTAATCACAGGGCCTGTATTATTATTTTAACATCAAAATCACTTGCATTCAAACACCTGAAAGGCAAAAATACAGTTGCAGTTTCTAGAAAAGGTCTGTTATTCCACTAAATCACTTCCAAGGTGAAAAAGGGAGCTTGCCATACACAAAAAATGTTCAACCCTTTGAAAAATGAGCCAAATCTAGGTTTTACAGTGCAAGGGACGAGCCCAAGAGAGAGAAACGCGGGAAAACATGGAAGGGATTCAACCATTGACCAAAATGCCATCAAAACAGCATGGGCGACCTGACAGACCCATTCCCTGACATTTTTAACCATGCTGGGACTGAGAATGTGAGCCATTCTTCATTAAAATCGGTGGTTGAAATGTCATTTCTATTCATGACCACGTGCCAGAAGTGTTTTTTGATTTTCTCTCTCCAAAATCCACCAAAATGAAAAATTGACCTTGGAATCTTGTAGATAATTTCACCATCTTTCCATTGATATAAAGAACGCAAAAAATTGAGCTCTGGATCAAAAGATATGGCGATTTGAAGTTTTAGGGCAAAACAGGGCCAAATTGGGTCACTTTGATATTTTTGGCCTAGACACGTGGCGAGTTCTGATTGGCTACGGGCCTTCTAGGGGAAAATTTCCCACAAAAACTCCATCGAGCCATAACTTGAAAAATACATGAGTTAGGAGGAAAACTTTACCTTTCTAGAAAGCTAAGAAAGAGCTCTATCCAATGGTGCCATTTCCAGAAGGTTTTGAGTGCTTGAAAAGCAAAATTTTATGACTGAGGCACAAGAGGGGGAAGAATGAGAGGAGTTAGCCACAAAATGAGCAGGGGGCACATTTTGGATAACAATTAAAGCATTATAGGAATCAGGTTTTGGACTCTATCGAATTTCTTGACACCTTCTCCATTGAGGCAGTGCCTAGGGAAAAGAAAACCAGGGCTGATTCTCTTGTTGTCTCAGGATTGTTGCTGATACCTCATCCTGACTTCTCTCAAGATAGGTTTACCATTGAGATGATCCATAGGCCTAGTGTACCTAATAATGCAAGTAACTGGAAAGTTTTCAATAATGATCAGCATTTGCTTTCTTTCCTAGAGCTCAGGGATAACTTTGAACAATTGTACTTTGAAGGAAGTGACAATTTGCCTTGTGAAAGTGTGTCTTCCAATGAAGAGGATGTCAAAGAAGAGGAGATAGATCAAGATGGGTGTATTAGGCTCAAGGGTAACAAGATTCCAAAAGGACTGGTGATTTTAGAGGAATTGTTTGATAAACATGATAGGTATGTTAAATCTAAAGCTTCTACTAGATTGCAACAATCTGCTGAATATGAAAAAACTAACATTGGGAGTTCTGTTGACGCCAAGCTTGTGAACATTGGAAAATGTTGTACACCGGAAGAAAAGAAGAAAGTAATTAACCTTTTAAGGAAGTATAAGGATGTTCTTGCATATTCCTATAAGGATCTAAAAGCCTTCCAACCAAAGGAGATGCAACATTTCATTCCTCTCAAACCTGGGATTAAACCTTTCAAGCAGAAACAAAGGCAATACAATCCTAAGATAGCTGACACTATTTTTTAGGAAATACAAAAGTTGTTGAAAGCCAAAATCATTTTTCCTATCCACCATTCAACATGGATTGCCAACATTGTGTCCGTCAGGAAGAAAAATGGTGAGATTCGTATCTGTGTTGACTTCAGAAATCTAAATCAAGCTTCTTTGAAGGAAAACTATCCTTTTCCCATGATGGATCAAGTTTTACAAGCTGTGATGGGGTCTAAAATGTTGTCCATGCTTGATGGCTTCTCAGGGTACAATCAAGTGGAATTCAATACCACAGATCAACACAAGACAACCTTCACTACTCCTTGGGGTACTTTTGCCTACAAGAGGATGCCATTTGGGCTCATTAATGCTTGTGCCACTTTCCAAAGAGATATGGATTTGGCATTTGGAAGTTTTAAAGGTAAATGTATTTTTGTATATCTAGATGACTTAATTGTGTTTTCCAAAACTAGAGCAAATCATTTTCATCCTGTGGAAATAGTTCTCTTGAAGTGCATAGAACATGGGATCTCTTTGAATCCTAAGAAATCTGTCTTTTGTGTCATAGAGGGAAAATTATTAGGTCATGTTGTCTCTAAAGATGGTATAAAAATTGATCCTGAATGAGTCCAGGCCATTCAGCAGATTCCTCTTACCAACTAGTAAGAAGGGAGTGCATTCTTTCATCAATAAGATCAACTTTCCTGAGAAGATTCATCCCTGATTTTGTAGAACTAACTTTGAATATATCTCAAATGATGAAGGGAAAACAAACTTTTGGTTGGTCTTCTGAAGGGAAAGAAGCCTTTGAAAGTATTAAGAAGGCTATTGTGAGAACTCCTATTCTAGCATGTCCAGATTTCAACAAATATTTTATTATCTATTACTATGCCACAGAAAACACCCTGGCTACTATTTTGACTCAGAAAGATTCTAACAATCATGAACTCCCAATTTCCTTCATGAGCTACATTCTTAAAAACCATGAGTTAAAATACACAATGATGGAGAAACATGCTTTTGCAGTAGTTAAAGTTGTCAAGCAGTTTTGTTTCTATATCCTTAACTCTCACTCCATAGTACTTGTGCCTGACACAACTATCAAGTCCATTCTCACGCAATAAGAGTTTGGATCCAAGAGAGGAAACTGAGTGGCAAAGGTTCAAGAATATGATATTGACATCAGACTAACCAATATTAGGCCCTGTAAAAGACTTGTGTGAACTCATCACTGAGGGAGCTGGACATGAGTTACCTAAGGATAAAGTTGATTTTCCTACCATTCTATTTCTCAGCTCAATTGATGAATGGTATGCTGATATCACACATTTTCTCACCTATGGAGAGTGTCCCTCTCATTTGACTGCCAAGGAAAAGAGAGTTGTTAAGTTAAGATCAGCCCAATATGTATTGTGGGAGAATGCTTTGTTCAAGCATGGGATGGATGGAAGATTTCTGAAGTGTGTGGATAAGGAACAACAGAAGAGGCTTCTTTTGGCTTTCCATGATTAGGTGTGTGGAGGAAATTACTCATCAACTGTCACTACTCACAAGATTATTCATGCAGGGTACTATTGGCCTACCTTGTTCAAAGACACATCAAAGTTGATTAATAAATGTGAAGCTTGTCAAACCTTCATGGGTAGACCCAAGTTAGCTGCCTTTCCCCTTAAACCAGTTGTGATTGAAGAGCCTTTTCAACAATGGGGTTTAGATTTTATTGGAACACTTAATCCTTCTTCAAGTTCCGGACATACCCACGTTTTGACTACCACAGACTATTTCACTAAGTGGGCAGAAGCCATCCCAGTAAAAAGTACTACTTCTGAAGTAGTATGCAGTTTTATCAAAGAAAACATCTTGGTAAGATTTGGTGTGCCAAACAAGTTTGTGACAGATAATGCTTCAAATTTTTCTTCGACTGAGATGATGGATTTTGTTTATGGATATGGCATCTCCCTAGCTCACTCTTTAGATTATTATCCCTAGGGGAATGGACAAGCAGAATCAACAAACAAAAATATGGTGGCCATAATAAGGAAGTTGGTTAATGAATCTCAGAGAAACTGACACAAGAAACTCTATGATGCTCTTTGGGTAGACCAGATTACACCTAAAAGAGCTATTGGGATGTCCCCTTTTCAGGTGGTATATGGAGTAGAAGCTCAATTGCCAGTAATAGTGGAATTACCAACCTTGCATTTAATGAAGGCGATTGAAGACACCGGCTTTAATGACTATTTGGACAAAAGAATCATGTATCTTTATAAATTGAATGAAGACAGATTGAAGGTTGCTGATAGAATATTTTCTCACCAATAGAAGGTAAAGGCCTTGTTTGATAAGAAGGCCAGGTCCAGAGATTCCAAAGTTGGAGATATCATTTTACTGTGGGATAAAAGACATGAACCTCATGGCAGCCATGGCAAGTTTGATTCTCTTTGGCTTGAACCTTTCAAGATCAGGCACTTTGTTAGTGAAAATTATTTCTACCTTGATTACATGGATGGTTCTTCTCTCCCACTTCCTTATAGTTGGTAGTACCTGAAATTGTTTAAGTCCTAGGAGATTAGAAAGTCCTGTGTATATTGTATAGTGTGTGTTTCCCCTCCTTTTTCTTGTTTTGGTGTGTTTTCTTTGTTTGGGGTGTTGTTTTCTGTATTGGTTTGCTTTTGACTTTGTGGCCCAATGAATAAGGCACTGATCTTCTTCCCCTAGTTTTATGAGAGTTCTTGCCTTGTCTTAGTCTTTGAATTTTTAGCCAAGTAATCCCCAGAAGGAGCCAGCTGTTTTCCTCTCAAAACTTCCCCTTTTTTGAAAGTCAAAAATTGAAAATTTTTGAGTTGACACCTTTTTTTGATGTTCTAGTAAAGAGGAAAGTTGAGAAGTTAGAAAAAATCTGTGTTTTTTGAGTCATTTGTGTAATTTGCGGGTCTATCAGACATTTTTGTCTCATGTGTCCCAAGTTCACTTGGGCTCTCTGTTCGCCGATCAGCCACTTTCTTCAAAATCTGTTTACTTACGGGCCCGTCGAAACTTTTTGTTCCAACTGTCCCAAGTTCACTTGGGATCTCTTTTCCCTGATCGCCCACGTCGGCTGCATCATGCACTTCACATACCTTGGTCCTTCATGTCTCAAAATCATTTGTGCATTTTGTCCCCGCATCACCCGCATCAGCCAAGTCGTACTTTCACATCCGACATGTCCCAAATGTACCAAAGGCCATCCAGGCTAATTTTTCCCAATCTTTCCAATTCTTGCTTTTTGAGTTGGTGGATATGAATTTAATGTGCGTTTATAACCTTCTCTCTCCTAAACGGCTGTTCAATAGACTACTCCTCTACACATTTTTACACACTTCTTTCTCATTGCCATCCGCTCATACCCCTGCGATTGAAACCATCTCCTCGCGTCCCCATTTTCCCTACAATTTCATCACGGATTCAAGCTGTGAGTTTTTTTTTCTAAGTACCATCAACATGAAGATTAAATTTCAAGGCGAGGAGCAGGTTTCTCCACTCGAGTCTGCCGTTCCCGATATCGGGGACAATGAAGTTTGTCACCTAGAATTTTGTGATTTTTGGACCAGGTTGACAGACTCGAACCCCTCTCCCATGGCACAACTGATTAATGATAGCATCCTGACATTTGCTGTTGGTTTCCCAATCTCAGTGCAATGTGTCGACACGGTACTCACCTGTGGGGATCACTTCAACCCTGACATGAGCGAATTAACAAATATACACGGGGATCTCATCACCAAGCATGATGCCACCGCCATTGCCTTTTCCCTAAGGATCCCCAGAGAAAAGGATAATTATGTTGTAATCTCACAAAAACAAGCACAGGCACTCTTCAACCAAGACAGTGAAAAATACAAGGCAAGAGTGGCAAAATCGTGGTTAAAAAACCCTAAGAAGGGGGCATCCCAAATATCAAAAGCTCTGTTTAGTGTCCAATTTTAATGAAGAAGATATCAGACTTCATAATCCTATTAGCTCGGGTCATGGGCTTGCCCTCTACTAGCGAGTTCCACTTCTGGATGTGCCCCACTCATCAACACAGTGTGTGAAGGCACTCAGAGCATCAATTGGGTAGAGATCATATGCATGACTTTGACAGAGTAGAATTGTCTAATAATACAACAAAATAAGAAATTTCTACATGACTTCTTACCTCGGATGTATACCCTTAGTAGCATCCAGATAGTGGTTTGGCTTCACATACATTGATGCTCAGAAAGATGATCCCATATATGATTACTGCCCTCAGTTCACACTGAACACTAGCAATCACAATTTATGGAGGGTGAATGATGCTTTCACCCTGTACATTGTAAGGCTTCTAGAAAGTGACACTGCTCAGAGATTCTCAGATGAAGCCATGAGCTTGATAGCGAAGTACGGAGCCTACTTCATTCAATTCAGGAGGTTCTCTTATATCATGCTAGTATGTTATGAGAGCACACCTCTTCAAGCTCCCCATGTTTTATAATGATAAGATGGCCCTGATTGAGGTATTGCAGGACAATTGGGACAAATTGCATAGAACCTGTAGAGACAAGAAAATCACTAGGTCTACACTTCCCCTATATCTGTTGGGGAAATATACATGCAATACAACTCTAGATGCCCACAACATAGAAAGAGCCCTAGCTGTCCCATCACTGTCTACTTATTCAGGCCTAGAACCTATTTCGACTTGAATAAATTCATTGAGCTAGAATCATCATAATAAACTACCATCATAGGGAAGACACTGAGGATTATTGGGCTGAATGCACAGATGATTTTGAGGCCAGAAGGAGGACATAATGGTAGGTTTTCCCCTTCAGTTAGTAACAAGATCTTAACCTATATCAAATTCTTAAAGGACTTCAGGATGAAAACACAGACCTATTGTCATATGAGTATGAAACTGTGATCAAGCATACTCCTTTAGAGGATCATGGACTGGTTTAAAAGAGAAAAGGATTATTTGGCTGAAGATTCTAGCCACTGTCCTGGTTAAGAACCAAAGTTCTGGGTTGATAGAAAGGTTCATGAAGCTAATGAAGAACGCATAGGAGATACTCTTCTTCTAAATACACCTCGATGCACCAAAGAAGGAGTCACAAACACCTAGTTTAGAGGTACCTATACGGAGTCCTCCTTCATCATCAAGTAAAGGAACCTGACATCCTCTACTCCTTCCTCCTCTACTCAGGAATATTAGAATAGGGTGAAGGAAGTCAAAAAGGAGCCCATGCTGAAGAAGATCCTTTTCCCAAACATCCAGAACTACCCTCAAAGCCAGAGAACATTATTGTTCTCAATGAGAGTGAGGATAGTGAAGTACCAGTTCCTGCAGGTGCTTCTGAAGCCCCAATGAATACAGGAGTAGAAAATTAAAAGCAGTGAGCCTCCAAGCACCATTGGATTCCTCTGTTTCAAGAAGGCTCATCTACTCCAATCACATCTCAACTGGAGGAAACAAGTGGTACATACTTTTAGTGCCATGAGTTCCCTTTCTCTTGGTTCTCTTGCTCCCCCTTCTTCTTCTTCCTCCTCTTTTACATGGGTGAAAGCTTTTGTTGATAGTAGGAAGAGGAAGTATTCTTCTTGGATCTGACAAGGCCCAAATTTGATGCTATGGCAGCCTTGTTGAGAACTACCCCTTCTGCTCCTGTAAAAAAAGCTAGAACAACTTCAAGGATAGTGAACAGATACCCAAGGTCAGCAATTTCTTGAGATAGCTAAGCCCAAGGTTGATAAGCCAGAGCAGGGTTTGTAAGACTCTAATCTGGAACTTTTAAGGGTCTCAATGGGATAATCTAATTCTGAAGGTGAGATACAAAACCCTTCAAGAAAATAGTAATCCAGAGTCATTGGGAGGGTAGGAAAAGGGCATTAGACTATAGAGTAGCTGGAGGTATCAGCCTCAAGTGCTTTCTAGTTTCATCAAGTCACTGTTATCTAAAGATAAAGTTTTAGAACCTACCCCACTGACTGCCCTTCCACCACCTATGATCCTCATTCAAGATGAATTCTAGAGCATCAGAGGATATACACAGGTACTCCATATATGGGAGAGCTATGGAGGCCATGGTGGATGACATGATTGTTCCAGGGTTGAATTTCATTAGTTAAGCCCTTCAAACTTAATGAGAAAGTAAATAATCTGCAACAAAAGATCTCCTCCACAATTAGAAATATGGATAAAGAACTCAAAATTTGGAGCAGCTGCATAGTATACCTTCATCTGATGGGGCAAACTGATGAAAAATGTTTTGTTGGCAAGTAAGGTCTTTAATGATGTGAAAGATAATTTGTCAAAGTCATGGGTATTCAGCATGGAGTGGAAAATCAAAGTGTTGGAGGAGGCTTTTGGAGAATTAAGGAATAGCTTTGGCAGAAGGGAGAGGCGTTTCAATATTTTTGTGATATATAATTTTAAGGATATTCACTGCCACCTCCATGATGAAGACCTCAAGTGTACCTTTCTACCTGTAAGAAATTAAAGCTCAATTCAGAGCTTTTTGTCAAAGAAAAATTTGTTCAAAGAGGACTCCATCACTAAAGATAAGTTAAAGGAAATATACTCCCTCCAATCTTCCATTGAAGAAGCGAATAAGGAGTATCATATGAACGCTGAGTTCTGACAAGGAGATGGAGAAAATGTCTGGGATGTTGGACCCAGGACTACTACACAACACATCGGTTCCATTTGGCAGAGAGACATAGCCGAGGCTTTAAAAAGGTTTCGACAACGGATCCTCAAGTCAATGGGACCTTCCCAATCATGAGCACTTGTCTTCCCCTCCCGGCTTCTCTCTCTTTCTTTTTCTTATTTCAAGAATTGTTGTAATTAGTTGGGGTTTTTGCGTTAAGCATCCCTTTAACTAAACAATTTAGTTAAAATAAGTAGTTACCAAGTGTAACTAATTTGTGAAATTATATAATGGGATGTCTACGCCAATTTTGAGGGGTTAGAACTTGGTTTATTTTTGAAAGTGTAAGGAGTCAACAAATCATTCAATACAAAAGAGCTTCCTTTCCCTCCTATGTCTATCTAGTCTTGTTCTCTTCATTACTAGCTACTGAATACTTCTAAATCATTTGTCTATGTATTATTTTAAGAAGATTTGTATTCTTATAGAGTGTTATTTCTGGAACTTTGTGTCTTTGCAATAGCATCTTATTTGATTCAAATGTAAATGGTTTTATGTCCCTAATGATTTTATTCTGGCATGCATAAAGAATTATTTTGTTATCTATAATTCTTGGAGAATGCCTTTCTTCTTATTTTCCACTAATTCATTCATCTGTGCTGTTGTATTGATGATCCTTTTCTATCATAAAACACTTTCATGATATCCAAGTTCCACATTAAAACTATACATTGTACATATGCAAATAGGTTTTGATTTTAAATAAGGGAACCTCTCCCATTAAAGAGGAGGGACTTCTTGTCCCTTGACTTTTGCTCTCAATGAAGTCCTTTTTGATGACCAACAAGAGCTAAGCTTGCCAATAAATCAGAAAGAGATAAAAAGATAAGAAGTAAATTCTACAGACTATTGTAAGTTCAGATCCTGCCACAATGATGTTATTGCCAACATATAACCCAGTCACATATACAATGGAATATATGTATATTGTGTCCAGAGTTGTAAACCCGATAATCAAATGGTTTCTAGTGACTACGAAGTAACCTCCCTTCAAATGGATTTTAAGGGAATGAAACCATCTGAAAAAGTTAATGTCTCAAAAAGGAATAATGATGTGGTGTGCACATCAATTCTAAAGGTAAAGAGGGAGAAAAATAAGTTGAATAATAAGATTCAAAAGTTAGAGGAAGAATTAGCAAATGATAAAGTAAAAGAAAAACTAACACTTAATAAGATGGGTGAGTTGGAGAGGAATAAAATATCATCTACCTTTATGACTGTAGTTGCTATGAATGAACATGCACAGGTAGAACTAGAAGAAGCCAATAAAAAGTTACAGGAAACAATGAATGCAGATGAACAAACACAGGTAGAACTAGAAGAAGCAAAGAAAAAGTTACAGGAAACAACGAGTAAGAATAATAGATTAGAACAAACATTGGGAGAATTGAAAGAGGTTCTAAAGGAAGAGATAAAATGCCAAAAAATGGGAAAAAATCCTAGATAAAGAGAGAAAACTTAAGAAAAAAATGTTGAAGAAAGAGAAAAAACAAAATGAAATATTGCAACAGGAGCTGGCGAAAGAAAAAAAGGTTATACAGTCTTCTAACATCAAACTATCTAAATTTTGTAAAAAGGCATTGATTAATATGATGGATAATGTTTGGAGGGAAATAAACCAAAAAATGATTATTTGATTAGATTTTTCAAATTCATGGCTAATCTACAGAGAATCTATGATAAGCTCCGTGAATATATAACTGATAGCAGAAAATTAATGGCTTTAAGAGAGGACACAACAAGGAAAATTTTGGATCTATCTACAAATTCATTAACACAAAACTAACATCTAGAGGAATTCAAAACCAGTTTGATGCTTCAATAAAGGTATCATCTATCATTTGGGAGTGTGTAATGCTAGGAAAAACACAAGAATTACAGAATAAGTGTAAAATAATGTTACAAGAGCTGCATGGAAAGGTACAAGAGTTCACAAATCTTGGTTTGCCAATGCCTTTTTAAAAAAAACACAAATTCATTAATAAGGATGCATTGTAGAAGAACATGAAAGAAAAGAGGATGTAAGAGAAGAACCAAATTCCTGAGAAGCTAGATGAGACAATTTTTTTGGCTTTGTTAAACCATTGATAACCTGGTCAGTAAGTTTGCATACAATGGTAAAGGAAAGATCTACTCTTAGTTATGAATTGCTAACAAAGTTACATTTCGATCACTCTAATTTACAAAAAATTGTAATTCCAATAGATGAAGAGTGGAGCATGTTACAAAAGATGATATAATTAAGAGTAATTTAATTTTGAAAATTGTTCCATTTGTTGCAATCTTCAATTTTTTCATACAAGTCATGTCTCAAGTAAGTTGAATGAGGAATAGTGTTATTTTTATATTGAACTTTCACCATTTTTGTTTTGTGTTTTTTTATTTGTGTAGCATGGATCTTCACATTCTAGTTCGAGCTTCATAAGGAGCAAACAAGTTCATGTAACTGTCTGAAATTCTTGGGCTTCTTTTTGGACTAGAGAAAAGAGAAAATTTAACTATGACCAAGTGTTGGGTCTTTGTGAGACCAACTTCTAGTTGTTTCAATCAAATTACAACCTTGGAATTCCTCCATTATCTCCAGAAAGTCATGTAATCAGGTATAATGATGAACATACAAAACAGTATCCTAGGTTTTGAGATAATTGCCAACTTGATGATCTTAAATAGTATTAATCTTAAAGGCTTAAGACCAAGTGTTGGGTCTTTGTGACACCAAATTCCAGTTGTTTCAATGAAATTACAACCTTTGACTTTCTCCATTAGCTCCCAACAGTCATGTAAGTAGGTACAATGATGAACATATACAACAGAATCCTAGGTTATGAGATAATTACAAACTTGATGATCTTGAATAGTCATTTCAATTGATATGAAGGTTAACCATGACTAAAAATCCATGGAAAATAGTATTAAAGAGGTTTCTAGAGGTCAAGGATCAAGTCTACCATTCTTATTTATACTTGCACACAAGAGATTCAGTCTCCATGTTGAATGATTTCAAGTACCAAAAACCTCCTCAATGACTCTAACCACAAATTTAACTTCGAAGAACCAAAATCTCATTTATATTATGGTATCCAAGGAAGTTTTTAGATTGCCTTGTCTAAGAAATAAAGCTTATCAAACATCCACAATTATACATGCTCTACAAAAACAACCATCAATAGACTTTGGAGATACTACATAAAACACTATTGAACTTGAAGGATTTCATCACACTACTTTACTCTTGTAGGAGAGAAAAAGAACTTCATGAAACCTGAAAAATATAACAAATAACATTTTGCTAAATAAATTCAAGCTTACAACACTATTACTGACCTGTAGACCATCTGAAACTAGTAATCTGGCCTGTACTTTTCCTTAAGATACCAAACAACTACCAATTTGAGCTTGTAACATCTTGAAACCAATCTGGATGCACTACCAATCAACCTTCATGCCTCCTATATAGCCTCACTTCAGCACTTACTACTTTTCCATCAATGCCACTTGACCATCAATGACAACACCAATGACCTAGAGTTCAATATTTGGATTTTATTTTCAACAAATATTTCATAAATTCATGTAGGTTTGTTTATTGTTTTCCTTATTGATTTACCTATAGGCACATGTAAGTTTGGGGTGAATGATAATCCTTGTTTGAGGAATGTTAATATTTTTTGAGTAAGTTGGAGATTGTAATTTTGGTAGGGGATTAAAGTTGGGGTTTTATTTGTTCTTTAACTTACAAGGGGTTTTGAAGTGAGGTGTTTATTTCATTCTTCATCTCCAAAGTTGGATGGATGCATGCTCATTTTAGTACATACTGCAAAAAATCAATGCAATGTATTTCAAGTTTCATTCTAAATACTACAAATCGACATAGTGTTTTTAAAAACATACAAATAAGGATAAATATATTATCAGAACAATGTACTGAATATTTGAATATATTAACTATTATATGAACATATATATCATGGTATGTAGTCATTTTTATGCCCGTAGAATAACCTTCTAACCCCATGCGCACCGACCTATCACTCAGCGGGTGCTGAGCACTCACACGAGGTGCGTGCAGGTGTCGAGCCCCTCCTTTATGTGAGTATTGTGAGAAGATGTTGTCATTGATGATGGATTAAGTGCATAAAATTAAATGATCCTACATATATTCTAAAAGCATATGATGAATCATTACACCAACATACACATAAAAGAAACATCATACATATACTAGATATGATTCATAACATAAAAAAGGTACTATGGTTTACACCCATGGACAATATATTTAGAAAAGAACCATATATTTATGTTGATCATAGTTCAGTAACCATATTACATCCAAAAGGGTCATATCAGACCAATATATCATGACTCATGCATCAGAAGCTCTAGCTATTCTTCCCTATTATAAAAATTTAGCAGACCCATTCCCCTATATATGCTAACATTCATATAGTCCTCTTAATGAGAACCCCAACCCTTAGAATATTTTTCTCATTTATGAAGAGCTTTACCTACTCTATTATGGTTTATCGGACCATGACCCTCGTATCCCCTCTCTCCATCTCTTTTTTCTATCCGACCATCTCTATAAATAGGTTTAACATCCACTGGAATGCCTTCCTAAAGTAGCAGATAAGTTTCCAAGTGTCAAGGTGGTCCTCTAATGGAGTATGCTTCTTCTGATCTGAGCTCCCCACTCTCTGAAATGATGTCTTTAGGAATGTTCCATGCATGGAATATTCTTTTCTTGACCACCAAGTCTCCAAGATATCACCTTATCCATTCATCATGCCTAGTTAGGTCACATGTTTCCTCAAGTGCCTCTTATAAATTTGATTATGACTAAGTCCTAAAATCATTTGCTCTGCCTTGCGTGCGTGCCATGGTTTCTATTAAACCCTTCTAAAATCCCTGTCCTGCATGATTTTCCCCACGCACCCATCTTATTCACTGCTCTTGTGTGCGCATGTGCCATTTGGGACTTAGTCAATTTTCTGAGGCCCAACATCACCCCACACTAAGCTTATTCTCCATCCTCAGAGACATCCTTTCCAAAGAATAAATAATGACAAGACTAAAGAATGAAGAATGAAGAATGAGAAATGCAAGAAATAAAGAATGGAGGAATGAAGAAGAATTTTTCTATTGTTGAAGAATGAATGGGAAATCCTTCCTTATGTCTGCCTCAATCTTCTCCCAGGCATCCACCTCGCCCTACACCTATTGACAGAGGTCACCTACTAAGGTGCTCACCTCTTCAAATCCTAGTTCATCACCCTTAGCATTCAACATATCAATAATGTTTTCCAACTACTTGCTGAGGTCGTCAAGTGCATCCATTGTGTGAGTGATCTGAGGGTATAATTCCTTCAGTCGATTCTTGATCGATCCTCTCAGGGTCTCAATGGCTTCTAACTTCTTCTCTACCTTGGCCAGGATTTTATCTTGATCTTTCCTATTCCCTTTATTATTCTCTTGAAACTCCTTGAGGTTTGCCTTATGGGTGGCAACTAGAATGCTTGCAACTCTATCATTGTCTGCACAATTGTCATAAGAAGCTTTAGCTATTTTTGTGGTGTCCTTTACATTGGCAAGGAGCTTAGTGTACCAAGTGACTATCTCCACCACCTTCATCTTCTCCTCTTTCTCTTGGTGCACTAACAATTCTTCTACTGATTCCAAAGCAAGAGGCTGCCTCTCTAGGGTGAGGATGCATGTTAGGTCTTCCAATCATTACAAGGTTGACTCATACTTCTACTCGGGCGGTGCTAGGTCTGGATGCTTTAATATAATAACATCTGTAATCATTTCTACCTTTTTATATACCTCATGCAGGCCATCCTTTTCCTCCTTCAACTCACACCTTAACTGTTCACTAATTAGTTCCTCTTGCTTCAGATCTTTTCTCTTTTTAACAAGATCCTCCTTTTTCTTCTCTAATTCCTTTTCTAGGAATCTCACCTATTCATTCCTTCCAAAAAATCTTACCTTAACTTCAACTGAAACCTTGTTGAGTGCATTAAAAAATTTCTCAGTAGATAATTACTAAGCATTCACTAACAAGTTTATACCTTTGGTCTCTGGCACCTTCATCAATGCCCCTTGGTTAACTTTAAACTCAGGTTCATCAACACGGGACTCAAAATCCCAAGATAACATCTTCCTAGTTCACGGGTATGCGCCTTATTCCTCAAATAAAGACATTACTAGGATTTGGTCAATCGGCATGGTGCTCTGGAAGTGTGTGTGTAGCAATTTTTTTGGATCATGGATATAGCCCATTCCCTACCCTTGTGCTACTACCATGTTCTTCCCTCCTATGCACACAACCTTTGGAAATATTACCACTAAGTTGGGATCTCCACCCATGCTTCCATACTCCTTCCCTACGCTCTCTTCTTCTATCTCCTTGAGTATCTCTTCTGTGCTCCGCTCCACTTCTTGCTCCACTAACTTCTCGATTATGCCCACTACTTCTCTCTCTGTGGCCTCTTCTATCTGATCCTTGGTGAGGTTGGGGGTCCTCCGATCCTTCATATTTACTTCTTCACTCTTCCCTTTTCCTTGAGCACCTTCTTCTTCTGCACCCTTCCCCTCACTTCTTTCTTCCTTTGAATCATGTACATCATACATGGGATGATTATGAACTTCTTCATCCTCATCATCATCTGTCTCACCCATGTAGGCCTCCAAGCTCTTTGTCTCCTCTAATTCTACCTTCCTCGCTACCATATGTTTCTTCCTAGCTAGGGATTCTTCCTCTTCCTCAGTAGGCGATTCCCTTCTAGGAGACTCTTCTTGTTCTATCACCTCTTCCTTAGGTATCTTTTCCTTCTCATTGAAGTGATACTTTTTCCTGAGTGCGTATGTGCTTGGCTTGGCACCTGAATCTGGCACGCCCATATTTTGTGTTGTTTGCACACTCTGTGCTTTTTTTCTAGCGTTTCTTTCTCAAGGGTCTCTTCCCTTTATCTCTTATTTGGCATAGCATTCTTCCTACCAATGGGATCCTCAAGGATGGAGACATCATTCTCCAAGTAAGTTCCCTTTTCATACTTGGGCCTAATGCGCAAGTATATTCTCACTGCGGCCCTTCTAGTAAGTGACAGCGTCAAGGGTTTTTTCATGCACACTTAATGGGAGACATACTTCTCCACATAATCATACTTCTTTAGATATACTAGCTTCCTTTGAAAATCGTGGTGGTCTTGGTCCACCTCACTAAGGTCAAACCTTAGTCTTTTAGCTTCCTTGAAGTGATTTACCCCTGCTTAGAAATACTACGTGGTGAAGGAGAAGGGTAATTTACACCATGGGCTCTTGGTCCCATTTGATAGAGTGAACCTACCAATGCAAAAATGTTGATAGACAACAAAATCAAGTTCTCCATTTACTAGAGTTGACAACTATTTTGGTATCCTCCACTGAGCCCCGAATGCATCGCGCATTCACTTGTACCAATTCTCCAGGTGTGCTTTGTGGGCGGCTGTCATGGTATTGCATGTTTATTTCTCAAACCTCTTCGCAGGGGAGGGATCTTCATCTGGATACTCCCATACAAACTTCTCTGGCCCATCAGACATTCTAATTTCTGAGAAGACGAAGGTGAGAATAACATTACCGAACATTATCTTCTCTCCTTACGTGGTGCTAATGATTTCTTCTGCAATGTAGGTGAACAAGTTATAAATGGTCCCTTCTAAAATTTTATGGCATACATTCAACCATGCCTTGTTTATTTGTGTCCACCTCTCTTGACCATTTAGCTTGGTTATTAGGCGTGCGACCATTCTCATCATAGGGTCGAGGGGATATATGAGATATCAAAGTAACGAGAACCACTTTTGTAGTCATAGTCTTCCATGGTCTTCTTAATGGCCTCTTTATCCTCCAGGTCATCATCCAATGAATCCCATTATAGATAAGGCTTGTAAACTTGGAGATGAGCTAGGGAGTTATGCACATTATGCAGCCCGTAAAGTAGAAATGGTCCTTGTACACACGTGACATCAACCATTGGTATAACCACTCGGGCTTTCCAAAATAGGGAAACTCGAATAGTTGCAACAACTCGACCTTCTTCAATTTTACTTTCACTTCATCGCTGTAAATTGGGATCCCTTCTGGTGTCCTCTTATCTGTCTATTGAACCAATGCCATTTCCTTCTTTGTGTTACTTGCACAATGATTATATTCTCTCATGACCATCTTCCTAACATGGGATACCCATTATTTCCTAAGTAACACCCCAACTAGGTACTACATCTCTGCATACTATTCTTCATTGAAACTGATGGTGGAAGTCTATTTTCCTTTTCCGTTTCCCTTCTTAGGTGAAACAATCACCCTTCTTTGGTGTCATCTTTTTGTCAGGTTAAAAGAATAAAATCCTTGCTCTCCTTCCTTGCTCTGCTCAGACCTATGGCTCAACTCCGTGAAAGAATCCTTCTATTCCCATGCCCTAGCTGTAAAACCCTAACCTGGAAAAATCTTCCACAAGATGACGTACTTCCGATGAAACCTCCATATGCCATGATAGGTGTCATTATTCCCTTAATTTAATCAAATCATGGTTGATGTCATATTTAAACTAGGGGTGTGTCTGAAGCTATATGCAATAAGAGAAATCTTACTGAACTAGTAATTGATTATAGATATTTATTATTTTTATTTTCTGGGGGGTTTTAGAGTGTCTTAAGATTTCCTGGCCAAATCCTTATTAAAGATAAAGTATAAGAAACTTTCTGAAATAAAAAACATCTCTGAAATGAATAAATCTTGCAGAATTGGACACACTACTGGAAATAAACACACTTTCAGAGTTAAACACACTATTGGGAATAAAAACACTTTGCAAAATTAAACACACTTAAAGATGTTGTTTAAAATGTTGTTGAGGAAATAAGAACATATACTAGAACACTTTCAGGGACAATAGATAGCTTATGTAACATATTTTAATTTAAACATCAAAAGTACTTACAGAACTGCTTAATGATAGATTTATACAAATTGCTTCAAAATATAAATACCAATAGAATAAAAGATCATTTTTCTTCAAGGATTGGGCCCTTGCTCCACCTTTAATAAGGATTTAACACAATATGTTACTTTCAAAATTAAATGGCTATCTTATTATTGAATCGTTATGTCTTACAAAAATTAACTGTAGATATTCGATCCCCCCATGTATATGTGTATGTGTATATGTGTATATATATGTAATATACATACATACATACATACATATATGTGTATATGTGTGTGTGTATATGTATATCCCCATCTGAAGATGCATTTACAATTATGAGTGTTCAATAGTTGTCTACAAATTCTGGTGGAACCGAATAGTGCCAAAGTAGATATGAAATTTAGAAAACTAGCTAGACATACAGTTGTTGGTCTCACATATGTATTTTTGTAGCGTGAAGAATTGGAAAATTGTTGGTCTATTTCTTATTGGAAGCCCCTTCTTTACTCCATAACTGAATTTGATAGAATAAGGAGATTCCCATTGATTCTAGAACTTTGGAGAAGTTTCGGAACCAAAGGGAAACCTTTCGAAATTAATTGCTAAAGTTCTAGAACTAAGTGATAAAGTTCTAGAGCTAAGTGATAGAGTTCCGGAGCTAAGCCAAATTTTGGCCATCTTCCTCAAAAATGTGATGGTTACTTCATACTTCACTTATCTGACCAAATATGACTTGTTTATTAAAAAAACTAAATTTCCACATTATTTTTTAGGAATT
Source organism: Taxus chinensis (assembly GCA_019776745.2). Taxonomy (NCBI): domain Eukaryota; kingdom Viridiplantae; phylum Streptophyta; class Pinopsida; order Cupressales; family Taxaceae; genus Taxus; species Taxus chinensis. The sequence continues at coordinate 51,672,870 of CM034147.1, forward strand.
ATAGAGTTCTATACATTTGAACTAAATCAAACAAAATATGGACAATTACATCCTAACTTATTTTTAGATAAAAAAAAAGTTATAAAATGCAGACAAATTTGATTAAAAGGGGAGTAAAAATAGAGTATTTATTGCACATTAATGAGACATATTTTAGCCTCATCATATCCCCCACACTTACTTGTTTGTAAGTCTTCTTAAAAAATCTATTCTTCAAAACTGGGATCATGAATTCTACATTCCAACTGAATGCTGAGGTCAAATGGTTTAAATTGAATGTCCTAGAGCTTCTGATCAGAACTGCTGTACCCCGATCCTTCCTCTATCTTTTTCTTCCAATTCTCAAAATGAGTGGGATCCTAATATTCTCTATTTTGCCATGGAGACATGGGTGTAAGAAGGAGATGAGGCCTTATTCTCATACCCATCCACATACCCCTGTGTTTTTCAAAAATTTGAGGAATGAGTGTACATAAATTTATGGCCCTTTCCAGACTCCATATTAGATTTGTGGGAGATATCACTTCTCTTCTTCTTAATGCTACAGTAAGGAATTCGCATCTCTTTAAGCATCCATCATAAATTTATTCAATTTTTTTCTATTCATATGAGGTGAATGCATCAATACTCTTCTGCAGGCTAGAAATATAATGTTCTTTAAATCAGTGGCTGTCAAAGGCACGAGACTTGAAATATATAAAAAATGCAGATGGCTTCCCATAATGAGCTCTCATACATAGGCCAGATGAACTAGCCTTTATTAAGTGTTTAGTATCCCTTTCTTTCCAAGCTATCTAATTATGGAGCACATAAACAAATGCATTAAGCTAGATTTCCCCCACATATAAATTGATCATGAAGCTTGTATTCTTTTCTAACATAAAGTTGCAGAGATAAAATTCACACAAAATATTTTTCTACTTTAGACTACCTGAGGAATATTCTGCCATGAATTTTACTTCATCCTTCAATTCATGTGGAAAGCCGCATGAAATCCTCAACAATTGCGAAAGGATAAATTGTTCTTCTAGAAAGACATTGTATGCAAGAGAATGTCTTCTACATGTGAGTAATTTTTAACTCATCATACATACCATATATATTTGTTCCAAATATTTAAATTTTTCTTCCTCAACCTTATAGAAATTTTCTTCCTATTCTTTCCTTGCCTTCTTCTCTTCTTCCAACTGGATTTTTAGTTCTTGATTTGATATTTTGAACTCATTAAGCTTCCTGCAGGTATCATCCCATATTTGTTTGAGTGGCAAGTAAGATAACTCTGTTTGTACAATTTGATCCATTGAATATAATTTTGTCATAGTACTCTGCTCAGCATCCAATTGTAATTCCTTTTCTTTTTCAGCCATTTTTTGTTTTACTAATGCCAATTCTTCATTCTTATCTGTGAGTTGAGTTCTCAATTGTTCAATAAGATTTCTCTATGTTCCAATTTTTCTTTGAGGAATTTCAATTCCTCATCTCTCTCCTTAATTATAAGTTCTGTGCTAGACAAGAACAAAGTCTGCTTCTACTGTTGTTTTTCTTCTTTTTGTGGGAGTTCTTCAGGGGATGTACATTGTTCCTCCACCAAAGGGAATTTTCCTTTCAACCACCAAGATGCCAATTGTTCCTCTTCCTATGATATTATTACTGAGTCATCCATCTCCTAAAAATATTTCTCTTCCATTATTTCAACTTCTCTCTCCAAATCCTCAATTTGACTTTGTAGAGGAGAAGTTGCCATGCTGCCAAGAATATCAACTTCTTTCTCTAAATGCTCTTGTACTTCAATATTTCCTGGAGTTTCCCTAGAATTTTTTATGAACTCTTTTCCTTTTAGGAGATTCAACATTTTTTGAAGTGGAATTTCCCTCTTGAATTCTTCTCACTGATTTTTCCTCCAAAGTCTAGCTTGGGTGAACTCTCACTATTAGAGACATGTATTGGTTCTTCTAGTATTATTAAAGGGGAAGGAGTTTCTTTTAAAGAAATGATAGATTTTGTAGCTTTTATCATCCTCTCAGACCTCCTCATATTTGGTATTTTAACTTCACTTATTTCCTTCTTCTCATTAGGGCGATTAATTTCTAAGTTAATTTTAGGAGAGAAAGATCTTGGTATTCCCCTTCTGATAATATTAGGAGTTTTCCTAAATTTGTGGAGGAATTTTCCCATGCTTCTTCCCTATTTTTCTTAGAGAGAAAATGATGCTGACATACCAGATGGATTAATCCATGGTGCCTAATTGTCCCTACACCCCAAGAATATATTTGAGCCTTTTTATGGATGGAATCAAAGAGGAAACTAGGAAGGTTTACTATATACTCTTTCTTTATTGCCCCATACCTAAGATATATAAACATTTTAAGGACTTCCCTTCTAACAGTCCCATATTGGCCATCACATGTCAAATACTTTACTACCCAGAATTCTACTTTGTCAAAGGGTGTGGGTAGGCTAGCTCTTTTGACTGCTTTTATGATTTTCTTAGTATTATAAATGTACGGGGGCTCAGGTTCACCTTCATGTATTGACGTTTCTACCAATTCCTTTAGAGTTCCCCTTACAAAGTTTGAAACATTTACAATTGATACACTAGATACATTGCTAATTATATTAAGAGTAAAGGGGATTATAATTCCTTTAACCTTAGTTCTAAACTGCTCTAAATTCAAAAAAATTTCTCTTACCAGTTCAACATTGTATTATGAGAATTTTTTTAGAAAGTCTAGCCAACCTGCCTATTCAAAAATGGCTCCTACCTCTCCATCTGCAAGGATTTGTGTATCGTCTTCTGGGTCTAAATTATTTTTGATATCCATGACCAAGAGGACATTTCAAATTATTTATTCTTTTAAACCCTTTCTCTTCCAGGAGATAGCTGCGGAACTACTGGATTTAGCTGCCGAACTCCAAATATGCCTTCACTATTACCTCCTTGAATTTCTCTAGAACTATTCCCAATTTTCTTTTATTCTACCTAAATGAAAATTCATTATTAATATGCCACCACTTTCATTTATTTATTCGTCATCACCTATCATGATTATTCCCCTTTAATCATGATGTGCAATAAATGACTCATTATACCGCAGCCTTAAATCAAGTATAATCACACATGCAAACTTTTAATTTAACCTTTAATAAGATCAAGACATAATTATTGTCCTTGCTGATGTAATCCATCCACCTTGATGACTCATCATTCCTACAAAAAATTGAAAGAGAAAAATGGTTAGAAAAGACAGCTAGAATTCCAAAGAAGTTACTTTTATTTGAATTATCCATTTATTGATGAGACCAACTACCATTTCTGCTTTTCAATTGGCCTTTTAGGAATCTTTGACCTTGGGGAAGAGAACACTCATTCTATCTTTTTCATTCATACTCTCTTTTAGTTTATATTTCTATATTTTAGCCCTATTTTTTGTGGAAGAGAAACCGTTTAGCTCACAGTTTTCATCTCACACAACTCCCTTTATTTTAGATCCTAATGCATCTTATTACTTGATCATTTTGGAAGAACTAGGTTCTTCCATATGATCAAATTCCTTGTCTGCTTCAATTTTCATAAAAAATTCATCCCTCATTTTAAGAGAAATTCCTATATGAGTCATTAATACTATGTCCATTGACCTAAGTGTCACTACAGCTAGGCCATCAATGGGAAGTAACTGAATCTCCATTTTCATCCATATCTGAATTCAATCTGATAAGGTCCTAACCACCTCCAAGTTCTTAATTTTCCTGTTGATAATCTTAATGGTACTTCAGGAATCAAACATCATGCCACTTTCTCCTACTCTTGAATTGCCTCTCCTTGATATGTGTATCATGACACTACTTCCTTTGCACCTTGCATTATCTCTTCTATTGAAGTGCTTCTAATCTTACCAAACATCTCAATTCATGTGAATAAATGACTTTCTTTTTGTATAATGCATATCTAAATTCAATTATCCCAACCAGCTGTTATCCTCAATGTTAGTCAAGTTCAAAATCAATGGGTAACAAATTATTCCCAACCTAATCATGTTGGTGAAACAATCTTGGAAGTAGTACCTTCTTACACACTTGTTGTTATAAAGACCTATAACAGCATGTAGTAGGATAAATTTTACCCAATCCTCTTCTACTTGCTTATACTGTTTTGGTGAGAATGTTTTCTAAGTCCCTATTTGGTCACTTTTGCTTGTCCAATTTGACTGTGGGTGATAGGGAGATGACTTCCTATGATTGATGTGACTAGTACATTGTGAAGCCATTGGATGATATTAGACAAAAAATCAAGTGGGCCTTAATGTAAAACTGGAGGTGTTGGTGCACCAAACTTCATAATAATTATGTCAACTAAGGAATGTTCAACAACTGCCTCTTCATTATGTCATTTGTTAAAACTTGCACCTTCTAGCCCATTTTTTTGACATAATGCAATACATACAAGAATGTGCTCCTTTCCTTGTGAAGGAGGACTAAAATGACCAACAAAATCCAGTATATCTTTCAAATGGTTCAACTCACCAATTGAGGTTTTAGAAGCATTTCACTAGTGGAAAACTTTGGTTGTCCCATCCTTTGACAAGGATCACATCTGGATGTATGGGTTCACATCCTTTATAAGAGATCAAATAATACCAGTGAAATATCTTATGAGATATTATTTTCACTCAAAAAGTGTCCTCCACTTGGTTCATCAATCACATTTTCTATCTCATGTCAATTAATTTCATCTCATATCTCACATGAAATAGTGTTTAACTAAATGAGGACCACATTTACATAGCATTCTTATTTATCCATTTCAAATTGTACTAGTTTTAATTAACCTTCATTCCATTTGTTCTTTAGTAAAAGGAATAAACATCCCTATTGCAAGATAAATTGCCATGTCAATGAAACATGGTGTGTTCAACTGGGAAATAGCATAATATTTGTTCATCTAGAAAGTAAAACTTAATTGGATCTTGATATCCCCAAAAACATGGTTAATCTTGACAAAAAATTCAGCATGTACCACATTAAATTTTCCTGCATTATCACACAATAGTAATATCAAATTCTTGTAAAAGAAATCAACTAATCATGATTATCTCTCCATATTCCATCCACTGGTTTGTTCATTAATATGTAATCGCTAGTGATCTGTTTAGGTGTACAAATATAGAAGAACCCTGTAATATAATGGTCTGAACTTATTAAAATTGAATAAATCCAACAAGAAATTATTTTTCAGTGGTGGTGTAATTTATTTCAGTGGCCCAGTAAGATTTTTACTAAGATATGCTAAATAGGCATACATCTTTCCCAAGAACTCATCATTTTGACCCAAAACTACACCAATTGAGTTGTTTGAGGCATCTGTTTGGATATCAAAAGGTTTCTCAACAATTAGGTCCTCTGAGTATTGGGGAATTGATTAATTTCATCCATTAATTTCTTGCATACCAAGTCATCATGTTGACATTTTTCATCCCAAAGAAATCTACAATCCCAAGCAAATTTTCATTAACATATCATAGAACAATTTTACTACAAATCTTTGATTTCCTATAGTACCCAACATGTCCTAAAAATCTTCTAATATCCATGGGGCTTATGAGGAATAGGTCAATGCCTCTGAAATGAATCTTGATTTTGTCTTGGTCAACTTGAATTCCTCTTTCTGAACTAGGTGTCCTTATTATACAATCCCTCACTCAACCATCATAAAACATTTCTCATGTACTAAGAGACAAGTGGTGTTCATCCTCAATCATCTTGTTATGATACTCTATCACAAGTTTTATCAAAGCATCATCAAATGTTTCATCCATGACAATAACACTATCATTCCATGTATACCTCAACACAATCATTAGTTAGAATGTAAAATTACCTAGTACAACCCTTCTAGAAGGTTTTGGAGCATTACATAATAAATGGAAATACCCTATAGGCAAAGGTTCTCCTTCATAGGATATTAGTAGAAGGTAGTTTTGGTCCTAGATCCTTAGTAATCACCCTAATTTGATTATATCCACTAAATCCATCCAGGAAAGAAAATGTATTGTTTACTTCTGAGAGGTCTTTCTAAAACTTGATCTATGAATGGATAAGGGAAAATAATCATTGGTTGCATCTTTGTTCAATTCCCTATAATCAACACAAATTCTCCATTTTCCTTCTTTTTGGGAAATTACAACATGCTTTGAAAATTCACCAAAATTGATTATTGAGATTGGGAACACCAACAATATAACTGGGTAAACATTCCAATATACATATTTCAAACAAATGTTTAGGACTATGATCCATTAAGTTTCCCTTTAGACCAATTCTTGTGAAAATTTCCTAACTACTGGAACATGCTAAGTGCATAAAATAACATTGTAGTGCAAATACTTGAAAAATGGATCATCCTCTAACATGTCTTAAGAATAAGCCCAAGAACATACCTTCTAGAGGCATATGAAGATGAGTCAAAACATCAACACCATTGAGACCTTGAAAATTTTCCAAAAGTGTATTGCCTTCTTTTAATGTTATCACATCTGATTGAACTCAATTTGACTTTGGTCCTCAAGTGTGTGATGAATGATTCTGTATAAATAACCATCCATTTTGGTGTATAGTGGACATTACATGCAATAACCATGCTTGATACATATAGATAATGTCTCTAAGAGTTCCCTAGTAAAGACATCTGGATATAGGACACAAGGAGTCTATGATACTTAGCTTGACGTTAGAGACATCCTCATTAATGACCTCTTTCTAGACACCTATGACTAATTTCCCTGATTCCTAGCTATGATCTGCACCCTCCTAAAGAGATTTCATGTTTCCTTCGGACAACTTCCTTTTTTGGACATGTCATGGGATTGACTCTTGGTTCCATAGTCTTCCTATGTGACTTGAACCAAGTCCTAATGTTCCGGAATCCTAAATTTGAAGGTTCTTGAACTAATCTCTAGCTAATGTTTCAGGACCTAAATTTGAAGGTGCTTTGGAACATATCAGTCTGAAGGTTCATAAGACCTCTATGGGCCAATTTTTCCAAAATTTATTGGTGATCTCATATAGGTAATACTTGGCATCTGTGACCATGATCTTTAATGTTGATCAAGCAAGTAGACAAGTTTCCTTTATTAGTTATCAGGTTATCAATCCTTAATGGTTGATGATCTATCGAAAAAAGTCATACATTTATTTTCTCTATGTAGGAAATTTACAAGTATAGATATTCTTATCATTAGAGAGGATCATCAGCCACCTTATATGCAATCAATTAAGGTTTCAACTATAGCTAACCATGGGCTACTTCACAATGTCTGGGATAACCAAGTTGTTCTACCTTCTGTTAGGTAATATAAGGATACAATATGCGGAATAATCCCTCATAGAATCACAATAGTAGAAACTAATATGCAGAAAATATTATAGATCTCAAATAAAAGTGTAGTAAGACAATATTTAATGTGATTCACCCAATTTGGGCTACGTCCACCAAGAATCACTTTCTCAAATTTTATTACAAGTCACCACTCTCTCAATACAGTACCTAGATCTATTTGGAGCTATGCTCAACAAACTCTACAAAATTCACACCAAAATTCAAAGCACATCTACAATGTTTACGTTATGTCCTACCATATGCACAAAAGCATATAAATAGACAACTGCTTAAGTTGTTTTATGAAATCATGGGTATCAAAACCACGGGCCAAAACTTGTCCCATAAACCTCAAAAATGGGTCAAAAAACCCATTTCCTGATATATCAGGCACGTTTTAAGGCCAATTTTTTTTTGGGGGCTGTGCCCTTGAACCCATATTACTAGGGGCTGCCACCCTCGGACCCCCACTTGGGACCCGGCCTGGTCCCAAACCCTAGTGAGACAACTATGGAAAGTGTATAGTACTCTTAGTGTATAGTCTTCAACACTTTCTCACATGAAAACAGGCTCCACAACCTTACAATCTCCCACTTGGAGACTAGTTTTCCTTTGAGCAAGCTTCTCAACCCTTCACTAGTTTCCGTGAAGACCAACCAAAGCTGAACAAAACTTCAATTTTTCCCTTGTGACCACCTTGGTCATCATGTCTGTAGGATTATGACTGGTATGGATCTTCTCCAGCTTCAACTTCTCTTCCTCCAAAGTTGTCCTGATGAAATGGTACCTTAACTGTATATGCTTCATCCTAGAGTGGAAAGCAGAGTTCTTAGCTAGGTGTATAACACTCTGACTATCACTATGCAAATTTCCTTCCTCTGCTTATGCCCCAACTCCTCAAGTAATTTTTGTAACCAAATCATTTATTTGCTTGCCTCTGTGGCAGCAACATACTCAGCCTCCGTGGTTGACAAAGCCACCAACTTCTGTAGTCATGAAATCAAGCTCACTATTATCCCACCTATAGTGTAAACATAACCTATCGTGCTCCTCCTGGTGCTGTCTACATCTCCAGCCAAATCTGAATCTACATAACCACACAAAGTGGTTTCTGATCCACTGTAGCACAAATTTGTCCCCATGGTCCCTCTCAAATACCAAAGGATCCACTTTATTACCTGTCAGTGATCTCTACCTGGATCACTCATAAATCTACTCACCACTCCCACTGCATGGGAAATATCATGCCTAGTGCACACCATGGCATACATCAAACTACCAACCGTTGATGAGTAAGGTACCTTGGACATCTGGTTTCTCTTCTGCTCTGTCTTGGGACACTTCTCCTTTGATAACTTGAAATGGCTTGCCAAAGGAGTCCCAACCGGTTTAACATCCTACATATTAAACCTCTGTAAGACCTTCTTAATGTACTCTTCCTAAGATAAAGTTAGCTTCCGGTCCTTCCTATCCCGAGATATCCTCATACCAAGGATTTGTTTGGTTGCCCCCCAAATCCTTCATAGAAAATGATTCACTTAGCTGCTTCTTAAGTACTTTTATTTCCTGCATGTTTTTACCTACAACCAATATGTCATCCACATATAGACACAGGATAATATAGCTTCCATCCTCAAATTTCTTTGTATACAAACAATGGTTATAATGACATCTAATATAACCTTTCTCCATCATGAAGCTATCAAATTTCTTATACCATTGACGTGGAGCTTGTTTCAAACCATACAAGCTCTTCTTCAGTTTGCACACCATCTCCTCTTTACCTTTGACCTCATAGCCCTCTGGTTGCTACATATATAGTTCCTCCTCCAAATCACCATGGAGAAATGTAGTTTTTACATCAAGTTACTCTAAGTGCAAGTCTTCTATTGTAACTATTCCAAGAAAATTTCTAATAGAAGTCATTTTTACTACAGGAGAAAAAATCTCATCAAAATCTATACCTTTTTTCTGTGCAAACCCCTTGACCACCAACCGGGCCTTGTATCTTTTCTTGCCTCCTTCCTCTTTGACTCTAAACACCCACTTGTTATGTAATGCTCTTTTTCCTTCAGGTAGCTTCACCAAATCCCATGTCTAGTTCTCCATGAGAGTCTGATGCTCCTCATCCATGGCTTGCTCCCACTTCTTCCTGACATCTACCTGCATTGCTTCATCAAATCTCTCTGGCTCTCCACTATCAGTGAGTAATAAATAATAAAGAGAAGGAGAAAAACATTCAGGTTATCTTCTTACCCTAGAAGACCTCCTCAATATAGGAGTTTGGGGTTCTTGTTGAGGAGGTTCCTAAACTGATTCATGTGTCACTTTTCCATCTAGAAGATCCTCTACCGCTGCATATTCTTTCTTGGATTCTTCCCTGTTTTCCTACAACTGTCTTCTTATACATGAATTTCTCATTAAAGACCACATCCCTAGATTGAATGATTTTCTTGTCCTTAATACTCCAACATTTATATCCAAAGTCATCACCACCATAACTAATGAAAGTAAATTTTTCTAATTTAGCCTCTAGCTTGGTCTATCATCCTTCTCTATATGAATAAACACCTCACATCCAAAGACTCTAAGAAATGAATAATCAACTTTCTTACCATACCAAGCCTCCTCAGGTATGCCTCCATCCAAGGCACTTGAGGTTCCTCTATTTATCAAGTACATAGCTATGCTCACTGCTTCTACCCAAAAAGAAAGAGCCAGTCCTGCATGTAACCTCATGCTCCTAGCACGTTCCATTATTGTTTTGTTCATCCTTTTTGACACCCCATTCTACTGCAGAGTTCCTGGAACCATCTTTTTCCTGTGGATTCCATTCTTAGAGTAGTAATCATCAAATTCATTACTGTAATACTCCCCTCCATTATCTGACCTGAGACATTTTAGCTTAAGACCTATTTCATTCTCTACCAAGGCTTTCCATTTAACAAAAGTATCAAATACATCAGATTTGTTTCTAATACAATAAACCCAAACTTTCCTTATTGCATCATCAATAAAATTAACATAATAACTTGAACCCCCAAGAGATGATACTTGAGACGGCCCCCACACATCAGAATGCACCAACTCTAACTTACTCTCTTTCTTTGTAGGTCCAACCTTGAGAAACCTTACTTGCTTATGTTTCCCATATATGCAGTCCTCACAAAACTCCAAACTATTTCTGTATATCCAAGAAAATCCTTCTTTATGATCTCCATGCCCTTATGGCTCATATGACTGAGCCTATAGTGCCACAATGTTGTATCTACTTATGAAGCCATAAGATTACAAAAATTAGTGCTATAAGTGGTTAAATACAAGGTTCCAACCTTCTTACCTCTTGCCACCACAAGAGCACCCTTGGTAACCTTCCAAGAGTCTGCTGTAAATATCATAGTACAACCATCACTTCCCAACTGCCCTGCCGATATCAAATTTTGTCTTAATGTAGGCACATGTCTGACATCCTTCAATAGCCAAGTATTCCCATTCTGCATTTTAACCTGAACAAAACCTTTTCCAACTATGTTGTAAGGCTCATCATCACCAAGAAAAACATGCCCAAAATCTCCTTGAACATAATCAACAAAATAATGCCTATGTGGAGTAGCATGGAAAGAAGCCCCTGAATCTAAAACCCAAGATTCAGTAATATTGTGCAAAGAAAGAATCAAAGCATCCTGACATACATTACCCGTTGCCACATTTTCCTCCTTGTTTTCTTCCTGTTGTTTCTTCTTGTCTTGAAGCTCCCAACAATCCTTCTTTGCATGCCCAGACTTTCCAAAATACCAACATACTATCTTGCTTTTGGATTTTGACCTTTCCCGATCCTTTGATTTTCCACGGCTTCCTCTATTCTTCTGTCTCCCTCTAGTTTCCACTATCAAAGCATTCCTTGAAGTAGAAGATTCACCAGATATTTTTCTTCACATTTCCTCACTTAGAATCACCCCTACAACATCCTCAAACTTCAACTTTGAGTTAGCTGGAACCAAGTTGCTTACCGCCATTACCAGGCTATTCCAACTCTTAGGTAAAGAGCAAAGAACTAATAAAGCCCTAACTTCTTCATCAAATTCTATTGTAACCGAAGCTAGCATATTTACAACCATATTAAAATCATTTAAATGATCTGCTACTAAACCATTCTCAGAAATATTCATATTAAACAAATTTTTCATTAAAAATATCTTATTAGAGGCAAAGGGTTTTTCATACAACTTCCCTAATGCATCCATCAGTTCTTTTGTAGTCTTTTCCTTTGAAACATTAAATAATACTGAAGATGCAAGACACAGTTGGATTGTCCCAAGTTCCTTCCTATCTAGCAAATCCCATTCTGCATTCGTCATGCTCAAGGGTTTTTTCACCTTCTCAGATAGTGGAATATAAAGATCCTTTTGATAAAGGTAATCTTCCATCTGCATCTTCCAAAGACTGAAATTCTGCCCGTTGAATTTATCAACCCTAGATCTTCCATCATCTTCCATAGCTCCCACTCAAGATAAAAATTTCCCTGTGATTCAAAACTTCAGCAAACCAAACTAGGCTCTGATACCAATTGTTAGGAAATAAGGGATAAAATATGTGGAATAATCCCTCACAAAATCATAACAGTAGAAACTAATATGCAGAAAATATTACAAATCTCAAATAAAATTGTAGAATAAAATAACACAACACAAAGAGACAGTATTTAATGTGGTTCACCCAATTTGGGCTACATCCACCAAGAATCACTTGCTCATATTTTATTACAAGCCACTGCTCTCTCAATATAATACCCAGATCTGTTTGGAGCTATGCTCAACAAACTCTACAGAATTCACACCTGAATTCAAAAAACATCTGCAATGTTACATTATACCTACCATATGCATAAAACCATACAAGCAGACAACTTCTTAAGTAATTTTACAAAACTGTGGGTATTAAAACCATGGGTCCAAAACCGTCCTATAAACCTATGGGTCAAAAATCCCACCCATATGATAAAAGTCATGTTTCTCGATATATCGGGCAACTTTTAAGGCCAATTTTTTTTTCAGAGGCTGCACCCCTAAACCACTGTTATCAGGGGAATGCCACCCTCTGGACCCCCACTCAGAGGCCCAATCTGGCTCCAAACCCTGGTGAGACAACTTTGGAAAGTGTACAATACTCTTAGTGTAGAGTCTTCAACACTTTCTTACATAAAAAACAGGCTCCAACAAATCTTACTGCAACTTGTATATATAGGCTTTCTAAACTATCAACTCATCCTCCAGCGGCCTTAGATCCAATGCCAAGTGTTTGAATGTGGTCCTCCATGCGAGCATGCTCCTCCAGGCCTGAGCTTTCCACTTTTTACCATGATGTGCTTCTAGAAGCTTCTACCATAAGCACGCTCCTTCCTGGGCCACCCTGTCACTAGGCTGGCACCTTATCCACTCCGCATGCATAGTTGGGTCATGATTTTCACGTGTTCTACCAAAACATTCCCAAAATGGCTAAGTCCTGAACCCTTGGTTCTATCCATGTGTGTGCCATGGTTTTCCTTAAACCCTTCCTTAAACCCTTCCTTAAACCATACCCTATGCGCTTTATCCTTGCATGTGTTTCTTCAACTAAGCCTTGCACGCCTACGCGCCTTTTGTAATTCGCCAATATTTTAGGGGCCCAACATCACCCCACACTACGTCTATTCTCCATCCACAGGAACACTTCTCCAGTGAAAAGAAAGAACACAGTAGGCTTACACCTTGGAACAAGAATAAGGGGATGAAATAATAAGGAAAGAATAAAGAATGGGGAAGTGATGGCATCACTGCAATAAGCTAAGAAAATCTTTTTGAAAGTTAGCCTCTAACTTATTTCAAGCATTGACTTCATTCTGTGCTCTCTAACAAAGGTTGCCAACTAGGGCACTCACCTCCCCAAAACTTAGTCCATTTCTTTGTGCACTCTTGGTATTTAATAATTTTCTCTAACTCCTTGCCTACATCAACCAGTGCATCCATTCTTCGTGTAATCTGCTAGGTACAGTTCCTTCAACCAGTTTTTGATTGAACCCCTTAAGGTTTCAATGGCCTCATATTTATTTTCAACCTCAGAAAGGATTTTTTCCCTTTCCTCCCTATTTCCCTTTATTCTTTTCTTAAAACTCCTTGATTTCTACTTCATGAGTGGCGACCAAGGCACCTACTACTTTGTCTTTGACCACGTAATTGTTGTACATAGCCTTAGTAGTTTGGGAAGTAATTCTTACATCAGCAAGAACCTTGCTGTACTCAGCTATGAGCACCATAACCTTTAATTTATCCTCTTTTTCTAGGTGTGTGGCCAATTTTTTTATAGACTCCAAGGATAGCGGCTGCCTCTCCATGGTGAGAATTCTTGTTAAATCCTCCAGGCATCCCAGGGAAGATCCATACTTCTATATGGGAGATGCTAGATCCGGATGCTTCAATAGTATAACATAATTAATGGACTCCACTTGTTTGTATACTATGTATACCCTTAGCCTTTTCATCCTTTAACTCATGCTACAACTGGGTGCTAATAAACTTCTATTGAATTAGCTCCTTTGTCTTCATAGCTAGCTCTTCCTTTTTCTTCTTCAATCCATCCTCTAGATATTTGATTCTTTTATTCTACCCAAAGAGTCTAGCTTCAATCTTAATAGAGACCTTGTTGAGCACATTGCACAATGTTTCATTTAAGAGTTGTTGGGCATCCACCACTGGGTTGTCTGTTCTAGAAATGTTATTATTACCTCGTGGCTTACTTCCAATTATGTCTCATCAAATGGGACTCAATTTCCCATGAGAGCATCTTCCTTGTCCATGGGTATGCACCCTCCTTATCAAAAGATAACATTTCCATGAGCTTCTTTATTGGAATTGTGATTTAGAACCGTGCCCAAAACACTTTGTTGGGGTCATCAATATAACCCATCTTTGGCCTCTCCTCCTTTGCGCGCTTTCCTCCCATGTGCATGCCCTTAGAAATACTTACAGTTAAAATGGGGCCTCTAATGCTGCCGTGGTCCTTTTTTACACTTTCTTCGTTATCCTTGTTCAACACCAGCTTAGCATTGTGTTCCAATTTATCCTCCACCAAGGTCTCAATGATCTTTGTTTCTTCTCCTTCTGCCACCTTGGTTATCTATTCCAGTGTAAGGCTTGGGGCCTTCTGCTTCTACATGCTAACCTCCTCACTGATTCCCATGTCTTGGGTGCCTTCCCCCTCCTAGCTATCCTTGCACCGCATGAAAAAGAACCCCTTTTCCTCTTCTCCACCTTCTTCTGAATCATGCACATTAAAGACATGTGGCTCTTGGTCTTTTTTAGGTTCATCTTCTTCACTGTCATCATCCTTTTCACCTACCTAGTTTCTTCCGAGGTGGTCTCCTCTTCTATCCTTTGCTTCTTCCTAACTAGGGATTTTGGTGTAGGTGAATTTGTCTCTTCTTATCTAGATGACTCCCTGTCTAATATTTTTCTATCTCTAGAGTCTTCTCTTTGACTATAGGCCTCTTCTTGTGTAAGTACATACTAGTTTTGGCACTTTTCCCAGGGGAACCTATTACCCGTGTGTCTACTACGCTAGGTTCTTTTTTCTTTGGCTCTTTTTCCTCCAATTTGGGCGTGGGTCTCTTCCTTCTAGTTGGGTCCTTAGGTATAGACACCTTGTTCTACAAATACGCACTCTCCTCAGATTTGGGTCTTCTACAGAGGCATATGCGTGCCGCAGATCCTCCTGTAATGGGAACATCATGGGCCTTGTCATTTGAACTTCATACAACACGTACCTCTCCACGTACACATGCTTTCTAGGGTATACCAACCCTTTGCACATTTCCCTATGGTCCCAGTCTAGATTACCAAGGTCCAGCTTCAACTTCTTGGATTCTTTGAACCCGTTTACTCCCTCTTGGAAGCATTGTGTTGTGAAGGAAAAGGGGAGATTGCACCATGGGATCCATGTCTCATCTATCAATTTGAATCTTCCTAGGTAGAATTCCTGCTACATAGCAAATTTATCTTCTCCTTTAGTGGCCACTGGCAGTTGTTCGAGAATCTTCCATTCCACCCCGAACACGTTCCTCAGGCGCGTGTACCATTTCTCCAAGCATGCCTTGTGCACAGTTGTCATAGTTTCACGGTTGTATTTTTCAAATCTCTTTGCGGGTGAAGGGTCTTCAGCAGGGTACTCCCACATAATTTTTTCTAATGCACCTGGTACCCTGATCTTTGAAAAAAAAATGGTTATCAGGACATTACCAAAAATGATTCTATCACCTTCCTTCGTATAGCTGACAATCTCATCTACGATGAATGCAGACAAGTTTTAGATGGTGCCCTCTGAAATTTTCTTGCAAACATGCAACCATGGATTATTAACCTAGGTCCATCTCTCCTGGCAATTTAACTTTGTCACCAAATGCACGGCCATCTTCATCACCGGGTCCTCAATGTCCATGATATCATAGTAACTTGACCCCTTTTTGTATGCATAGGTGGTGATAGTCTCCTTAATTGCCTCTTTATCACTTAGGTCATCCTCTAAACTATATCCTTCATAGAAGAGGCTTGTGAAATGTTAAATGAGCTAAGAGGTTATGTGCATCTTACACCCTGTGAAGTGGAAGTAGTCTTTATGCACGCATGACATCATCCATTGATATAGGCACTCCAGCTTCCCGAAGTAGGGCAACTAAAAGAGTTACAATAACTCTGCCTTCCCCAAATTGACTTTCACATCATCATTATAGACGGGAAAACCCTCTGGTGTCCTTTTATTTGTTGGGAACACTAACTCCAACACCATATCCTTCTCGATTGTGCTCATACGATGATGGTAGTCATTTACAGACATGTTTCTTAGATGGGACTCGCACTCCTTCCCCAACAACACTCCATCTGAGTACTACATTTCTACATACCACTCTTCATTTGTATGTGTGTCAGTTTCTTGTTGCTTGCCCTTGCCCTTTCCCTTCTTAGGTGTGCTAACCGGTTTCTTGGGTGTCATTGTATAGGTCATATACCACTTCAATCACTTCTTGTTATTTTGTTATTCCACTCTTTCCCACCTTATATCTTGAATTTGTGAAGAAAAATCCTTAAACCCGTGCCCTAGTTCTTTAAACCCTAGCTGGGATAATTCCTTCACAAGACGACACCTTCTCACAACTTCTCTTATGCCCATGAAATCCCTTCCTTCTGGTTCATAAATCCAAACTAGTTACTCACGCTCAATCTCTTTAAATTTTTCTTCACGCGGATCAGTCTTGGAAGCCATAGTTTTCCAAGATACAAAAGCACTTCTTTCTCCTTATACACAAAGTGAATAATGAAATGCCTTAACCCTTTATTTATAGTTTTTCTCCTTTGTAAGCATTAAATGTGACTTCACCTACCACCATACTTTTCACATTTAATGTGTCTTTTTCAAACAGAGTATGACTTTAGCACTTTAACTCACGAGCCCAAACCTACACAGATAATATTCCAACCTTCTGGCATGTAACTAATCCATCTAGACATGAGACTCTTGTACGTGCATCACCAGCACTGAAGGCACTTCTTCTATCCTGATTTTTTCTCTCTCCTACCTCATGTTGCTTATGCACTTTTTCCTCCTTTGTACGTGGGATCTGAGAGTGGCCTTATCTTGATACCAATCATCATTTTCCATCTTTTCTTTCCATGCACCTCTTTCAACATGGCCATTCAACCGGGATTTTCAACACAACTTCCTTGTCACTTTACCCACTCTCTCCTTCACATTACTCCACCCACACTAAAATGATGCGCGGTCCTCTGCACACTCAAAAATCCTTAAAGAGTAATAAGGGTTACTGACACCTAATGCGTAAAACAAAAAACAACACGAAAGGGAAACACAAGAAAAGAAAAGCATAAAGGAAATTCTAAACTAACTGGCAAAACTGCCTTATTTACAAACATCAAGAAGACTTATTTATAGTAGGGCTTCCGCCTACTCCCATTGAAGTGTCTAGGCAATTTTGTTCCATCCAGTGCTTGTAACTGGCATGTGCCCGAGTCAAGGATGTACGAGATTTTATAGGGACCTAACCAATGGACCTTCAACTTCCCAGGATGGTGCATAAACTTAGAATCATATAGTAAGACCATCTACCCAACCTCAAATTTTTTTGTTTCTGATGTGGCGATCATGCCATGCTTTTTGATTTGCTTTTTCTGTTGTTTGGCTCCACCTGACGAGTGATCATCTCTCATATAATGTCATTATTTCATCAATTATTTATTCCAGCAATTTCTCATCATCTAGCCCTTCTGCACGTGCTATTCGTAGAGAATGTAACATGAATTCAACTGGAAGAATGACTTCTGTGCTAAACATCAATTAAAATGGTGTGTCTTTGTTCAACCTTTTATAATTTGTCCTGTAAGCCCATAATACGGTTGATACCAATGTTATCCCAATCTTGTCTTCCAACATCACAAATTTTGGTTAGGGTATGACTCAGTATTTTGTTAAATTCTTCCATAGTTTCCATTTTCTTGTGGGTGAAAAGGGGGTAGTCTTGTGATGAGCTACTATGAAATCTTCTAACAGGATCCTCACAGTCTCATTTAAGAAATGTGTACCCCTATCACTGGTTAAACTTACATGACATCCATACCTCGTGATAATGTTCTCCCACAAAAATCTTTCCACTATGGCTGCTGTGAAGTCTTTAGTTGGAGTTGCCTCTGCCCACCTTGTCAAATAATCTATGCAAGTGATTACATAGCGTGATCCAATCCTACGCGCTACTTGTGCAATTGGGCCTACGAAGTGTATTGCCCATTTCTCAAAAGGTTTAATGCTAGGGATAGGGTGCAAAGTCATTTCATCTCTATTTCTTAGCTTTCCAATGTGCTAAAAATGGTCACATGCTTTACAATACTCCTTAGAATCCTTATATAGATTTTCCCACCATAATCCTGACATTAATATTTTACACACGGTGGCATCACCTACATAATGTACATCCACACTTCCTCCATGTGTTTCCTCTATGATGGTGATATGCTCATGCTCTAGTACACATATGCACAAAACTTCATCATGCCCTAACTTGTATAAGTCCCCACTGATTAACATGTAGGGCACGACGCGTATGGGTAGTTGCTTTCTTTCTAATGCCTTCATCCCTTCTGGCGCCACACCTTCTTTTAGGAATACTGTAATCTCCTCCAAGTCTGAGGGGGCACGCCACAACCTAAACAATTGTGCATCTCACATAGCCTCTTCAATACTATGCGTATCCTCCCCTGAATCAATCCTTGACAGATGATTAGGTCCACAATTACTTTTTCGAGGCTTCACAACTACCGTAAACTCAAACTCTTGAAATAATAACACCCACTAACATATACACCCTTGTAGAATAGTCTTGTTCACTAAATACTTTAACGCCATGTGGTCGGTGTAGAATACAAAGGGTGTTTTCTAGTAGATACTATCTAAACTTGAAAAGTACGTAGATCATTGAAAATGCTTTGCACTCAGTTGTGGTGTAATTATTCTCTGCTGGTGTCAATTTCGTGCTTGCAAAACATAGAGGGTGATCAATAATTCCTTCACTTGGCTGTGCAAGCACTGCTCCAATGGTGGTTCCTGAGGCATCTACATGAATGTGGAATGACTTGAGGGAAATCGTAATATAGGTGTAGTGACAAGCCTAACCTTTAATGTGGCAAATACCTTCTACTGCGCCTTTCCCCAATGGAAGGCACTTTTATTTCTGAGCAATTCTTTTAGAGGCGTGGCTGTCTTGGCATAAACCTTGATGAATTTTCTGTAATAACCCATATGCCCAAGAAATTTGCGCACCTACGCTTTGGCTAGTAGGTTCCCCTAATCCCACAATAATTGAAATCTTGGCAGGATATACTAGCAAGCCCTCCTTACATATGATGTGCCCCAATAAATTCTCAAAGGGTGTAGCATAGACACACTTTTTAATGTTGAGAGATATCCTTAACTGCCAACATCTCTCAAACATCAGCCTCAAATTGTCATAGTGGTATTTCACTAGCCCATATACTATCCACTCATCCAAATAAACATAAAGGAATTTGTGGATGAAGTCTTGGAACACCTGAACCACTATGCACAAAAAATCAGCAGGCACATTTTTCAACCCAAAGGGCATGACCGTGTATGTAAAACTTCCCTATTCAATGGTGAAAGTTTTCTTTCCCTGGTTTTCCTTTGCAATCTGGACTTGGTGGTACCCCTAAAATCCATCCGTAAAGGAATACATTTTGCACCCAGCTACTCCCTCACAAATTTCTTCAGTAAAGGCGGTTGGAAAAGGATCAATGACACAAACCACGTTCAACTCCCTGTAATCCACGCAGATCCTAATCCACCCATCCTTGATGATTATCACCATCGGACTTATCCATTTTGACTCTTCCATAGCTTCAATGATTCTAGAAGTTATCATTTTTTCTATCTCTTCCTTTACCCTTACGCATAAATTGGGATTCATCTGGTAAGGTCTCTTCCTGACCGGGGCACACACCGTCCTTCAACTTTGTTCTCATCTCCCCCAAGGAATGGTGGATTCCTTTGAGCTCATGGTACCCGCATGGGAATAAATCCTCAAATTCAGTAAAAGATATATGACCTTAGAGACTTCCTTCTTCGACCAGTAATCTCTAATTATAGCTTCCTAAGGTTCCTCTTTTGAGCCGATGTTAACATTCTTTGTCTTTAAAGGCTCATGGTAGGCATGCTCACGAGCATAAACACTGTCCACTACCTTACGCATCCCCACAGAATGGTTAACATCCAGTATCTACGCTTCCTCTCTGTCAATAACATATACTAATTTACCTTTCTCCTTTTCCAAGCACACACACTCAAGCTGGATCTCTTATGCTTCTTCTACTTCTTATTCAAAGCATGCCTCCAAACCTGGTTCACTTGAGCAAGTTCCAACAACCTATCTTCTACCATGGCACTATCCCCCATGGTAAGGCACTTAACAACTTGCAATACCTTATCAATTGATGGCTTGGTAATTCGATATTCAAATGTTGGGATGAGGTCAGCTACTATCTCTTGCCAATTTCTTGTTTGGCGGTGTGTTTTAGAATGTATGTACCATGCTTGTGCGTAACCCTGTAGTGTAGAATACAACTTGTGCACCTAAAGGGATGGTGGAAAAGCTTCTACGCCTTCACTCCAGACCTTCTCACAAGCTTGGATGTGGAAAGAGGTAGGTTCCTTACCATGGTAGTCCTTGATGGTAGTGGGCATGTTGCTTCTAGAAAACCTAACAGAGAGGGAAATTATCATCTCGCGTCACTCCAAAAGGCTCTTCTGATGTGTAGCCCACCACCATGCCGCTATGCTGAGCAGGAAATAACTTAACACCCCTCTTCATTCCTTCTCCTCCTTCCACTGAGCTTCCATCTCATGTAAAAAGATCTCAGGGAAGGCCCCTCCTGAATACTTAGGTAATTTTTTTCCTCCTAGGTGCCAGACCGTACACGCCTTTGTTACTTTTGTTACCAATCCTCTCAACTTCCTTCTAATCAATTTATAAGTCCCATGCACCCAATTATCACATGCTAGGCTGGTGGTGTCACTTACTGACTGAGCATCCTCAAACTGGATAACTCCTTCCATAGGATGCATTATCTCTAGATCCCTAATTAAGCACACATATATCCTATCTAGGACTTCCTCCACCAAATGTCTAATATAGGGTGTCGACTTCCCATCATCCAGGGGTATAATTACCCATTCCTCCTTATTTTCAAAACTGATGTACCCCTTGTTGAGCCGAAGGTCAGCATTTTTCTTGTAACACCATAACCGCCCAAGTAGTGCTGGGAAATTGTCCACCTCGGTGAGTGCCAAGACTTCAAAATCCCCAATAAAATTAGCTCCCTGGATAGTGATACTGCATCCCTTAAGACACCGATGGGCATCGCCTTTGTTTTCTTTTCCATATAAAGCACATTCAAAGATATCTGTAATACAGGCCTTCCCATCTGATGCCAAGCATCTAATGTGATAACATTGACCTCCGTGCCTATTTCAATGAGGATATTACTAAGGAGCCATCCATCTACGACTACATCCAATGTGATCTCTTTAACATAGTCAAGGTTGTGAGGGGGAAGGTTTGCATGCAGGATCTGTCTCTCATGATCTTCTTTGGAACATGGTACCTTCTCCCTCAACCATGCCCCTAGTAAGGGAATAACATTCTCTTTCCTTAGCATTTTACATACTTCCTTCACCTCATCCAAGTCATCTTTTGGCACCTCAACCTTTCTCCTTTGCTCCTCCCTCCTGGACTACTCCTTTAAGCACTAGATTTATCCTTGTAAACTCTGAATGACATCCATGGTGTCTTTATATACTTGCTTTTGATGCATGGGGTCTGGGTACTTCCCATGAACTACTTCATCTCTTGAAACCAAGGTCCTCTACCTTGGTATTTCCTTTGTGTGTGTAGCCTCTTCTCTCATTATTACTAAAACAGGTTCTAAACCTACATCACGAGTCACCCGCAACATCCATTGTGTGTCTGTCTTCTTGATACTTACCATTACAGTGCCCTTGTCTTTCTGTTCCTACTGATTCATGTGCTCAAACAAATTCGGGAGTTCCTCATACTTATGCTTCTTTCTACACCATGAGCACTACAACAGGTCTGGGAACTCCTGTTTATAATGTTCTGTAGACCCATAATTAAAACATGTTCCACAAGGGAACTCACTCACTCCTCTATGGTTACCATGACCATGAAATCCCCCGCAAAATCCCTTTCCATGTGTGCCATTATCTGTGCGCTCCTCATAGTGGTGATCATCACCCTTAGAATTGCTGGCAATGCTGGTTTGGTGCACCCCATAATCAATGGCCTCATGGATCTGATCAATGAGCCTACATTCCTTAGTATCATGGGTTGTAGAAGTGAAAATTTTATAATAGCAAGACACATTCTTCTAGATTACACGTTGTAACAAGGGGCACCTACTTGCATCATATTCCCCATTAAAAATTTCATAGTCTACTGTCACGGTGTATATTGCCTTCCAGGGACAACTACCCTTGACATGCCCCTCTACTTCACAATATGTGCAGCATAAACCACTGCAAGTCTCATGTGATGAGTTTATGGACAATTTATCTAGCTGCTTAGCCATAGCAACAATTTGAGCCTCCAGGAATGTGCTAACTCCAATATCAATACTACCAATAGTCTCGGCATGTAGATCAGCTTTCAATGCTTCGTGTGGGTCTGTGAACATTTTATGAGATAAGGCCCTTCTAAAAGGGGGTGATAAATCCTCTAATAAACCACTGAGCATGTTGTGAAGGGTGAATATCATATGATATTTTAGATAAGAGAGTTTTAAAGCACACATCATACTCCTGCACTCTCTCTTCCATTCCATGTTGAATTTCCTTCAGGGTGCTAATGCTCTTCTATTAAAACTCAGGGATGTGGAATTTTTCCAAGAAGGCGTTCTTTAAAGAAGTGTAATCCACCACTGTTTGATGGGGGTCATATTTCCTATACCAGCTATACACATGTCCCTGCAACATTATTACAAATTTACTAGCTTTCCACTCCGAGGTTGTGATCCCCTGTGCATGCCATAACAACTCGCATTTATGAACATGCTCCGCAACATCCTCAATACCTATGTAATATGGCAAGTGAAACAACATATCAAAGAAGACCTGAGGGGGGTGGATGGAACCATTTTCCTCCTGAGCTAGAGCCTTGGTTTCCCCCGGTGTTCCCTCCACCACTAGATCCACCAGGTCCACTTGGTCCTATGCCTCCTGATCCACCAGAACCACTAGGTCCACCAGGTCATGTAGTAGTTGTGCCAAGTGCCCCCAAGGTTCCACTGAACTATGTGTCGATAGTCTATAATAATTCCCCACTACCATTATTGTACCCCACGCCACTTTCAAACACGAGACCAAAGGCTTGTATACTTTCTCCTTGTTCAAAGAATCCTCAAAATATGGGGATATGTGTAGCTATGGAAGTGGGAACTAAAAAATTATACCTCCTAGACACAGATCTATCACTTCCACTGATTCTAACTGGGTTAATGATACTCCTTCCTTGTTCTGGAAAACCAAGCGCAAGGGTTTGGTCACTGATTGGGTTCAGATATGTGCCAATGGCTCTTCTCTCTCCATGTGACAAACTCTCATCATAAGTCGAAGGGGTCTCTCTCACGCGCTTGCCAAGATGGGGTAGCACAGACTGCTCAGGTTCCACATCCTCCGCGTGAACCTCAACTCCTTCCCGCAACGTCTATCTCCATAGATCCATCACACTTGCAACCTCACATCATCTAGTAATCTCCCTTTCACATGCTTCACTATACTTGAGTCGTCTCTCCTCCCTTTCTTTCTTTGTCATAATATCAGCCATCTTCCTCCACCCTAGCTCCCTCGGCCAACGCTCAGAATGGTTTAGCTGGCCATTGGAAATGCCTCTAAACCTAAAGTAACAAACAATATCTTCATTTGCAGAGGGATATCATGTAGAGATGATCCTCTGGGATACCACATAAATTCAAACTCAGTAACTTCCGGGTAAGAATATGTGGAAATAACATACTCCAGAGTGTAGCTAGCTAACACACCCTCCCACCAATGATCTACAAGATGAGTCCACATCAGATCTACATCTTGTAGCCTCTGGTAATCTTCTTGGGTCCACACACACGATCTAGAATACTAGCTTGATCTAGATGCATACTATGAGAGCCATTCATATAGCTCTATTGGGAACAATAGAAAAATGTTTCATATAAATCATGGTAGAGGTTCCTTTCTACCCATTTACATGCATTAAACTCATGTCCAGTGCTAAATCTCTAAGAAAATTCATCCTCTGTGCTCTTGAACCATGATTCAACACTTTCTAAAGTTAAACATTTTGTCATTACTCATTACCCAGATCATGATGTATGCTATTTACCACTACAGCTTCGAAAAGAGTATCCCAAAAATGGAACCAAGATGTAGTCATTTTTACCCTTATCACAAAAGAAAGGAACCCCATGCGCGTTGACCTATCACCTAGTGGCGCTGGGCACTCACCCAAGGCACGCGTGGGAGCCGAGTCTCTCTTTTATGTGAGTTTAGTGGGAAACATCATCTATGATCCATGTTCAAGGGTTTTTGAAAGGAGTAAAACATACAAGCATCATAGAGCTCAGAACGGCTTCTATATCCTTGCAATCATTCCAGACAGAAAAAGGCTTAACAGATTGGATAACTTATACCAAAACAGAAAGAAGTTGTACAAGCACTCATACTTAATCATAAACATAAATGCAAAATAATTCTAAGAAAGATGTATACAGTAGAATCACCAATGTTCATATTCATTGTAAACTGGTAACCTCATTACATTCATAGAGCCATTACAAAATGTCACAGAGAAGTAGACCACAGTAATGCATTATGTCTAGACTTATATGACTAGGCTCACAAAATAAATTTATAACCCCATACCCTTGATACATCCTTCCCTAAGCATAATTTCCCAAACTAGCAAATTTCCTGCAGTATTTCTGTACAGCTCCGCCCACTATTTGGTTGTTTTTCCTTCTATAGGTGCTTGTATATATAGGCTTTTTGGACTGCCAAATCATCCTCCAATGACCTCAGATTTGATGCCAAGTTTCCAAAAGTGGTCATCCATGCAGGCATGCTCCTCCATGCCCTAGATTTCCACCTTTTATCATGATGAGCTTCTAGAAGCTTCTACCCCAGGCATGCTCCTTCCTGGGCCACCCTATCGCTAGGATGACACCTTATCCACTCCACATGCACAATCGGGTCATGCTTTTCACATGTTCTACCAAAATTCCCAAACTGGCTAAGTCCCGAACCCTTGGTTGTGTCCGCACATGCGTCATAGGCTTCCTTAAATCCTTCTCTAAACATTGTCCTACGTGCTTTATCCTTCCGTTCTTTTCTTCAACTTGGCCTTACACACCTATGTGCCCTTTTGTACTTATCCAATATCTTAGGGGCCCAACAGTACCCTATAGTGGTAGAAATAATAGGGCTTCTAGGATCCCCATATTTGGGAAGTGAGAGTTTTCCTGCTAATAAATCAACAAGTTTTCCATCTACCTTAATAGTCCTAGGGTACTGCTCATTCCTTCCACGTCTTTTTAAGCATAAAATTTTGATTAATTTGTTTAATTCAGGAATGTCCTTGATTTCTTGCAACAATGGTATTTCAATATTTAATTTCCTTAACTCCTGCACTAGTATAGATTCATTGGTCTCAATAACTTCATTAAGTCTTTCTAGAAAAGGATTTTTTGTACAATTGTTATATGGTTATTTCACTTTTTCTTTTTAATCAACCTTAGGAATGCTTTAACTAGGATTTTTAGTTTCATCTGACATTTCGGTAATTATAACAGGTGGACTATTAATTTTTTTGCTAGATCTAGTTTGAATATCTTTACAGTCCATCGCATTAAGATCAACTGGTTTTACTTTCTCTATTCCATAGACATGGGTTATTTGTTTGTTTTTGGGATTAACCACTGGTTGTGCCAGTATTTATGTTAAAACCACATTTTCAGTTTGTGAACCTTGTGTTGGGGAACCCATTATGGCTTGTTGATGTTGGTTGGAATATGTCTTCCCTTGAGCATAGTTATTGGGGTTCCACCTAGGTTGTGAGCATAAGGGTTACCTTGACCAGACCATGGTTTTTGGTGTCCTTGAGAATACCAAGATTGTATTGCCCAATCCTAGGGATTCCATGTTGGTTGAGGGGCCCAAGGGGGTTTTCCCCAATTTTTTGGTACTGTCTGAGCCACCCATGGCATCATCCAGGGGTTAGGAATAGATCTTGGTATGATTTATCCTTGACTAGGTTGCCTTTGGACAAAGTTTACTTCTTTTGTAGTGAATGAAGTGTTGGTTTTTTTAAGATAATTTTTTATGAATGGAAGAAGAGAAAAAACATTAACTTTATGTTCCCTAGATTCAAAAATAAAACATATTTCTATTTTATCCAGAGGACAATCTCTTATTGCATGCTTCTTTTTGCATCTAGAACAATAGATAACTAATGGTTTAGTATTAGCATTTGCTTTGGCTTGCAAGCCATCCAAGGTGGAAGTTAATTGAACTAGGATATCTGTTTTAAAATTTTCTAGTTCATCCATAAGTTTGTTTATGTCTAGATTCGTACCTTTCACAGTTTTTCCTTTCCTAGGTCCACCCCTTGTTCTTAAATAACTTCTACAAAGGCCTTTAATATCATTCCTTCTCAATTGATTGATGCTTCCACATCCCATTAAATTAAGGGCTTCCCTATATTCATCATCCACACCTTTAAGAAAAATGGTTTTTCTTAGCTCTTCTTGAAGTACAAATCCATGCCTTTTACTTATGAAGAGGAATCTATCTGAATAATCTTCCAAATTTTCATCCTCTTCCTGTTTCTCCCTCTACAATAGTCTTAATATTTTTCTAAGAAGGCATTTTCCATTTTCCCCCAAGTGGTAATGGAATTGGATGTTAATCCCATAAACCACCTCATTTTTGCATCTTTCAGGGTAGATGGGAACAACTTGAGTTTTTGATTATCTGTTTTATGGTCATAAGTTTGACATAATACTTTAAATTCAAACAAAAATTAGTCAAGATCCTTAGATGACATTCCTCTAAATGTATGCAAGTGTGTAGGTGAAATATTCTTCATGGGTGTATCGCCATCCTCCAATTGAATTAGATAAGTAAAAGTCCTATCATGTTCTCTTTCAACTTCTCAACACATATCTGCAATATATTCTGAATCTTTTTCCCAATCAACGTGGTGTGTGATCCACTTTGGAGAAAGTAATTGAGGATAAAAAATTTCTCTAAATGGGTCTTGGGATATAATCATTCTCCTAAAATTTCCACCCCCTTCTGGTGATTGATCCAAAAATTCCAAAGGCAGGAATTCTGTTTCTTTTCTAATAGGAGACAATGGTGCTTCTAATTCTTTCTCAACTTCCTTATTTGAACTAGAGGATGCTGATAGTTATTTTTGAGATATTTTTGGGAGAAATATACCCTTTGAGTCTCTTGGTCTACTCATAAATTTTATGATAATGTAGGGAAGATTTTTCAATTACTAGATGTGTGATTATTTTTCTTGTTGACACCTAATTAGAAAATTCTAACTAGTGTAAGTCCCTAGAAATGACGCCAAAAATTATGGGTGTCATTAT
Source organism: Taxus chinensis (assembly GCA_019776745.2). Classification (NCBI taxonomy): domain Eukaryota; kingdom Viridiplantae; phylum Streptophyta; class Pinopsida; order Cupressales; family Taxaceae; genus Taxus; species Taxus chinensis. The sequence continues at coordinate 51,700,518 of CM034147.1, forward strand.
TCCCTTTATTTAATCAACTCATTATTCATGCCATATTCAAACTAGGAGTGTGTCTGAAGCTATATGCAACAAGAGAAATCTCAATGAACTAGTAATTGATTATAGATATTTATTATTTTGATTTTCTGGGGGGTTTTAGAGTGTCTTAAGATTTCCTAGCCAAAGCCTTATTAAAGATAAACTATAAGAAACTTTGTCAAATAAACACACATATCTGAAATGAATAAATCTTGTAGATTTGAACACACTGTTGGAAATAAAAACACTTTTCAGAATTAAACACACTGCTGGGAATAAACACACTTTGCATAATTAAACAAACTTTGAAGATGTTTAAAATGTTGTTGAGGAAATAAGAACATATACTAGAACACCTCTAGGGAAATAGATAACTTATGTAACATATTTTAATTGAAGCATCAAAAGTACTTACAGAACTGCTTAATAACAGGTTTATACAAACAACTTGAAAATATAAACACCAATAGAATAAAATATCCTTTTTCTTAGAGGAGTGGGCCCGTACTCCACCTTGAATCAGGAGTTAACACAATATGTTGCTCTCAAAATTAAATGGCTATCTTATTAATGAATTCTTCTTTCTTACAAAACTTAACTATAGATATTCGATCCCCCCATGTACATGTGTATATGTATGTAAATAGATTTATTTTTTCCCCATCTGAAGAAGCATTTACAATTATGAGTGTTCAATAGATGTCTACAAATTCTAGTGGAACCGAAAAGTTCCCAAAGTAGATATGAAATTTAGAAAACTAGTTGGACATACAAATGTTGGTCTCACATATGTATTTTTGGAGTGTGAAGAACTAGAAAAATTTTGGTCAATTTCTGATTGGAAGGCCTGTTATTTAATCCATAACCAAATTTAATAGAATAAGGAGATTCCCATTTATTCTGGAAATTTGGAGAAGTTCCAAAACCAAAGGGAAACCTTTTGGCACTAACTTCTAAAGTTTCAGAGCTAAGTGATAAAGTTCTGGAGCTAAGTGATAGAGTTCCAAAGCTAAGTGACCAAGTTCTGGAGCTAAGTGACAGAGTTTTGGAGCTAAGCCACATTTTCGCCATCTTCCTTGAAAAGGTGTTGGTTACTTCATACTTCACTTATCTGACCAAATATGATTTATTTATTAAAAAAATTAAATTTCCATGCAATTTGTTAGGAATTATAGAGTTTTATACATTTGAACTAAATCAAACAAAAGATGGAAAATTACATCCTAATTTTTTTTTAGATCAAACAAAAGTTATAAAATACAGAAAAAATTGATTAAAAGGGGAGTAAGAAGAGAGTATTTATTGCACATTAATGAGACATATTTTAGCCACATCATGTCGATGTACTCCTTCCACTCTTGTTCGTTGATCACCCTTGTCACGCACTTTAGATTTCCAATCTTTTTTCTTCACACAAATCTCTCTTTGCGGGTGCCCTAGTTCATGAAGCTCTTCAATCTCATAATAGCAAGGTAAATAATAATGTGCCCGACCCTTTTCGTTAGCTTTTTGTCTATCTCCCGTGATAAATACTATTCTGCCTACCAATGTACTTAGCATTAAATGTATATTTTTACACCAAAGACAACCTTATCTGCTTTTAGCCACATGCCAAGTCCTTCACGAAAAAACCTCTATAAATTTTTGGCATGCAAAAATCATTACTGACCGAAGACTCTTATGCGTGCATCTGCAGTGCCGAAGGCATTTCTTATATCGACCTAATTTTTTCCCTCACCTACTTCATGTTGTTCCTGCACTTCTTATCCTTTGTACATGGTCTTTGTTAAAAATTTCTTGACACCAAAAATGTTTTTCCACCATTTCCCCACACGCTCTCCTACCTTATGCACATTTGATTTTTCAATCTGGCCCATCACAACTACTACTAGCTTCTTTATCTCTTCGTTCTACTCCACCTCACATTGAAACAGATGTGCGGTCCTCTGTGCATACACAACCTTAGAAAGTAATGTGGTTACCGGCACACAAGGTACACAAAACAACATAAAAAAAAGGAAGAAGCAACGAGAAAGGGAAACATAAGAAAAAAATGTATTAAGGGAAATCCTATTCTAACTGGAAAAATTGCCTTATTTACAAACACAAGGAAGACTTATTTATAGTAGGGCTTTAGCCTACTCCCATTAAAATGACCTGGTAGTCTCATCCCATCCAACGCGTGTAACTGGAAAGTTCTTGAATCAAGGATGTATAAGATGATGTATGGTCCCAACAAATGGATTTTCAACTTCTCAGGATGGTGCAAAAATTTAGAGTCATATAACAAAACCATTTACCTAGTTCCTTAATTTTTTTATTTTTAATATGATGATCATGCCATGATTTTAATCTTTCCTTCTGTCTTTTGACTCCATCTAGTAAGTGATCACCTTTCATCTAGCTACATTAACTTATCAATTATTTCTTCGAGAACTTTCTCATTAGCCAATCCTCTTGTCTGTGCTATACGCAATGATGGTAGCATAAATTGAACCGGTAAAATATCCTCTGTGTCAAACACAACTTGAAATGGTGTGGCCTTGTTCAATCTCTTGAAGGTTATTCATTATGCCAATAGAATGGTTGATACCTTGTCATCCCAATCTTGTTTACCAACGTCACAAATCTTAGTTAATGTGTGACTTAGTATCTTGTTAAATGCTTTAGTAGTCCCATTCACTTGTGGGTGATAGGGGGTGGTCTTGTGATGGGCTACTATAAACTCTACCAACAATATCCTAACTGTTTCATTTAGAAAATGTGTACCCATATCAGTTGTTAAACTTAACGGACATCCATACTTACTGATTATGTTTTCCCATAAGAATCTCACTGATGTCGTTGTTGTTCAATACTTTGCAGGAGCTGCCTCTACCCATCTTGTCAAGTAATTAGTGCAAGTGATGATGTAATGTAAGCCAGTCCTTTACACTATAGGTGAAATTGGTCCTACAAAGTCAATTTCCCATTTTTTAAATGGTTCAACACTGGACATCAGTTACAAGGGCATTCCATCCCTCCTTCCAGGTTTGCTAAGGCACTGACAATGGTAATAGGCCTTGCAAAAATCAATAGAATCCTAGTAGATACTCTCCTAGCATAGTCCTACAAGTAGAATCTTCCACGCGGTTGCATTTCTTGCATAATTTCCTCCTGCAATCCCACCATGCACTTCCTCCATGAGTGCAATGTGCTCGTGTTCTAATATGCATCAGTGCAAAACCTCATCACGACCTAACTTGTATGAATCTCCACTAATCAACATATAAGGTGTGATGTGTATAGCTAACTACTTTCTCTCCAAAGCATTCATTCCTTCTAGCACCACACCTATTTTAAGAAACACTGCAATATCCTATAAGTCAAAGGGTGCGTGCCGTAACCTAAACAGTTACATGTCTGGCATGGTATCCTCAATGCTTTGTGCATCCTCCCCTGAGTCAATTCTTGATAGATGATCAGGTCTCAAATTACTCTTTCTTGGTTTTACCACAACTGAAAACTCAAATTCTTGAAATAATAGAGCCCAATGACATATACACCCTTTTCGAACGAGCTTATTTACCAAGTGCTTCAGTTCCATGTGGTACATGTAGAATATGAATGGTTTTTCAGCAGATACTACCTGAATTTATGCAGAGCATAGATCATTAATAGTGCCTCATGCTCAATAGTTGTGTAATTTTGTTCTGCTGGTGTCAACTTCCTATTGGAAAAATAGAAGGGGTGATCAACAATCTCCTCACTAGGTTGTGCTAGTACAACTCCAATTATTGTTCTTGAGGCATCTAAATGCACATGGAAGGGATTATCCCAAGAAGGAAAGTGTAATATGGGTGCAGTGAAAATCCTATCTTTCAATGTGTCAAACACCTTTTATTGTGCCTCTCCCTAGTGAAAGGAACTCTTGTGTTTAAGTAATTCCTCCAAGGGCATGGCGATCTTGGCATATGCCTTAATAAATTTCTTGTAATACACCATATGCCCAAGGAATCTACACACAACACTCTGACTGGTAGGCTGTCCCAATCCCATAATAACTACAAATTTGGCAAGATCCACCAGTAAGCCTTCCTTACATATAATATGCCCCAACACAGTTCCAAATGGAGTAACAAAGACACATTTGTTAATGTTGAGGGATATCCTCAATTGCTGACATATCTCAAACATCAGCCTTAAATTTTCACAATGGTCTTTTACTAGCCCATACATAGTCTAGTCATCCAGGTAGACCTGAAGAAATTTATGGATGAAGTCCTGGAAGGCTTATACCATGATGCGTGAGAACACAACATGCACATTATTTAGCCCAAAAAGCATGACCATGTAGGAAAAAATTCCCCATTTAGTGGTGAAAGTTGTCTTCTCCTGGTCTTCCTTTGCAATTCTAACTTGGTGGTACCTTGAGAACCCATCTGTAAAAGAATAGACCTCACACTTGGCTACTCCTAGAATTTATTCATTGAAGTGGTTTGGAAAAGGGTCAATGATACACACTGCATTCAAGTCCCTATAATCAACAAGGTCCTTATCCTCCCATCCTTCTTAATGCTTATGACCATTGGACTCACCCATTCTAATTGCTATATAGCCTTAATGATGCATGATGTTATCATCTTGTATATCTCCTCTTTGACCCGTACGTGTAAGTTCAAATTCATCCGATACGGTCTCTTCTAATTCAGATGCACACCATACTTCAACTTGATCCTCATTTCCCCTAAGGAGTGGTGGATGCCTTTGAGCTCATGGTACCCACATGTGAAAAAATCCTAAATATCACACAAAAGGTCAATAATCTTAGAGACCTCTTTCTTTGACCAATAATCCCCAATGATTGCTTCCTTAAGTTTTACCTTAGAACCAATGTTAACCTTATTTGTCTTCAAGGGCTCATGGTAAGAAAACACTTTCTCATTCATGTTATCCCTAACTTCATTCGTGCCTTTAGAATGGTTCACATCCAGACTCTCCATTTCTTCACCATCTATCACATAGATCATTTTCCCTTTTTCCTTTTCCATGAAAGTGTGCTTAAGTTGTATCTCTTCTCATTATTCCTCAACAAAACGTTCCTCCAAACTAGGTTCACCTAATAGCTCAAGTATCCTATCTTATTCCATAACACTATGTCCCATTATAAGGTGCTTGACCACTTGTAATGTGTTATCCACTGACGGATTTGTACTTTGATACTCGAAAGATTGAATGAGATCAGTTACCAACTCCTGCCAATTCCCTGTCTGATGGCGCATCTTTGAGTGAATGTACCATTCACGTGTACAACCTTGTAAGGTGGAATACAACTTATGCACACCCATAGAAAAGGTGGTAAAGATTCTGCGCCTTCCATCTAGTCCTTCTCACATGCTTGGATATGACATGCGGCGGGTTCTTTGCCATGGTAGTATTGTTTGAAAATGGGCACATTACTTCTGGAAAACCTAACAGAGAACTGATTTCTTACCTCATGCCATTCTAGGAGGATTTCTTAAGAAAGTTATAGGTAAGCATACCTATAATGTGTTATGGTCCTGAGAAATTTATAGCTGAGCATACCTATTCTTTTGTTATCCTTTTCCCACTGAGCTTCTATTTCTTATAAGAAATCATCAGGGTTAGCTCCTCCAGAGTAACTTGGTATCTTCTTCCTTCCTAAGCACTTAGTTGAATGCAATTTTTTTACCCTTGTCACCAATCCTTTCAACTGTCACCTAATTAATTTGTAATTCTAGTGTGCCCAATTTTGACATGCTATGTTGGTTGTATCACTCATAGACTGAGTGCATCTTCAAACTGGATAACTCCTTATGTAGGATGAATCACCTCAGGGTCTCTAATAGAGTGCACATATATTCTATCAATGACTTCTTCTCCTAAGGGCTCCGTATAGGGTGTTGATTTCCCATTTATCAAGGGGATGATGACCCGATCCTCATTGTTCTCAACACTGATATGCCCCTTGTTAAACTATAGGTCAGCATTGTTTTTGTAACACTAGGGGCACCCAAGCAATGATGGAAAGTTATCCAACTTGGATAGCGCTAAGAATTCGAAGTCTCCAGTGAACTTGGCCCCTTGAATAATGATAACCACATCCTTTAAGACACCAACAGGCATTTCCTTGGTCTTTTTTTCCATATACAACACATTCAAAGATGGATATAATGTGGTCCTTCCCATTTGATGTCATGCATCCAAAGAGATAACATTGACTTCTGCACCCATATCGATCAGAATATTACTCAGAAGCCATCCATCTCCAACAACATTTAAAGTGATCTCTTTTTCATCGTAAATGTTATGGCGAGGAAGGTTAGCATGTAGAACCTGCATCTCGCACCCTCTTTCAGTGCATGGTACTTTCTCACGTAACCATTCTCATAGTAAGGAAATGTTATTATCATGCCTTAACATATTCCATACTTCCATAACCTCATCCAGATCCTTCTACGGAGCCTCGATATGCTTCCTTTGCTTTGACTTCCTTGACTTCTCCTTCAGAATCTAAATCTCTCCTTGCAAACTCCAAATCACATCCATAGTCTCTTGATACACCTCTTTTTGATGAGTAGGGTTCAGATACTTCCCATGTACCACTTCTTCTCTTGTAACCAATGTTATTTGTCTTGGTATCTCCCTAGTGCGTGTGGCCTCTGCTTGCGCATCGTCACCATTACAGGTTCTAGTCCTGACCCACATGCCATCCTCAACATCTATTGTGAGTTAGAATTATTTATGCTTACCATCCTAACGACCTTGTCTTTCCCATGCTACTAGCTCATGTTCTCAAACAATTCAGGGCACTCTTCATACTTATTTTTCTTCCTACACCACGAGCATTGCAACATATAAGGACACTCACATTTATAATGCTCTGTAGACCCACAATTATAATAGGTTCCTCATGGAAACTCACATATTCCTCCACAGTTGCTACGATTATGAAATCCTCTATGGAAACCTCTTCCACGCTTTCCTCCATCTACGTGCCCTTCATAGTGGTAGTCATCATCCTTGGAAATTCTTGTAAGGTTGGTCTGATGCACACCAAGATCAAAGACATCATGTATCTGGTCAATTATCCTACAATATTTTGTGTCATGTGTCGCAAAGGTACATATCTTACAATAAGATGACACATTCTTACGGATCACGTGCTACAATAGTGGGCATCTACTTGCATCATGATCCCTATGGAAAATCTCACAGGCTACCATCATGATGCATATTGACCTTCGAGGACAACTGTCATTTATGTTAGGCTAATTATTATTTACCTATATATTAATTATGCATTTCATATTAATTAATGTATTTATTATTAATATGGTTATATTTAATTACAAACCATATTATTGTTTTTATTAAAACATTACGGGTGCTGTTATAATGTTTTAACAATATTATTATTGTGTTTTCCTGTATGCAATATTGGAAGCTTATGTAATCATGAATATTGTTACACTTGTGCAGCTTAGTTTCTTGTTTGTATTCAGCTGTACAATACCTATAAGTATTGCAACTCATTCATATGTAATTTGGTTCATTGAGTTTAATTTATTTTATTAGGCTTCCTCCTCTGTTGCTTAATCTACATTTGGTACCAGAGAAAATTGAAGCTCCTGACAAGGTTGGAGAAGGTTGCAGAGGAAGAAGAATTCATGGAGAAGAAATTTGCTTCATCGGAGAGCCAGTGCTTCCTCCAACAGCTTCCCATATCTCCCTGCAATCCCACAACCTCCTGTGTGAATTCTAAGTAAACGTTTAAAGAATTTTTTTTTTCCTTGGTGCCCTGCACTAGGAAAATTTGTTTCCTAGGGATTACAATTTAAAAAAAAAAAAAATTCCCATCAGGGTTTTGTATTTAAAATTGTCTAGTTACAGATAATTTATTTGTACTATCATATATTCCTATATTATTGTTGCATTAAGCATTCAGGTTGTTTCAAATCTCTGCGTGCAACCTCCATACCTGCAGTCATAGCCATAGCCGTGAAAACTAGCAACCCCTGCACAAGGAAAACCAAAGCAGTCAAAGCAATTTAAAAAAAGAAAAAACAACACGGTGGAACCAGTTTTCTCTCCATGCATTACAAAAAATAGCGGGTCAATCAAAAGGGTGAAAATCAACCTACATAAGACAAAAACAGTGGCATCATCTACCAAAGCCGACCCCTGTAACCCTGCACAAGCAGCCAAACCGTGAGATCAATTACAAAGATCACGCATCAAAATGTTGAAGTGGCGATAAAGAATAAAAAAAATACAAATACAATAACGTATGGTAGCTATAAAGTGACATAAGAAAGGAATGTGATATGATTTTTGGGCATGCGAAATCCCTAAACTGAGTCAAGTATGTAGGCCTCCCCTCCAGGAAAGTTCTCCTCCAAGCTTGTTCCACGTAAACTCCACACAAGCCTCCACTCAACCAGGTCGCAGTTTTTAAAAGGTCAGTTCAAAATTCATTTTCTTTAAATACAATTTGCTCATTTTCATATGTCAAGCGCACATAGTGCCAAGTTGGATAAGTGGAAGCGATTTGGGAGTGGGAAGTGCATGGTTCAAATCACACAAGACAACACAAGTTTTTTGAATTTTGAAATTTGACAGAAAATTTGGAGAAACTGCCATAGTTAGAGGTAGATTTTGTGGAAAAACCACCTCTAAACAGATAGTTATAGCTAAACAACCCTATAAAATTTTAGCAAGAAAAACCCTAATTTAGGGTAAATTTGTTTTTCTCCTATTTAAGCCTATTTTTTAATTTTGGGCAACATTTGCAAAAGTAATATTGTCCAAAAACTTCATTTTGGGCCACTTTTTAATAGATTTTTGCATCAAGGGTCGTATTGGGCTCCAGAGGTCACCAAGGTCTGCAAAACAATTTTTTTTCCTACCATTCATTTTTTTAAAAAAAAATTTAAATGTAATTACATGCTTCAATATATTGTACTAATTTGCATATTGCCATAGTCAACGAAAAATATTGTAACTACTTAAAAAATGGCATAAAGTTATAATAAAAAATAATAAAAATAAATAAATTTAGTTTAGAAACACTCACGAGATCCTAGATCTCATTCGCAGCGTTCGGTATATACAGTGCCTCTAGGAAGCGCTTACAGGTAAAGCAGTCATGACTACTACTACACTTAACACCTAATATAGCTACAACAACGTCATCTAGGCATTGACCCTTTAAATTGACGTGGAGTAATAAGGTCACATTACACACACTCAGAGCCATCCCATCCGTCTGTGAATGATTACACGACATAAATCCAGACTGAGAAATTATCCAAGTATATAGCAAAGTTACGCGTGCGTATGAGGATATTTCTTTAACCCGGTGTCAATAATCACATAGAACCCTTTCAGTACTATCTTGGTACCACATATTGAATTCTTTCATGTACGTCAATGCCTCTTTTGCATACCACCAGGTATATAGAAAGGGTGATCTTCTTCCACATACCACCAAGTATATCAGAAGGGCACATATATAGAAAGGTTCAGTATATCGAACTGACAATATGTAGATTGGGAGACCTTATACCTAGAGTGATAAGAGCTAAACCCTGTCAGTGTTTTCTGCAAAATGGGCACCAATTCCGCCAATTTTTTTCTTCTAGATTCACAACTACTCAGAGGAAACAACTATGTTGCATGGAAGACAAAAATCAAGACACAACTTGAGTTTGAAGAGACTTGGTTTGTTGTGACTGTTACTATGACCAGATCAGCTACTGATATAACATAATAGTGATAGTTTGATAGAGAAAATCATAAATCCAAACTCATCATCTTGTTTGGAGTGTTTGACGATGTTTAACCCCACATTCATGATGCCACAACAACCAAAGAAGCGTGGGATAAGTTGAGCACAGTGTATGAGGCCAGAAACCAAAATGTCATTCTGAATTTATAGAGTCAGTTACATACACTGAAGTTCAAACAAAATGAGGAAAATCAAAGATTTTTTAAGAAGATTTGCAAAATTGAGGGCTTCACTTCTAGCCCTAGAAGAAGTGGTCAAAGATGATGCTCTCATTCCCATTGTTATGAGAGCATTCCCTTCTTCATGCCATATTTTTGTAATAACACTAAACGTGTTAGATACGATAGTTAGTTTTGAAAAATTGGTAAACCTATTGCAACAAGAGGAAGTAATCCACAATAAGGATGATGAAGAGGAGCAAGAAATTTCTTCACATTAACAATGGAAAGTAATAAAGGAAAACCTAATTTATATCAAAAGTCCCAACATCAGAATCAATATCACGGGGACAAACAATAGAAGAAGAAATTTCCAATTTGTAAAAGAGGACATGACTTAAAAGATTGTTGGTATAATACTTACAAGAAAGGTTCATCATGAAAATATGGACCTCCAAAAAAATCTCACAAGGGACATTCTAACTACAATTAAGGGCAGAAAAAGGGGAACTAGAAATGAAGACCCCGTTAGCAAGGAAATATTGTTGAGTAAGAAGAACATTCGATCAAGTGAACCATCCACATCATCTAGTTATGTCTAGTATGTTGATTCAGGAGCCAATCAACACATGACTAGCCACAGAGACTGGTTTACCTCAATGAGGGACACGCCTTTGAAAAACCATATTTTGTTGGGTGATGATTCTTCATTTACAGTTCAGGGGATTGACAACATTTATCTACCCCTTGGTTCACACAACTGTAGAATATCATATGTCTTATATGTCCCTGGGTTGACAAAGAATCTACTTTTAGTTAGTCAATTCCTAGATCACAACCTAAAAATTGAATTTGATACTCATTCTAGCAAGAAAATGTGTTTGATTCGAGATAAATCACGAGGCTTGAAAATAGTTTTTAAAAGCCTCCAATATGGGGACACATGTTCCAACTTGATTTTTTCCACAGAGATGATCCAATACTTGTGGCTAAGAACTCTACCTCAGCTCAGTTGTGGCATCAGAGACATGGTCATGTAAGTTTCAAGTATCTCAAGACACTTTGCTGGAATAATATGGTACATGGGCTACCATCTCTTTAGAAGAATACATACAAGTGTCCTCACTGCCTAGCAGGAAAACAACACAGAGCGTCATTCCAGAAGCATACATTTTGAGCTCATGGAAAACTTGACTTGGTTTATATTGATCTTTGCAGTCTAATGCAACCAAGTCATTCTAGGTTCCAGTACTTCATGCTTTGTGTTGATGATTATTCTAAAAAAATGTGGATTTTTGGTCTTCACAAGAAAAGTGAAGCTTTTGAAACTTTTAAGAAGTTCAAAGTAGCAATTGAGAATGAAACTGGTCGTCACATCAGAACTCTCTTCTTAGATCAAGGGGGGAAATTCATTAGTAATGGATTCAAAGACTTCGTAGAAAATCATGGGATTCGTGGACAAATGCCTCCTCCACACACATCACAGCACAATGGTGTTCTTGAGAGAAGAAATCGTACTATCATGGAAATGGTGCGGTGTATGATCGATAAATCTGGACTTGCAAAGACATTCTGGGTAGAAGCAGCAAAAAGAATAGTGTATTTATTAAATAGAGTGCCCATAGTTTCTCTTGAAGGAGTAACACCACAAGAAGAATGATCAAAATGGAAACCATATATTGCACACCTTAGAGTATTTAGGTGCAAAGAAAAGTATGCACATACACAAGAAAAATAGAAAGTAATTGGACATGAAGTCACAAAAAGACATCTTCATTTGGTATAGTGAAGAGACTCTTGGGTACGGATTGATGGATCTAAAGACCAGAAAATTCTACACCAGCAAAGATGTTGAGTTTTTTAAGAAGAAGGAAATATAGTCTCCTCCTCTAGACTCACTAGATGTAGATTTTTCACCAGTTCTAAAAATTGAAGCTGATGTTCCCATAGATGATGAAAGCAATGATGGGGATGATGATGTTGATTAGATGGAACCACGACCCATAGGAACAGTTCAACATATTCACAAGTGGTGTACTAGCACATTACGAGATGGAAGAATGGATGCTCCATCAGATACATCCACCCCTGGACCATGGACTCATAGTAAAGCAAGAGAAGAAGTCAACTTTTATTTGATGAGAAAATTTATTGAGTCTGATGAGCCCCTTACAGTCTAGGAATCCCTATAGTCAAAAGCTTGGAAAGATGCCATGGACTCTGAATATCAGTCAGTAATGAAAAATGACACTTGGCAGCTTGTCGATCTTCCACCAGGGAAGAAAACCATTGGATGTAGATGGATATTGAAAAAAAAGTACAAAGTAGATGGGACATTGGACACATATAAAGAAAGACTTGTAGCAAAGGTGTATGCACAAAAATAAGGCATTGACTATGAGGAAACATTTACTCCCACAGCTAAGATCAAAATGATCAAGATGATCTTTTCTCTAGCTGCACAGTTTGGTGGGAAAGTCCATTAGATGGACATAAAAACTACCTTCTTGAATAGAGATTTACAAGAAGAAGTCTACATGACTCAACCTAAGGAATATGTAGTACCTAGTCAAGAAGCAAAGGTATGCATACTCAGGAAAAATCTTTATGGCCTCAAACAGGAACTCTGGGCATGGTACATCAAGATTGATGAGCATCTCATACAACATGGATTTGTTATAAATCCATACGACCCCAATATCTACCTCAAAAATCAAGGGGGGGGGGGAGACTGTGATTTTCATTTTCTATGTCGATGATCTATCCATCACTAGTAGTTTAGTGAGGATGATTAATGCAATGAAGAAAGATCTTAATTGATCATTTGACATGACAAATCTCGGGTTGATGCACTATTGTCTTGGATTGGAAGTATGGAAAAAAGAGAATCACATCTTTGTTTCTCATATGAAATATACCAAGACAGCACTCAAGAAATTTAGGATGATGGATTGCACACCAATTTATACACCTATGGAGAACAGATTGTAGTTATCTCATTCAGATCCATCTCCTAAGGAAAGTGTCACTCTGTATCGGCAGTTGATTGGGAGTCTCATTTAACTAACCTACACTAGACCAGATATCAACTTTGTAGTAAGCTATCTATCCAGTTTCATGTAGGAACCCAAAGTGTGTCATTGGAAAGAAACAAGGTGCATCTTAATATATCTCAAAGGATCAGTGGATCTTGGTCTAGAATACAATAAGAATGAAAAAATTCTTCTTGACTGGATATTTGGATTCAGATCATGCATGTAATATTGATGATAGAAAATTCACTTCAGGATTTGTATTTTTATGGGATCTGGACCAATATCATGGGGAAGCAAGAAACAACACTTTGTTTCTCATTCTTCCACAAAAGTAGAGTATCGTTATGTAGGAGAAGTTTTCTAAAGCAATTTGGCTACATCGCATACTCGAAGGACTTGGAATGCCAAAGGACAAAACTGACCACCATGTATGTATGTTGACAATGAAGGTGTTCTCAAAATTTTTCGCAATCTAGTTTTTCATGAGAGAAAAAATCACATTGAGGGTACAAGTTCATTTCATACGTGAGCATTTATTGAAGCACAACATCTAGCTTAAATTTTGTCCAACACCTGAACAATGAGTAGATATCTTCACGAAGTCACTTACATGTGACAAATTCAAGTTGTTTAGAGAGATCTTCTCCTCATCCCTTGATACAATGCACAATTAAGGGGGGGAATGTTAGGTTAATTATTATTTACTTATATATTAATTATGCATTTCATATTAATTAGTGTATTTATTGTTTATATGGTTATATTTAACTATAAAACATATTATTGTTTTTATTCAAACATTACGAGTGCTATTATATTGTTTTATCAATATTATTATTGTGCTTCCCCGGATGTAATATTGGAAGCTTATGTAATCAGGAATATTGTTGCACCTGTGAAACTTAGTTTTTTGTTTGTATTTAGGTGTAAAATACCTATAAGTATTGCAGCTCATTCATATGTAATTTGGCTGATTGAGTTTAATATATTTTATCAGACTTTTTCGCATGTTGCTTAATCTACACTTTACATGCCCCTCTACCTCACACTCCATGCACCATAGAACATTGTGAGTCTCATGTGTTGAGTTCACAGATAACTTCTCCATCTACTTCACCATTGCAGTAATTTGAGCCTCAAGGAAAGGGCTAACATCGGTATCTACACTTCCAATAGCAACCTCCAAGGCCTTGTGCGGGTCCATGAATGTCTTGTACAAAAGAGATCTTCTCAACAGTGTTATAAATCCTCCAAGAAACCATTAAGGATGATAAGAAGGATGAATATCATAAGATAGCTTTGACAAGAGAGTTTTTAACCATGCGTCATATTCTTGCACACTCTTTGCCATTCCCTGTTAGATCTCTTTCAGAGTGCTAATGCTCTTCTGCTAAAATTTGGGGATATGGAACTCAGCCAAGAAGACATTACGTACTGTTTTTTAATCTACCCCCATTTTATGGGGTTCATAATTTCAGGACCAACTATGCATGCTCCCCTGTAATGTTGTTGCAAACTAACTTGCCCTTCATGTGCCATAGTAATTACCATTTATGTACATGCTCTACAACATTCTCAACACCCTTGTAATATGGTAGATGTAAATAAATCTAAAAAAATAATTATGGAGGTGGTTGAGTCCCTTGTCCACCTAATCCAGAACCTTGATTCCCTCTGGTGTTTCCTTCACCACTAGATCCACCAGGTCCTATTCCTCTTGATCCACTAGATCCTCCTCCTATAGCTAGTAACGGGCTTGAAGTAGTTGTGCCTAGTGTTCCCAATGTCCCACTGAACTATGCACCGATGGTTTGTGATACTACTTTTCTACCAGAAGTGTATCCTGTGCCACTCCCAAACACGATACCCAAACTCTATGTACTTGCACTTTTCCCAAAAATCCCTCCAAACACAAGAATTCTTTGTGTGACCATAGATTTTCCAAACGAGAAGTTATACCTCCTAGGTGTAGATTGGTAACTTCCATTGATACCAACAGGGTTAGTAATACTTGTCTCTTGATTTTGAAAACTAAGCACTAGGGGTCAGTCACCAGGTGGGTTTAGATGCATGATGAAAACTTGTTAGGAATTAATAATATCTAATGCGGAATAATTCCTCAGAATCACAATAATAAGAAGTATGAATAGAATTACAGAAATGAAATGTGCACAACACGAAGAAAATATTTAATGTGGTTCACCCAATGTGGGCTACAATCCACCAAGAACGCTTCCTTTGATTTTATTACAAGCCAACAGTCTTCATAGTTACAATAATCAGATCTTGTTTGGAGATGTGCTCAACAAACCCTCCCAAATTTGCACTTGATTTCACACACACTATTAACATTCACAAAACAAACTCATCTAAATCCTATTGTATGTCCATCTATTTATAAGTACATCAATAGGTATCTGAAGAGGCAGTTTTTACAAAACAATGGGTACCGAAGAAAACCATGGGCCCAAAAACAACCTACAAAAATTACCCATTACCCATGGGTTAATAAACCACCCATGAAAATTTTCTTTGGGGGCTTCACCCCCAAGCCCCCTTGACCCGCTCACCGGCGAGTGGGACCACCATAAAAATATCTGAGTGTAACACATGGAAGGTGTACCAAACTCTAACATGAAAACAAGCTCCATAAACATAACAATCTCCCACTTGGAGACTGATTTCCACTGAGCAAGCTTCTCAACCCTTCACTGTCATCCGCAAAGGCCAACCAAAGCTAAACATAGCTTTAGTTTATCCCTTGTGACCACCTTGGACATCATGCTGAAAGATTATGACTGGTATGAACCTTCTCCAACTTCAACTTATCTTCCTCCAAAGCTATCCTGATGAAGTGATATCTCAACTGTATATGCTTCATCCTGGAGTGGAAAGAAGAGTTCTTAGCTAGGTGTATAGCAATCTAACTATCACTATGTAACTTACATTTCTCCTGCTTATACCCCAACTCCTCAAAATTATTGTAACTAAAACATATCTTTGCTTGCCTCTATGGTAATAACATACTCAGCCTCTGTGGTTGAAAAACCCACCAGCTTCTGTAGTCATGAAATCCAGCTCACTGATGTCCCACCTACAGTGAAAATATAACTTGTCATGCTCCTCATGCTATCTACATCTCCAGCCATGTCTGAATCTACATAACCACATAAAGTGGTGTCTGATCCACTGTAGCACAAAACTCTCCCCATGGTCCCTCTCAAATACCGAAGGATCCACTTTACTGCTTGCCAATGCTCTTTACCTGGATCACTCATAAATATACTCATAGCTCCCACTGCATGGGAAATATCAAGCCTAGTGCACACCATAGCATACATCAAATTGTAAACCATTGATGAGTAAGGTACCTTGGACATCTGGTTTCTTTCTTTCTCTGTCTTGGGACACTGCTCCTTCGATAACTTAAAATGGCCTGCCAAAGGAGTCCCAACCGGTTAAGCATCCTGCATGTTAAACCTATCCAGTACCTTCTTAATGTACTCTCCTGAGATAAAGTTATCTTTTGTTCCTTCCTATCCCAAGATATCCTCATACCAAGGATTTGTCTGGCTATGCCCAAATCCTTCATATCAAAGGATTCACTTAGTTGTTTCTTGAGTACTTTTATTTCCAGCATGTTTTTACCTACAACCAACATGTCATCGACATACAAACACATGATAATATAACTTCCATCCTCAAATTTCTTTATATACATGCAATGGTCAAAATGACATCTAATATAACCTTTCTCCATCATGAAGCTATTAAAATTCTTATACCATTGACGTGGAGCTTGTTTCAGGCCATACAAGCTCTTCTTCAGTTTGCACACCATCTACTCTTTACCTTTGACTTCATATCCTTCTAGTTGCTGCATATATAGCTCCTCCTCCAAATCACCATGGAGAAATGAAGTCTTTACATCTAACTATTCTAAGTGAAATTCTTCTGTTGCCACTATTCCAAGAACAGTTATGATAGAAGTAATTTTTACTACAGGAGAAAAAATATCATCAAAATCTATACCTTGTTTCTGTGGAAACCCCTTGACCACAAACCGGGCCTTATATCTTTTCTTTCCTCCTTCTTCGTCTTTAACTCTATACACCCACTTGTTCTGCAATGCTCTTTTTAATTCCGGTAGCTTCACTAAATCCCAAGTCTAGTTCTCCATGAGAGACTTATGCTCCTCATCCATGGCTTGCTCCCACTTCTTACTGGCATCTACCTGCATTGCTTCATCAAATCTCTCTGGATCTCCACTATCAGTGAGTAATAAATAATAAAGAGAAGGAGAAAAACGTTCAGGTTCTTTTCTTACCCTAGAAGACCTCCTCACTGTAGGAGTTTGGGGTTCCTATTGAGTAGGTTCCTAAAATGATTCATTGGTCACTATCCCATCCGGAAGATCCTCTACCACTACATATTCTTTCTTAGATTCTTCCCTATTTTCCTGCAATTGTTGCTTATACATGACTTTCTAATTAAAGACCACATCCCTAGACTGAATGATTTTATTTTCCTTAATACTCCAACATTTAAATCCAAATTCATCGCCACCATAACCAATAAAAGTGCATTTTTCTGATTTAGCCTATAGCTTGGTCCTATCATACTTTTCAATATGAACAAACACCTCACATCCAAAGACTCTAAGAAATGAGTAATTGAATTTCTTACCGTACAAAGCCTCCTCAGGTATGCCTCCATCTAAGGCACTTAAGGGTCCTCTGTTTATTAAGTACATAGTTGTGCTCACCGCTTCTGCCCAAAATTAAAGAGGCGGTCCTGCATGTATCCTCATGCTCATAGCACGTTCCATTATTGTTCTGTTGATCCTTTCTGACACCCAATTCTGCTATGGAATTCCTGGAACCGTCTTTTTCCTACGGATTCCATTCTTAGAACAATAATCATCAAATTCATTGCTGTAATATTCCCCTCCATTATCTGACCTGCAACATTTTAACTTAAGACTTGTTTCATTCTCTACCAAGGCTTTCCATTTTAAAAAAGTATCAAATACATCAGATTTGTTTCTAATACAATAAACCCAAACTTTCCTTGTTGCATCATCAATAAAAGTAACATAATAACTTGAACCCCCAAGAGATGATACCTGAGCTAGGCCCCCACACATTAGAATGTACCAGCTCTAACTTACTCTCTTTCTTCATAGGTCCAACCTTGAGAAACATTACTCGCTTCTGTTTCCCATATATGCAGTTCTCACAGAAATCCAAATTTGTTTTTGTATATCCAAGAAAATTCTTCTTTATGATGTCAATTCCCTTATGGCTCATATGACCGAGCCTATAGTGCCATAGTGTTGTATTTGCATCTGAAGCCACAAGATTACAATCATTAATACTATCAGTGGATAAATACAAGGTTCCAACCTTCTTACCTCTTGCCACCACAAGAGCACCCTTGGTAACCTTCTAAGAGTCAGCTGTAAATATCACAGTACAACCATCACTTCCCAATTGCCCCACCGATATCAAATTTCTCCTTAATGTAGGCATGTGTTTGACTTCCTTCAATAGCCATGTATTCCCATTCTGCTTATTAACCTGAATAGAACCTTTTACAACTATACTACAAGGCTCATCATCACCAAGAAAAACATGCCCAAAATCCCCTTGAACATAATCAACAAAATAATGCCTATGTGGAGTAGCATGAAAAGAAACCCCTGAATATAAAACCCAAGATTCGGTAATATTATACAAAGAAAGAATCAAAGCATCTTGGCCTACATTACCTGATGCCACATTTTCCTACTTGTTTTCTTCCTGTTGTTTCTTCTTGTCCCAAAGCTTCCAACATTCCTTCTTTGCATGCCCAGACTTTCCATAGTGCCAGCATACTATCTTGCTTTTGGATTTTGACCTTGCCCGATCCTTTGATTTTCCACGGTTTCCTCTATTCTTTTGTCTCCCTCTAGTTTCCACTGTCAAAGCATTCCCTGAAGTATAGATTCACCAGAGATTTTTCTTCACATTTCCTCGCTTAGAATCACTCCTACAACATCCTCAAACTTCAACTTTGATTTTAGCAGGAACCAAGTTTCTTACTGCCATTACCAGGATATTCTAACTCTCAGGTAAAGAGCACAAAACTAATAAAGCCCTAACTTATTCATCAAATTCTATTGTAACCGAAGCTAGCATATTTATAACCATATTAAAATCATTTAGATGACCTACTACTGGACCATTCTCAGACATCTTCATATTAAACAAATTTTTCATTAAAAATATCTTATTAGAGGCAAAGGGTTTTTCATACAAATTCCCTAATGCATCCATCATTTCTTTTGTAGTCTTTTCCTTTGAAACATTAAATGATACCGAAGATGCAAGACATAGCTGGATCATTCCAAGTGCCTTCTGATCCAACAAATCCCATTCCACATCTCTCATACTCGAGGGTTTTTTCACCTTCTCAGGAAACGTAGTATAAAGATCCTTTTGATAAATGTAATCTTCCATCTACATCTTCCAAAGACTGAAATTCTTCCCATTGAATTTATCAACCCTAGATCTTCCATCATCATCCATAGCTCCCACTCAAGCTAAAAAATTTCCTTGTGATTCAACACTTTAGCAAACCAAACCAGGCTCTGATACCAATTGTTAGGAATTAATTATATCTAATGTAGAATAATTCCTCAGAATCACAATAATAAGAAGTATGAATAGAATTACAGAAAGGAAATATGCACAACACGAAGAAAATATTTAATGTGGTTCATCCATTGTGGGCTACATCCACTAAGAACACTTGCTCAGATTTTATTACAAGCCAACAGTCTTCATAGTTACAATAATCAGATCTTGTTTGGAGCTGCGCTCAACAAACCCTCCTGAATTCACACTTGAATTCACACACACTATTCACCTTCACAAAACACACTCATCTAAATCCTATTGTATGTCCATCTATTTATAAGTACATCAATAGGTAGCCAAAGAGGTGGTTTTACAAAACAATGGGTACCGAAAAAACCATGGGCCCAAAAACAGCCCATAACGGTTACCCATTACCCATGGGTTAATAAACCACCCATGAAAATTTGCTTCGGGGGATTCTCCCCCGAACCCCCTTGACCCACTCACCAACAAGCGGGACCGCTGTAAAAATATCTGAGTGTAACACATGGAAGGTGTACCAAACTCTAACATGAACATAGGTTCCATAAACATAACAAAACTCTCCTTTCTCCACGTGATGAACTCTCATTAGAAGCTGAAGGGGTTTCTCTCCCACACTTGCCAAGATGGGGTAAAATAGACTACCCAGGTTCCGCATCCTTTGCATGAACCTCAATTCCTTCCTGCAACATCTTCCTCCATAGATCCAACACTCCCTTAACCTCGTGTTGTCTAGCAAACTCCCATTCATGTGCTTCACTATACTTGAGTTGCCTCTCTTCCCTCTCCTTTTCCGCCACAATGTCTGCCACCTTCCTCCACCATAGCTTCCTTTCCTAACACTCATATAAGATTCTGGCCATGGGGAATGCCTCTAAACTTAGTGTAATGATCAAGATCTTTATAGACAATGGGATAACTCATAAAAATGATTCTCTAGGTTCCCTTAAGAACTCAAAATTAGCAACCTCTGGACAGGGATACGTAGTTATGGCGTATTATAGGGTATAAATGGTTAGCACTCTTTTTCACCAGTGATTAACAAAATGTGTCCAATTTAGATCCACATCTTGCAGCCTTTGGTAATCATCTTGGGTCCACATGTGTGATCTATAGTACTAGATCGATCTGGATGCATATGCCGAAATCCATTCATACAATTCTACTGGAAAACAACAAAAGAAGGTCTCATAAAACTCATGATATAGGTGTTCTTCTACCCATCTACGTGCATCAAACTCATGTCCAATACTAAATATTTGAGAAAACTCATCCTCCTTGCTCTTAAACCATGTTTTGAAACTTTCCAGGGTCAAGCACTCTGTCATCACGTGTCAAAGGAACCAAGATGTAGACATCTCTCACAATAACTTCAAAAAGAGGTCCTAGCAATGGAACCAATATGTAGTTATTTTTATGCCCATATAATAACCTTCTAACCCCATGCACACTGGCCTATCACTTAGCGGGAGCTGAGTGCTCACCCTAGGCATGCACGGGTGCCAAACCCCTCCTTAATGTGATCATTATGAGAAGATGTTGGGTCAAAGTATATAACTGTGTCTCACTTTTTTGTAGTTTTTTAGGAAACTATGTTTGACAACCAAAACATGACCAAACATGCATTTTTAAGAGGCTATAAATACCAAGGTGGTAGGGCATCCAGAATTTACCTGATTTTTTAAATTTTTATAGTATTTTTTTAACTATTTATTTACTAGTCAGATTTTAAAATATTTATGGCCACAAAGTGGGGACCACACTTGTATGCTTTGACCCTATTGTCATTGATGATGGATTAAGTGCAGAAAATTTAATGATCATGCATATATTCTGAAAGCATATGATGAATCATTACACCAAAATACCCATAAAAGAAACATCATACAAATAGTAGATCTGGTCTATGACATAAAGAAAAAGGTACTAGGGTTTACACCCATGGACAATATATTTAGAACATAACCATATATTTATGTTGATCATAGTTTAGTAACCATATTACATGCAAAAGGGTCATATCAGACCGATATATCATGACTCATGCATAAGAAGCTCTAGCTATTCTTCCCTATTACAAAAATTTAGCAGACCCATTCCCCTAGATATGCTAACATTCCTATAGTCCTCTTAATGAGAACCCCAACCCTTAGAATATTTTGCTCATTTCTACAGAGTTTCACCTATTCTGTTATGGTTTATCACACCACGACCCTCGTCTCCCCTCTCTTCATCTATTTTTTCTACCTGAGCATCTCTATAAATAGGTTTAACACCCACTGTAATGCCTTCCTGAACTAGCAGATCAGTTTTCAAGGGTCAAGGTGGTCCTCTAATAGAGCATGCTTCTTCTGATCTGATCTCCCCACTCTCTACAATGATTTCTTTGGGAATGTTCCATGCATGGAATATTCTTTTCTTGACCACCAAGTGGTCAATCTATCAGCTTAGCCATTCAACACGCCTAGTCGGGCCACGTTTTTCCTCAAGTGCCTCTTAGAAAGCTGAATATGAATAAGTCATGAAATCCTTTTCTTTTCCTTACGTACATGCCATGGTTTCTATTAAACCCTTCTAAAACCCCTATCCTATGCGCCTTTCCCCATGCACCCATCTTCTTCACTTGTCCCACGCATGCACGTGCTCTTTGGGACTTAGTCAATATTTTGAGGCCCAACATGGGATATCCACAAATGGAAGATTCTAACTTGATGGCCCTGAATCATCTCTATCATTTGATTCACCAGATCTCTAAGAATTACTCTATCTTTATTGACAATAAACTACTACAGTAGGTTCATCTAGTGTATTTGTGCCATTATTTTCAGCCCATCTCCTTTCATTAATCGACTTTCAAACTTTCAGATCCCTATCATATGGAAAGTTATCCACTTCGTACAATGATGTATAAATTCTAAAACACGTTTCCAAATTTTTTTCAAGCTTTTTTCACAATTTTGACTTTACAAAGTCCAAGGAAATGAAAATTATCTCATCTTCAACTCAACCAAAAATCATTTTTTGACATAGATCAGCCAATGAGAAAAACTTGGACATGGTTTTTTGTAAAATAGTACTTAACCCAATTTTTTTTCCATAGCCGGGTTATTGCTCCACACTCCAAGGTATTATCCAAACCTTTGAATTGCTAAATCATTGTAGAGGAAAATTCATGATATTGCTCAATCAAATTATCGTTTCTTAAAATACATGGAATATTCATTCCATTGATATCAACATGCTTACAAAAATGTTTAATCAATGTAGTCAACCTCTTGAAGTAGTCTTCATGCATATATATTTCATTTTGGATAGGATTCCAAAAGGTGGGATTTACTAGAGCCATTGCTTCAAGCAAATCATCCCTTCTAAATCGTTCCATTATTTATTGTATTAGGGACACTGAAATTTCTCTTAACCTCACCCTTGTTGATGATACAATGTTATCAAACATTGGCCATGTGACATTTACCTTCTCAACCTTACCGGTTATTACTTTAAACATGTACATCTATATCTCATATCGACGTACAGAAGCACATACTTCCCAAAACAAGTTGATCTTAATAAATCTACCTACATTTCCAATATTAATCAAATAATTCTAACCATCAAACTTTGGACCTATAAAAGTAGTTTCATTCAGAAACAAAATATCTATTGCCATACAAACTCATTTCCTCAAACTAGAAAAATCAACAATATAGATAGTTATTTCTTATTCTTGTTTAATTAAATGATGCATTTCTTCCAACATGGGAAGGAGACCACACAACATCAATAATGAATCTATATCATTCAAATGATGTATCAAATCATGGGCCTTGTCCACTTCCATGCGATTCTGCAACATCACTCCTAATAAGGATTAATACTCTTCATACACCCTATGAGCCGGTTGGTATAATGAGATCCACCTAATGTTGACATATTTTAATATTTTACACCCATTTGTTATTCCTTATACAAATATTTGGAATTCCATGAATCTTTTAGGAATAAGAAAGAAATAAGAATGTACCTCTCGAACAAGGTCTTCAACGTTTTCTACGGGTTTAAATTTGCCAACTATTTTGTAAGCTAGGTTCATTGTATGAGCCATACAATGAATGGAAATCATATAAGGTGTTGGCGAGGAAATTTTTCGGGAGGGAAAACTTATGGATTCCTTTCCAATGCTTTGGGTATCTAAGTCCCTCTACTTAACCGGTGTAGCTACCGTACATGTATGTACGAGAAAATGTGGATTTTTGTGGTGACCTTTCGGTTGAGGATCTGACAGGGGCACTCCACTGACCCTGTGGAAAAGCTTGCAAATACTTGCAAGGGAGAAATTTGTCTAAAAGTGGGAAAGAGAGTGAGAAAAGAGGTAGGAGGACTAATGTTGCACGTAGAAAATTAGATTCCTACACACACTAGTTAGAAAATTTGTCACGTGTATTCATGATAAGAAACAACCCTACAGATGGCAACAAGATGAGATAAGATTGCAAACTCAAAGTTTATAAAATCTCCTCATCAAAGAGGCTACAAAATCCTTCTTCTTGTATTAATTCTTAAACAAAAATTGTACATAGTGGATAAATGGAGGAATTTGAGAAGAAAGGGGGGGAACGGAAGAAAAAAATATGGCTATCTCCTTTGTCCTCTCAAAGTACAATATACTCCTGAGTTTACAAGATCAATTACCAACCCTTGAAAATGGCGTGAAGAAGCCATTAAATCTCCTCCAAGAAATGGTTACAACTTCTTTGTTAGTAAGAAACGGTTTACAATTTATTTTCAATCATTCACGTCTGTTTAGATTCTTGATTCGCGAAGAAATGCCAATGGCAGAAAAACTAGACTTTTCATAATGCAGTCGTTACACATTTTGTAACTTTGAATTTGAATGGTTCATATCACCTTTGAAACTTTAAACTAGAGTTATCCGCGTGGGAGAAATTTATTGGAGCAGGTGTGGAGGATACCTTTGTAGAAAATTGGCATTTTTTGACATTTTGGTCTGCCCTTCTACCTCTCTTCCATAGGCCTGACGCGTGGATTTATCTGAGTGGCAAAGGAATCACAAATCACTTTTTCAATTTTAACCTTTTTCAAAAAATGCTCAAAACTTCAAAAGTTCTCCACCATTCCACTTGTTAGGAAATAAGAGATAAAATATGCAGAATAATCCCCTTAAAAAATTGCAACAGTAGAAACTAATATGCAGAAAATATTACAGATCTCAAATAAAAGTGCAGAATAAATAACACAACATAGAGAGACAATATTTAATGTGGTTCACCCAATTTGTGCTACGTCCACCAAGAATCACTTGCTCAAATTTTATTACAAGCCTCCACTCTCTCAATACAATACCCAGATCTATTTGGAGCTATGCTCAACAAACTCTACAAAATTCACACCCGAATTCAAAGCACACCTGCAATACATTTTATTGTATCTCTATCATATGCATAAGACCATATAAATAGACAATTACTTAAGCAGTTTGATACAAAACCGTGGGTATCAAAACCATGGGCAAAAAACTGTGGGTATCAAAACAATGGGTATTGAAAAAACCATGGGCCCCAAAAACATCCCATAACAGTTACTCATTACCCATGGGTTAATAAACCACACATGAAAATTTTCTTTGGGGGGCTTCGCCCCCAAATCCCCATCGATTGGGGGAGCTTCACCCCCTGAACCCCCCTGACCCGCTCACCGGCGAGCGGGACTGCCATAAAAATACCCAAGTGTAACACATAGAAGGTGTACCAACACTCTAACATGAAAATAGGCTCCACAAATATAACACCACTCTCCCCGCTTTGCCGTTTCAATGGCGAGCCCAAGATCTTGGTGGAGCCACGGAGCATTATAGAACTTTTACTTCACTTTTGGGAATTTGGTTAAATTTTAAATAGTTCCCCAATGGCCCACTCGTCCAATTTCGAATTTTCAACGATGGGCTTCACCTTTGACTCTTCTCTGTGGGCTAAAAATTTGAATTTTACCTTTGTGTGATCAGCGTTGCGG
Source organism: Taxus chinensis (assembly GCA_019776745.2). Taxonomy (NCBI): domain Eukaryota; kingdom Viridiplantae; phylum Streptophyta; class Pinopsida; order Cupressales; family Taxaceae; genus Taxus; species Taxus chinensis. The sequence goes on from CM034147.1 coordinate 51,726,208, forward strand.
GACCAATTTGACATTTTTGCAAAAAATGACAAAAAACATTAAGTGTGTTGCATCCAATCGGACATGTCCATGTACTAGCATACACTGGGGCCAGAGTTTGATGAGGAAAGACACCCATTATTCACGAATATAAAAAAAAATATAGAGAAGTATAGGAATTAATTGTTTTGAGTCCGATTTCCAATTTTATTTCATGAAACAAAGTCATGGAGGCAAAACAAGGTATGATGACCCATGGTTATAGAAAAGGTGAGCAATTTCATCCAAATGGATGTTTTAAAGGAAGAATCATGTGTACAGACTAGGAAATAGGATATTTGTCAAAAAGACCATACTGAGGATTTGAAATAAATTTAGGGCATGGATTTCTCCATCTCTTTGAACCTTCAACTTGGCTTGAATTCTTTAGGAGGGTGTGAGCTCGAAATTTTTAATTTGACTTGGAAAATGAAAATAATTTTTTGGGAGACAACGGTTGGCTCTAGCTTAGGGACATGGCATGGACTTAGCATAGTGGAGACATGAGATGAGAGTCTAGAATCTCAATCTATAGACCCTATAATTTGTTGACTAGTGCCTTATCCATTGGGCCTTGTAGAGTCATCAGAAACTTCAAGAAAGAAAGATCAGAAGAAGGAAACACACAAGCACACAATGGGAAGGAAACACACGACACACAATAGAAAGGGGAAACAAAACCACACAACGGAAAGGGAAACACACCTATGGTACAAGGCGGGGGAAAATCCACTTTCACTGATGATATAATTTCAAATATTTCCCAATTTGAGGAAATTCTAGTGGTGTTACATCAAAGTATGAGAGAAGGAAAAATTTCTCACCACAAGCTTCATGAATTAGGAATGGGCCGAGCCATAATGAATCAAAATTTCCATGGCTACCTCTAGGTTCTCTTCTCTTGTCCCATAGTAGAATGAAGTCTCCAATCTTGAATTCTCTTGCCTTGGTCTTCTGGTCAAATATTTTCTTCACTTTCAACTGATGCTCCTTGATTCGATCCACCACTTAGGATCTATTTTCTTCCAACTTTTCAAAAAATAGGATCCTCTTGTCAATGGATTCCTTGTACTGGCCATCTTCTATTGTCTGTAACAGCTTGAGAGCTGACATCTCAATTATGAGAGGAATTTTTTCTTCAACTCTATACTAAAGTTGGAATGGTGACATACCTATTTCCTTTTTGGGAGTGATCCTATTTTCCCACAATGCATCATACAACCTTTTGTGCCAATTCCTTTGATTCTCATTTACAAGCTTGCCAACAATGGTCATAATTTTCTTGTTGCTTAACTCAGCTTGCCCATTTCCTTAGGGATAGTAGTCAGAAGAATGAGATAGGGAGATTCCAAATCCATAACAAAAATCTGTGAGCTCCCTTGAAGAGAAATTGGTTGCATTATCTACTACAATCTTCTGTGGCACTCCAAAATAGACTTTGATATTCTCCTTGATGAAGTTGCATACTGTTTTAGTGCTAGCCTATTTGGTTGGAGTTTCTTCCACCCATTTGGTGAAGTAGTCTATTTTTGTGAGTACATAGGTATGCCCTGCACTTGAGTGAGGATTCAAAACACCAATGAAGTTCAACCCCCATTGTTGAAATGGTTCTTCAATAACCAGAGGCTTGAGTGGCAATGCAGCTAGTTGTGGCCTTCCAACAAATTGTTGGCATACTTTGCACTTGGAAATCCAATCCTGAGTGTCTGCAAAGATGGAGGGATAATAATACCTTCCTTGGAGGATCTTGTGTGTAGTTACCTTTACTGAAAAATGTCCACCACATGTTTGGTCATGATATGCTTCAAGAAACTTTTCTTGTTTATCCTTATCTACACATTTGAGGAAACAACTATCCAGACTTCTTTTGTAAAGTGCATGATTCTAGATTACAAATTTGGCTACCTTCAGCTTGGGTGTTCTTCTTTTATTGTAATCAAGATCAGGAGGGTATTATCCATAAGTGAGGTAATAAGAAATATCAACATACCAATCATCGATAGTGGTGACTAAGAGCACTTGTGGGTTGTCTTCTGAATGAGTTGGGAAAGTACAATCTTCTTCTCCATGCTACATTTTAAGTATTTCATCTTCAGCAATCAACTTGCACAAGCCATTTCCCCTTACTCAATTAGAGGGTCGAATCTCCAAGTCATACTCTTGATTTTTTGCAATCCAATTTCCTCTCTTAGCTCCAGGATCTTGTTGAGTAAAAATGGACTTCATTGCACTGCTAGGGACCATCACCACAGTATGAGAATTGAGAATGTAAAACCTGAAGTTTTTTACAGCCTTGACCACTGTATAGGCATGTTTCTCCAATTGAATGTACTTTAGCTCGTGCTTCTTCAAAGGACTACTCATGAAAGCAATACGTGCTTCCACACCTTCATCATAATTTTGAACAAGAACAACATAGAGTGTATGTTCTCATGCATAACAATACATGACAAACTCTTTTTTGAAATCTCGAGATACTAGAGTTAGAAATTTGGCAATGGATTTCTTGATCTCTTCAAATGCTTCCTTCCCTTCATTTTTCCATTTGAAACTTGTTTGAGGTTTCGTCATGGAATTGATGTGTTTTTTCAATTCAAAAAACTCATGCACAAAATGACGAAGAAATTTTACCTTTCCAAAGAAAGAATGAACTCCTTTCTTGCTTGTGGGCAGGGCTAATGCTTGAATGGATCTAATCCTCTCAAGATCAATGTGTGCTCTATTAATACCCAAATTTGTTCCCCTTTTCTATATGAGAAGCATCACATATATGGCATGAATCTTGAAGGTAGATAGATCATGATGTATGTCATTTTGTAGCTAGGGATGTGATCTAACTGACACTCAGATTTGTGGAGAGATGGATAGCACTCAAATAGGACTTGATCTTGTCCTAACTGTTTTAGGTTGTGCCTTTCAACCAAGGTAAGAGGACCTATTTTGTAACCCTCAAATGGTGAAGGAGATGAATATATCCCTCAATTTGTGCAAATAGTATGAAGGGGCCTTGGGAAAATATGATCAACACTCCAAATCTGACTTTCACAAGTTGTCACTCCCAGATTATGGAGATAATTTCAATGCAAGGCAAGGGTTACTGAAGACATTTTGAAATCCTGATATGTTATGCATACTTTAGCAAATGGATTTTGATCTTCTGTGGGTATACAGGTCAAAACAGGGGTAGTATGGGGTAGGATTAGTTGTTTAGAATGATTTTTGGTGGGATATTGACAAGACAAACTTGACTATGCCAGATCTTTGACAACCTCTACAACATTTGAACAATTATCAGATAAAATGCTTCAAAATAGTCATGATGTTCTTTCAACTAGAAGAGATACACAAATGGAGGCCCATGTTTGCACTCTTCACACAATCTTTGAGACCTCAACACAAAAGCTTGAGTTAAAGGACCCAATTAAACATCAAAATCTCTGATCAAATCACGCCTAAGGTACCCCCAAAGGCTTACAATAAATCTCTGTAAACAAATAAAGGTGAAGTGATTTTAAACTACTTATTTTCAATGCCAGATGAAAGCTCTTCTAACAAATGAAATTGCAAATGCCACTAAAAAATTAATAAGGATGAAATCTATGTGATTCCTAAAAATTTCAATGCAAGATTGCAACAAGAACAAGGAAAACTGTTTACAGACATTTAAACATGATAACAGACATCATATTGCCCAAAATAACATAGATTAATTCAAAATCTTGTTAGATTCATCAACAAGGGAGAGTTTCAGGAACAATCTCAGACCTGTGTGATGGTTATACACTTGTAACCAACTCAACATGAATGAAGATCTAACACAAAAGACATTAACTAGGTTTTTTGGAGGGTTTCTCAGAAAATGAGCTTCTCTCAAAATTTTCTCGTGATTTTCAATTTCCCCACCCTTTGCATGTAAGAAAACATGCATTATATATCTCTCTATTACATTTGATCCTTCTTTCCTAAGAAAATAATATCCTATGGCATCTTAGTTTGTTACAAATTCATCATGATTCGCAGAAAGGGACATTAACAGAAAAACGTTCAAAAAGTTGTCAGGTGCCTCAAAAAGGTGAATCATTACAAAATTCACATCATAGTTTCAATTGGGAGCACATTTTTCCTCCTCAAAGCATGCAGACCCCCTTCCTTTCATTATTTCATCCTTATCCCTACAAAATTTGACTCTACAAATTTTGGATTTGATATTTCACATTTTTGGACTTAGGGAAACAAAATTTCATTTCAAAAGTACCTCAGATCTTGAAATTGAATTTTCAAAATTGATTCCATTGATCCTTGAAGGCAAAAACGACATGGATTTGCCAAAAATTTGATCAAAAGTGATGCAAAAAACACATTTTCACACTTCCTGGAGCAAAAATGGTGGCCAAATTGAAAAATGCACAGTTACCATTGATTTACCTTTCTCCCTTCAATCTGAGCCCTCCACATGTCAAAATGCGATTGGAAATGGGTTTGGGATCACTTTTTGATATTTTAACATTTTTGGAAAAATGTAAAAATTTGACATTTTTCTCCGCCCCTCCAAGCTTGACACGTGTCCCAATGTGGGCCCCACTGGAATTACATATTGATTCCACACATTTCCACATTTTTTGGAAAAAGGTGCTACTCCCCCTTGAGATTTGGTGCGCACGTGGCACAATCTAATTGAATCCAGGGTCGTGGCTCAGTTTTACACATTTTGCCTCTTTTGGGAAAAAGGAAATTTTTTCAATTTTCCTCCACCGCTCTGCCCTCCCGCAAGACACGTGTCCTCATATGATTAGCTAAGGGGAAGCACTCTGACTTCATACTTTAATTACTTTTCACCAAAGGAAAATTTTCAACATTTCCTCCGCACTCCTGCACCTCCGATTTTGTCCCTGCCACGTGTCTCCCTTTGACTCATTGCGGAGCCATGCTTCGATTTATCACTTTAACTCATTTTTTCAAAAAGGCAACATTTCCATTTTTCCTCTGACAGCCTGCACTCCCTTCTATCCCTGATCCTACCACGTGTCCTCTCCAGATTGGCCCGACGGACTTGTGGCCTTTTTCACAACTTTTTCTCCCTTTCGCTAAAAAGAAAAAAAATTCTAAGTCCTTCGCCAGCCTTCCATCCTGCTTTTGATGAAAACATGACATGTGTCCACCTCTAATTCACTAAGGGCCTGTGTTCTGAAGTCGCCACATGTTCCATTCTATTTCATTGTGGGCTTGCACTTTGAAGCCACCATGTGTTCCATTCTGATTCATTGCGGGCCCTAGGCATTTTATTTATACTTTAAATCCTTTTTCCAAAATTCCTTAAGGCACAAAAAGACCCGCTCATCTGCCTTCACTCTTCCTGTGACACGTGTACCTCCTCTGGGGCTTGCGGAGATGTGGGGGCAACTTGCACTTTTCTCCAAAACACTAAAAACGTTAAGTTTTTCGAGCAGACCCGCCGAATCTTGTCCAATCACAAACAACCACTTATGCAAAGATTTTGAGATAAAATTTGATGGGAAAAGGACACTCGTATGACCGTCAAAAGACACAAAAGTTGTCAATGATGCCCTAGGATGTTGAAGATGAATTTGATGGGTAAATGATGCACGTCTGACTGTAAAAAAAACATAGAAAATGCTAGGGATACCCTAGAATTCATTTTTTTTGCTAAGGACGATAAATTTCTTGAAATTGAACCAACTGAAACATGTTTTTAAAGAATTTTTGATCATGGAATTTGATTTTCAATGGCATACAAGTAAATCGATCAATTTTAAACTTCCATGATCAGGAAAAAAGGAAAAATGACAGATCCTGCAGATTTTGGAAAAATTAGGGCACAAAAAAGGGCACACATGTAGTGATTTATTTCAAATTGGGGGAAAACAACAAGTTTGTGAGCATTTCAAGGTATTCAACTAGAGGGAAAAGTTGTTGACCACTAATTTTGAGAGAAAAACGTTTCAGATCATGCATAATGAAGGAAAATTGGTGCAAAATCTTGCAGGCTCAAAAATGGCACCAACATCGGCTCCTTCTCAGGGATGGGCACTCGCAGTGAGTGCCACAAGAACAAAAGAAGTAGACCAAGTGCCAAAAACAACCATTGGGCAATGGAGTCAAAATTGTAGAGATGAAAAACCATAACCAATCTACAAAAAATGGCTGCCAAGAACAAGGCAAACCACAAACTAACAAAAAAGGCAAAAACAGAGCCAAAAGCTAAACATTATACACTGTACAAGTGGTGCATACCTCAAATCTAGGGATTAAACCAAGAAATTATTTAGATGCCTACCATTAACAGGAAGTTCAAGTAATTCCCCATCTAATTCTTTGAGAAAAAAGGTATTTTCACCAATTCTGATATCAATGGAGTAAGGGCCCATCCACAATGCATCAAATTTACCATGTTTTCCCTTATCTTCATTTATGCTATCCCACAAAAAAACCATATCTCCAATATTGAAGGCCCTAGGAGTGACCTTCTTATCAAACAACCTCTTTAACTTCTCTCTAAATCTGACATGCCTTTGGTGGGATGACTCTTCTTTCTTCATCTAGCTCAACAATCTGATTAATCCTTGCTTCATATGGACTGACCTCTTGATCTTCAATTTTTTGAACAAACTAAAATGACGATAATTATAGATGTAAGGGAAATAGAGCTTGAGTTCCATACACCAACTCAAATGGGCTCTTACCAGTAGCTCTTTTGGCAGTGATTCTATCAGCCCAAACTACAAATTTTAGTTGTTCACCCCATTTTCTCTTGTTCAACTCCAAGGTTCTCTTAATGATCTTCAATAAGTTCTTATTGTTGGACTCAACTTGTCCATTTCCTTGAGGGTTATAGTTTGAAGCATAAGTCAGATTGGTTCCATACTCCTTACACATTTCCATCAAGGGCTTAGCTTTGAAACACATGGCATTATTAGCAACAATATTTACTGGCACACCAAATCTGCATATGATATGATTCAACAAGAAGTCCATAACAACTTGGTGTGTTGATTTCTTGGTGGAGATTGCTTCTACCCACTTGGTGAAGTAATCTGTGGCTACAAGAATCCACTTATGTCTAGCACTAGAAGGGTCTGAAATCTCACCAATGAAGTCCATTCCCCATTGTTTGAAAGGAGCTTCAATTGATACAGGATGCAAAGGAAGGGATCCTGAAGCTTTCATTCTTCCAGAGAAATGCTGGTAGCTTTCACATTTTCTAACCAGTAGGGTTACATCTTTAAAAGAGTTGGCCACCACTAACTAGCTCTCAAAACATTATGTGTTGTAACCCTTCCAGCAAAGTGTCCTCCATAAACCCCCCCATGGAAATCAGTAACTATTTTTGGAGCTTCATCTTCAATTATACATTTCAAGTGGACACCTTCAGGGTTATTCCAAGCCAACCCAAAGTTAGTGATGATGTATTTTTGAGAAGCCAGCTTGAGGGCTCTTTTCTAATTTTTATTTAAATGATCAGGGTAGCATAGGTGTCTGAGGTAAAATATTACATCCTTGTACCACTCAAAACTTACCAACTTCTTAAGAACATCTACCCTTTCTTCCTCTACTTCATTCACCTCAATTGTCTGCAGGTTGCTCTCAACCATGAGCTTAGCAAGACCCAAACCTCTTACCAACTTTGTGGTTTGGATGTCCATGTCATACTCCTGTAGTTTGTTCACCCATCTACATCTTTTTCTTGAGATATCCATCTCTGATAAGATGTCTTTTACCATGGTGTGGGGAACATAAGAAACAACTTTTGAACTTAAGATATAAGTCCTGAAAACCTTTGTTGCTTTCACCAAGGAAAATGCTTGTTTTTCCATGATTGTGTACTTTAACTCAATAGCTTGTAAAGCCTTGCTAAAGAAGGAAATAGGCCTCTCATCCCCATCTTCATCCTTTTGCAGCAAAACAGATGCAATGGTATTTTCAGAAGCAAAGGAGAAGATTTGGAAAGGCTTCTTGTAATTTGGAGCTGCCAAGACAGGTGCATGTTTAAGTGCTTCTTTGATTCCTTCAAAATCCTGAATAACAACCTCCTCCCACTTGATAACTTGGTCTTTCTTTAACATGCATGTAATAGGAAGAGTCAATTCAGAAAAATTAGACACAAACCTTCTAATGAAATTGATCTTCCCAAAGAAGGATTGGATGCCCTTCTTTGTTCTTGGAATTGGAACCTTTTTGATTGCTTCTGCCCTCTCAGGGTCAATCGTGACACCATCCTTTGAAACAATATGACCAAGAAGCTTGGCCTTTTTCACCCCAAAATGACACTTCTTTGGATTGAGAGAAATGCCATATTCTCTACATCTGATCAACATTCTTTCCAAGTGCTGCAAGTGATCTTTTCTGCTCCTTGAAAACACTGTCACATCATCCTGATAAACTGCAATGAAGTCATTTATGTAACTAGAAAAAGCAACATCCATTTCTCTTTGGAAGGTAGCTCCAGTATTCATGAGACCAAAAGGCATTCTTACATAAACATATGTTCCCCAAGGAGTGGTAAAGGCAGTTTTAAATCTTTCTAACTCCTTGACAACAACTTGATTGTAGCCAGAGAAACCATCCAAGGTGGACAATAAATTCAGATCTAGTCACTAACTGCAACATGTTTTCCATGTTTGGAAAAGGATAATTGTCCTTCAATGAAGCTCTATTATGATTTCTGAAGTCTACACAAAGTCTGATATCTCCATTTTTCTTTCTGACTGGCATAAGGTTTGCAACCCAATATGAATACCTTGTGGGATGAATGATCCCTCCCTCCTTCAGTTTCTTCAATTCATCTTGAATTTTCATGGAGAGGAGTGGATTAATTGGCCTCTGCTTTTTTCTGAAGGTTTTGCATTTTTTTCAAGAGGAATATCATGATGAAACAATTCCTCTCTATATGCTTTCAGCTATGAATAAGAGCAAGCAAGACAGTCCTGATATTTCTTCAATAGTTGAACATAGGACTATTTTTCCTCTTTGTTTAGATTACTGCCCAACCAAACTTTTCTTGGTTTATCATTAGTTCCCAATTTATGCTCTTCCACATCCCTTGAGGCAGACATGTTTCTATTGATGATGCAATCAACATTGTTAAAATTCGACTCAAGTGCAACAAGACCTCTAGGAATGGTGTTAGTTTTCAATTGGATAATATCCTTTCCTAAACAAAGTATCGCTTCCTTCAGTCACACATACCATTTGTTCCCAATCAATATTCTGATCTGAAAACTCACCTTGATTTTGTAAGAACCTTTTCACTTGAGCATCATCATTAAAAACTTGCCAATGCTTGATATTGTCAGGGACAACTGGCTTGGTTAACACTTCAATATTTTACTCACAATAAGGTGAAATGGTACAATTTCCAAATCTTGACCCCAACACTGCCAACTTGTCAGCAGCAACATTGAAACTTCTGTCATGATGCACAATGTTGAAGGAATCAAACATCTCAATTAGATCCCAAACTGCATGTTTGTATTGTTTCATCTATTGATTTTTTGTAGCATATAGTTTTCTTATTTGTTTGACAACTAGCTCTGAATATCCTTTTGCAATGATGTCCTTGACACCATACTTTCATGCAATTCTCATACCCAACAACAAGGCTTCATACTCAACAATGTTATTAGTACATTCAAAATTAATCTTGAAGGAAAAAACAAACTCTTCCAAGCTATGAGAAATTAGAATTATACCAGTACCATTTCCAAATTTGGAGCAAGCTCCATAAAATAGCAATGTCCAAGGAGAACCTACCTGTTCAAGGTACTTTTATTGATCCATATTGTGCTCCTTACAATCATTAAACCCAATAAAATTATCACATCAACATCAGCAAAAAACATCTCATAGGAAGCATTGTTTAGATCCTCAATTAGATGCACCATCTTCTTTTCTCCATAGAGCTTGAAAAGGCTGCCTTTAATGGGAATGGTGGAAAAAGACATGTCCATTTGGAAACTACCTCCAACACTTGAAACCCACTTTCTTGACAATAAGCATACCCCATTTGTCAGGGAAATCAACAATTACAACATCCAATTTTAATTTCCTCCCAAGATAAGATGCAAGCTGCACCACCAAACCCTTCACACAACCAACTTTCGGAACTTCTCTTGATTCCATGGTAGTACACTTTCCATATAATGTTGTCACTTTGATATCCAACTCATTCATGACTTCTAGAGGCATGACATTACATGATGCACTGGAATCAAACATACAATTGTGAAGTAGTCTATCCTTTATGATCAAAGTTGTAAAGAATGGATCAACATTCAATTGGGAATCAACCAAGGATGTCCCCAAGTATACCTCAGGTGTTTCTCCAAGATCCTCTACATGCTGGTGGTGTTTCAAGGTCTGCAATGATCTTAGGAGGAGTTTCAACAACGTTTACATTTCTACTTGGGGTACTCTTCTCCTCTTTCAATCCTAAGTACTCAAATGCTCTCTTCTTGTGCTCAGGAATCCTAAGCAACTCAATGATTGGAACACTCACTTTGATTTGGCTCAATACCTGGGCTATGTCATAGGGAACATTCTTTGGCAAGGTAACATTGGAAGGGAGACAAGTAGATTCATTAGATGGCATGGGACTCCTGGTAGCATGGGCATGAGGAGGACTATAATTATTTATTGGGACAGTAGAGGTTTTGGCAGGTGTTTATCTTCTATGATATTCTTTAAGAATACTTGTAAGAAAGGGTGTTTTAGGTTTGACTTGAGGCCCAACTCCCTTAACAACCTTACTCCTAGTGTTATACTCTTTCTCTTGATCCACAACAACATTCATCAACAATTGTCTATCTTCCTTCGAAGGGATACCACCATCATACTTCTTAATCATCAAAGCTCTTAAGTATTCAAATTCATTGTTAGGAATTTCAAAATCTTGCACTACATCAACTTCAAGAGTATGAGGGGGAAGAAAGACTTGTACCCATTTGATGCAATCCCAAAAGTTTGCAGCTGTCCTTGCACTTATGACCTCAGTTGATGTTGCTCCTTCTTGTGAGCTTGAAGAATAGCCCACCATGCAGATATCATCATCAGTACCATCATCATTACTAGCTTCACCATCTTGTTGGTCCACTTCACATGGAGGATGGGGTAGAAAACACCTATCACACCAATCAATATCAGTAACTTCCTCAATAGTAGCAACCCTAGCAGTTAGGGGATCAGGTAACACTCTTCCTTCACATGCTTGAGGATGTCTATTTACAGACCCCATGGGTCCTTTCCCTCTATCATCAGATCTTTGATCACCCCTAGGATGATTGGAAAATCTGTCATGGTTTTGTGCTTTTTGCTGACCTTGTGAAGTCTACCCAATTCCCTTCTCAGCTCTTGCCAACTTGTAGGAAATCTCTTTGATAGCCCCTGCCAAAGTTTTCACCACTTCCTCCAAGTCTACACTCTTGCTAGCTTGAGGTTTTTCAGGGTTTATAAACTTTACACCATCTCTCTTGAGAGGTTTCCCAACAACCTTAATGTTATTTTCAATTTGAAGTGTCATGGTAAAGGCTTGCCTTAAATTGGTAGGGTTCTTGTCTCTTAGGTAATACACTGCCTTCTTATCAAATGCATCTACATATTTGATTAAACAAGACTGATCACATGGCCTCAAATTAATAGGAAACCTTCTCAAAGTTTTGTTAAACCTTGTGTTGAAGTCATGAACTGATTCGTTGGGGTTCTTCTTGATATTTTCAAATTCAGACAAGAGAAACCTAGGATCATACTTTTCACCATATTGTAACCTGAATTCATTATTACATTTCAAGTCAAAGAATCAATAGAATTATCAGGTAGAGCCTTGTACCAATCCCTTGCATCCTCTTCTAGTGTATGAATGAACAATTTAATATACACATCTTCATGCTCAATCTCAAAATCCTCCATCATGTTAACAAAAAGTTTCAAATACTGATCACCAGTTATGGCATTGTTACCTTGGAAATTTGGCAACCTATTTCTGACATCTTATGGGACAACATTTGGGTAACCATCCATTCCTCTAAATTCTATAGGACTAAATGTGTTAACAATAAATGGAGGTCTAGGGGGAGGCTGAGCCATATTTTTGAGGTGGGGGTGATCTTGGGGGTGACACAAAATGATGAGGAGTGTAAGGTCTTTGGGGCTCAAGAATGTGGTTCAAAATATTGGTATTCTCTAAGCGCTGATTTTCTTGGAAATTTTTATTTGAATTGAAACACAAAGGTGTAGATTGAAAAAGGAACTTACCAGGTACATCACAAGGACCTTCACTAGCTGAGGTAAACAAGTTTATGAGAGGATTGATTGAATCAGAATCACTTGAAGAAGATTGATAATTCTCTACCAAAGGTTGATCTCTCTCACCAATGGATATATCTTTTCCTTATGTCTGACCTTTAACAACTTTCCGAACTCTTCTTTCCCTTCTAAACTCTATCTTTCCTTGAATTCTGTAAATAACTTTCTAGCTTGGGTCCCTAATGAAGAGAGATCTTCTTCCTTCCAGGTTTGCAGAGATTAGCAACACTAAAGTTAAATGACAGAAAGGTAAGACACTGGTATGTATCAATATCAATGAACAACATGGAGTCGCCACTAAGGATTTTCACCTTAGTTGTGTAAATGCACTAAAATACTCTGTCAAATATCTATAAATAATGAAAATCTTGTGAAACTTTATAGATCAAACCTTCTTTTATTTGAACTTATCAATCACAAGTGCAAATGAAATACAACAACTGCTGGAAACTGATAAAATTACAGGAATAACTTTTACCTTCACTTAACCCTTACAAATCTAATCATAAAATGATACATCCAACAATGTATTTGCATGCAGATCATTTGCAAGGAACATTACTAGGGTTTGACATATGCATCCAAATATCTCAAATATGCAAATCAACATAGTTCCCTGGCAGCGGCTCCAGAAGGTGTTGGTACCCAAATTTGTTCTCCTTTTCAATCTGAGTAGCATCAAAGATATGGCACGAAGGTTGAAGTAAGATAGATCATGATGTGTGTCAATTTTGTAGCCGGGGATGTGATCTAACTGACACTCATATTTGTGGAGATATGGATAGCACTCAAATGGGACTTGATCTTGTCCTAACTGTTTTAGGTTGTGCCTTTTAACCAAGGTAAGAGGACCTATTTTGTAACCCTCAAATGGTGAAGGAGATGAAGATATCCCTCAATTTGTGTAAATAGTATAAAAATGGCCTTGAGAAAATATGATCGACACTCCAAATCTGACTTTCACAAGTTGTCACTCCCAGATTATGGAGATATTTTCAATGCAAGGCAAGAGTTACTGAAGACATTACATGAAATCCTGATTTGCTATTTTGCATTTTTGTAGATGGATTATCCGATTCTATTGTTGACACATAATGCAATGTAGGGGTAGTATGGGGTAGGATTAGTTATTTTGAATGAATTTTTTGGTGGGAAATTTTTAGACAACACTAACCAGAATTTTCTAGATTCTTTGAGGACCTTTGCAAGAAATTTGTAAGACCTAAACATGTCATAATGCCCTTTAAAGAGGTTAAGGTACTCCTTCAACCAGGATATGTGTAATAAATGGAAGCCGCATCCATTTGCACTCTTCCACACACTTCTGTCATGACAATATGCCAAAAAATCTTAAAGCAAATGAACCAACAAAGCATCAAGAAACCTCTATTTTATCATGACCTCAGGTGCACCCAAAGGTTTACAAACAATCTCTAAATTTAAGGAAGGTAAAGTTATTTTAAATTTGTTTATCTCTTTATCGGATGAAAGCTCTTCTAAATTTGAGATTGTAAATGCCACTAAACTATCAACAAGCTCTGAGATTTTTCTTATAACATCCCCCTACTGATAAATTTGGTCATTCTAGATTATTTCGTGTTGTCTCTTCGAAAAATTTTCATGCACTTATGTTTCAGAATTTTTTACAACAATTAGCAACACCAAAAAAATGACAGAAAGTTGTAGACACTTATAAAATTATCAAGATTGTTCTCAACATGGAGTCACCACTAAGGTCTCATTTCTTATTGATAGTTTAGTGGCATTTGCAATCTCGCATTCAGAAGAGCTTTCATCTGATAAAGAGATAAATAGATTTAAAATAAATTTACCTTCCTTGAATTTCGATATTGTTTGTAAACCTTTGGGTGCACCTTAAGTCATGATAAAATAGAGGTTTTTGGATGCTTTGTTGGTTCATCTACTTCATTATTTTGTGGCAGGTTGTCAAAGATTGTGTGGAAGAGTGTACATCTAGGCTTCCATTTATTGAACATATCCCAGTTGAATAAGTACCTTAACCCCTTTGAATCATTCTATTGTTTAGGTCTTACAAATTTCTTGCAAAGGTCCTCAAAAAATTCTGAGTAGCATCAAAGATATGGCATGATTAGTCTTGTCTAGACAGATAGATCAGGATGTATATCATTTTGTAGATAAAAAATCTATTCAACACTTATATTTGTGGAGAGATCCTACCACTCATGACTATAGGACTTGATCTTGTGTCTAAAAATCTCCCACCAAAAAATTATTCAATTGTGCCTAATCTACCCCAACTACCCTTGCAATTGCGTGTCAAAATAAAATTAGGATCCATCTACAAAAATGTACAAAGAAAATCAGGATCATGTAATGTCTTCAGTAACCCATGCCTTGCATTGAAAATATCTCCATAATCTAGGAGTGATAACTTGTGAAAGTCAGATTTGGAGTGTTGATCATATTTTCTCAAGGCCCTTTTCATACTATTTGCACAAATTGAGGGATATCTTCATCTCGTTCACCATTTGAGGGTTACAAAATAGGTCCTCTTACCTTGGTTGAAAGGACACAATCTAAAACAGTTTGAAGATCAAGATCTATTCTGTTATCCATACTTTAGCAAATGTGATTTTGATCTTTTGTGGGTATACACGACTACAAAACAGGGGTATACATCAGGATCTAAGACTTCAAGTTTTCATGAATGATTTTTGAGTGGGATCTCATATTGACAAGACAAACAAATTTGGGTAACTACATGAGACTCTTTGACATTTCTGACATCATATTGAGCTCCTTCTATATGTAGAAATTCCATCAAATATGGTTAATGATGCTCCTTCAACTGAAGGAAGGAGATACATATGCTTCTGGCTACCCCATGGAGATTCAGTCATTTTCCAGTTATCTGCTCCTTCACACAATATTTGATCCCATATCCAAATCTATGAGTTAATTCTTTCCCAATGAAGCATTTCAATCTGACTGAACAAACCACGACCTAAGGTACTTTTCTACCCATGGGAGGGTACATCCCTTAATCTTCTTCACCATCAAGTAGAAAGTAACCATATCTATCGATGATTTTACCCACTTATTTTCAATGTCCTTTATGAAATCCCTTCTGAATGGTGATATTTCTCCACTAGACTAATCAACAAGGATGAGACCATGTATTCTAGAGATATTTCAACACAAGAATTCTACAAGCCAAAGAAACATTACCTTCTCACATACATTTTTATAGGGATAACAAACCATAAATATTTCCTAAAGACAACATCAGTTAATTCAAAATCTTGATTATATTTATCAACTGGGATTATGTTTTCAAGGAAAACAATCTCAGAGTTTATTAATGGCTATACTCTGTATCTACCCAACTCAACATGAATGAAGATCTAACCAGAAGACATTCCACGATCTTTCCAAGTGGTTTCTCAGAAAATGGGCTTCTCCCATGCAAATTTTCTCGTGAAATTTTTTAGTTTTCTAGCCCTTTTCATCGGTAAACTCATTCCCACCTTTGCCTAAATCTCTTTATATCATAGATTGATAATCCTTCGAGCCTCTTTCCCAAGAACCTAATATGCCAAAGGAACCTTATCTTGTTACAAATGTCAGACTCATGACTCACAAAAGGGTACATCCAATAGAACACAATGTTCAAAAAGTTACTGTTGCCTCAAAAAGAGATGCCAATCATTGCAAAATTGACATAATACCAGTTTCCCCAATGAGAGGTAGCCCATTTTTCATCCTCACTCAGCATGTACTACCCCCTTCACTTTCATTATTTCATCCATTATCCCTCCAAAATTTGACTTTGTAACTTTTATTTATATTTTCGTTTTGGAGCCCCAAACAAAATTCATTTCAACAGCCCACCTCAGGATCCACAAATGCTGATCATGTTTCAAATCTATTCCATTGTCCTGTAGGCATCAAACAACATGGATTCAGCCAAACAATTCAATACAAAATGATCACAAAAAACACATTTCCACACTTCCTGGAGAACCCATGCCGGCCAAATGGCCTGAAAAATACACAGTTACCATTGATTCTTCCTTATCACCCTTCAATCTAAGCACCTCCATGTCAAAATGTGATTGGAAATGGGTCACCTTGGGATCACTTTTTGACATTTTAACTTTTGGAAAAATGTAAAAAATTTGACATTTTTCTCTAGCCCTCCCTCCTTTGAAAATGATCTTGACACATGTCCCAATGTGGGCCCCATTGGAATCACAGACCAATTCCACAGCATTTCCACCTTTTTTGGAAAAAGGAATCCTTTATACCAAAAATACTCTACCTACTTTGCTTCTTGATATCCTCATCATTACCCACGTGGCATATTATGATTGAATCCGGGGTCATAGCTCAGTTTTCCATATTTTGCCTCTTTTGGGAAAAAGGAAATTTTTTCAATTTTCCTCCGCCGCTCTGCCCTCCCACAAGACACGTGTCCTCATATGATTATCTAAGGGGAAGCACTCTGACTTCATACTTTAATTAATTTTCACCAAAGGAAAATTTTCAACATTTCCTCCGCACTCCTACACCTCCGATTATGTCCCTGCCACATGTCTCCCTTTGACTTGTTGCAGAGCCACACTTCAATTTATCACTTTAACTCATTTTTTTCAAAATGGGAAAAATTCTCAGGTTTCCCCTGAGGCCCGAAGTTTTGCCTCTGACCCTGCTTCTACCATGTGTCCTCTCCTGAGTAGCCCAATGCACCCATGACCTTTTTCATAACTTTTGTTCCATTCACAAAAAGGCAGAAAATTTCTAAGTCCTCCACCAGCCTTCCATCCCGCTTTTGATGAAAACATGACACTTGTCCACCTCTGATTTGTTGAAGGCCTTTGCTCTGTAGCCACCACGTGTTCCATTCTATTTTGTTGCGGGCCTGCACTTTGAAGTCGCCACATGTTCCATTCTAATATTTTGTGGGCCCTAGGAATTCTAAAGCCGCCACATGATCCTTTATGATTCGTTGTGGGCCCTAGGCATTTTCTTTGTACCTTATCTCCTTTTTCCAAAATGCCTTAAGGCACAAAAAGACCTGCCCATCCACCTTCACTCTGTTTGCATCACGTGTACCTCCTCTGGGGCTTACAGAGTTGTGGGGGAAATTTGACCTTTTTTCCAAAACATAAAAACGTTAAGTTTTTCAAGAAGATCTACCGAACCTTGTCCAACCACAAATGGCCACGTATGAGAAGATGTTTGAGCTAAAAATTGATGGGCAAAGGACACTCGTATGACCATCAAAAGACGCAAAAGTTGCCAATGATGCCCTAAGATGCTAAAGATGAATTTGACGGGAAAATGATGTCTGTCTAACTATCAAAAAACATAGAAAATTCCAGGGATGCCCTAGAATTTGATTTTTTCACTAAGGACAAAAATTTTCATGAAATTGAACCAATTGAAACATGTTTTAAAGCATTTTTTTATCATGGAAATGGATTTTTAAGGGAAAATAAGTATGAATCGATCAATTTTGAACTTCCACGATTAGGCAAAAAAAGGAAAAATGGCAGAGGCCCATGGATTTTGAAAAAATAGGGCACAAAACAGGGCACACATTTAGTTTTATTTCAAATTAGGGAAAAATAACAAGTTTATGAGCTTTTTAAGGCATTCAATCCAGAGGGAAAAGTTGCAGGCCACCAGTTTTGAGAGAAAAATGCATTAGAGCACGCATAATGAAGGAAAATTAGGGAAAAAGGATGCAGGCTCAAAAATGGCACCAACATGCTCCATGTTTGTTCACAATGTGCCCCAGCAATTTTCCTTCAGTGACTCCAAAAATGCACTTCTTTGGATTTATTGATATGTCATGTTTCCTACACCTTGCAAGAACTTGCTCCAAGTGACAGATATGATCACCTATCTTCTTTGAGAATAATGTGTTGTCATTGAGATATATGACAGTGCAATGTTTCAAATATTTGAAGGCCAATTCCATTTCCCTTTGGAAAGTAGCTCCTACATTGATTAGGCCAAAAGGCATTCAGCTATAGTAAAAAGTGCCCCAAGGTGTTGTGAAGGTTGTCTTGTTGCAATCCTCTTCTGCCACTTTGATTTGATTATACCATGAGAATCCATCAAGAAATGAGAGAATCCATCAGATCCAGTGACTTCTTGCAAAATGTGGTCCATGATTAGAAGAGGGTAATTGTCCTTTAGGGATGCCTGATTCAGATTTCAAAAATCTACACATATCCTTATTTCTCCATTCTCGTTCCTCACTGGCACAATGTTGGCTACCCACATCGAATTGTGGATGGGAAATATTATTCTTGCATTGAGCATCTTTGTCACCTCCTCCTTGATGGTATCAGCAATTTTTGGGTTGTAAGGCCTTTGTTTCTTCTTGAAGGTCTTAGCACCTTACTTCAAAGGAATTGAGTGATGCATTTCCTTTAGCTGGAAGGATTTGAGTTCATCATAAGAGTAGGCCAAAACACTTAAGTACTTCTTGATTAATGCAAAAAATATTCTCTTTTCTTCATGTGAGAAACATTTTCCAATATTGACCATCCTTAGCTCCTCTGAGGTACCAATTTTTTCTTTATCAGAATCAGCTAGGCACCGGGAAGATTGATTTTCTTTCTCTTGAATGAATCTGTCATCTTTTTCAAAGAGGTATTCTAAAGAGACAAGGCCTTTGGGAATTTTGTTTCCTTTCAGTTTTATTACTCCTTCATCATCAATCTCTTCTATTCCTTCTTTTTTCTCTTTGGGGACTACTTCTCTATGTGGATTCTCACCTCCTTCAAAGAAGAGATTATTGAAATTATCCCTTTGCTCTAAAAAAGCTAGAATTTGGTTATCATCATTGAAGACCTGCCAATAATTTGCATTGTCTTATACACTAGGCCGGAATACCATTTCAATGGTCACTTTGTCTTTACCAAAATAAGGATGAGGTGTCACTAGGGAAGATGACACTACAAGAGAATCATCCTTTTCATTATGTTCCATTAGAATAGCTTTGATGGATAATGCATCAAAATATTCAATGCAATCCCACACAATGTTCTTGTAATGCATGAGCCTTGGTTTTTTCACCTGATATTGTTGGCGGACCTGCTTTACCACAATCTCTACATCACCTTTGCATCTCAGCTTCTTGATTCCCATGTACTCTTCTACATTCATTCCTAAGAGTAATGCTTCATACTCTGTAATGTTGTTTGTATTATCAAATTATAGCTTGTAGGAAAAAGGATACACCTCATTGGAAGGAGATTACAATACTACACCAGCTTGTGAACCTACTCTGGAATGGCTACCATCAAATTCCATTGTCCAAATTTGATCCTCTTCCTCCTCCATGAGAAATGGTAGGTTCTCTTCCTTTTTTGATGTGAGGAAGTAATTTCCTAGCCCAAAAGCTTGAAATAGAATGTTAGCTCTTGGATCATCAAACTTTCTTATTGTGAATCTCATCTTTCTTACTGGCAGTAACTTCTTCATCTCTCCTTTTATTGGGATAGTTGCAGATGACCAATCCATTTTTATTTCTCCACTAGGTCTCTGCAAAAACTTTTGCTCAAAATCATACCAAAAGATGTTGGGATGTCTGCTACCAATATGATCAAGACCACCTTCTTGTCTTGAAAATCAGCTAGTGCCACCTATACATCCTTGATTCTTCCTACCAATGGAACTTGTTTGGATTAAATTGAGTAGCATGTTCCATTTAACTAGGTCAAAGTGAGGCCTAGAGCATTTGCAACTTTGACTAGCATCACATTGTCTGAGGCTCCAGAATCTATGATGCAATTATTCAGCTAAAAGCCTTTGATGAGGAGTGATAAGTAGAAAGGTTCAACTCTGTTAGTATTGGAGGCACTGAGGGCTAGCATGTTTTGGGAAGGTGGTGTGGATGGTTTGGGGAGTAAGCATTTAAAATTTTTGCTTGAAGAGATAGGGTTACCACCACAAACTACATTGATGAATCTGTCAAATTGGGTAGGATGTGTTTGTAGGTATTATATTTCAGAGAGATGGACTTTGGTTTTTCTTGCATGTTCTACAAAGTCAAATGGGGCAATGGTGAGTGAGGAAGATGCTCTTGAAATTGAGGAAGATCTACATGGTAGAGACTTTTCTACTTTTGGTCTTGGGTTCTCCTTTTCAGATGTAACGATTGGCTTGGAAGGGGGTGAGGGTGTAGCCTTTGACTGAAATTTAGATGTTTTTGCTGGACCAAAATTTAGAAGAGAAATATTCTTAGCATATTTTGAGCTAGAAGAAGAATCAAATGACTTACTTGGTATAGTAGCATGCTCTTTAGCAACTAGTGAGTCTTGTTTTTCTTTGGCTGATTCCATGGAAGGTGGTAATGGCAATCCTCTGTTGATGATTTTATTTTGTGTAACCTCTGGAGGAAAATCTTCTTTATTATTATTTTATCATTTGCTGCAACTATTGGGGCTGGAATCCCTTTCTTAGATTGAGTGCGAGTGAAAACATCACATGAGAAACTTGGAAATTCTTCATCAACTTCATCTTCATCATCAACATAATCAATTAGGCCATTATGCATATCAACTTCCTCAATCTAAAGATAGTTTTTATAATCTTCCATGTTTTCTTCTTCAGTTTCAAAAATTTCTTCTTCCTCCTCTAGCTCTTGGGTGTCACAGATGGCATTGACTAGTGGTGCTTCAAGAGCAAGTTGATGAGTAGGTAGAGAAATCCTTGGTTTTTCTAGAGGGTTTGGTATTCTTGAAGCATTCCGCATTGTGATATGAGATAGCTACTTCTTCAAGGAAACAAAGTCATTTTCCATTTTTTGGAACATCGAATATGTGGTGAAAGAGTTTTAATTATGACCCTTTTTTTTCCCATTGGGGCCTTTCACCTTTCCAGAAAGGATTAGATCATTATCAGTTTCTATTGCAAATTCTCAGGCTTGCCTTAATGTTCTTGGTTGGGATCTTCTGAGGAAAAAACCTACTTCTGATGGTAGAGAACTAATGAAAAACCTCTTCAAATTATTTTCAGGAGGCACCACATCTTCACGGATCCTTATTATCACTCTATCATATCTTGTTATGAAGTCCCTCATTGACTCGGAGGTTTCTTTCTTTATTTGTACCAACTGGACCAAAATATCCTAAAAAATCTTTCGTGGTCTTAAACCTGTGTTCGAATGCACTTATTATATCTTCCCAATAGGTGATAGATCTCAGGGGTAGCATGTAGAACCATTCGGTAGCCTTTTCTTTAAGTGACTCCATAAAGATTCAGACTAACACATCTTCATCCTCAACACCCAACACACCACAAGTAGTGATAAATGTTGTTTCATGCTCTTTAGGGAGTTGAGAGCCATCCCCTTTGATTTTTGGGAAGTTTTTTCTTGAGCCTCTCGGTAGCTCATGGAGTGGTTGAGCAAGAGCTAGTGGACTGGTGTTTCCTCCCCATGGTATGTTAGGCCTATGAGCTTCACAATCATGTTCACGCTCATGATCCTGATCCCCCATTCTATGTTTGTTTCTATCTTCCAGCCTTGCTAAGGTTGTGGCTTCTGTTACTGCTCTTTCATCTGCCTCAGCTTGAAGTCTCTCGATATCTTCGATTTGAGCTCTTATTTCTTCGTCGACTCTTGCTTCTTCTTTGGTCTCTACGTTGGTGAAATCTTCAACGTTCTCATTGATGTATGGAAATTCACCGTCCAAAGGATTGGAAACACTCAAGTTCCCAACGTGGCTGATTGCTTGACAAGGAGGCCTTTGGATTTTGAGTAGCTCTTCTCTCCTTTGAAGTTCCTAACAAATGGGATCAATTTTTCCTCCTTGTCTCTGTTGTTGGGTGTATCTTCTATCCACTAGCTTGAAGATCTATGCTCTTCTTTATGGTGCTAGAATTTGTCTTTGCCTCTCTGGTTCAGAAGCATGTTCTTCTTGAAGGTCCATAATTCTCATGGCAATGAAGTAGTGGTTGGCACTTTGTGTATTATGCCAGATAGCTTCCCTCAAATCTGAAGTAACGTCTTCTTAGATGTGGAAGAGCAATTCAGGTATTTCAATAGGAGGGTTTCCAAAAATAGCCATGATTTGAATCCATATGGCTCATATAGCCATTCAAATTCTAGAAATTTTCTCTTTTTGAATTTTGATTTTTTTTTGTTTTTTAAATTTTGACCTTGCGGTTGCATTCATGTGCAGATGCTGCTAAATCTGCCCCACGGTGGGCACCAAAAACTGTTGGTGAGGAAGTTTTTTAGGTGGGAAAACTTGTGGATTCCTTGCCAATGCTCTGGGAATCCAAGTGTCTCTACTTAACCGGTACAACTACCATATATGTATGTATGATAAAATGTAGATTTATGTGGTGGCCTTTTGGCTGGGGATCCGACAGGGGAACTCCAATGACCCTACGGAAAAGCTTGAAGATACTTGCAAGGGAGAAATTTGTCTAAAATTGGGAAAGGGAGTGAGAAAAGAGGTAGGAGGACTAATGTTCTAAGTAGGAAATCAGATTCCTACACACACTAGTTAGAAAATTTGTCACATGTATTCATGAGAAGAAACAACCCTGTAGATGGAAATAAGACGAGATAAGATTATGAACTCAAAGTTTCTAAAATATCCTCATCAAAGAGGATACAAAATCCTTCTGCTTTTATTACTTCTTAAACAAAAATTGTACATAGTGGAGAAATAGAGGTGTTTGAGAAGAAAGGGGGGGAACAGAAGAAAAAAATATGTCTATCTCCTTTGTCCTCTCAAAGTACAATATACTCCTGAGTTTACAAGATCGATTACCAACCCTTGACAATGGCATGAAGAAGCCATTAAATATCCTCCAAGAAATGGTTACACTCATTTTGTAACTTTGAATTTGAACTGTTCATCTTGCTTTGAATTTGAACTGTTCATCTTAAAAATTTAAACCATAGCCATCCACGTGGGAGAAATTTATTGGAGCGGGTGTGGAGGATGCCTTTTGCATTTTATGCCTTTATAGAAAATTGGCATTTTTTGACATTTTGGTCTGCCCTTCTGCCTCTCCACCATAGGCCTGACACGTGGATTTATCTAAGTGGTGAAGGTATCACAACTCACTTTTTTCAATTTTAATATTTTTCAAAAAATTCTCAAAACTTCAAAGTTCTTCGTCATTCCGTTCTCCCACTTTGACTTTTCAATGGTGGTCCTGAGACCTTGGTGGAGCCATAGAGCATTCTAGAACTTTTACTTCACTTTTGGGAATTTGGTTAAATTTCCAAAAGTTCCTCGATGGCCTACTTGTCTACTTTGACTTTTCAACGAAGGGCTTCACCTTTGGCTTTTTCCCTATGGGCTTCACCTTTGAATTTTTTCCTACGGGCTTCACCTTTGACTCTTCTCTATGGGCTCAAAATTTGACTTTTACCTTTGTGTGATTGGGGCCGCGAGACCAATAGGAAATTTTTCCCAAAAGTGAAAAAAAATGTTAAGTGCGCCACGTTCAGTAAAAAATATCCCCGTACTTTCATCCACTGGGGCCAGATTTTGATGGGGAAAGACACCCATCATTCACGATGGTAAAAAAAATACAGAGAAGTAGATGACTTCATCGTTTTGAGTCTGATTTCCAAATTTCTTTTGTGAAATAGAGTCATGGAGGAAAAACAAGGTATGATGACCCATGGTCATAGAAAAGGTGAGAAATTTCATCCAAATGGAGGTTGCAAAGGAAGAATCACACGTACAGACTGGGAAATGGGAGATTTGTCAAAACAAAGAGACTGAGGAATTCCATCTCTTTGAGCCTTTAACTTAGCTTGAATGCTTTAGGAGGGTGTGAACTCGAAATTTTGAATTTAAATTGGAAAACGAAAAGCATTTTCCAGGAGACAACATAAGGGAAATGAGGTGTTTGGATACTTACACATAGGCCATTACAATGACCTTGCATTACAGATGCCCAATTTTCCTTGACACATATTAGCTTTGATGCAATTACAACATCATCCATGTCACTGATCTACTTCAAAAAATTTATCACCAACTCACAAAAGTTTTAAGGATTGGATTTCTCTCTCATCTTGTGAATGGTAAGTAAGTGAGGTTGTCTTACATAATTATCAACAATATACACATGTATATAGACCCAAGAAATATTATCCACTGATGTAACCTCATTAATAGAAAAAATATGTATCATCCAGAATTTAGTTTCTCTTTCAAGTTTTCTTTCTCTAACATAGCTAGGAATTTTTCCCAATCCAAACCACTACTTTATGACTAGTGAGAATGAGGAAAGTGTGGGACACAGAAAATACAACATCTTATTTTGTTTAGGAAATTATGTTATAGGATGACCTCTTTTCAAAATGTGAAAAGCAATAGCTAGCTGAACTATTTTACCCAAAAGATTGTTTTGAATGATCTTGTTGAATCTAGAGGTAATTGTCCCTCCATTTGATGTAACTATTCTTTCATTTATCTTTTTATATTAAAATTATTTTTCATACCTAATATGCAAACAATCATCCATAGTTTTCCATATAGAAACATTCTTCTCAATGCTATCTACAATTATGTTTTCATATATCTTTCCTACATGCTTCTCAATAGTGTCTAGCTTAAGTTGTATTTTCTTGTACCGACCCAATTTCCAGCTACAAATTGTATATTTGCATTATTTAGGATGTTCATTTTTATTCTCATTTTCAATAGGTTCAATAAATGGAAACTTAGAAACCCATTCTAACTTGAAACTCCTTCCCAATTCCCATTTTCTTTCCTTTCTCTTTCTTCCAGAAATAGGTGTCCCCTAAGTATTTTCCTTGGTGGAATTTAAATATTGTTGACTACAACTGCTAGAAGTTTCACCTCCAAAATTCACTTGGGCACTGACAGGTGATGTAGTGTCATCTTCATTCAATTGGGTAGGTGGTATAATGTTAAACTCAACATCATTCAATGGAATGTCTTCAAGGTGAGGCATTTCATTTTTGTTGTCATTGACAACATCAGGAAAATAAAAAATGAACATGTTCTCATTTTGAGTTTCATTTTGAATGCAATCATTATCCCTTGATTGTGATGGTATTTTTGGAGAAGGATGGGTTTCCTTATATGATTTCTCAAAATAAGATGCTATTTTTTGAATGCCAATACCACTACTAGGAGGGGTTGGAATAACCTTTTTGTCTGAGGCTTAGTTTCCCCTTTTAGGTGTCATTTTCTTGAATCAGTGAATCCTCTAGAATTGAAATAAAAAAGATACAACATGTTAAATTAAATGAAATTGATATGTGCATAGGCATCTCAACATGATAAATATGTATAAAGAAAAATATTATGCATGCAAATTCATTTAGATGAATTGATTTAGGTAGAAAGATAACAAAGAGAACAAATTCATCATGAAGCATCTCAAAGGCACTCTTATTGATTGATTGCTTATGTTAACATTGATTACAAATAAGTTATTTCAATATCCATATATCGTGTTCTCAAAACACTAGATAATGCATCTCAAAATGTATCATGTAATGGATGTCAATTGATAAAAAATGCACAAAATAATGACATATGAGAGGATACATTAATCAACATTGCATCTTACAAGAAATAGAAAAATACAAAATAATGATTTAAAAGAAGAGTCATCATGGAAACCTAGAAGAAGTTTAGATGTAAAAATAAGAAATTTAAGGAGAAAAATATGTAACTAATCCCAATGGAATTCTTAAAGATATTTGAATTCTTTTAAGGTGATTTTTTACATGGGCTATATAATATTGTGTCACTTAACATGTACTACTTTTTGCAAGATTGTTACATTAGTATAAGAATAAATTAGAAACGTTTTTCCACAATTTTTCATGGTTGCTTGAATGACATGTCACATCAAATTGGATAAGGATTTCTTACCATTTATTTACTTTCAATGCACTTGATTTGTATTGGTTTGATCTACATGTTGTAGTACAAAAATCACAAGATTTGAATCTTTTGAAAGAAAAAATTGATATAGAAAAAAGTGAAAGGATGAGGTGATATTTTTATCTATCTCTCATATAACTTAGTTGGAAGGAATAAGAATACTATTATAGTTAGAATTAGAGAATACATCAAGAAAATGACTGATGTATTAGAGGTTTGAGTACAGAACAAACAACTTAAATGATTTTTTGAGTAGCCAAAGACACTCTAATGATATCCCATTTCTAGTGATAATAAGTCTCTTTTGTAGCTAATCAAACATGAAATAGGTGATCTCAAGGTATGTGCTCAAAGTTTGAAATCAAAGTATAGTATCTTTTCTTACTCAAATGAAGGACTCTGATTTCATTGATTCATCCAAGGTATGATTTTTCTTTAGTTGATTAAAGAAGGAGTCTTGATGACCAAGATCTTTCATAATGTATAGAGATTTGTCCTATTGTATGGAGGTTGTAAATGTTGTCATCAAGATAAATAACGTGTGCATCTACTCATGAAGAGATTATTGATTCATTAGAGGCATGAATTCTATCATAAGAAGATCCAATTAACAAGAGTGTTCATCAATTCAAAGGAGTTGAGATAGGATATATGGTCTTCCATCTATGACACATTGTGGTATGAGACAATGAATTCAAGGTTGAGAATGTATGTAGAGTTCTTTAGCTTGACAATGAAATGTCAATGTGTCAAATCTAGCTAAAGTATCATTCATCTTGAGAGAATCTTGAATGCTTTGATATGATGTTTCACATATGATACAATCATTATAAGGGTATTATTTGTATTGTCGTGTTCCTACTTGGAGAGGGTTAACTCAAGATCCTTGAATGATTCCCGAAGTAAAAATAGTTGAACCATCATGATGTTTTCAGGATCTAACTTTTGTCAACAGGGGCTATACTCTAAGACCTCAAGTGAATACATCAATTTTTTACTTTAGGCATTACAGATATTATAGATAGAAAATTGTCTAAGACTACAATCAAGGACAAGAAAATATGTGGAAGAGTGATCCCACTTCTCCAATCTTCATGGAGGAAGAAGAGGTGGTGTAAACCCCTACATTAATTTTTTGGAAAATTCTTCTGTGGAGAGATAGATTCCAAATTTTCCGCAAGCATTAATAAAAGTTAATTAGTATTACTATACATTTTTTTATGGAATTATAACACAATTATTTCACAACAAGTGCCAGAAGTGAATGTGAAGATAAAAAAAGAAAATTTTCCTCAGATTTTTGAAGGAAATCCATAATTGCAGTACATTCAATACATTATATTTCCATAGTTTAAAATTTTTGAAGTACATTGCAGTGAGGAAAATGGTGGTAACAAGTAAGCATGCTTGTGACAAGATGTTTGTAATTTTCCCACAACTACTGATTTTCTGTCTTTTGTTTTTCCAAATAACTAATTATCTATGTTTTTGGTTAATTGTTGTAATTTTTTTCCTTTTGCATTTCTTGGAATTTTTCATTTTGACATCTCTGTAAAGTCTCTATTTAGTACATTATTGTTGAATCAAAGATTCTGTTAATCTCCCATTTCCAACCAATCCTCCCAATGGAGACATGGAACCCACGTAGAATGGCCCTAGTTGATAAGGATTTTGGTTCAAGGAGTATGGGTCTTCAGCTATAAAGAGTTCTATGCCACACATTTCCATTCTGTCAGTCTTCCAAGGAAATTCCCTTGGAAAATGTGAAACCTATGGAAAATTACCACATTTTATATATCCTTTGGGTGGAAGCTATGGGATGAGGCAGTGTCAACAGAACCAATTTGATGGAATGACCTTATATGGTCCTGGAATAAATGGAGAAAGTGATTCCCTTTGCAGTATAACTATATATATATACTGTAGAAGAGAGAACATTAACAAAAAGATTCAAAGAAGATACATTGATAAAGAAAGGAATGCTAGAGAGCCTGAATGCTTCATGTGGGACATATATGAAGTGATTTTAAATATAATATATATTAATATGGTTGTGTAGATAGTATCTAAGATATGAAAACTAGTTATGATTCTATGGAAGTGGAGGACTGGATTCTAGATGACATAAAAATCATATGGTTAGTGAGGATGAGGATGTTCACCACTTTGTAATAAGCCACTTTTACAAAGGTTGAATCTAAAGATAAATCAACAACATGAATGTTTCTAAAAATAGGTCTCAAATAGACTGAGGACATCACCTGTAGTAAGTGCTTCTAGGATGTATGTGTGTCAACGTATTAGCCGGGCCCTGGTGAAAGACCTAGATTTATTCAGAAATTTTGTAAGAAAATTACAATATGTTGATCCACAAAAATCTGGGTACTACTTATACAAATGGGTACACATAAATGGAAAATGGAGATGGTGAAAACATCACCTCCATGATCACTAATTTACCTTCAACCGTGGTGATATTCGATAAATTCCATAGAGATATATGTCCAACTCTTGTTGGTTGGAAAGGGCCCAATAGACTAGGCATTTTGGCTGTCTCATAGATTTTTTCCTTGGCAGGTATCACATTACTGTTTTCAAATCCCAACGCATCATTTCTTAGTGAAACATTAATTTTTCAAATCCCGGTGCATAGGATTTCTTGGAGAAACAATAATGTTTCAAATGTTAATAAAGAAATCATGGAATTTAATATAAAAATATAAATTGGGATGGGGAAATTCCTTAGATGACCCTTATGGGACAGATTATTGCACCATCCCATGGAATTTGTAAATAATGGACAGAAGCCTGTAAATTGTAATAATCTAAATCAACCAAAATAAAATAGAGCAGGCTATAATATCTATATATATTGAATAACCATGTGCAATCAAGAAATAGGTTGCACAGGTAAAAATAAACTCACAACTGCTTCCTTATTACATCAAGACAGCACATAATTGTTATAACAATTAGAAGCATTATACATGTGGAAACTAAAAGACAAATAGGAATAAAACCATTACACAAAATAAATACAATAATATGGTTAAGGAATATAACCATATAGCAACATGTTTAATTAATAAAATTATTTACCAAAATTACCTATAATAATCAATAAATACTATGAATAATTACTATTTACCCTAACATTCCCCCCTTTATTGTGCATTGTCTCAAGAGATTAGGAGAGGAACTCTCTAAACAACTCGAACTTGTCACGTGCAAGTGACTTTGTGAAGATATATGCCCGTTGTTCAGCTGTTGGACAAAATTGAAGTTGGATGTTGTGCTTCAACACATGTTCGTGTATGAAATGAACATGTACTTCAATGTGCTTTGTTCTTTCATGAAAAACTGGATTTGAACAAGTTTTAGAACACCTTCATTTTCAACATACATGATGGTCAGTTTATCCTATGGTATTCCAAGTCCTTCTAGTATGCGACGTAGCCAAATTGCTTCATAGATAACTTCTCCTGCAGAATGATACTCGGCTTCTTTGGAAGAATGAGAAACAAAGTGTTGTTTCTTGCTTCCCCATGATATTGGTCCAGATCCCATAAAGAATACAAATCCAGAAGTGGATTTTCTATCATCAATATTTCCTGCATGATCTGAATCCGAATATCTAGACAAGAAGAAGTTGTCGTTCTTCTTGTATTCTAGACCAAGATCCATTGATCCTTTGAGATATCTCAAGATGTGCCTTGACTACTTTCCAATGACAAACTTTGGGTTCTTACATGAACCCATGGATAGATAGCTTACTATAAAGCTGATATTCTGGTCTAGTGTAGGTCAGGTAAATGAGACTCCCAATCAGCTACCGATAGAGAGTGGCACTTACCTCAGGAGATGGATCTGAATGAGATAACTGCAATCTATTCTCCATGGGTGTAGCAATTGGTGTGCAATCCATCATCCTGAATTTCTTGAGCGTTTTCTTGGTATATTTCATCTGAGAAACAAATATGTGATTTTCTTTCTATCATACTTCTAATCCAAGACAATAGTGCATCAACCCGAGATCGGTCATGTCGAATGATTGATTAAGATCTTTCTTCATTGCATCGATCATCCTCACTGAACTACTAGTGATGACTAGATTGTCGACATAGACAATGAAAATCACAATCTCCCCCCTTACTTTTTGAGGTAAAGATTGGGATCATATGGATTTCTAACAAATCCATGTTGTATGAGATGCTCATCAATCTTGATGTACCATGCCCAGGGTGCCTGTTTGAGGCCATACAGATATTTCCTGAGTCTGCATACCTTTACTTCTTGACCAGGTACTACATATCCCTCATAGGTTGAGTCATGTAGACTTCTTCTTGTAAATATTCGTTTAGGAAGGCACTTTTTACATCCATCTGATGGAATTTCCATCCAAACTGAGCAGCTAGAGAAAAGATCATCCTGATCATTTTGATCTTAGCTGTGGGAGAAAATGTCTCCTCGTAGTCAATGCCTTCTTTTTGTGCATACCCCTTTGCTACAAGTCTTGCTTTATACTTGTCCAATGTCCCATCTATTTTGTACTTATTTTTGAATATCCATCTACATCCAATGGGTTTCTTCCTTGGTAGAAGATCAATAAGTTTCCAAGTGTTATTTTTCATCACTGATTGATATTCAGAATCCATGGCATCTTTCCAAGCTTTTAACTGTAGGGCTTCCTGGACCATAGAAGGCTCATCAGATTCAATAACTATACTCATCAAAGAAAATTTAAATTCTTCTCTTGTTTTACTATGAGTCCTGTGGTCCAGGGGTGGATGTATCCAGTGGAGCATCCATTCTTTCATCTTGTAATGTGCTAGTACACCACTTGGGAATATGCTGAATTGTTCCCGTGGGTCGTGGTTCTATCTGATCAACACCATCATCCACATCGTCACTTTCATCTTCTAAGGGAACATCAGCTTCAATTTTTACAACAGGTGAAAATCTACATGTGGTGAGTCTGGAGGAGGATATCTCTACTTCCTTCTTCTCAAAAAACTCAACATCTTTGTTGGTGTAGACTTTTCTGGTCTTAGGATCCATCAATATATACCCAAGAGTCTCTTCACTTTACCCAATGAAGATGAGTTTTTGTGACTTCATGTCTAATTTCTTTCTGTTTTGCTTGGGTATGTGCATGCTTGCTTTGCACCCAAATACTCTAAGGTGTGAAATAGATGGTTTCCACTTTGACCATGCTTCTTGTGGTGTTACTCCGTCAAGAGCAACTATGGGTACTCTATTCAACAAATACACTGTTGTCTTTGTTGCTTCTACCCAGAATGTCTTTGCAAGTCTAGAGTCATCGATCATGCATCGCACCATTTCCATGATAGTACAATTTCTTCTCTCAACAACACCATTTTGCTATGTGGTGTGTGTGGAGGAGGCATTTGTCGACGGATCCCGTGAGTTTGTAGGTAGTCTTTGAACTCATTACTGGTGAATTCCCCCCCTCAATCTGAGCGGAGAGTTTTGATGTGATGACCAGTTTCATTCTCAATTGCTACTTTGAACTTCTTGAAAGTTTCAAAAGCTTCAATTTTCTTGTGAAGACAAAAAATCCACATTTTCCTTGAATAGTCGTCAACACAAAGCATGAAGTACTAGAAATCCAGAATGACTTGGTTGCATCAGACCATAAAGATCAGTATGAACTAGATCAAGCTTACCATGAGCTCGATATGTACTCTTCTAGAATGAAAATCTCTGTGTTGTTTTCCTACTAGGTAGTGAGGACACTTGTCTGTATCCTTCTGAAGAGATGGTAGCCCATGTACCATATTATGCCGGAAAAGTGTCTCGAGATACTTGAAACTTACATGACCAAGTCTCTGATGCCACAACTGTGCTGAGGTAGAGTTCTTAGCCATAAGTGCCTGATCATCTCTGTGGACAAAAAATAGCTGGAACATGGGTCCCACATTGGAGGCTTTTGCAATTATTTTTGAGCCTCGTGATTTATCTCGAATCAAACATGTTTTCTTGCCGGAATGACTATCAAATTCAATTTTTAAGTTGTGATATAGGAGTTGACTGACTGAAATTAGATTCTTTGTCAACCTAGGGACATATAAGACATCTGATAGTCTGCAGTTGCGTGAACCAAGGGGTAGAGAAATGTTCCCAATCCCCTAAACTGTATATGAAGAATCATCTCCCAACGAAACATGATTTTTCGATGGTGTGTCCCTCATTGAAATAAACCATTCTCTGTGGCTGGTCATGTGTCGAGTGGCTCCCAAATCAACATACCAAACATCACTAGATGACGTGGATGGTTCACTTGATCAAGCAGTGAACAAGTAGTCTTCATTATCTGATTGTTCTTGTTTCTCAACAATATTTCCTTGCTGATGGGGTCTTCTTTTCCAGTTCCCCATTTTTTCCCCTTGATTGTAGTTAGAATTTCCCTTATGAGATTGTTTTTTGTGGAGGTCCAGAGTTTCTTGACGAACCTTTCTTGTAAGTATTATACCAACAATCTTTTAAGTCATGTCCTATTTTGCAGATTGGATATTCCTTCTTATGTTGTTTTCCCCCTTGATGGTGATTCTGATGTTGGGATTTTTTATAGGAATTAGGTTTTCCTTTACCTTTTCCTTTCCATTTTTGATGTGAAGAAAGTTCCTTGCTCCTCTTCATCATCCTTATTATGCATGGCTTCCTCTTGTTGCAGTAGGTTTACCAATTTGTCAAAACTAAAGGTCATATCTGACACGTTTGGTTTTATGAAAAAAATGCGGTAAGAAGAGGGGAGTTCTCTCAGAACAATGGGAATGAGAGCATCATTTGTGACCACTTCTCTCAGGGATAGAAGTGAAGCCCTCAACTCTGTAACTCTTCTTAAGAAAGATTCAATTTTTTCATTGTACTTGAACTTCAATGTGTGTAACAGACTCTGCAAATTCAGTATAAAATTTTTGTTCTTGGCCTCATATACTGTGCTTAACTTATCCCATGCTTCTTTGGTTGTTTTGGCATCGCGAATGTGGGGTTGCACATTGTCAGACACTCCAAACAAGATGATGAGTTTGGCCTTCTGATATGCTTTATCAAACTTCCTCTGTTGTGTTGTACCAGTAGTTGATCTGGTCAGAGTACCATTCACAACAGCCAGATATCTTCAAACTCAAGTTGTGTTCTTAATTTTTGTCTTCCATGCAGCATAGTTGTTTCCTCTGAGTAGTTGTGAATCCGGAAGAAAAAAAATTGGGGGCATTGGTGCCCATTTTACAGAGATCACTGACAGGGTTTGACTCTTATCACTCCAGGTATAAAGTCTCCCAATATATATACTATTAGTCTGATATACCAAACCTTTGTATATACACGCCCTTCCAATATACCCGGTGGTACGTGGAAGAATCTCACCCTTTCTATATACCTGGTGGCACATGAAAGATGCATTAACATACGTGAACGAATTCAATATAATGGTACCAATATAGTACTGAGAGGGGTCTATGTGATTATTGACACCGGCTCAAAGAAATATCTGCATACGTGCGTGTAACTTTGCTATATACTTGGATAATTTATCAGTTTGGATTTATGTCATGCAATCATTCACAGACAGATGGGATGGCTCATAGTGTGTGCACTATGACCTTATTACTCCCCATCAATTTATAGGGATGATGCCTAGATGACGTTTTTGTAGCTATATTAGGCGTTAAGTGCAGTAGCAGTCACGATGAATTTACCTGTAAGCATTTCCCAGAGGCACCGTATATACCGAACGTTGCGAATGAGATCTAGGATCTCGTGAGTGTTACAGAATGATTTTTTTTGCTTTTTGTGATTACAATATTTTTCCAGTTTCTGAGCAGTTACAAAGTTTGTAGTTGACTATGGCAACCTTCAAATTAATACACTATATTGCAACATGCAATTACATTAAAAAAATCTAGAAAAATTGAATGGTAGGAAAAAAAATTGTTTCACGGGCCTTGGTGGCCTCCAGAGCCCAGAATGACCCATACTACACAAAATTACAAAATACCAGCTGAAAATGCAATTTTTGGCTATCCCCCCTTTGGAAAAAGTTGCTCGGAATGAAAAAAATAGGCTGAATGGGAGGACAAAAATTTTACCCTAAATTTAGGGATTTTCTCGCTAAATATTTAACGACCTATTTAGTAATAACTAACAGGTTTAGTGAAGGTTTTTCTGCCAGATCTGCCTCCAACTGTGGTGGATTTTATAAATTTTCCTCTAGATTTTAAAAAACAAAAAACTTGCGTTTTTGGTGTGATTTGAACCATGCACCTCCCTTTTTCAAGGCATTCCTCTTAACTAGCTAGGCTCTATGAGCGCTTGTGATATAGAAAGAAGTATATGGTATTTAACAAAGGGTAAAAATGACTTACCTCATTAAAAAATGATGTGGCACATCTCCCACGTGGCCTGCATGTTTGGAGGAGGTCGGTTAGGGCTGTGCCTTCCTCAAAAAATGGATCTACAACCTTTTAATCTCTTTTGCATTGATATTTGGTCGCCGTTTGAAAGTTTAAGCTCGTCGTTTGTTTTTTATGCGTTTGCTTTTTTTTTTTGTAGGTTCATGGATTGAGTTGTGCAGGTCATGTGGAGTTTGTGGTTGCAAGTTGGGCTGGAGGAATTGCAGAGAAGAATGGTGCTTGCTGGTGCATGGAAAAATATGCCACCGTTAGCTTTGAAAATAGAACGGAACCTCCTTCAAATATTATAATTCCTTTTGCAAAATTGTTTGATGATCCGCTTTTTTAATTACCTTTGTTTTGTTTGTGATGCAGGGGCAGGTGCAGACTGTGTGGAGGGAGGCCCCGACTGGAAATTACAAGGAAACACGCCAAAACAATGAAAACATGCCAAAACAAAGCAAACTGATTTCAATTCTCAAATGCAAAGATCTTTAACTCGGTTGTGGTCGATCAGGTGTCTCAGCCGCTTGCACAGTCGACACAGTTCAATGTTATTTTCCCTTTGGAGATACAACTCTACTATTGGCTCAGCCAGCAAATTTTCCTCGAGATACAGAGCTAGAACAATTTTAGCAAAAAATCCTCTAGACTTGGCAAGACCACTGGTGTTAGTTACAACTAACACTGTCACCAAATTTAGTGAAAAAACCCCTAAATGGGGAAAATTTTATTTTTTTATATGTATAAGCTCCAGAAACAAATTTTCCTAGTGCAGAGAGCACCAAGGCAAAACAAATTTGATTTCTTTTTACCTGGAGAATGCACAGGAGGTTGTGAGACTGCATGGAGGTTTGGGAAGCTGCAGGAGGCAGCACTGGCTTTGCGGTGAAGAAAATTTATTCTCCAATACTTTTCCTTCCTCTGCACCCTTTCTCCAACCTTTCCAAAAGCTTCAATTCGCTTTGATACCAAATGTAGTTTCACAAAATAGGGATGGAAGCCTGTAAAATATATTAATGTGAAATCAACCCAGATTACAATAAAGTGTTACAATTCTTATAGGAATTAAACATCCATGTGTAGACAAACAAATAGGTTGCACAGGTAAAACCAAACTCACAACAACTTCCAATATTACATCCGGGAAGCACATAATTGTTATAACAATTATAACAATTATAACAATCATACATGTTTAAATAAAAGTTCAAAAACCATATAACAACATACAACAATACAAATATGGTTCAAAAACCATATAACAGGCATACAACAATCCAATACCAGTTTATCCCATAACCATATAACATTATTATTTAATTAATAAACTTAATTAAATAATCAATTTATATTTTGTATAATTAATTAACCTAACAGTATAAACGTAACATTTACGCGTTATAACGCGTATGCGTTCTGTGTAGTATAAGCATTATGTATGCTTTTGACATGCTTCTATTTACATAAATAAATATTTAACTATAATTTTTTCATTTATTAGTATTAAATTTATTTATGTAAATATAAGAAATTAGGGTCACTCTGCACCTTATGGAATTAGTCTCATAGGTCCATGAGTCATGGTTTAGGAGATAGTTTTTTAAAGTATTTAATCGAGTCAGTACATAGGTAATTTTTCAGGATTTCAGCATCCAGCCTAAATATTTTAGCATTTAACTTCTACAATCAAAACCCTAAACCATAGGCCATAAACCTAAACACTAAACTGTAAACCTTGAGCCCTAAACCCTAAACCCTAAACATTTAACCATGATCCCTAGACCCTAAAACCTAAACCATAAACCCTAAACCTTAAACATTCATCCCTTACCTGTGAGCCCTAAACCCTGAGCCTTAAGCCCTAAACCCTAAGCCATAAGTCCTCAACCATAACCCATGAACCATGATCCCTAAATGCTAAACCCTAAACCCTGAACCGTAAAAACTAAATCCTCAACCCTAAACCCTAAGCCTTGAACCCTACACCCTTATCCTTGAGCCCTAAAATCTAAACCCTAAACCCTAGGCCATATACCCTAAGCCCTAAACCCTAAACCCTAAACCCTAAACCTTAAACCCTAAACCCCAAGCCCTAAACCATAAACCCTAAACCTTAATCCCTAAACATTAAATTATAAACCCTAAACCCTAAACCCTGAACCATAAACCCTAAAACCTGAACCGTAAACCATAAACCCTTATCCCTAAACACTAAATCCTTAACCTAAAACCCTAAACCCTAAACCTTAAACCCTAAATCCTTAACCTCGATCCTTAAACCTAAACCCTAACCATAAACACTAAACCCTAAACCTAAATCTTAAACCATAACCCTAAACCTTGAACCCTGAACCCTAAACCCTAAACCTTAAACCCTGAACCATGAGCCCTAAATCCTAAACCCTAAACCCCAAACCATATTTCAATAATATTTCCTAGTCTCGTGCCTAGAACCATCATTGATTCTGCTTATAGAACTACCTTGTTTATGAGAGGTGAGACAAGTAACTTAATGGATATGAAATCTACCTTGTGCCTTGTAATGCATATATTAGACATCTCTTCCAAACTTGTTTCTCCCCACATATACTTGCGCTCTTGAATGTAAATTTATTCACACTCTAAAACAAATTTCACATTTCTCATATTTCCATGTATGGTATTATGCAAGCCAGGATGACCCATTGGAAGCTGGAAAAAATAACCATCACAACAAAAAAAAAATCTTAAGGGAAACAAAAGAAACATAGAGAATATATCAATGCAGAGGTGTAGGATCAAAATTGAATTTCCTGTAGTATCCTCTCCTTCGGAGAAAGATAAATTTCAAGTGTTCTACTGGAATGGATAGTAAATTTGATAGAAATTCCTTAAGTGTTCAAAATAAACACATAAATAGGGGAATGGCTAAGAACATGAAGGGTTTATCAATCACCTAGTAAATCTTTCTTGTTTAGTTCTAAATGGGAGTTACCTGTTATACGACTTAGTGACCTTCCATTGATTGATAATTCCTTATATGATAAACCCATGGATGTTTTCAAAATCCCCTAAACAAAAATATAGGGGTAGTCATCAATCCTAGTGAAGCGTGTGATGTGATTTGTAAGCAACTTGAAATTCATATAGATTTAGAGGTCATAACATGAATTTACAAATATCTCTATCATTATAAATGGAAGCCAAGTAACAGTGTCTCCTTGTACATCCAAGAATTGAGGACTATTGGGGTCTTTAAAATAATTTGAAAGTTAGGAATATAACATTTCCATCCTTCAAAATATCAACAGATGAAAAACATCAAATTTTGATGACTCTCTTTGAATGTTCTGCTTACAAATTCGATGAACCCTGAACTCCGTGACCTAAACCCTTAATCCTCAACCATGAGACCTAAAACCTATACTATAAACCCTAAACCCTAAAACCAAAATAATAAATCCTAAACCCTAAACACTAAATATTAAACCCTAAAACCTAAACCCTAAAACCATAACCCTAAACCCTTTACCTTAGACCCTAAACCTTGAGCCCTAAGCCCTAAGCCCTAAACCCTAAATACTAAATCTAGAGCCCTGAGCTCTAACCCCCAAACCTTAAACCAGTAACTCTGAACCCCTAACCTTAATCCATAAACCATGAACCATGAACCCTAAACTATAATCCCTAAACCATAAACCCTAAACCTTAAGCCTTGAACCCTACACCCTAATCCTTCAGCCCTAAACCCTAAACCTTTAACCCTGAGCCCTAAACCCTAAATCTAGAGCCCTGATCTCTAACCCCTAAACATTAAACTCATAACTAACCCGTAAAACTTAAACCCTAAAATTTAAACCCATAACCCTGAACCCTGAATCCTAAGTTGTAAACCTTAAACCATGCACCATAAACCCTAAACCCTAAACCATGAACCTTGAGCCCTAAACCGTAAACCCTAAACCTTAAGGCCTATATGTTAAAATTCTAAAGGTCCCTAAACCCTAAACCATAAAAAATAAATCATAAACCCTAAACCCTGACCCCTAAACCCTAAAGTCTGAACCCCAAGCACTAAATTCTAAACCCTAAACCCTAAACCCTAAGCCCTAAACACTAAACCCTAAACCATGAACTCTGCAACCTAAACCCTTAACCCTAAAACCTAAACCCTAAACCTCAAGCCTTAAACCCTAAACCTTGAACCCTTTGCCTTAAACCCTGAACCCTGACCTTTAAACCTTAAACCCTAACTCTTAAACCCTAAACCGTAAACCCTAAATCCTCAACCTTAAACCTTAAACCCTGAGCCCTAAACCCTAAACCCTATACCATAAACCCTAAGCCCTAAACCATAAACTCTAAGCCCTAAATCCTAAGCCCTAAACCCTAAACCCTTAAACCTAAACCTTGTTCCCTAAACCCTAAACCCTAAGCCCTGAACCCTAGGCCCTAAGACATAAGCCCTGACCTAAAACCCTAGACCTTGAACCCTTAAACATAAACCCTCATCCCTAAACCATAAAAAATAAACCTTGAGCCCTAAACCATGAACCCTCAACTCTCAACCCTAAACCCTCAACCGTGATCCCTAAACCCTTAACATTGAACCCTTTGCGCTAAACCCTAAACCCTAAACCCTGAACTTTAAACCTTAAACCCTAACTCCTAAAGCCTGAACCATAAACTCTAAATCGTCAACCCTAAACCTTAAACCCTAACTCCTAAACCCTAAACCCTAAAGCCTGAATCCTCAACCCTACACCTTAAACCCTAAACCCTATACCATAAACCCTAAGCCCTAAACCCTAAACTCAAATCCCTAAATCATAAACCCTAAACCCCAAACCCTAAACCCTAGCCCCTAAACCCCAAACCTTGAGCCCTAAACCCTAAACCCTAAGCCTTGAACCCTAGGCCCTAAGCCATAAGCCCTAAGACAAAACCCTAAACCTTGAACCCTCAAACATAAACCCTCAACCCTAAACCCTTAAAACTAAACCCTAAACCCTAAACCCTGAACCCTCAAGTCTCAACCCTAAACCCTAAACCCTCAACCCTGATCCCTAAACCCTAAACCTTGAATCTTGAGCCATAAACCCTAAACCCTTAATGTTGACCCCTAAACCCTAAACCTTGAACCTTGAGCCCTAAACACTAAACCCTTAACCCTTAACCCTAAACTCAAAACCCTAAACCATAAACCCTAAACTATGAACCCTAAACCCTAATCCCTAAACCCTAAACCCTTAAATATGAACTATGAGCCTTAAACACTAAACGTTAAACCCTAAAATCTAAACCATGAGCCCTAAACCCTTAGCTTTAAACCCTAAACCCTAAACCCTAAATCATAAACCCTCACCCAAAGGAAATTCCTAAAAGGATCATTCAATGTGTTTCAGTGTGTAAGGAATAGTGTTTAAGGTGATCGATCGACTCATTTAGTGTTTATGAGAGACTACTTCCTTTGAAGGCCTAAAAAGGCATTTTTGGCCAGTTTGTAGTTAATTGAACACCCTTCAGAATAAGCTAAAATGAGCTACTCATGTCACCATGTTATCAAGGACCATTATTTGTGAAGCATTAAGGAATCGTTTGTCTCCATAAGAGACATATGAGAAAAATCATGTATGAGAATCATGAATTTGATTCCATGAAAGGATGCTTTTAGAGATAGGAAAGGTGAGGGGATGATCTTTATATGGAGCACCATGTTTCTTAGAATGAGTAATCATCTGAGTTCACTTGATGCAATTCACTTGGTATTATTCGTAACAATTCATTCAATGCCTAGTAGTGTTATCACACCTTAAGGAGGAGGCACATTACAATCACCTCATTTTGGCCATAGGACAAGAATCTCATTCAAGGAACAATCCTCTATCTACAAAGTGAGGATCTCTTTTTAGTAAGAAGTAGACAAACATCATAGAGTTAATTCATGGTCAATAAAGTGAATTATGTACCAAATTTAAAAATTAGTACCAATTTAAGCAGTGGTAGGGCCAAAATCCATTTTAGAAGGTCAAAAAAACCTTTAAAATGACTATATGCTTTCCCAAAACAAAGACCGACTACAATATATATGCCCTGAAAGTTTTAGATCATTTGCTGAAATCTTGAAAATGAGTAAGTACTGACCAAATTAGATTTTGAAAAACTATCTTCTAGATTATAACTATTGGAGCTACAAGACCACTTCCATAAGGTGCAGAGTGACCCTAATTTCTTATATTTACTAAAATAAATTTAAATTATAAGATTTCTTTTATTTTATACTTAAACAATTATTTTTGTAAGTATAAACCACCAAAACACATGCATGCTCCATACTACACAAAATGCGTACGTGTTATAATGCGTACGTGTTTTGACTTGTTTGAAACGCGTACGCGTTATGCTTCGGTGATTCCTGAGCCAAACAAATTAACACGTGAGCACATTTTAGCAAAACGCATATGCATTTTGCTTTTTTTTAGATTCTTGTCCGCTTTTTGGCCCCCCAACTTCATGCACTTACCCTCCACTTACCAACTTGGCTCTATGAGCACTTAAGGTAAAATGTGAAGCATATAAATTTAAACAAAATAAAATGAATCACCTCTTTGAAAATATGTGGTAGAGGTGGAGATCCTAGTGGACTGCGTGTGTGGCGATGTGGAGTGGGATTAGGTTTTCCACGTGAAGTGGATACGAGATGCTTTTCCTCTCCTTTGGCCACTGCTTATGTTGATTATATA
This sequence comes from Taxus chinensis, assembly GCA_019776745.2. Classification (NCBI taxonomy): domain Eukaryota; kingdom Viridiplantae; phylum Streptophyta; class Pinopsida; order Cupressales; family Taxaceae; genus Taxus; species Taxus chinensis. Next base: position 51,767,578 of record CM034147.1, read on the forward strand.
ATCCTTTTCATGTGATTGAACATCATTTTTTATTACTCTCCCTGCATTTTTTATTTATTGACTCCACTTTTGATTTGGTTCTCTCATTGTTTTCTTTCAACGTTATGTGTTTGATCTCTTGACTGTGGTGGCTTTTGTGCAGGTCGCATGGTTCAGTGTAGAGATTGGCTCATGAAGAGGGAATTTTAGTTTTGTTATTGTGTAGGAAAAGTGGAAGTTTCAATGGTATGGCCGATCTACATGTCCAAAGCTCTCTGCAGACCGCTTATAACCCAATATATTTTGAGAATTCAGATTTGATTTTGTAGATGGCCCGAACGAGGATGGTCGGTTGAACAATGCAGAGGCAGGTGGTTATAAACCTTGGTGGACATTGAAAATATTGTAGCTCAACCTCCAAACATTGCAGATCTTGACTTCCATGAGACCCACGGCTCGATTTAGGGCATGTGGCTCTATTTTGAGCAAACAGGGCTTCACATTCAATGAATTAAATGTGAAGCCCTCAAACCGAATGAGAAAGGGGTTCCGTGTTGTGGATGAGTGTAACTCTTAAACCAAATGTAGCTCGCCTTTGTAATGAGAAAGGAATGTCTGTTGAGAGCTCAATCCCTCCAAACCTAGCAGACCTCCAAAAAATTGATAATACATATAATATTATCTGTAACTAAGCAATTTAGTGACAAAACCCTTAATGGGGATTTTTTTTATTTAAATAGTATCCAGGGAAAAAAATATTTTTACGTTTATCTGGATTTCACACAGGAGGTTGTGGGACTGTAGGGAGATGTAAGAAGCTGCTGGAGGCAACATTGGCTCTTCGTTGTTACAGATTTATTCTCCACAAATTTTCCTTCCTCTGCAGCCTCTCTCCAACCTTGCCAGGAGCTTCAACCAGCTCTGATACCAAATGTAAATAGGGATGGAAGCTTGTAAATTATATTAATCTGAATCAACCAAAATACACAAGTGCAAGCTGTAATATATATATATATATATATACTAAATACAATAGGCATATAGTTACACCAAATAAATAAATAATATGGTTAAGGAATATAACCATATAACAATGTAACTAATTAACCTATTTACCATAGTTGTCTATAGTAACAATAAATACTAGGAAAATTTACTATTTACCCTAACATAATTTTGGGAGAAACCTAGGTACTGTCATTGTTGCAAAATTATCCAAAATAAAATTCCCAAAATTATACTATTCACTAAAATATGAATATTAGATGCTAAATTTTTCCCTAGACCAAACTCACGTAAATAGGTGTAGAAATATTTGATAGTTAATTAGTTTCCTATATTCTAGGGAAACTAAAGCCTATATATAAGGATATTGTATTATGTGAAATACAATGAAAATTATTCTTTTTTGTGTTTACTTTGTGCAACATTTCTCATACTTTTGATATGGTATTAGAGTGATTGTTTCTAATTGATAGATGGATGTATAATTTTTTTTGAAAGGGGTAGTACATATTTTTTGTTGCTCTTGTAAATGTGAGTCTAGGTTTGACAAAATTGTGTATCAAATTCTCAGTATGCTAGAGCATCTTTTTTTGGTTCACATTTCTCTTTCATTTGTCTCTATCGTCACGTGATTTGGATTCATTTCATTTATTTAAGAATACTTGCATAGGAAGTAAGATTTTATATCTACTAAGTTGGATAGGTCGACCCACCCCAATCTTCTCTCGTGACAAAACTTGTGATCATGAAACGTACTATGGCAAGTTATTATTCATTTTTGTGTATATGTCTATAATCTCTGCAAAACCATATGCTTGTATTACTACCCACTTACTCATCTACGCCTAGATAGGGTGGTTATCAAGTTAAGTGCTTCTATCTTCATTAGATATGCATTTTGTACTTGTTCAGATTCATGTGCATGATCAACTAAGTGACATGGAATTTTGTGACATATCTGATCTATCTCTGCAGATTTCTTCTGAGTCACGGTGAAAAATTTTCAATTTCACAGTCTTCTATTACATGTGGTCTACCAAACAAGCGTTTTCTTTGATTTGCACCAAGAATCAACCTCATAGCGTTCAAATATTCCTTGGAAGAAACTTTGTTTTTTTATTTTGAATTAACAGTGGAAGTAATGCACAGAAAAGCATATTAGTTTCATCATAAATGTCTAGATATTTCAAAAAATGGGGATCATATAAGACATGCAATGATCAAAGGGAAAATACATCACCTTGTTTTCAACTGCATGGAGACCTCTCATGCATCGCCCTCACTATCCAATTCCATGTTTCGACTACATGCTTCTATATCAACTGAGTCAAAAAGCTATAATTTTTTTTAAAAGTTAATATTATACTCTATCTAGTACCTAGTATAAGATGCGGTATAACGCACAAAATCCTTAACACCTACAAACACTACTGGGTCCACCGTGTTAGCCGGCGGGGGTAATATATTAGTTGGTGTTTGCCTAGATGAATCCCATCTTTTAATACTATATGTGTCAATATCCTCCACACATACAGTGATGAAGAAACATCATACACCAAGCCAAACTAGTGCATCATGTGCTCATATTGATAGATCCCCTTACTTTTAGTTTTTTATCATTTAACCACATTATAATATGTACTTATCATAGCTCTATAGTTTCTTCTTCTCATCCCTTAAATACCTATAAGGGATCGATATGATTCAACATTACACTGGAGGTAAGAGGAAATATAGGTACCATGATGTTCATATCTCTAGACCTATTGCCCAATCATCCCTAGGACATGGGGCCACATCATCAATAGTACATCAATATACTCATAAGCCCATGGTGTGAGTTTAAAATCACTACTTCCTTACCACCTCTTGTTTCTCTCCAAATTAAACAGTGTATCTTATGTTTGTATAAGTGGAATTCATACATGCAAGCCCAACCATAGAGTTAACGTTAGTATTCTTCTATTGAATGTAACATGATCTGTCATAAACTATGTGAAATTGATACCTTTAAATACAATACGTTTTTGGAAAACTATGCTAACACTTAATTTAATAAACGTTCACTTGCAATGTTAAACCATGTCCAGCAATATCTACAATAAAAAGATTTGGTAAATAGTCATGTATTTGTATAGACCGTTCGCTACTTATTATTTATGTGTGGAAATCTCACATTGTGGGGGGGGAGGGTGAATGGGGATGAACATGAAACCAATGTTTCCAATAATACTTATACCATATTTCCCACTAATGGGATCCTCAGAAGTCATGGTATACATCCTCTAATGGCATCACATTCATCTCCTTTGCTATTGGGGAACCAGTGGCATGTGTATGTATATGCAGTGGCCACCAGTCACGATACATTGCAATGATCTAAGAGGTGCATATTTTGGGGAACTTCCCCTAATTTCTGAGTACATGTTGTAAACCATCCTTTTTGTAATACAGTCAGTAACCATCCTCATCGAGAACTAGTCCAATAATGGTCTACATAATGTGATGACTGATGTTGAAACTACTGCAACATGCATGCACATTGTGGTTCTATAATCATAAACCAATGTCAAACATTTTTTAGATAATTGTATCATCAATGTAAACCTACACAATAATCAAATAACATTGCCAACTCTGGTAATTGGTTAACCGCTCTGGAACACCTATTTCATTCAGGTTTTTACAACATTGGGTTCCTAGAAACCATACAGATTACAGTTGAGGACCCTACAAACTAGCATGTTGCAGTACAAGGCAACATTATCCCCAGGTACGCACTAAGGGGGGAATGTTGGTAAATTATCAGTTTTACAAGATTAATTTTTAAGTTGTATAAAAATATGTTGACCGAAATCATGTAACTATGTGTAGAAACATCTGATAGTTAATTAGTTACGCAATTTTATTGATAAAATTGTACTGGCTATCCTCTTTCCTATCATTTCCATTATAATTGTGTGATTTCCCACTAATGATAACAAATGTTTCCCTCTATTTTGTTCAATCTGTACGACTATGCTCATAATTTTGAATTTAAGTAGTCATTTATCACATTCTGGATGCCAATTAACGACACTTCGTTAGTTATAATCCTCTTACTAATTGATTAATTCAGATATTATTATGGTTAATTAAGCCTTTTTGACAACCTTTTATTTAATAAATAAACCCTTTTATTGGCTAAATCCCTCTTTCAAATGCTTCAAAATCATATCAATTTTGCTCCTAAAATCACCTCCAAATATCCTTAGAAATCTTATTCTATCCTATTAATTGATTAATCCTAGTTGATTAATTAACTCATATCCAACTCCCATGAGTTGTTAATCACTTGTTAATTCCTCATAATAAAGCTTATAAAAGTCTAAATCTACTTTATCCTTTATCCCACATTCAACTGGATTGCAAGTTTCTCCCAAATTGGAAAGTTATATAAAGGACCTACCTCCTCCCTTCTAAGCTTACACCTTTACAAACACTAGAATTTTTCTAGTATTTCATATAAGACATATGATAAGAGCATTCTCCATTATTTTGGAATAGCTACTTAATCTTGTATATCCATTATACCATTATTGAGTAGAAAGGAAAATCCAAGCTGTGGCCTTATAGACATTTCTTTGTGAGATCCTTTCCCTCTCTTTTTAGAGACCAAACACATATATTTGATTACTTCATTATCTAAAGAGGCTCATGTTTTATAAGTAATAATACATTTAATAGAGTATGAATGATTAGCATTATTTGATCTAATTCATGTTTATGCAATAATTAGTTAGTTTCCTGTAAGCTCTAATCATAATGTTAATGATAGATTTAGATTTTATTTGGAGACTATTAGGTTTTAGCTCCTTTCAATTAGCATGGCATAGTTTAATATGAAAAAATTTGGCATTCTTGGTGGGACTTACTCCATTGTCCTTTACATTCATTTTCAATATTTTGTAGATTAGTTTCAATTTTGGTTACTCACCCTCATTTAAACATATTTTAGATAAATATGGTGTTTCTTAACTAGATTAGTTGAGTTTTCCTTATCTTGTTTCTCTTTGTAGCTATGAAGAAGGTGGTGATGTACTGCCAAATTTGGATCAAATTAACAAATTTTTGAGATTTGTTTTACTTTCCTTTTGTCAAATCCCCTATTTTTGTGCTTAAATAGGTTCCTTGTGCTAGTGGGAAGAACCCTTGTGCTATTTCTTTGAAGCTTGCACTACTACAAAAATCCATACACTACAGCTTAAATGGTTTGTGCTAGCACTTCGTGGCCTAAGTTTTTGATTAATTAGATTTTTATTTCTATTTTTATGGCATTCACTATTACACTATAGGCTTGCGCTACCATTTACATGGCTTGCACTACTGACTCTCTTCCTACACTAGCGTTAACTGTTTTGTGTTTTTTTGTTTCATACCTATTTTTTTGACATTACCCTTGCGCTAGTGCGAGCTTCCTTGTGCTAGTGGGCTTATCCTTGTGTTATTGCTTGAATCCTTGTACTAATGCTTTGTGTTAATATTTGGCTTGGATTTTGAGGTTTCTAGATTTTGAATCTTGATGTATGTTTTTGTTTGACATGTTTTCTAACTCTGTTTTGTAGGTTTTTACATTTTTAATGAGATTTCTAACATGTTGTCAAGCTTTAACGAATGTAATGTTTCCATGCTTTTCTTAAGCTATACTAAATTTTTTTTATTCTCTTTTCTTGCACCTTAGGGTGATCCTAAGAATAAAAAACAAATTTAGTTTTCATTTTTCTAACATTTGGTTAATTGGAAACTTAATCTTTCATTTTTTCTTAAGGAAATGAACAATTTATCAAGCATTGTTTAAACTAATTTTGATTTAAAAGTTTTTCTTTGCATTTATCTAGTTGAATAAAATAATTATGTGTGTTATTCTCTTATGTCCTTGGATGATATTGAGAATCAAAATAAAATTTGGTTCACTTTCTTTTGGAAACTACTAAATCTTTTGTGTGTTGGACCTAACACTTGTCAAAGACTTGGGATCTAAACATAATCTAACTAAACATGTGTTACAACTTTCCAATGGTGTGTTAAACCATATTTTAATCAAAATATTAAAAAATAAACCACTTTATTCAACACACTATGTTTGCAAGTTTCGGTTAAGAGCTACGGCTCATCCACTTTAAACTGGGGGATGTATCTTGGAATAAGACATAAAACTCACTGTGAGGATTACCCTAGGAACCCCAAAGTAGTCCACACCTTGAGAGAGCTGGTGGATGGAATGGGAAGTTCCTCGATACCCACTTGACTGTACATCATTGTGAGATTAGCGTCAAAATTGTCTTCACGTGACCCCGGTGTGATACAATTGAAAAAAAATATTGCTCATTGTATCAAAGGGGTAAAGTAAAGCTGGGATAATTGAATATTCCTAATGGGATTTTCTTGGAAAACCTCTCTCACAAAGATAGTTTGTGATAAATTAGGGAGTGCAATCTTTAGGAATTTGTTTAGAATTTGGGCCAACTTGACTTTATCCATCATGTTTTATAGAGCTCTCACATTTTTAAAGTATGAGACAAAGAATGAATGAGACAAAGAATGAATAGAAGTAATTTCTTCACTCAAAAACTATATGAATAGAAGTATGAGACAAAGAATAAATAATGTTTAAAGTGCGTGATTTTGTGTCTACATTTTTCCCCACTTTATGTTGGTGAGCAGAAATGCTTGGTAACATAAAGTAGATAAAGATGGGTACCTAATGTCCATGTAGAGTGATGTAGAAAGTGTGCCGATGGAATAGAAAAAGTGTGGATTCAAAAAATAGTGAAGTGTGGAAACTAAAGATGCAAAACTGTGAAAAAGTGGTGTGAGTGACCCTAGGGTGGAAACACATGTATAGTTGTCAATGTGTGTGATGTGCCTGCATGTTAATATGAGGTGCGATGCCATAAAATGTTGTTGTTGTCGATGATATCATTGTTGTTGTTGTTATTGAATACTTACTTCTCATACAATCAAAACTACAAGGAGAAGACGATCAAGTAGTCAAATATGCATGTATATATGTAAAAAACACATGTAAAGACACATGTACATAGTAAAAATTATGTAATGGAAATGAAAAATGTAAAAGGAACTTGTGCACCTGATCGGTGATGAGAGAAAGGGTGTAGAAAGAATATCCTATACTCTGAGTTTTTTGGGAAATCTCACGCCACCCTATCCAAAGAAGTGTAGGGAGAAATGTGTGTTATTCTCTATCATGTAGCTTCTTCACTAAAGTTGTGTGAAGATATCTCTATACTGCATGGTTTTTTTGGTGATGCAAAGCCATTGGATGAAGTAGTGTAGAGAGGAAATCCACTACATTCTCTAACATGTAACTATTCCCCAGAATGCTAAGGACAACCTGTCCTATAAAATCCACTTTGTACAAGGTTCGTAGACTGGTTTGAACACACTCACTATATAAACCATAATGCTAAGGGTGGAAACAAACTGAACTAAACTAAACCAGTGTAGAAGCACTGTGTAGTATGTAAAACCACAAATGATGCCTCCCCTCTCTCAGGGTGTATCTGAAATCACTAATAGGAGAAAAAGAGCCTAAAAAAGGACCAAATACATAAATTATGCCTTATATGGAAAGGAAATGCACTTGGTAGGAACAAAGGAACACACAAAAAAGTGGCTAGAAACATTTGTTAATATGAACAAACATGCATGTTAATGAAAAGTGTATGCTAAACAAACAAGTGTAAGCTAGGATGCAATTAAACACGCAAAAAACCAAACATAGACCGCCAAAGTGGGTTTCAAACATGGGAAATAACTCATGATTTCACCAGACACACAAGGCCACAATGCCTACATAGAATAAACAAGTGTGCATACCAAACAAAGGGTAAGGACTGCATATAATAACAAACAAAATAAGAAAGTACAAACAATATATAACTATTATCCAAATAACTCTTCTACTTATTTGGACAACTTACATACATATTTTGGCTTAGAAATCTTAATTACAAGTGGCACGCACCTCAGTTATCACCTTACACCCTTACATGTTTCCCTTTCTACCCTTTCCATTTTTTCCTTTTCCTCTTTATTCCACTCTTACCCTTGCGCACATCTTTTGTGCATTCACCTTATTCCTAGTAGCTATTCATCATGCGTGTGTGCCTTGCACTTTCTTCAATCAACTAAGTCCCTAGACCTCTCGCATACCCCATACATTACCTTATAATAGTTGCACTTTGGCCATATGTTTTTTGGTCACAAGTTTTCCCCATTTCCTCCATGCGCATTGCAATTGCACACGCCTTCCTTCTGCCTTATTCCCGAACCTCATTCTTCTATGTGTATACCTCTGCACCCTCCTCTACACCATCCTGTGTCATGTCATTCTCTAACACTCTTGAGTGTACCACATACAACTAGTCAAAGCATGCCAACAAGGTACAGAATCCTTGTAGAAAACTAGTGAGTGACACGTGGCAGAAATGAAAAGAAAATTTACATAGTTGGATGCCCTTTTGGCTAATTCATGCATGCCACGTGTCTTACATGTGAAAATGACTATGAAAATGTTTTGACAACCATATAGTTCTTGACAGAACTCTGATCGGCACATGCCTAGTCTGAATCGATAGCTGCTAACATAAGCTACAGTGATAGATATTCAAATTCAAATTCTTGGAAGATTTGGTAGGTGAGAAATGGGAAAATGTATTTTTGGATATTAATGAGCAGATCTGATTATTCCAACCACCCAATTTGATTGGATCTACCCTTCTTCTCCAACATGCTAAACAGACTTGGGGAAATGTATTTGATAGATTTGTAAGTGAATTTGTAGGCATTGAATGCTTCTTGTTGGTGGTTGTATTTCAAAATCAGGTTTTCCCTCCTTTCTCTCTTCTTCTCACATGAATTCATTTATAAATGTAATAGTTGGGCTCATTTTTAATGTTGGACACTTTGGATCCTTAAACAGCTGGCTAAAGAATTCATATTTCTATATTATGAGTTATAGACCTCTATATCTGGCTCATGCATGTGGATATCAGCCTTTTTCGCCATTGTAAAAATTTTGTGCATTTCTAGAAATAATGGAAGCATTTTTTTGTGATTATTCTCTATCCTAAGTGTGTTTTTATTATTTCTTCTTTCCTTTATTTTACATTGTGTGCATGATGTGTCACTCTACGTCACTTGCAATTCCATTTTTAGTTGTGTTCCATGAAACCAATATGGTAAATGTATATTAGTTGTGCTAGACATTCCTAGCCTTCTTTCATGTTTTTTCCCTTCATTTTCACTCAGAACAGATAATGTTCATCCCTTTTTTTCTGGTGCTATCACCTTCCTTAGATTGGTTTTCTTTTCTATTATCCTTTTATCCCTTGTTTTGGCATTGTTAGCTTAGTTTAACCTTTCAACATTAGGAGTAGTAGTAGCAGTAGAAATTGATAGAGGAACCGACCTTCTCAAAAGATCCTTCTCAAGTATGCAAGGTCCCAAAATTTGAAATGATTCCATTTTTGTCTCAAACAACTTGGTTCTTCTAGCTTCAAGACATGGGTGTAATTTTTACCAAGAACAGTTTATGACACGTCTAATGGGACCAGTAGTGAAAGCTTAAATTTCATATTACTAAATTTTGGTGTGTGAACTTAATATTTCCAGCATTGGAGGCTTATTTCAACACATCTGACAACTCCCAACATTTCCAGAGCTCCTTTTTTTTCATCCTGAGTGCCTTTTAGGAGAAGAGTGCATACTAGATAAAGTGTTGCAGCTGAAGGATCCTTTGAATAATTCCATATTTAACCGAGAAACACATGCAGTAGATCTTCCGCACGTGCATTCCCATCTTCAGTGCACCGTATGCACTCTACTCCTCTTAAAAAGTGCACCCTACCATGGTGCTTCAACCTCCTCCTCCTCCAAGGAACTCAAGTTTCATCAGTGGAAACCTCCTCACTCTCAATGCCCAACATGATATGACAGTAGCCATGCTCAAGATTATTTCATACTTCATAGGATAAAATCAAGTCACCCCTACTGAACACATTTAAGATGTGGCCAATGTGAGCTCTGTCTATCTAATTACACATGATGATGTTGTTGTTAGGTTCCTTGTAACCTCTTGTAATGGTAAAGCATTCCAATGGTACCATGGCCTGAGACCTGTATCTATTGCTACTTGGGATGAGCTCAGAACAAATATTTACAATTACTTTGAAGATAAATCATATCATCTATCATTGGTGGAGTAGCTTACTACAACAAAATGCATGCCTGATGAGCAAATGACTTATTTCAACATCAAATTCCAGAAGACTTGGGACAAAAATCCTCAAGTGGTAAGGCCTATAGCCCAACATGCTTTCTTGTACTATCTAAGGGATTTGAATAGTGACATTTTAGTCTCATTTAGGCTGGTAAGTTGGTGCTTAGGCCTCTTACACCCTTTTTCCCAGATATATCTCTAGTGCCCTAGCCTTATATTAATCTAGTTCCAGTGTAGAGCACCCAACCAGTTGCATCTACATATTACTCTCCACTATTGAAAAAAGAAGATGATGAATTGAAGACCTTGATTAGAAACTTGTCTAACAATGTCATATCATTGGAGAAGAAACATGCACAAACCTACAAAGAAAATTCCAATCATGTGTAAAGCCAGAGAAATCAATGTTGGAAGAATCAGTATGAGAATCAAAGATACAGACAAAACCAATAAAATGATAGATGGCATGCCAATGTGCAATTGCCTTTGTAAGTTATTCCTTCTGTGCAACCTCTTCCAGTGCCCAACATAATTCAAGCACTTATCCCATTCCATAAAAACATGGCGCAGGAGTTTGAATGGTGTTTTCCTTGCAATATGCCTCATAGCCAATAATACTACGCTAATGCTGCATGCGTGAAAGCGTACATGATTCAAAATGCTCCACACTATGATCCCTCAACAAGCCCATCTAAAGTAGATAAAGAAGAAAGTATAGAAGCTCCTCCAGAGGAAAATCTAATGTTATTTTGTGTTAAGGACTTCCGTGTAATCAACCAAGATATAGAGGATACAAGCACACCACACACCCAAGTTTCAGAAAACACAAGATACAAAAAGATAATGCTTGAGTGTAGCATGCAGGTCACAATTCCACCAACACAAGTAGACCCTTAAAAGAGAAAGGAAGTAGCTAGGACATCTAGTAGTAAAATTTCTCAAGTTCCTATGCCTGAGGCTCCATACAAAGCTCCTCTAGAAGTGGAACGCACCCCTCCTTTGTTAGGTCAAGCCTCTATGTGAGCTAAGGTTCCTATCTCTATACCCGATAAACCAAACAAGGATGTTGTTATTCCTAAAATGTAAAAGTCAATGAGTTTTCCATTTAGCATTGTGGACAAGATGAATAAGACAAACATAAATGTTACAATGTGGGATGCCCTGGCCATTCCATCCGAATGCAAATTGTTGCATGTTTAGTTCTTGCATAACTACCATGCACTGATCCAACTATGAAAAATCCACACATGCTTCTACCAATATCTACCAAGAAGAGGAGAAACAAGTAAGTAAATTTGTTAAAACCCCATCCCTTTTATATGTATTTGATAATAGGAAAGCATATTTTCCATAACTGTATGACTCACTTAGGTGCTAGTAATTTTGTCATGCCTAAGAATATTGTTGATTTCTTACGTCTTAAGTATAGCCCCCTACAAAAAAAGATCCTACAACTACAATGGTTCAAATTTCACTACCCTAGGAATCATCAGGGATCTTGAGTTAACCCTTCATGCACGTCCAAGTCTAACAATAAATCAATATCTGTTAATCATTGATCTTCCCCCTTTGTTTTCCTTATGTTTGTCAAGATATTTTACCACTAAAGTGGGTGGTTACTTGTCTTCTAATTGGACCCATATGTTACTCAAGACAAGGTATGGTACCCGGTTTACCATACAAGATGAGCCAATTTTTCCTATCATGTAGATTCATATGTCCCATCCCCTCTCCAAGCCAACTATTTAATCCAAGAAGAACAAGCTTTAGTTTCTGAAGAGCAACCTCTTCCACCTTCTATTCCTAATCTAGTAGTTGATTACTAGGTCGAGAGGCACCATAAATTTGACACATATGTTGAAGATTTGGAAGCTTATGAAACTGGGCTTGGTAATTACTGCATTCTTGAAGAAGAAGCTCTGTTGCTGCATGCACTCAAGCAAAGTGAATAGAACACTATTTATGGAAGTTATACTTTGATGGATCCAAAAGCTGAAATGATGTGGGAACAAGATTCATTCTCATTTCCCATAAGGATGAGAAATTATTCTTCACGCATAGGTTGTAGTTGACATGTTCTAATAATGTGGTAGAATATGAGGTGCTGGTACATGGTTTGCTTATTTCTTAATAGAAGAAGGTTAAGCTACTACAAATATTTGGGGACACAAAATTGGTTATCCACTAGGTCACCAATAAGTGCATGACATATAAGAAGATTCTCAAAGCTTATAAACATAGAGTCTGGGACCTCCTTGAGAACTTTGATGCTATAAATCTACAAGTGGTGCCATGAAAAATGAATAAGGAAGCTGATCAAATGGTTGTGCTTGGTTTGAAATTCTCTCCTGCTAAGGACTTTGTTGAAGGAAACACTTAGCGCATTAAGATGGTGATTAGATGATCTTTTCCTGATAATAACATCTACTAACAAGTGTTTTATAACAACATGTAGATCATCCAGTTCATCAAGAATGAAGTTGTGTTCTCATTAAGTATACAAGATGATTTTCATGACAAATGTAGTGACCAAGTAATACAGCTGAAGACAAACAAGTTGCCTAAAGGGCTAGTCGCCTTAGAGAAATTTTTTAGCCTTGATGATGAGTTCAATGGTGAAGAAAGGTATGTACATGTGGCATGAGAAGAATACTCCCTAGACACTATTACGCATAGAAAGTATTTACTTCTCAGTAAATCTTACGTGTATGATGAAAAATAGGTCTTCATCTCTCTCTGTCAAAAATACAATGATATCTTCTCATGGGAGTATGAAGACCTCAAAGGTTTTGATCCAAATGTTGCTAAACACTCCATTGACCTTGATACCTAGTTTCAAGCCAATTAGAACAAAGAAATAGTGACCATTCAATCCAAGGGATAAATCCCCTCATGAGGAAATAGCTATCTAAAATCATTGAGGAAAAAATTATCTTTCCTATAAAATAATCTACCTTGGGTCACGAATCTAGTTTCTAGAATGCACAAGAAGAATGGTGAAATTAGACTCTATGTTGATTTCATAGATTTGAATACAAGGTATCATGTAAAGGATAATTATCCTTTGCCCTCAATGGAGCAGATATCTATGCGGACTGTGGCCCTCGTGCACAAATATTCTTAATGTTGGATGGGTATTTGGGTTTTAATCAGATCCTATTCAAGGAAGAGCTTCAATTCAAAGTAGTTTCTTACAACCAAGAGGGGAACACATGCATAATAGAAGATTCCCTTTGGTATGTTAAATGTGGGCGCAATGTTTACAACACTCCATGGAATTTTCCTTCAAAGGTTACATCAATGAGTTTATCTTGGTTTATCTTTATGAAATCACTAGTCCTCTCAAAGTAATAGCGTGAATCACATGGTGTGCCTGGAGAAAGTCATTGAAAGATGTAGAAAGTGTATGGGGTACCTCTTAACCCCATAGAAGTATAATTTCACACTAGCGCAAAGTAAGCTTCTTGGGCCATGTGGTCTCAAAGGATGGCATTGCAATTTATCCTGAGCATATTTCCATCCATATCCTAGGTCTTTTCCTTGCCAGCACAGCATAAGAAATCCTTATACTCTTTCCTTGGAAAAATAAAATTTGTTAGGAGATTCATCCCTAACTTTGACATGACTAGTAAGGCCTAATCACTCATCATGATCAAGACTGATATAACTTTTAAATGGAAAACAAAAGTAAAGGAAACCTTCAACAAGATCAAGCAAGAGATTATTTCACACACCAAAACCCATCAACCTTGAATATACTCAAGGGATTTTATCTTTTATTCCTATGGTAGTTGATACGAGTGTTGTTGATATCCTAACACAAGAAAATGAATAAGGGATGGAAAAAATAGTGGCTTTATTTAGTTATAACACTGAAGGATTAAGAACTAAAATATAGTCACATGGAGAAGTAGGATCTTTGCCATCATGCGTGCACACTTAAAAAATTCAATAGCATGTTCACCAAAAACCATATCAAGGTGTTAGTTCTCCCACCCTTATGTTAGAGACTTCATCATGTGATTAGAAATCGGAGAAAAGACAGTGCGATGGGTATCCAAAAACATGGAGTATTATGTGACTATCAAAGCCATATAAAGTTGGTAAGAGGTAGTGCACACTCTACAAACAGCTTGCTAAGGACATACACAGAATTAATATGAGACTTCATTATTTCTATGATGAAGATCTCTCCCACGCATGAAGAACAATTGAGTAGAATACATATCCTAACGCATGCGTGATTGGAAGAATGATATGATCACATTCCTTTTTAAGAGTGCATAATCTCTTTGGTTAAACAAAGCAAAGAGAATACATATGAAGGCTGCAATCTATTCCATATGTGTTTATTGTTGGTCTTCTCTTCAATAAGAATCTTGATAGCATGTTGTTAAGGTGTATTAATGACATGTAGACTAAAAAGGAGTTAGCATGATTTCACAATGGATTCTCTGGTAAGACACTTGTCTGCCAAGACTACAGACAATGAAGATCATAATGATAGGTATCTTTTGGCCTACTCTGTTTACAAATGCAGATAAGTGGGTCACAAAATTCAACGAATGCACTTTATTTGCATGAAAGGAGATATTAGCAGTGATTCCCCTCCGACCAATCCAAGTGGATCAACTTTTTGTGCAGTGGGCTCTCAATTTAATAGGAATGATCAATCCACCTTCAAGTGTTAGACACAATATGGGTGCTAATGGCTACAAATTACTTCACCTAGATGGACAGACATTTGTCCCGCTCAAGGTATCAACTAAGTCAACCATTCTTGAATTTATCAAGGGCATAGTTATAACGTTTGGCATTCCTCAAACTATTATCTCTAATAATGCAAAACTCCTTCCTTGACACTAAGATCACTGATTTGAGCTTTAAATTTGGGAATATATCTAAAGAACTTATTCCTACTATTGCCATCAAGGAAATAGTCTAGCAGATTCAACAAACAAGAACCTAATTAGGATCATGAAGCACATAATGAACATCAGCGAAAAATATTATGGCATACAAAATGTCTCGCGCACACTCTGAGTAGATATAATTACAGTTAAGAAAGCAATAGGAACTTCACCTTACAAGCTTGTTTATAGTAATGATGTCTACCCTTCCTTTGACACTTGGAGTTTAACTCATTGAGCATTTTGCCCAGTAGCTAGAATTCGAAGGAACAGACTAAAGAGAAATTAAAATGAAAGAGTTGATCAGTCTTGAAGGATAAAAAAACTCTATCTATGATTAAGCTAGAATAACATCAAAAATTAACAAAGAAATGGTTTAAAAAAAAGGATAGGCCTTAAGCTTTCAAATTTGGGGACATGGTTTTTAAAATGGGATCCTTACAAGAGCTATATAAGGGTGCCATTCAACAGTGTAATGTACTTTGGATTGGCCCATACATAATTATTTCATGCAAGGAGGATAAATATTTTGAGTTAACTCATCTTGATAGAGGTTCATGCTAAATACCAGTAAATGATATTTATCTCAAACCCTTCCATCAAATTTGCTACATCATTCTATATATATTAGATTAGTTTCAACTCATCCAAGTGCATTGTGTGCACATTATTTGTGTGTACATAGTTCTTCCTTCTCGTGTGCTTCTTTCACGCATTCTATTAATTTGTTTCTAGGATGTTAAATTATCTAGTCCAAAAATTATTCAATAGTTTTGCAGGATTCAGGAATAGAGTTAATAAATGATCCTTCAAGTAACTTTAAAGGGAAGTTCTTCAAAGATGAAGATTATAAGTTCATGATCACATAGCAGATTCCATGCTCAAAGGATGATACTAGGATATTGATCTCCTTCATATAGCAGGAAAATTGGCCTTGAAAGTCACCAAAACTATTATCTAAATAACTCTCCTAGCTATTTGGATAACTGACATGCATATTCTGGCTCAAAGATCTTCATTGTCAAGTTGTGCACACCTATAACTATCTACTTGGCCACATTTCACTTGGCTGCATTGTGTCCTCATGCACCAAGTACACTTTGCTTCCTGCATTTATCTCTCCTTCCATTTTCCTTTTCCTCTTTGTTCCACTCTGCCCTTATGTGCACATCTTCTGTGCACATTCGCCTTCTTCCTAAATAGATCATGCATCCTATGCACACGTGCCTTGCACTTACTCCAAAATTAGTTAAGTCCCTGGCCCTCTCGCACACCCTACACATTACTTTTTAATATTTGCACCTTTGAACAAACATTCTCCACTCACTAGTGGGAATTTCTCTCTTTTATCTCCGCACATATTGTGATTGCACCTTTGTGCACCCCTCCTCTATCATCCTTCTTGTGCTTCAATCATTCTACCACATGCATGCCTTTCCGTGCCTCATCCATACACCATTTTGTGCCACATCATCATCTCTAACACACTTGAGTTTGCTTCATGATAACCATTCAAAGTACATGCCAGCTAAGTGCACTAAATCCTTTACAGCAAATCAAGGAATGACAATGTGGCAGAAAAAGACAAGAAGATTTGCATGGTTGTTTGTTCTTTCAGCTAATCTATGCATGCCATGTGTCTTTTCATTTACTAGATGAACTCTAACAAGCTTCTGGCAATCATAAAATTTTAATACAGTGCTCCAGATCCTTGGTGTGTGCCTAGTCTTAATCGATAGATATTGACATAGGATACAGTGTTTGATATTCAAATTCAAAATCTTATGCCAAATCTGGTAGGTGAGAAATGGAGAAAATTTATTTATGAGGCATTGATGAGTAAATCTGATTACTCTAACCCCTTCAATTTGATCTGATTTTCCCTATTTCCTTCTCCAACATGCCAAACTATACTTGTGGAAGTGTGTTTGGATAGATTTACAAGGTGGATTTACTATGCATTAAATGCTTCTTGTTGGTGGTTGCATTTTAAATTCAGGTTTTCCCTCCTTCTTCTTCTTCTTATTTTGTAGATTCATCTATAAATATAAGAGTTCATAGGCTCATTGTTAATGTTGGAAATTTTGGATCCTTACGCTCTCTGGCCAAGGACTTCATATTCCTATGTATTATGAGTTGCAAACCTCTATAGATTTAGATCATGTATTTGGATATCATTCTCTTTCATCATTGTAATAGTTCTTGTGCATCTTCTAGAAGTAATAAAAGCATCATTTTATAGACTATTCTATGTCCTAATCTTGTTTGCATTTCTTTCTTCTTTCATTTCTTTTACATTTCCTTTGTACTCTGTGTGCTTTTTGTGTCATTTTACGTCCCCTGCAGCTCCATTTCTGGTTGCGCTTCGTGGAACTGATGTGGAAAATGTGTTTCATTTTGTGCTACATGTGCCTAGCCTCCCTTGACGCCTTTTTATTTTCATTTTCGATCTTAGAACAGATGAGTGGTCATCCCTCTTCTTTCTATTGTTATCGCATCCCTTAGATTAATTTTTCCTTTTTTTTATCCTTTTATCCCTAGTCCCCTTGGCATTCTTATCTTAGTTTTCCCTTTCCAAAATTAGGAGTAGCAGTAGCAGTAGAAATAGATTGATGAACCAGCCTTCTCTAGAGATCCATCTCTAAGCGTGTAAGGTCCCATAACTTGGAAACTAGTTCCACTTATTTTCTAAAACAACTCAACTCTTCTAGATCCAAGATATGGGTACACATTTCAACAACCAATAGTAGGAAAAAGTACAATGTATCAATTTGATGAGCTATGCTCATATCCCTTCGATAGAGTTATGTTGCAAGTACCTTTCCCTCATCACTTCGATTTTCCCAAGTTTGAAAAATATAAGGGAAAAGGTGATCCAAGAGACCACATTAAGAGACAAATGTGGATGCCCTCAGTGACTATTGTAGGAGTGGTAGGAGGTGAGCATCCCTGTTGTATGTGAGAGACTTGTATCTATGATCACAACTAGAAAAGGACATAAATGCACATGTGTGTATGGTAAAGATAATGACATATAAGAGATCTATCTAGCATGTGTAATAAGTGACCATGAACAAGAAAATGTAACAAAGACTAAAAACAACCAAGATATGCAACATATTGTGGATGAATAGAATGAAATGCATAATGGATGGTAGGATCTCCATGCCCCCGAGTAAAAGGAGTCATATGCAGTGAGGTTCCTTTAGTATGCCCCCTGGGTAGTAAATAGTGAACCGAAAAGGAGAGGCATCATTGGGAAATGGTTGAATTGCATGTTGTGTGTATAATGTGATGTGATGAGTGTGTATGTGTGTTGATGAGATACAACCTAGATAAGAACTCATGGTGATGTAGCCCAAATTGTATATCATGGTGAGACAAATAGAGGGAGTAGTGATATATCTAAAAGTGTGTACCACTAGAAGATGAAGAAATAGGTGTGTATTTAGCCTATAACGTATGTCACTAACCTAGTAATGTCACATGAGAGAAGGTCAAGTGATGAACGTGTGTGTATGATAAGGTCCATTTTATTTGTAAACCCTCGGTAATCGATTATGGACTGAGGAAATAAAGTGTTTCATAGGATAGTGAGTGTAGCATGTAGGAGAATATGTATTATGTGTGATGATGATAGACGACCATGTGATGTGTAAGATGTGAAATACATGATGTATAGTATGCAATGTAGGATGTGTAGATAAACTAAGAGTGTAAGGTGCGTGGTATGTAGTATGTAGAATGAGTAGGATGTAATGCTAGACTCGTAGACAATAGGAGTAGGAAAATTGTATGATGAAGAATAATATGATATATAGATGTGAAAATGTCACAATGATGAAATGGGGTAGACTAAAGTAAAGTGTATGATGTAATATGTAATACATATGACGTGAGATATGTGAAGAAATGTAATGTGTAGTACCTATTGTGTAGTGTGTAGTATACCCTCAATAATCAAGTGCAAACCAAAGCATAAGCGTGTGTCATCGGGCAATGGCCAATACTAGTATAAGTGCGGTGAGCACACACTGTGATGAGGGTGTGATATGTGTATGCCATAAGTACGCGATGTTGTAAACTACATGATGATAGGTTGGGGGTGTGTGTGAATGCGATGCCCCCAACTATGAATGATTGAATGAACTATCCAATGACAGTAAAGGCCGAAGGTCCTCCATCCAATGAATGTTGTAATTGAAGTGTATGGTTATGCTTTAACAGCGGTGGTATGGTAGATAAATTTTGCGCAGGTGAGTAGATGGATGGGTATATGATGATTGCGTAGGTACATTGAAATGTGTAGGTAATGAAGATATACGTGAAGATGCATGTGGAGGTGATGGATACACATGTGGAATGAAACAAGGTGGCGACCTACGTCAAGATATAATAAATGTCCTATGAATGGGCCTATGCCAATGTGTCGGACTAACGGAGCAGTGATGCCACATAGAAGGTGTACAAGTAGGTGAACTAGGAGTAGATTGTTCTTTTAGTGATGTAGATTGTGATGTGTTAAATGGTGTAGGAGATGTATGAAGCTATGCTTGATAAGATGAAGACCATGGAGTAGATAGAGGTATACCTTTGATAGAGATTACCTAGTTATTATGAGTGACCTTAAGGTGTAAATGTTTTGTAGAGATAATGGATTGAGACCTACGAATCCAATTGAGTCAGATTAACATGTCACGACCATCGACTGCTTGCCCAATAAGGAAAGGGACAAACAAGGTGAGGGGACCAACTATAATGTGTAATTTGACAAAACCACATGGTTTGTGTAGAGGGCATTTTATTTGTGATTGAGGGTAACCAATGGCCTGAAGAAATGGAATAGAACATGTGCTAATAGGGTAAGATTTATAGACCTTAGTATTATTGATAGGGATCAAGCCAATAAATGCTTTGATATGTAAGTGATTAGATGTAAAGCTGCATGATAGTTGTGGTTAGAAAAGAGATGACTGGTGGTGAAGCATCAATATGTGAAACTAAAAATTCAAGGGCCCTTGAAGAAGGAGGAGACATTGCGTGGTATGCATGATTAGCTGAAGATTTAATTACTTTCTTTTCACATTGTTGGGAGTGGCTATTAGAGAGTTTGAGTTTACCCTTTTCATTATTAGGTGGAGAGTAAGTAGGCTCCAGAAACTAAAGATTTTTGTTATCAATAAGGTCTTGAATTATTGTGTGGAGATTGAAAAATCTATTTTTTGAGTGTCCCACACATATGTGATAATCAAATCAAAATTTCCCATTGTAATTCCTACCTTTTGGTTGTGATGGGTCTACTTCGAGTGGTGGAGGGAGCATAATAATATTTCTCTAAAGAATTTTTTACAATATGAGATGTGGGGCCATAGGAAAGTTAGTAAACCAATGCCTAGGTGGTGGTGACTTAACCTCTTTAGGAGTATTAACTCTATTGATAGTAATTTTGGTGTTAGTTGGTTTAGTTACAGATGGCTTGAATGGTGTTTTGTTTGGAAAATGAGAAGAATACAATCCTTGATCTTGATATTTAAGCTTGCATATGGATAAAAGTTTGGTTACACAAAGGTTAAGAGTATAGAAAATTTGGTCAAATGAAGAAGAGGTCTCAAAAAGAACACTTTCTTGAAGTGGTGGTAAAAGACTGTAAATGAAAAAGTCCTAAAGCTCAGAGTCCACTAGTACATTTGACATCTTATCTAGATTTTTTATATCTCAAAACATAATTTTATAAGTGTTCATTATATCTTTGTTTAAGTTGTGCTAATTGGGAATACGAGATATTGGAGCTGATATCGATAGAGAAATGAGTAAGAATGGCATTAGCCATATGCGTAAATGAAGTCACCGACTGAACAGTTAGGTCATAAAACCAATGAATTTCATAATCATGAACTATGGGGAAATATTTTAGCCAAAAGAATATGATCTTCACAAAATTCAAGACAAGCTACATGGAATGCTATAAGATGTTCTTGTGGGTCACCATGCTCATTGAAAATGGGAAGCTTAGGGGTGAAAAAACTAGGAGGAAGTGAATAAGTAGAGATAACAGGTGTGAATGATGTATGCAATAATAAGGTGGAATCTAAAGATGGAGAGGCACACAAAGTAACTTGTTGTAACTGACAAATCTACACTTGAAGGTATTGGTAGAGAGATGTTAGGTATTGAGTATCAATGGAGGAAACCTGACATGTATGAGAGACAATAGGAGGTGTGAAATGATTTATAGGAGTAGTAACAGAAATGAGAATATTAGAAATGAGAGGAAGGGTTGAAACAAACAGTTGGGAAACCATAGAAGTAGAGATGGTTGCAGAAACATTAAGTTTGGAAAAATTTATAGCTTCCTCACGAGAAGCATGTAAAATTAAGTCTAGATCTTGGGGTTTCTTAATGATATGGTCATTAGTGGCTTTAAGATGAGCCTCAATAAAATCATTAGAAGAGTGAGACATAGTAAAGAAGAGACTTATGGATGGATTTTAAGGGTGTAATTAGATTAAAATTGTAGAGTAAGATTAACACAAGACAACGTTTACAACCCCATGGGGACATTTTTCTATCAAGACATGCAATTTGGCCTCAAGAATGTAGGAGTAACATATTAATGGGCCATGACTGTCGTTTTTCATGATATGCTCAATGAAATAATGGAATACTCTATGGATGAAATCTTATGTAAGTCCAAGACTAAATAAGATCACCCAGCTATGTTACAATGCATTTTCAACATCT
This sequence comes from Taxus chinensis, assembly GCA_019776745.2. Lineage (NCBI taxonomy): Eukaryota > Viridiplantae > Streptophyta > Pinopsida > Cupressales > Taxaceae > Taxus > Taxus chinensis. Next base: position 51,789,496 of record CM034147.1, read on the forward strand.
TATAGACTATAAGGTTCGACTCAACTTGAAGAAATGTGTCTTCGGCATGCTATTAGGAAAAGTTTTAGGGTTTATTGTTTCAAGGAGAGGAATTAAAGAAGATCCTATAAAGGTTATTGCCATAACAGAAATGCCTCCTAAAAACATCAAACAACTGTGTACCTTATAAGGGAAGATTCAAGCAATCAGAAGATTTATATTCTAGCTCGCAAACAAGTGCCACTTATTCACACATCTTCTAAAGAAAGATGTTAACTTTCATTGTGTATCATATCAACAACAAGTGTTTGCTTTGCTTATGGAATATCTGTCCAAACTCCCTATTCTAATGCTGCCCACCACATGTAAGTTACTATTTCTATACATTTATGCTACTTAATTAACAATTGGTGCATTGTTGGCCCAATATGATATAGAGAATAAAGAAAAATTTGTATACTACCTTAGTTGTATGTTGATTTCTTATGAGTTCAACTACCTGTAGATTGAGAAGGATTTCTTATCCTTCATCTTTTATTTTCAAAAATTTCATCATTATTTTTTGAATAATAAGACCAAGATCATATCAAAAGTTGACCCATTAATAGACTTGTTATCAAAACTTGCACTTACAGGAAGGATGGCCAATTGGATAATCCTACTTGGTGAGTTTGATATTGATTACTTACATCAGAAATTAGTTAAAGGGTAGGTGCTAGTGGATTAACTAGCTGAACCTCCTTTACTAGATGTTGAACCATTGAGTCTGGAAATTCTAGATGCTTCTAAAATGTTCCTTGAAAATTCCATTACATGGAAGATTTAATTTTATGGATCCTTTACTTTCCATGGTTCAGGAGTAGGATTTTTTCTCATTACTCCATCAGGAGACCTGATTCCATGAGAGTTTAGACTTGGTTTCCCATGTACCAACAACATAGCAGAATATTAAGCTCTCATTGTAGGATTGAGAATAACTATACATTGGGCTATCAAGAAGATCAACCTAATTGGTGATTCCATGTTAATCATCAAACAAGTTACTAAGGAATATAAGGTTAAGGATGAGAAGCTAATTCCTTATAAGAAACTGGTGGATACATCGAAGGATTTTTTTGTAAATACCATATTAAAGTAGATCTCGAGAGGATAGAATTGAACAATGGATGCTATAGCTACAATTGGTTCTTTATTATGCATCCCACTTGGGAACAATGATATTATGTTATTTTTTGAAAACTTAACTATACTAGCATATGACATGCTGAAGTCCTATTTGGTATGTGAAGTTGTTGGTCCCCATTCCCCTTGGTACCTTAACATTTACAATTATTTTCATGATGGTACCTTCCCTTCAGAAATTTCCCATTCTAACAAGATAAGCTTTATCCAGCACATAGCATGCTACATCTTACTTGGGGGAACTCTCTATCATAGAGGCTATGATGGGAATATGTTGTGTTGTCTTACCTCAGATGAATCTATCTTAGTAGTTAAGGAGGTGCATGAAGGAATATTTGGAACCCATATAAGTGGGATAGTGTTGACTAAAAATATACTAAGAGTAGATTATTATTGGCCTACCATGGATATTGATTGTTGAAAGTAGGTAAAGAAATGTTTTCTAGTCAGAAATATGGCAACTTGATGCATGCCCTGATACAATCATTGCAACCTATTACTACACCATGGAATTTTTCAAAGTGGGGACTCGATCTCATTGGTAAGCTTACCCCTACATCCTCTTATGGCTATATGTTCATTATTACTTCTACTGAGTACTTCATGAAGTGGGAAGAGGTTGTTCCTCTCACCTATGTCACTAGTGCACATATATCCAAATTCATAATGAACCATATCATTTTATGGTATGACATCCCCTCTACCATTGTAGCTGACAATGGTAAGTCATTCAAGAATAAAAATGTGAAGGCGTTGTTTTAATGCTTTCAAATACGACTCAAGAATTCAACCCTCTATTACCCTCAAGGTAATGGGCAGGGTGAAGCCTCAAATAAAACCCTTGTTCATATTCTGGAGAAGATGGTGAATATAATTGGTCGTAATTGGCATTTACAGATTTATCCCACCCTCTGGGCTTACAGAACATCCATCTATACACCTACTGGTGCTACTCCATATTCCCTAGTTTTTGGCACAGAATTCATATTACCTCTTAATATTGAGATGCCCTCTTTGTGCATAGAGCTAAGAGATTACTTAGATAAAGAGGACTGCAAAGAGGCTCAGTTAGCATTACTAGAGCTATTGGATGAGAAGCACCTTCACACCCTTGATCACCTTAAAGTGTATCAAAATCAAGTGTATTGAGGTCTATGCTTAACAACCTCTCACCCTTATGAAAGAAAATAAAAACAAAGTGGTGGGCCCCATGATTTTTAATGACTAAATAAATTTAAATTAGGTAGAAAAATTTAGAAAATGAGGGGAAAATATTTTAAATGTATTTCCAACCAATGAAAATTAATTTCCATTCTCGTGAATAAGATACAAGCCTTTGCAAACTCAAAAATAGCTACCTACGCTCATAGGGTCATAAATTGAGAAATTCTCAACGGAATCACACAAAATTGGTCTCGTTGGAATCGTGGATCCAAGCCCAATGCAAAAAAAAAAAATCCAGAAATTGATGAAGATTTTTTGATGAATTTTAAGGAAAATGAGCCCAATTTTTTTCGGATGTTGGAAAGTGGTTAGAGGAGCATTCAATGAGCATGGGAAATCATTCTTTCATTGTTGCAAGTTATGGAGTACCTTAAGATTGTTTTTGCAGGTCTAAAATAACCAACCACACTCATTTATCATGACTTACAATTAGTGGGAAAGTGAATTTCAGGAATTGCATCCCTTCTCTCTCCCTACTCTCAAAATTCTATAAATTGAAGTGTTGGGCTCATTGTAAAAGAGAAGATAATTTTAGTAGAAAAACTCTTTCATTTTGGTTTTTCAAAGATAATGTGTTGCAAGCATTTGTAGTGGAATCCTTGCACGGTGATCCTGGCCTTTATTTTTCAGTAGCTTAAACTATGCATATCATAAGTAATAGAAGTAATAGAGACAAATATATTGTGTCTATTATACTCTCTTGCATGGATATATTATTATTGTGTGTGCATGGAAATGTGTTTTGAATGTTTTTGTTATATTGTGAAGAACTATTGTCACCCTCTCTAATATGCATTTTGCTTTCATTTTTACACATTGGGGATCGTCCTCAATCCCTTATTTTGGTGCATCACCTCTTTAGTGTAGTTTTATTTCATTTTCATGTTATTTATCTCTCTGTAGTCCCTTGGAAATGGTAGGATAGAGGTAGTCAATATCTTCATTTCAGTAGAGTTAGTTTACACTAGGAGCAGGAAGAAAAACCAACTTTCTCTGTAGGTCTATCTCAAGTAGCAAGTCCCACACTTAGAGATAGTACCCATGTTACCTAGTCACACTATGAGCTCAAGCATACACACTTGTGCAAATCAGAGGGAGTTATGATTCAGTGATAACAGGAGGTGCTCCCTATCCCAAGTAATCTCTATGGGGAGGACCCCCTCAGCCATCACCATCGAGACATTGGAAAACACCCATTGGTCTACTACAAAGGAGGGGAGGAACTGTGACTAGCCTCAGAATGATGTATTTTTTGGGTGCCTTGACTACAAGAATAAGGCCGAGGAGGAGGCAAGGACCATCGTCACGACAGAGAAGCATGATGTAGCATTAACAAAACCCAACTAACAAAGCATGGGGTGCTACCCTAGTGAGCATGAAGATTCTATAAATTTTCAACCTCCAAGCAGACTTTCTTTACCTAGACCTAGATCTGAAGCAACACATGAGTAATAATTCTAGTTTTGGCATACACAAAAAAATCCATGCTAAACAAAGTTTGATTAAAAATAAAATCATTTCTAATCTTCCAAATTTAAAAAATAATTTTAGCACGGAAAATTTTCCACAATTTGTTGAATTTTGTTGGAGGCATGGTTGAGTCCACCAACATAAAAATTCTCCAGGTGAAATATTAATGATGGAAGGGTTGAAATACGAAGTGGATCCACTTCTAGGTGGACTGAGAAAGTGGGAAAGACTAGAACAAATTCATAAGAGGCTTGTAACGCTGAGAAGTAAGACATAAGGGATTAATAACCCCAAGATTGTGGATGCATTTTCCGATTGACAAGCCTTGATAAAGAATGCACCATAAAATGAGCCTTTTTTTGAACAATAGGAGCTTTCCAAATATTATTGAATCTATGCTTCCAGATCCTGTGTGGGGAATTAATATTCTAGGTCTTTTTCAATTTATCAAACGAGATGTGGGTAGGAGAAATAAATTGATAGCCAAACCAGGGTTTGTATCGACTAAAGGGAGTCGCTATAGGCTAGTGACAATCATGTCACCACTAAACCAAGGGAGAAACCCCAATTTTGTGAAGTATATCTTCAGGTATGGAATTCTAATTTTCTTATATAGATTCCTTATCATCATTGTTGAGACCAAATTGTGCTTTGATAAGGACCTAGGGTTTCCAAGAACGAGTAGCCTTCCAGAAAATATCCCCAATCATTTTGATTCCGTGTTTAAAAATTCAAAGGATTTTAACCCATGGGACCTTAAAAAAGGGAACATTGTGGAAATTGATAATGGGATACCACCATAAATAGTTTGAATTAATGGAAATCTTGGTCCTAAAACAATCCCCCACCTAGTTCAAGTGAGGTTTGACTAGTTCCCATGCCTTCTAGATACTCTTCATCACAAATGTTCCTCTAATTTTTCAAGGATTATTTTCCAAAAGGAGACCTTGGCAGATGCAATGACGAAGCATAATTTTCCAAGCCTCAGATCCTTCTAGACCTTCAAAAATCCATTTGACACTAAGAGCAATACCCTACAACTAAGAAATATCTAATTATTTTTTCTAACTTAGCATAAGATGCCTTAGAAGAAACCCAACATGAAGAGTAATAAACATGCGTAGTGATAAGCACCTTGGAAAAAATATGAAACTTACCAATGAGGGAGACAAGTTTAGTAACCCAATAAGTAATTCTTTTCTCAACCCGTTGGACAACATAAGACCAAAAGGTAGGAGCAGCTTGAAAGGAAAAAGGAATGCTCAGAAATTTGAATTAAACCATAGGATGAATCCATTACCAAACACATATTTCAAGCCAAGGGGGTATGGGATCCATAGATTTTCTATAAAATTTTGTTTTGTCCATGGAATAAAAGAACTTGAATCCAAGCAAAAAAATATAGATACTACAGAGTGTCGGTAACAAACTCTTCATTCTTAGTCTGGGTTAGGAAAGAATCATCAGCAAAGTGACCATTGACTTCAAAATCTCGAGTGAACTTCACGCCTTGAATATTGATAACAACGTCCTTCAAGACACCAAAGGGAATTGTCTTTGTCTTCTTACCCATATACAACACATTCAAGGATGGATGTAATGGGGGCCTTACCATTTGATGCCATTCATCTAGAGTGAGGATGTTAACTTTGTACCCGTATTTATTAGAATATTACTCATATGCCATCCATCAACAACTGCATTTAATGTAATCTCCTTGTCATAATCAAGGTCATGGGGAGGAAGGTTAGCATGTAGAACTTGTCTCTCACACTCTCCTCCATTGCGTGGTACCTTCTCACGTAACCATTCTCCTAGCAAGGGAATGATATTCTCTTTCCTGAGCATTCTATATACTTCCCTGACCTCATCCAGATCTTTCTGTGGAGCCTCAACATTCTTTCTTTATTCTAACTGCTTGGACTTCTCCTTTAGGCCCTGGATCTCTCCTTGTAGGCTTTGAATCACATCCATGGTTTCTTGATATACTTCCTTCTGATGAGTAGGGTTTGGATACTTCCCATGTACCACTTCTTCTCTAATAACCAGTGGTCTCTGTGTTGGTACTTCCCTAGCGCATGTAGCATCCACTCACGTCGTTACCAATACAGGTTCTAGTTCTGACTCGCGTGCTACTCTTGGCATCCATTACGAGTCATCCTTCTTTGTGCTTACCATTCCAGCACATTTGTCCTTTCGGTGTTTCTAGCTCATATTCTCAAATATCTTCGGGCTCTCCTCAAACGTGTGCTTCTTTCCACACCAAGAGCGTAGTAATAGGTCTGGGAACTTGTGCTTATAGTGCTTCGTAGAGCCATAGTTGTAACAAGTTCCATTCTTATAGACCTAATGCGTCAAAGTGTTCTGAAAAAAATAATTTCACCATATTGTATGGATTATAATTCTATTCTCAAAGATTTTTTTTTCTCCTAACTCCACTGGGAGCTCTCGAAATAACCTTCAAAATTTTAGCAATTGTTTTGGCTTGTGCACTGCCTAGGCCTATGAACCCTAATTTTGATGAAACTACCCCAACTTTTCTGAATCCTTCTAGAATATTCATGAATCACTTACATGATGTCGCTAGGCCTTTAAATCACCTCCATGTATGTTTTGGATTTTCTTCTCTTCTCCATGGGGTTGATCCAATATTAAGAAGGCCAGTAATAGCCCTTACCACAACTACCTAAAGCTTGAAACTTTTAATGAAATCCTAAAATCACCTAGGGGGGAATTAATGGACTTTCCTAAATCACCTAGGGGGATGAGATAACATTAATTGAGAGGTTACTTGGACTGACTGGACAGATCCAAGGTCCCTTGGAATGGTAAGTCTTGAACAAATCAACACATGGGTATAGTTTCCATGCTTGGAAATTGTTAATTTCCTTGGTTCACATTTGTGTGATAATAGGATCAATGTTGTTACGCCCCGCATCCTATAGAACAAGATAAACTTCACTTGGGCTATCAAGTTATAGGATTTGGCATAAACCAAGTTGCTACAATATGTGCTTGGTGAATCTACATTCAAAGAAGATTGAGCTTATGTTGCACCAGATAGGAAAGTGGATTTTTTTCTACACATTGACTCAGTGCCAGCATCACGAGTTCATTGATGGGATGCATTGAGATAAGGATCCAAACTAAAAGGAAGCGAGGTTAAATCTAAACCGCATCTTCAAAAAAATTCACACAAGGATCCCTTACCAAATCCATCGACAAGATCATGGTGATTCATGTGACATATGCAGATTTAGACTGCCTGGGTGGCACTCGGGCCAGTTTTGCATGAGTGTAGACACCAAATTCGTGTCTTACGACCCCTTGTGACCCGCATCCCATTTCACAACCTAACCTCATTACCTAAACCTTACACAATTATTTATTAATTACCTCATAATTGATAAATCCACATCGCCTTACCCGCCACCTCACTTGGCCACCTCACCATGACCTAGCCCTAACCCTAAACTAACCTAATTAGGACCCATGACTTGGTCTAGACTCACATCCATAACTAATGCCTCCTTACTCGCACCCAAAGCCGACCTTCTAGCCACTTGACCAAGCCCGCAACTGATCCCTCGGGAGAAAAACAGGGAAGGTGGGCTATTTTACTAAAAATAGCCTACTTTTTCCTAACCGATGCCGGTTCCTACTCGACCGCCGTCGGTTACGCAACCGCCATCGGTTCCCTGTAAATGGGCTTCCCAAACCAAAACAACGGATCGGAATTTCATTTTGGAGATCAGTCGAAGGATTTCTGGATCAAGCGAGGGCATTGCGAGTGAGGAACAGAGTCCAGATCTTCACTTGACCAAGCAGAGACGAGTGAAAATACTAGACGTGTTTACAGCAAAGGAGATCAACTTGCACCTTCGTAAAAACCAGTAAGTTACATCTTGCATGTCCTCCATTATAACATTTCTTATGCTTTTGGAATTACAGTCCTCCCAAATCCATTTCTGAATCCATTATCCAACGTACCATTGCCTCTAACTATCATTCTTTTGCTTCTAACCATCCCATTTCCTAATACTATCCAAAAACCAGCCATTACAAACACCACAACCAGCCCAGAAGATCCTAGAACCCACCGGTATCGGTTATCAGTAACCGCCATCGGTTATAGGTAACCGACATCGGTTCCTTTGATCAAAACCAGGAAAAATAGCCTTTTCCCTACCCAGTTCAGCCAAGCAATTTAATTGATATTTTACAGTCTTTTGTGTTAATTCACGTTAGCAGGGAAACTGACCACCTTCGAAAGGAAGTTTTACATTTCCTGGGCCCAAGGCAGTTTCCTCATTTATTGTTTAATCAAATCTTGTGGTCTTGTGTTCTTATTTGCAGGTAGTCCTTCCCAGACAAAAAGGAGTTCTCCGCAGTCAACCTGATCTTTCTCTACGGTACGCGCACATTATCTCGACATTCTACAGGTATTCCTCCTAACCCTAACCTTATCTGTTTCTAAAAGGAACGAAGCATTTCCGAGTGAAACATTTTGGCACGCCCGGTGGGACCCATTTTGGGTTTATCTTTATTTCTTGCTTGCTTTCATATAGGGAGCATACTTGCTGTTTTCTTCTTCTAGAGATATTCACAAGGTATTTTATTATTCTGGTAAAAAAAAAAAAAAAGAAACATTTTGTTTTTGCATCTTGCATTAGTAAAAGTCATCTCTTTTGCTTCATCGAATATCACTTTCGATTTGGGTTTTAAAACACATGCATTGCATTCCTGCCTGTTGTTTTTCAATTCTAGTGAACATAGATTAAGTAACAGGTCGTACACGTGGGGGTGATATCCACGGTATTGACAGGAAATTAATCTTACATTCACTGCACAACACATACCGAATCACTTCACAATTGACACAACAGCTCAAACATCCCCCCTTTTTCCGCGGTATTCCTCCGCCCGATTGAGGTAACCTTATAAGCCAAAACAACTTGACATTTCCCCTAAGTCTCTTGTTTAGGATTCTGACATCATTCTACGTCTAAAGGCATAAGCCCACAATAATTAAAATTAACCCTAAGGTTAATCTCTGGATTTGCGTGTGCATCTTGCTTGTTTGCTGTTCTGTTTTCTCTGTCATACTCTGTCTTTTGTGATCAATAAGTTGATAAATATACTCAACGTTGCTAAAAATCAAATTAGCAGCCCTTTGTATCTTCTTATCCTAGATTTTTGACACCGGCATCGGTTAAGAGACCGACGTCGTTTCCCCTGTGACCGACAGCGGTTAGTAAACCGATATCGGTTACTGTCTCCATCAGCCCCTGACAAACCAGCAACTTGCCAAATTCATCATTCTGGGGTTGTTTTTGTTCTTGATAGATTGAAACTTTACCGTGAACTACTGTCCATGGTTGTTATCACTCGAAAGCAAGCCGCCGCCATGGTTTCACACGCTTGCTCTGTTTCTTTGCCTGAATCACCCCCTTCACCTTCTGTGGGGAATCCTACTGATACCAGTGAGGTTCCTAAAATTCCGGTGGGAGATAAGGACTTTGCCAAGTTTCTGGATGCTAATTCCAGCGCTGTACAATACTATTTGTCTCATACCCCTGACCGTACACCTGATGGTCAGCTCCTTGTAGGTATGCCTATCAGTATAACTGCTCATTTGGCTCCCACTCCGCCTGGTAATACCGCCTTGCTTCCTGCATCTCTAGCCCCGTCTCCCAATCTGACAGCTGCAGAGGTTCATACGACCCCGATTAGCTTTCCTTTTGTTAATCTTGGACCCCACGTATCGTTACCACCAACTGCCCCTACCTCATCTCTTTTGCAGACTGCTCCATTCATGACTTGCTCTCTGCCACCTATCCACACGAGCTTTCCTTCTCAAGCTCCGCCTACCTTTTCATTCCCATACACGTATCCAGTAACCTCAACACCTTATATGGGACATCCCTATTCTGGTGCACCATCATCTCATCCAACCACTGATTTCATCAAACAAATGATGGATAAAATGCAAAATCTGGAGGCTTCGGTTTCGGGAAGTCGTAGCGCCTTGACATACGAACAAGTTTGTCGGGAGCCCATTCACCCTTCTGTCCCCCTTCATTCATATCCTCCTCAATGGGAGTTGCCGAAGTTTACTCGTTTTAATAGTAAGGAGGATCCTCAACAACACTTGCGATCATTTAGACATGCTTGTTATTTGATTGCCCATAATGACGCCTTGTTACTCCGCACCTTCCCTATGTCCTTATCAGGACCCACCCTGGAGTGGTACAGTGCTTTAACCCAGCACTCGATCTTCTCTTTTAACCAACTAGCCCAATCTTTCTTGGATCATTTCTCCATTAACATTGCTAAGAAAGTATCTATCACCGACCTTTATGCCATCCGACAATTTGAGGACGAATCTATCGCAGATTTCGTTGGACGATGGCGGGGCCTTATCAACCAACTTACGTATGCCTTGCCTCAAACCGAACTTATCGAACTCTTTACGCGGGCCTGCGCTAAGCACATCTCCCCTACCCTCCAAATCCAAACTTTCCGTACATTCGACGAGGCCTTTACTATGGCTCGAAAATTAGAAATTCGAGCCTTAGAGGAAGAGAAATTGCGGTTGCGCAACAAGAACTCCACTTTCCGAACTCCTGATTCTACCAATAAACCAAATACCACCACTCCTCACGCGTCCACCTCTTCTAAATCAAAAGGAGCTGTCCACGCGGTGATGGTCAAATCCCAACCACCGTCCAATACTCCACCAAAAACCACCTATAAATACAAAGCCGAACCCATCAGCTACACTCCCTTGGGAGAAACCTATGGTGTGATATTGGAGAAATTGCTCAAAGCTGGGGCTATCACCTTGCCCCCTGTTAAACCTCACTCTGGGTTTGACTCCACCCGCGCAATACCTTCCTGGTACAAAGAAAATGACTTTTGTAACTTTCACCGCGTAAAAGGACATAGTCATGAAAACTGCAAGATGTTGAAAAACATAGTGCAGGAAATGGTTGACGCAGGGGATATAACACTCGATAATCCTAACGCCCCTGCTAACCGAAATCTGAAAATTTTCAACAAGCCATTCCCGAATCACTCGTCCAGCAGCAACGTGAACCAAGATATCTTAGCTGAGGAGAGTGTTCATGAGATCCATGCAGTCTTCGATTCTCAGCCAAAAGCCTCTATCGAGAAAATTTTGAATCAAGCCTCTTCACTAACACAGGAGCCCGAACCTCCTTTACCACCATCAAGCCAAAGCGAAATCGTTCCTTTACCCATAGAAGAGTTAACTGCCCAGGCTTCCCTTCCCATCAATGAGTCTTCTTACACCACATCCCTACAAGACTGTGAGCGGATGCTATCTAATTTATCTATTTCCCAAACGTCCCCTTCTACCACTCTTGCTACACAAGAGGAAGGCTCACCACTCCTTTTGACATCCTTAGACGAGAAATCTCTTACACTAACATCACCACATTCTTTTAACATGACAGATCTCCTCGAACACGCCCTCCTACCTATTAGTCCCTCATCGCCTAAATCTTTTCAACGACCGGTTGACCTCCTAACATCTATTGATACAGTGCCTCATCTGCCTCCTGTGTCACACCCGCAATGGACTGGAATTACAACCCACCTTTCTTCCGTACCAAAATTACAAATCACACCTGGAGACTGTCATTCCACAGAAGATAGACAGGCCCTATGGGAACGTTTGAGTACCCCTTTTTCTACTCAAATGCAAATGACTGATCCTGATGTCTCCACCATCTACCCGAAGTGCTTACAGAAGCTTAAAATGCCCCTGTTCTCGCCTTCACCCCCCTCACCTCTACCAAATGCCCCGTCCACTTCTATCAACTTAACCAGATCTTCCCCTACGCTTGGGACCTCACCAATGCCCAGTCTAACACACCCGCCTAAGCGACTCGATCTATCCAAAAATAAATCCGTTCCGCCACCTAGGAGACGAACGCAATCCGGGCCTCTATCACAATTAAAACCCTCATCGTCACACCCACCTTCCATATTGGGACCTCATCCCTCCACATTACACCAATATATCATACCTCCTTTGTTTTCTGCAAAACGACCTACGCCTTCTACACCTATACAGAGATCAAAGGGTATCACAACATCGTTACCCCGCGTATCCGGTCCACCTATCAACCCTAAACCAATCCCATCATCAAAGGATTTATTTTCTGTCACTCCCCTTTCTCCGTGGTTGTTTCCCGCTACCACGCCATCTGTAGCCTCATCATCTAACCAGCTGAACGTAACTTCTGTGTCCAAGAAACCACGTTTAGTGAAAAACATGTGTCAGCACCCCTCGGCTAAACCATCACCCATACGAACTAAACACGCCCAAACATTACCACAACCCACACAATCAATACCCTCATCCTCTTCCGATTTTGACCCACTCAAAGGATCTTACGCCAAAATCCTTGCTATGTTGGTGGAGAATGCGACCATTTCCCTACCTCCACTTAGACCTTATGACCCGTCTAAACCCCGACCTATGGGTTACGATGAGTCTAAAATCTGCGCTTATCACCGCACACCAGGACATGATGTGGAGGGATGCAAAGCTCTAAAAACCCTCCTTCGTCAGTCACCTCTCCCGGATAGAAAGATTAAGAAAGACAACTTACGAAGGGAGAGACCTCTAGCGTCAATTCCCTCTACTATATCATCTATCCCCGCCTCACCAAGATCTATCATTATTACAACCCCACCTCTTGAAGACCATGAATTATCCCAACCATCTTCCTCATCTCAGATCTACGAGATTAATATGATTAGTGTCGCTACTCGAGGACAGAAAAACAATGGGAAAGCGAAAGAAAACACACCTGCGGCATCTCTTTCTCCTTCAACCATCCCGATTACACCACCACCTAAAGTGGTTATTCGCGGACCCGCCTATCCCGTCTCTAATGGAGTTGCCCACCGAACCATGATCAAACAGCTTCATCAATCGCCCGTAAAAATGACACTATATGATCTCATTCAGACTTCTGAATCTCATCGACAAGCTCTCGTTGAGATCCTTCAAGGGATAGAGGTTTTACCCAACGAAACCCTGCCCGTTGCCTCCATTCTAACACCCAATCACGTTGCCTCTCTCACCAAACAATCCATCTCCCCCACCACTTCTGTCTCAAAACAACAAGCCGCTGCAGTTAGTTTCTCAGAAGATGAAATTATCGACTTTGGTGCAGAAGACCCTGACCCTGCCCTTTTCATTTCCGCTTACGTCCGAGACATTCGAGTACGTCGGGTTATGATTGACGGGGGCGCTAGCCTAAACATCATCTCTTCAAAAGCCTTCCAACAAATGAACATCCCTTCTAGTTGCATGTGTGCCAACCCCATCATGTTGCGGTCATTCAATGACGCTATTACTTCTACCTTAGGCACCGTGATCCTCAACATTCGCGTAGGCCCACGTACTTTACCCGAACTCTTCTATGTCCTTGAAGGAGAGTTCCAATATAATATATTGCTGGGTCGTCCTTGGATCCGAGCCATGGGATGCGTTCCCTCAACATTACATCGATGCATAAAATTTGAGTACGAGGGGAAGTCCTACACTGTAAAAGCTGATCCTCCCCCCTTCAAAACTTGCAATATGTTATACCGCCCAAACGATGTGCTTATACCAATTAAGACACCCATACATTCAACCCAACCATCCTCTTCAAATGTACCTCAACCATCCACCTCAACTGCACCTACGCCTTCAACTGATGAAACCACCGTCGCACAAACCACTTCTCTTCCCGCAGCTAACATCCCAACCTCCGACCCCTTAGTAGATGTTTTTCATCGCCTCACGCTGGGGGAGTACCGCCTATATAACGTTAGTTCTTTCCCTACCCCGCAGGAGTACGGACAATTACATGCGCATCCCACCTACGACCGTCGCGTGGGGGAGGTAATCTCTTACGGACCACCCCATTGCCGCACTAACCTAACGTATGGGGGTGTTGACGCATCCTCCATTACCCCTGAACCTCCTCTTGGTGTGGTTCCCTTCCAATCCGATTTTCAATACTTGACAAATCGTCGTTTCGCCCTCACCTTCTTGACTCGCTGTGCGTGGAAAGGCTTTGGTTTTGGCCTTTACGAACAAGGCCGACATACACTCATTCCCGTGACCACACGCAAACATAATGATCGAAGTGGTCTCGGTTTTTCCAAAACACCTACACAGGAGACACCTCCTGTCAGCTGTATCCTGGAAGAGGAAGACGTTGCCCCTACCGAACCATCATCACCCACTTTGCCATCATCACCCACAGAATCGATGGACCCTGAATCTATCCCTCCTAACTTTTTTTTTTCATAAATGCTATCTTCATAGGTCCTCTCACTTATCAACGCGATAATGAGGACCCATCTTCTCTTCCCCTTCTGTATCCAGACATGATCGAAGAGGATTCGCCTTTGATTAATGTTGTTGAATGCCAGGATGACGACTCCATCCTCACTTACCTGGGCGCGGATGATTCTTATATTCAACGCGCCCTACCATCTGAAACCCAAACTATGCTGAACGAATCTACTATAGAAATCAACATCCACACGGAGGAAGATCCTCACATAGTGAAGATTGGACAATCCCTTAACACCTCAGAACAAGCCGCCTTTTCTACCTTTCTCCGTGCTCGCAACCAAGCTTTCGCATGGTCTTACGCTGACATGCCAGGAATTGATCCTACCATTGCCGTCCATAACATCACCCTAAACCCCGATTCCAAACCAGTCAAACAGAAATTGAGAAAAATGCATCCACGCATTGCTCTCTTGGTCAAAGAGGAGCTCCAATGACTCCTTTCTGTTTCCTTCATCTTGCCTATTGACTATCCTCAATGGATTTCTAACATCGTACCTGTCACTAAAGCGACAGGGGGACTTCGGATATGCACAGATTTCCGGGATCTTAACCTTGCTTGCCCCAAGGATGACTTCCCTCTCCCAAGTATTGATCAACTTGTTGATCTCACTGCGGGCCATGAAATGCTTTCTCTCATGGATGGCTTTTCAGGATACAACCAAATTTTGGTTGCCCCTGCCGATCAACACAAAACTGCCTTCATAACTCCTTGGGGAACCTTCTGTTATCGTGTCATGCCATTTGGCCTTAAGAATGCTGGTGCTACCTATCAGCGGGCTATGACCTACATTTTTCATGACATTATGCACACTATCCTTGAAGACTATGTCGACGATCTTCTCGGCAAGTCTAAACATCGTAGTGAACATCTCGATGTTTTAACCATTATTTTTGATCGCCTGTTACAATATTCTGTCCGCCTTCAACCGAAGAAATGTGTCTTTGGTGTTCTTTCGGGAAAACTTCTTGGCTTTATCGTCTCTTTGCGTGGCATTGAGGTCGATCCATCTAAAGTAAAAGCTATCCTAGAAATGCCCCCACCCAAAAACCTCAAACAATTGCGTAGTTTGCAGGGTAAACTTCAATCCATCCGGCGTTTCATCTCCCAACTCTCGGATCGATGTCACCCTTTTCATCACCTTCTAAAAAAGGATGTTGCCTTCCAATGGAGTGAGGAGTGTCACCAAGCCTTCGAAGCTCTCAAAACGTATCTCTTGCAGCCACCCGTGCTTATCCCACCCCAGGACGACCGCCCTTTCTACCTTTATCTTTCCGCCACTGACCATGCTATAGGAGCTATGCTCGCACATCGAGACTCGGCACGCCGAGAGCAGGCCGTTTATTATATAAGTCGTACCCTCGTGGATTACGAGACTAGGTATACACATGTAGAAAAATTGTGCCTGGCCCTATCATTCGTCGCCACCAAACTCCGACATTACCTCCTGAATCACAAAACTTTCGTCATCACCAACACAGACCCCATTCATTATATGTACGCCAAACCACACCTAAACCAACGCATCGCTCGATGGCTCATGCTCCTCGCCGACCTTGACCTTGAGTTTATACAACAGAAATCAATCAAAGGACAAACTCTTGCAGACCAACTTGCGGAGGCCCCTCTACCTGGGGAACAATTTACCAATTTTACCTTCCCCGACGAACTCATCGCCACTCTTTCGCTCGGAGAAGAGTCGTATCAAATGACCCTCTTCTTCGATGGATCTAAGTGCCAGCGCGGCGGAGGAGCCGGCGTTGTTCTCATCCCTCTTGACGCTGAACCTATGCCTCTTTCATTCCGGCTTGATTTCCCCTGCACTAATAATACAGCGGAATACGAGGCCCTTGTTCTGGGTCTCCAAGTTGCGATACACTTAGGCATTAAATCTATCAATATCTTTGGTGACTCTCAATTGGTAGTCAATCAAGTTATGGGCAGCTACCAATGTAAAAACGAGGAACTTCAGAAGTACAAACACCACGTGGAATCACTTCTAACCTTATTTACTCACTATTCTATCCAAACCATTCCCCGCTCCACTAACAAATTTGCAGATACTATGGCTTGCTTAGCCTCGCAGATTCCCGCCGCACCAACTGACTCTGAATTATTCGTTGTGGTCCAGCAACTTTTTGCACCATCCTATTCAACCCCGGTAGTTTGCATGATAAATACTGTGTCTACTAATTCGCAGGATACTTGGTACCACCAATTTCACGACTACCTTACAATCTCGGTTCTCCCACCTGACCTTACTAGTAACGGAAAACGTGCTTTTCTTAAAAGTGTTTCGCGTTATGTTGTCATGGGAGGACTCCTCTATAAACGTGGCTTTGATGGCATCCTCCTTCGCTGTCTGACCAACGCTGAGGCCACTCATACCATCCAACAAGTACACGATGGGATTTGTGGTGGACATTTTAGTGGCCTTGCCGTGGCTAAACGAATCCTTCGCCTAGGTTATTATTGGCCTACTCTCAATAACGACTGCTACGAATATGTTAAGCGCTGTGTCATGTGTCAACAACATGCCAATCTTCAACATACTCCTAGCCACCCGCTACAAGTCGCTCGTGATCTTTGGCCTTTCTCACAATGGGGTTTAGACCTTATTGGTGAGATTCACCCGACCTCTTCACAACGTCACCGTTGGATAATCACAGCGACCGAATATTACACAAAATGGGTGGAGGCCATCCCACTCATTTCAATCAAAAAAGAAAAAATTGTCGAATTCATTAACCATCACATTATCTGTCGTTTTGGTATTCCTCATCGCCTAATAACAGATAATGGTAAATCTTTCAAAAACAAGTTGTTACAAAACCTTTGTGACAACTTTGGTATCAAACTTAGTTTCTCATCACCTTACTATCCGCAGGCCAATGGTCAGGCTGAATCTTCTAATAAAACTCTAACCAAAATCCTCATGAAAGTTGTCAATGAATCTGGAAGAAATTGGCACGATCACATCCCCTTTGCCCTTTGGGCTTATCGTACTAGCATTCGTACCTCTACTAATGCCACACCTTTTTCTTTGGTATACGGTACCGAGGCTGTTTTGCCTCTCGAAATACAAATACCCTCCCTTAGAATATCTCTTCAGGATATTCTCACCAACGATGATTTCCGCCAAGAGCGGTTAGCCCAATTGGAGCTTCTTGACGAACGACGTCTTACAGCTCTCGATCACCTTCAAATCTATCAAAAACGCATCAAGCGTGCTTATGATAAGCGACTTCATGAGCGTACCTTTAAGGTTGGTGATCTTGTCCTCAAAGAGAATCAACATGTCACCAAACTAGAAAAGAGCAAACGTGGAAAATTTGCTCCCAATTGGATTGGGCCTTATATAATCACTCACACCTATGGATCAGGCACTTATCGTTTAGCTTCGCTTAATGGTAAACCTGAGCCTGAACCCCTTAATGCCTTACATCTTCGCCCATTCTACTGTTGAATCTAGTGTTATATCACTTCTTATCTACCTACTGCTCGTCCCTTGAGCTCATTTACCGCTACATACACTTTGTTTTCTATATCTCTAAATAAAATCGAAATCACTTCGCACCTCCCCTTGATAATGCCTTCCCCTTTTTTAGTCTAGTCCATGACTTCAAAGTATTAAAATAAGCCGTATTCTTATGGGATTTTCTTGAGTCAAACTTCCTACTAAACTAGATGCTTCACGCCAAAAGAACATCTAGTCATCTAAAATTAAATATAGACTGCTCCCTCGAAGGACAGCTATATGCCAAACTATTGCTGCTACTATAAATAGACTGCTCCCCTGAAGGACAGCTATGCACTAAAATCATCTCTGCTACTATAAATAGACTGCTCCCCCGAAGGACAGCTATACACAGTCAGCCTTTATCAGAAGCTTCTCGCATTGATCAGCTTCGTGAAGACCTCAAGAATAAAACAATCAATATCCCTTGTAGACTTCCCGCATCGATCAGTCTACATTCAATAAAATAAAAGCCTCATTCAAAAGAACTTTTTGGGTCATGGACTTGTCTATTTAGGGTAGGTTCTCTTTCGTTGTAACAAGTTCTTTGTACCTCAGCTATATCATCCACATCACCTCACCATTTGTTTCAACTCAAGGGACGTAACGTACACCTGATATATTGTGATCATACAACTCTTTTCAACTATGGACTTCTCGTCTATGCACGGCACTTAGGGCTTCAGGCTCGTTCTACGTTGTGTGGTTTGTTTAGCTCTTTTCACCTACGGAGCACTCTTTCCGCTTTGCCTCGCATCTAGAATTGTGTGTTGATCTTAATCAGGACACTATTCCCTACTACTTGGGTATGCTAACCTTTGCTTTACCTATACCTACACCAACAACATTATCCTACCAGCACCAACAACATTACCCTACCAACATCAAATTTTTTTACCAAACGACAAATTGCCTAAACCATACCAAATTGCCTAAATTCACCCCTCCCTGATCCTAAGGGAGAACTACATCGGTCTGAGGCCCTTCCTTGCTTTGTGCAATGGGCTATGTAGGCAGCACTTCGGAGACATGGGGTCTCCCAAGGTTAGCTCGACCATCCCCTACCATAACCTATCATGTGTGGTAAATATAAATATTTTGGTGTATTTCTATTTAATCACATTCCTCTTTGATCCTTTTTCAAAACACCGAAAGTCAAAACGACAACATTCTTATTATTATAACGCAAATCAACATACATATCTCGTTTTATTTAGATGTTAAACAAATACATCTTCTATATCATCGACACGCAGGTCGGTACTCTTATTTATCCTCATACCTTGCTAACATTTATTTAGACCCTCACGCCTCATCCCGACCTAGGTGATGATCGTGATCGTCGACCCCTCTCGCCAGGCCTCTCTGTCCTCAAAGGTACCGCGGCTATTGGTACCGCCCACTGATCTGCCAATCTCTCCTGTAACATATGAATACGCCCTCTCGCATGGAGAACTCCAGCCTCTAGTCTCGCCGCCCGTGACTCCGCAACCACTAACAATCCTCTTGTCTCATTCACCTGCGTTTGGAGCTGCTGAACCAAACGCTGCAGACGATCCCTCTCTGCTGTAATCACCGCTATGTCAGGGCGCTCACGTACACCTCGCAGTTCTGCTACCCACCATAATCTATAGGCCTCTGTCATTCCTGCATCCATTACACTGCGATCGGCAGCTATCTCCTCGGGCCCTTCTGGAGGTGTTGGCCGGGGTGGTGAGAATGCTGCCTCGGCATCGATCCTCATATATGGTCTATAAGCCTGTGGTATGTCCTGCACAAATCCAAATTGTCGCCGCACGCGATCTATAGGAATCCTCTCATATTCACCTGGCCTGTGCCCCGCGATCCACCTCAATCGCTCTACACCTCTCAACTCCTCAGCTATGTTCTCGGTTACCATATAGTTCCCGTAGGGCCTCCAACAGATATCCGCAACCGTCAACCTCTCCCATACCTGCCTGTAATACTCAATGTCACCCGGCACGGCCTGAGATCTTGCCTCTTGTTCTGTCTGGACCCATCGTCGGAATCCCAACCTCTGTACTCCGGTCTCTCCTGCCTGGATGGATCGGCCTATTGGTCGCACACAAACAATGTGCTCATAGGCCCAACAGTGTAATAAGTATGAGCAATCCAACGTTGTCCTGTGATTTCGCCTACAAGCCCATAAACCCCTGTATAGCTCCGCCAAATATGCAGGTGCCCATGCAAAAGTCACGTTCCTTTCTATCATCTCCCAAATAACACCCATCAATGCCTTTGGAAATCTTCCCCCTTCTGCCCTCGGTAACGCATAATACCCTACCGCTATCATTAAAATCACTGCTAACCTTGTCTCCTCAGGGTGTGCTGCATACATTACCCCATATGTGAATGACAAACCTCGCTGTGTTAAGTCCCGTGCATATGGACCAAACACTTCTGTTATCGCTGCCCGCCCCGCGCTAGGTAGTGCCTGATATACTGGTTCTCCTGTAATAGGGAGTCTCAATATACGAAACACATCTTCCAAAGTTACTGTCATTTCACCTGTTGGCAGATAGAAGGTATTTGTCTCAGGATTCCATCTCTCAATCAGCGCCTGTAACATACCATGGTTACGTGCGATTCGGGAATAATAACGGATTCCACTTAACCCCAAACGATTTATCAATGTCCATTCCGCTGGTGTTACATCCGCTCGGATTCGCGACAACAGCGCTGGCACACTATCATTCATCCTCAACCCTGCCTCTGCCTGCATACACCAAAACAACAAACAACCATTCAATCCATTAGGGTCTTTTTCAAACATTCTGGAAATTTCTCCAGTAACCGGTACCGGTTATACATAACCGATATCGGTTGAATAACCGATACCGGTTCTCCCTAACCGCTACCGGTCACTGTCAATTTTATACACCTTCCCTAAAAACAACCACCTACGACAATAATTTGCTCGTTTATTCGTTTTTATACATACAAACATACCTGGAACCCCTGATTGCCTACCCTGTAACACTTACCTCACCTGCAACCCTTGTTATCATGTTTTCTTTCTCATATCTACCCACCTACTCTCCCCCATCTTATTCACGAAACATGCAGTAGTCAAATCACAAACAAAACAATACCTCTTGGGTTGCAGCAGCTTGAGGTGGCCCTTGTCTTCCCTCATGTCCTTGCCTGCTGGATGCTTCTCCTCGTTCTGCCATGATCACCACCCTTTTCAACTTTGTCTTTCTGCCTTCTGAACCTCGGATCACATTTACTTTCCTTGTCTCTTTTCTCCTTCTCACCCAAATCTCTCATGCAAATACCTGTCTCAGTCGTCAAAAAGCGTCGCGTTCGCGTATTTAACCTCTTGCATGGCTCTAAAATTAAAACTTAAGTTGCCACCCTAGCTTTTCTATTTTTAGAAAAGCTCATACCTAAATAACCGGTATCGGTTACTTAACCGATATCGGTCTATTAGATACCGATATCGGTTCCTTAACCGATATCGGTTACACACCTATCTTTTCTCAACAGCGTTCTTTTCTTCATTTCTCACCTAAATTTTTGTCGCGCCCGCCTCTTTTCCTGCATAAACCACACAATTTACCACATTTTGTTCATCCACCACATATAACATTACATTTTCATTAAATATCATTTATTTTACACAAATACACAAACCATCAACTACGGATATCAAGAAACTATCAATCTATACATCATTTGGATCCAACTCATCAGTTACATATATCACAATGTCACAAAACCACCAATTCATCACATAACCTGACATTCATATATACGTACAAACAAACAAAAACATCAGCATCATCCATCTATCAACATGTCAATTAAACTCATCACACATTCTATCTATTACCAGCCATTAACCACATATTTCAACACATTTTGAACACTGCATGTGGATCAAAACATCGTCTCTATATATATACAAATTTTCAAAAATACAATGTGCCCTACATCGGGGCCTCTGTGATCTCATACAATACCAAAGCCGGCACGCAGGCCGCAATACCTACCAAAAATCTCGACTCGGCTCGCAGGCCGGTCTCTCATATCAAAAATATACTCGGCTCGCAGGCCGGTATCAAATATACAACCCGTACTCGGCTCGCAGGCCGGTATATAATAAATAAATGAATCAAAACAATGAATAAGTGTAGGCACGCAGGCCTCTATCAATACAACCGGTTCGCAGACCGGTGCCCATGTCCCTATACAAAACCATGTCGGGGATCTATCAGCTCTCCCCACCGCCCTCGGCACCTCTCCCCGCTGGTCCCTGTGGTGCCTCTCGCCTCCTGCCTGTCACGGACACGCCAGCTGTGGCTGCTCCTCCCTGAGATCTCTGGCTGTGCGAGGTCTCTGCTCTATGAGCTGCATATGCCTGATACTCGACTCCGGTACTATCAAGAATATCCTGATAATATCGGGCCTCTGCTCTCACCTCCATATAGCGATCTCGCGCCACTGAAGGAACTGGGGCTGGTCCCCTGGCACCTAACACCAATACCCCCTGAGCCTGTACCTGCACCTGTGGCTGTGGTGCTGGTGGTGGTGCTGCCTGTGCCTGTACCTGCACCTGTGGCCGTGGTGGTATCTGGGGCTGTGGCTGTGCTGCTGCTGGCACGGCTGCCTGTACCTGTACCTGCACCTGTGGCTGTGCTGCTGGTGGTGGTGCTGCCTGTGCCTGTACCTGAGCCTGGGCTAGCTGCCCCTGTAAGACCCCTATCTGTGCCTGTGCAGCAGCCAACTGTCCCTGTAATAGCTGCACCTGCCCCCGGAGCTGATCTCTCTCTGCCGTAACTGCAGCCAAGTCTAGCTGCGCAGGCGGTACTATCCTCGCTGCTCTCTGCCCAGCCCACCATACCCTGTATGCTCCCGTGCACCCGGCATCATCCACACCCTCACCTGCTGGTCTCTCCGCTACCCAGTCTGGATCCCAAGGCTGTGGCGCTGGCAGTGGGGCCTCTACATCATCCCTCCTGTACTGAGGGAAGGGAGGTGGCTCGTCCTGTCGCAGCCCCATCTGCCTGCGTACCCTCTCTAGGGGTATCCGCTCGTACTCTCCCGGCCTCCGTCCTGCTATCCAGAATGTATACTGGATCAGGCGCAGCTGTACGCGGGCTCCTCTGCCAGGCTGGTGACCTCTGTAGGGTCTCCATACAATGTCTACTGCTGTAAGGCCCTCTAGCAAGTGTCTATAATAGACCACATCCCGACCTGCAACAACTGCTCGTGGCTGGCCCACGACCCCCAACCACCTCTGAAAGCCATATCGGTATACGACCTGTGGCCCTGGCTGCTGGGGTAGCCCTACTGGCCTGATGCATACGATGTGCTCGTATGCCCAACAGTGCAACAAAAATGTAGAACAAATACCAAATCGCCTCCTCCGGCGATAGCCCCATAACTCCCTGTATAATTGCACCAGATACACTGGTGCCCATGCAAAACAGGTGTGCTCCTCCACCATCTCCAGCAGCACCCCCATCAATGCCCGTGGGAAGCGGCCTCCCTCTGAATCCGGGAGGGCGAAGCAGGTGATCCCTATCATCATCAACACGGCAAGCCGTGTCTCATGTCTGTGTGCGCGGTACATATCACCATATCCAATGCTCGCGCTATGATACGTAAGAAGCGCGGCTGCATCCCCAAAAACCTGCAGTATGCTATCCATGGCAGTCTCTGAATCTACCTGGAAAACGGCCTCTCCCTCGATCGGTAGCCGCAGGATGCGATACACATCCTCTAATGTGACGGTCATCTCCCCGGTCGGCAGATGGAACACATTGGCCGCCGGATCCCATCTCTCGATGAGGGCGACCATCAGACTGTGATCTCTCTCTATCGCTCTGTACCTCTGGACCCCGCCGAGTCCCACCTCGCGCATGATGGCCCAATGCGCCGCAGATATGTGTGGCCTCATCCGACTCAATAGTGGAGGCATCCTATCACGCATCGTCAACTGCTGACGTGCCTGCAAAACCAACCCACATTCTTAGACCCACTCTTTATTATAACATCTACTTTACCATCTAAACCCCCTTTTGTAACACCCAAAATCTAACCCCACACCTCACCCTTCTCCACCCCAACCAACTCAACCCAACCCACCCACTCAACCACCCAACCCACAAAAACCTAGACCCTAAACCCTAAACCCTACACAACCAACTCAACCCACCCCAACCCAACCCAACCCACAACTCAACCCAACCCACCCACTCAACCACCCAACCCACAAAAACCTAACCTAAACCCAACCCACACCCTAACCCAACCCACAACCCACCCCACCCTAAACTCAACCCAACCCAACCCACCCACTCAACCCTAAACCCAACCCACACAACCAACTCAACCCACCCCAACCAACTAAACCCAACCCACCCACTCAACCACCCAACCCACAAAAACCTAGACCCTAAACCCTAAACCCTACACAACCAACTCAACCCACCCCAACCAACTCAACCCAACCCACCCAACCCAACCCAACCCCACCCACAAAAACCAACCCTAAACCCCCAACCCACACCCTAAACCAACCCCACCCAACCCACACCCCACCCACTCAACCACCCAACCCACAACAATCCCCCACCCATCCCAACCCCACCGATACCGGCCGATGCGCGACCGACACCGGTTTCCCCCAAACACAACCTTACCATCTTTTTTCGACCGATGCCGGTCGCCTAGTGACCGACATCGGTCACTGTCTCCTGCCCGAGCCGAACCCCCGCGCGGCCCCCAAAAACCATTTTTCACCTATTTTTACCCATCTACCCACCCAAACACCCCCAAATTTTACACACCTAGCCGCCTTACCCTATCTTACCTATCTACCCTCTCTCTTTTTCAAATTACGTCTATTTTACTCCTCATTTCCTAAAACAACTAAATTCCTACCCAAACCCCCAATCTCACTTAATACAACCAAATGCATAAAATAAAGAGTTTAGAACCTACCGGTACGACGACACGTCGTCGTGGTGGGATGGGTGGTGGCGGTCCAGCTGGTCCAGCCCCTCCAGCTCCTCCTGCCTGTGCCATGGCTCCAATCCTGATCTGCTGGGTCCCCGGCCAATCACCTGCTGCCTCCTCAACTATTCGGGCCCACTATCAACTCTCTCCGCCAATCAAATAGCTCCACCTCACTCAATACCCCTCCAAATCAACTCTCCACGTCAGACAAGTCAATTTGGATTGCAAATAACAAAAGTGACAATGACAGGCCGTATTTTTCTTTTTATAGGTTTTTCGACCTTAACCGATGTCGGTTTCTTTTTTGCCCTAAGAAACCGGTATCGGTCCCTTAACCGATATCGGTCATGCGGAATCGACATCGGTTTGATACCCAACTTTCACCCCATTCTTTGCCGTTCTTTACTCCTTGCCTCTTTTTCACCAATATCGCCTCTGTCCACCTTTGCTGCACAACATTTGTTCACTGGTCCGGCCCGACCTAAGGCCTCAACCTACCAATTGGCCCGACCCAAGGCCTCAACCTACCTATTTGGCCCGACCCAAGGCCTCATTGGCCCGACCTACCAACCTTGGCCCGACCCAAGGCCTCGCCCTACCTATTGGCCCGACCCAAGGCCTCAACCTACCAATTGGCCCGACCCAAGGCCTCAACCTACCAATTGGCCCGACCCAAGGCCTCGCCCTACCTATTTGGCCCGACCCAAGGCCTCAACCTACCAATTGGCCCGACCCAAGGCCTCGCCCTACCTATTTGGCCCGACCCAAGGCCTCAACCTACCAATTGGCCCGACCCAAGGCCTCGCCCTACCTATTTGGCCCGACCCAAGGCCTCAACCTACCAATTGGCCCGACCCAAGGCCTCGCCCTACCTATTTGGCCCGACCCAAGGCCTCAACCTACCAATTGGCCCCGACCCAAGGCCTCAACCTACCAAGGCCTCAAGGCCTCGCCCTACCTATTTGGCCCGACCCAAGGCCTCAACCTACCAATTGGCCCGACCCAAGGCCTCGCCCTACCTATTTGGCGACCCAAGGCCTCACCCAATTTGGCCCGACCCAAGGCCTCAACCCACTTATTTGGCCCGACCCAAGGCCTCGCCCTACCAATTTGGCCCGACCCAAGGCCTCACTCTACCGTTATGGTCTGACCCAAGGCCACAACCCAACAACTTGGCCCGACCCAAGGCCGTATCACTTCCATACCATACCCACAATCAACGTTTTATTTTATCCATCCATCATGTACCTTGTGTTCAATCGAGCTCACCTGTTCGTGTTTTAGCACGATTAGGGTCCTTGACTTGATCTGTCGACCAACTTTGCCTAGACCTAGACCGTGACGTTTATCTCAACCAAACCAACCATTTGGTACTGCCGAACATGCCTAAACGTTCCTGTACCTTACCTGTTATATACCCTGGAGCTACTTCCTATGCCTTGGATACCAGGATTATATCACCCTTGTTTGGATAAACTATCGACCTTTGCCTATACATCGCTGGTTTGCTCGTCAAATCATATACCCTAGTCGTACTGTTGCATTTCAACATGCGTCTGCTTCCTTGGACCTTCCCTACCACCTTACCATCCTCTCTACAACATGTACCCTTTATCAACCCTATCCCTGATTTCCCGTTCACTCCATCGGTGATAGATTTGAGGGGGATTACCTATATCCTTAACATGAGAAACCACTTCATATTATTGTTCGCGCAGCTTTAACAAAACAAGCTACACGACAATAAGGGGCTAATGTAGACACCAAATTCGTGTCTTACGACCCCTTGTGACCCGCATCCCATTTCACAACCTAACCTCATTACCTAAACCTTACACAATTATTTATTAATTACCTCATAATTGATAAATCCACATCGCCTTACCCGCCACCTCACTTGGCCACCTCACCATGACCTAGCCCTAACCCTAAACTAACCTAATTAGGACCCATGACTTGGTCTAGACTCACATCCATAACTAATGCCTCCTTACTCGCACCCAAAGCCGACCTTCTAGCCACTTGACCAAGCCCGCAACTGATCCCTCGGGAGAAAAACAGGGAAGGTGGGCTATTTTACTAAAAATAGCCTACTTTTTCCTAACCGATGCCGGTTCCTACTCGACCGCCGTCGGTTACGCAACCGCCATCGGTTCCCTGTAAATGGGCTCCCCAAACCAAAACAACGGATCGGAATTTCATTTTGGAGATCAGTCGAAGGATTTCTGGATCAACAGAGAGCATTGCGAGCGAGGAACAGAGTCCAGATCTTCACTTGACCAAGCAGAGACGAGTGAAAATACTAGACGTGTTTACAGCAAAGGAGATCAACTTGCACCTTCATCAAAACCAGTAAGTTACATCTTGCATGTCCTCCATTATAACATTTCTTATGCTTTTGGAATTACAGTCCTCCCAAATCCGTTTCTGAATCCATTATCCAACGTACCATTGCCTCTAACTGTCATTCTTTTGCTTCTAACCATCCCATTTCCTAATACTATCCAAAAACCAGCCATTACAAACACCACAACCAGCCCAGAAGATCCTAGAACCCACCGGTATCGGTTATCAGTAACCGGCATCGGTTATAGGTAACCGGCATCGGTTCCTTTGATCAAAAACCAGGAAAAACAGCCTTTCCCCTACCCAGTTCAGCCAAGCAATTTAATTGATATTTTACAGTCTTTTGTGTTAATTCACGTTAGCAGGGAAACTGACCACCTTCGAAAGGAAGTTTTACATTTCCTGGGCCCAAGGCAGTTTCCTCATTTATTGTTTAATCAAATCTTGTGGTCTTGTGTTCTTATTTGCAGGTAGTCCTTCCCAGACAAAAAGGAGTTCTCCGCAGTCAACCTGATCTTTCTCTACGGTACGCGCACATCATCTCGACATTCTACAGGTATTCCTCCTAACCCTAACCTTATCTGTTTCTAAAAGGAACGAAGATTGATTGATGACCAAGGATTTGGTGTTATAGGGGATTAGGGTATATGTAAAAATCTGACCAATACAAAATGCAAGGAGTCAAGAGAAGCCTGCACTAAGGAAATAGCCCTCGCCAAGTCAACCAAGTAGGAAGAGATAAAAAATAAATGGGTTGGTGGCTCGTAATTCCACATGGAACTGAATGGAATGAAGGTTCCTATGAAGAGGTGAAATATACCTGAAAAGGTGGGTAAGAGTGGAGCCAACTCGGCCAAACTGGCTAGGTATAACACATTGAAATAAACAACAACCTCTCACCCTTATGCAAGAAAATAAAAACAAAGTGGTGGGCCCCATGATTTTTAATGACCGAATCCATTCAAATTAGGTAGAAAAATTTAGAACATGAGGGAAAAATAATTAAAATGTATTTCCAACCAACAAAATTTAATTTCCAGTCCTGTGAATTAGAAGCAAACCTATGCAAACTCAAAAATAGCTACATGCACTCATTGGGTCATAACTTGAGCAATTCTCAACAAAATCACACAAAATTGGTCTCATTGGAATCATGGATCTTACATCGATGCACACTCAATAAATATAGAAATTGATGAATATTTTATGATGATTTTTAAGGAAAATGTTCCCAGTTATGTTTGGTTGTTGGAAATTGGTTGGAGGAGCATTCAATGAGTATGGGAAATCATTCTTTCACTACTGCAAGTTATGGGGTACCTTGAGATTATTTTTGCATGTCCTAAATCACCAAGCACACTCATTTATCATGAATTTAAATTGGTGGGAAAGTGAATTTTAGGAATTACATCCCTTCTCTCTTCCTCCTCTCAATATTCTATAAATTGAAGTGTTGGGCTCATTCTCTGGAGGGGAGGTAGTTTTGAGTAGTAAACCACTGCCAAATTTTTTGTGAATCAAATGTGATACAGGCCCTTGTAGTGGACTCCTTGTATGGTGATCTAGGCCCTTATTTTGTAATAGGTCGAATTGTGCATGTCAATGAAGCAATAGATATAAGTTTGTGGATTTCTCTTCCACTGTTGTGTTTGTTTGCATTCATCTTACAATTTCAAACTCATTGAAAATATATAGTTTCTACCTTATACTCTATAGGGATTAATTATCATTGTGCATGTATGGAATATTGTTGTGAATTTATTTGTTCGAATGCGGAGAACTGTTATCACCCCTTCTAGTTTGCATTTGGCTTCTACTTTTCACACATTGGAAGACTATTCTCATTCCCTCCTTTTATGGTTTATCACTTCTTTATTTTAGGCTTTTTTTTCATGCACTCTCTCTCCCTGGTCCCTTGGAAAGTTAGATTATGGAAGGTAGTTTAGGAGAAAGAACCAACTTTCTCTGGAAGTCTATCTCAAGTAGCAAGTCCCACAACTTGGAGATATTACCCATGTTATCCAATCACACCATGAGCTAAAGCACACACACTTGTGCAAACCATAGGGTGATGTGATTTGGTGATAACACCAACCTCAAAAATTACCATCACGTTGGAGAACTCCTATGACCTCTTTAGTTACAAAATTATTTTGAAAAATAAGTCAACGTTATTGAACAATTAAAGCTATAAAGTTTCTCAAGACACATAGGGACAAGTATATAAAATAAATTAGCACTTTAGAGAGATAGATACATACTTTGTCACAAACAATGGAATCGGAAATAACTGAAAACATATTTACTAGCTCATGAAACAGATTTCCACAATTTAATAATGGAGACCACCACCACATTATAGAATCATACCATTAATGAGATACAACACACATTCAAAACACAAAAAATCTATATTTCCTTGAAATAAACACTATTTCACTTTCATACACGTTAATGAAAAACTTCATGAAGGCTAGACAACATGATACTCAGATAAAGACATACATTATGAAGACCTGAAATTTCCTTAAAAGAACAATGAATATAAAATTAGACTTGAGGACGTAAAAATATTATGCATTTATTTCTCTATTAATGACTCCAAACACCACTTGATGACAACATGATAGATATAGGACTCTAGCAAACACTTACAATACCACATAACCCAAAAAAAAAAGATTAATACTATATAGACTTAATGAAACTTGAAGATATTACATCACATACCTTATGCCTTTTGAAGTTTCCAGCACTCCTACCTTCTTTAATTTTTCATGAATAGAAGAATGGACAGAATTTATGAATAAATGGCATCCTTCAAAAATAGAAAACATGCTTCCTTTTCCTGAGTTGAACACTTCCTCAATGCCACAAGAATTTTATTTGACAAACCTC
The DNA here is from genome assembly GCA_019776745.2 of Taxus chinensis. Classification (NCBI taxonomy): domain Eukaryota; kingdom Viridiplantae; phylum Streptophyta; class Pinopsida; order Cupressales; family Taxaceae; genus Taxus; species Taxus chinensis. The sequence continues at coordinate 51,819,487 of CM034147.1, forward strand.
ACTAATTAGGCTGAGAATCAGTTTTCTTGACCTCTTTGGCTTGAGAAACCTCCATCTTGACATTTAGATCTACATAGCAATCTCGGATTCGATTATAGGAATAACTCTCTTCTTGAAAACCCTTTCATTTCATGTTTGAGACTTGCTAATACCTCTTGGTTTTCCACCTTGAATAAAAAATCTAGGAATATAACATTTTTTGTAACATTTATGAGACACAAAAAACATTCCTCTTTCTTCTCAGTTCAAATGCACTAATATCTCATCTAAAATCCTGGGCTCTACAACCATACTCACAATCTGAATGGTATTCACCCTTGAATATTCCTACACCATTCCTAAGAGTCCTCATTTTGCAATCTCTAGCTCAATGAATAAAATCATGAAAAACATATCAATAACTATTAAATTATGAACCATACCTCATAGCATTAGTTTTTCTAATGGATTTATACCTTCTAAAATCAATCTTCGTGGTCTCCATCACAACTAATTTTGAACTTGGACAAAATTCATCATCAATTTTTGCATGTTTTCCTTTAAATCATAGGCTTTCTTTTTCATTAGCCTCCCTTTGGGTCTTCAAGATCCCCTCAAGGTTTTTAGAAATATTTACCAACATTTTTACTTATTTAACCTACTAGGTGTACTCTCTAAATATAATTCAAGGGCCTTCAATTTGTCTTCATACCTGAAACAAGATTCCCTTTTCTGCTTTAGGGATTTAGACATATTCTCCACTTGAGATTTAAAATACTTAATGGGTTGATCATGATATTTCTAGATATCCTTTATATTATTTTCATAGGGATTAATCACGAATTGAGCTACTTCATTCCTCCTTACTATAGCCTCAATATCTAAAGACTTACCCATTCCTCATGCTTCTAGGATCTCCTTTAATATGTTTGGAGATCTTCACAAGGACCTCCTCTGATACAAATTATTGGAAACAAAATGGAATAATAATTCTTGATATTCATTCCTATAGTTATTTTTATTTCATTAACCAAACCATATATTCATCAATTATATTTTTTGTATATCATACATAACCATGTGAGCATATTAATGTATGTAGCATCAATCATAAAGCATGAAACAAAGTACACAACACAATAACACCATATATAATTGGGAAACCATCATGGGGAAGAAAACCCATTGAAAATATTCTTATATTACACAAATTAAAGATATTTAGTGAAGCACCAACTTCAGAAAGAACACCAACCCCTAGTTTAGTAGAGCACCAACCCTATAAGGAGCACCAAGGTATAATTTAGTGAAGTAACCACTACAAAAGGATGATATAACACCTGGATATGACCAAAAACCAAATAATTAACATGATGATAATGATATAAATATATTTTTTCTACCACAGCTGATGGAGATATGTAATTCACCTCACAAACCCTTTTTCAAACCCAGGTCTACAAAACTGCTATATCTTCTTCCTTCTCAACTTTTCTTTCATTTAAACCCTTGTATAAATTTTTTATAACCTTCCTAAACCTGAAAAAATATGATTATCCTTAAAATCATACATTCATACCTGTAAAACACTCTCCTATAGTTGACACTTTTCACCCATGCCAGACTACCTCTCAAAATCAGATCAAACACTAGATTTATAGCCTTTTCTTCCTTCTAATAAAAGATACGTCGGCCATAATCATTTTAAAAAACCAATAAATAAAAATGAAATCTCAATAAATTCATAAAACCATTCACATATGACACATATGGGTCATGCATTCCAAAAACCACATCAACTTAACACTTCACCAAAATAGGGTGTTGAAAAACTAGTATAGGAAACTCATATAGTTTGAACCATTGATGATAAATTAAAGACATAAAAAATTAATTAATAGGAAAAAAAACCATCCGTATTCACTATACATTTTAGATAAATCATTAACTCGTCCATCTCTTTCCTCAAAAAACTCAATACTTCAACAAGAACAATATTTTCTTGAAATTACAGCTACCCATATCTTCAAAAATCAACTTGAATGAAATGAAAAATGACCTCACCAAGACTAATTCCATACATAAATGGAAATATATGTGAATAAAATTTCCATAATATATTATAAATCATTCCAAATAGAAGTGGAAGGCCTTCAACAAAGGTAATCTCAGCAAATTACTTTTTAACATGGACTCAAGAACCAACTATGAGGCCAACATACTCCATTATCACAAAAAAAAATTCCAAGATAATAAAAAGAATGGAAAACAATTATAAATTATTCCTTAGTAAACAAAAAATAAAAAATCATGAATAACTTAGAAACATCATTTTACCTCTTATAGTTATTTACACCCTGTTAGAACAAACATCCTCCAAATTTTACCTTCGAAGAACAACTCATAAATTTTACATAACTGGTAGAATAGTAAATTTTTATATATCAATGTAATTAAATATGAACCAGCTTCACAAAAAAAAATTAATGGAGTCCTAAATCCTTATGTAGCTCCTAATATTCCACTTTTACTAAAAGTTCGTCTAAACTGCCCCAAAGACCATTCCTCGGATATAGGGAAAAATTTGCACATTTTAACTATCACCATGACCTATAACATTAATGGAAATCAAGAAAAATCCATGGATATCATAAAGCAGAAATTTATTCTTGACCTCTTTTGGGAAAATTCTCCTCAAATAGTAACTCTTCATAAACAAGCCATTTGAGGTGGGGCCCACATAATATAACGTACTCTATCCTACATTTTGGCAATATGGACGAGTCCTATAAAACATTCAATTATCACTTTAGAAAAAGGAATAAAAATAGACTCTTTATACTCACTCTTATCCAAGTTTCTCCTATTTAGGGTTTTGTTGGGGTTTTAAATCACTTTACCTTCTTAACGATCATTAATAAAAATGTGAAAATTAAACGACCTCATTATTTTTTTGAAACCTTAAGAACTAACATTAAAAGCTATGTAATAGATCTCAAGTCCCAATACAAAGCATATAATCCACAAAAAACATCAAAATCCCTACTTTTCCTAATAAAAACACATTATAACTTACCTGATTTAACCAAAACTTGCACATCTTTAAAAATATTTAACACTTTGAATAGAAAATTTTAATGAGGCATCATAACAATATCCTCTAACTATATTTACTGACCATATGATTTAAATAGCTCTATAAATTTTCAGCTTATCTCATTTTCCCATGCTTACTTTCTTATATCTCACTTTTTCCTTCCTATGGATCTCATAAAAGTATTAAAACACTAAGTACTAACCTAAAAATTACAATACCCATCAGATAAATGGCCACCATGCTGATACCATTCTAGATCATGAAAGATCAAGTCCAAATCTCACATCTCTAACTCATTCTGCATGCTACATGGCTAGAAACAAACCTAGAATGACCTGACTCAACCATTTAACCTTATGAAAACCTTTAAATGACTTATAAGGAATCGAACAATGAATTTTCCTATCTAAAATTTCTTTACGTTTACCTGAAAATAACATAGGAGGTTATGGGTTTGCAGGGAGATGTGGGAAGCTACTGGAGGCATCACTAGCTCTTCGTTATTCCATATTTCTTCTCCATGAATTCTTCTTCCTCTGCAACCTTCTCCAACCTTTCCAGGAGCTTCAATACGCTCTGGTACCAAATTTAAATTGAACAAAAGGGGCGGAATCCTAATTAACTTTATTAAACTCGGTCAACAAATTACATATGAATGAGCTATAATACTTATAGGTATTGTACAATTGAATACAAACAAGAAAATAAGTTGAACAAGTGCAACAATATTCCTGATTACATAAGTTTCCATTTGAGGAAGCACAAGAATAATATTGTTAAAATAATATAACAACACCCGTAATGTTTGAAGAAAAACAATAATATGGTTTATAATTAAGTATAACCATATAAACAATAAATACATTAATTAGTATGAAATGCATAATTAATATATAGGTAAATGATAATTAACCTAACATTATTCCCCTTAATTTTTCATTCTCTCAAGGGATGAGGAGAGGAACTCTCTCAACAACTCAAACTTGTCACGTGCAAGTGACTTCGTGAAGATATCTTCTCGTTGTTCATCTATTGGAAAAAATTGAAGATGGATGTTGTGCTTCAACACATACTCGCCTATGAAATTAACTTGTACCTCAATGTGCTTTATTGTTTCATGAAACACTGGATTATGAACGAGTTTGAGAACACCTTCATTTTCAACATACATGGTGGTTGGTTTGTCCTGTGGTTTTCCAAATCCTTATAGTATGCGAAAATTGCTTCACATATAGCTTCTCCTAAAGAACGATACTTAGATTTTGTGGAAGAATGAGAAACAAAGTCTTATTTCTTGCTTCCCCATGATATTGGTCTAGATCCCATAAAGAACAAAAAATCATGAGGTGGATTTCCTATCATCAATGTTGCTTGCATGATCTGAATCCGAATATCCTGACAAAAATAACTTGTCATTCTTCTTGTATTCTAGACTAAGATCTATTGATCGTTTAAGATATCTCAAGATGCACCTTGTTGTCTTCTAATGAAAAACTTTCAGTTCCTACATGAACTTGGATAGATAGCTTACTACAGAGCTGATATCTGGTCTAGTGTAGGTCAGGTAAATGAGACTCCCAATCAACTGCTGATAGAGAGTAACACTTACTTCAGGAGATGGATCTCGATGAGATAAATGCAATCTATTCTCCATAGGTGTAACAATTGGTGTGCAATCCATCATCCTAAATTTCTCAAGATTTTTCTTGGTATATTTCATCTGAGAAACAAAAATGTGATTCTCTTTCTTCCATACTTCCAATCCAATATAATAATGTATCATCCCAAGATTGGTCATGTCAAACAATCGATTAAGATCTTTCTTCATTGTATTGATCATCCCCAATGAACTACAAGTGATGACTAGATCGTTGACATAGACAATGACAATCACAATCTCCCTCATTTCTTTTCAAGGTAAAGATTGGGATCGTATAGATTTCTAACAAATCCATGTTGTATGAGATGCTTATCAATTTTGATATACCATGCCCGAGGTTCTTGCTTAAGGCCATATAGATATTTCATGAGTTTTCATACCTTTGTTTCTTGACCAGGTACAACATATCCCTCAGGTTGAGTCGTATAGACTTCTTCTTGTAAATCTCCATTCAGGAAGGCACTTTTAAATCCATCTGATGGACTTTCCATCCAAACTATGTAGCTAGAGAAAAGATCATCCTGATTGTTTTGATCTTAGCTATGGGAAAAAATGTCTTCTCGTTGTCAATGCATTCTTTTTTTGCATACCCTTTTCTACTAGTCTTGCTTTATATTTTTCATCTATCCCATCTTATTTGTACTTTTTTTTAATATCCATCTGCATCCAATGGGTTTCCTCCCTAGTGGAAGATCAAAAAGTTTCCAAGTGTTATTTTTCATCACTAATTGATATTTAGAGTCCACGGCATGTTTCCAAGATTTTGACTGTAGGGCTTCCTATACTGTAGAGGGATCATCAAACTCAATAAATCTACTCGTCAAATAAAATTTAACTTCTTCTCTTTCTTTACTGCAAGTCTGTGGTCTAGGGGTGAATGTATCTGGTGGAGCATCAATTCTTCCATCTTGTAATGTGTTAGTACACCACTTGGGAATATGCTGAACTATTCCCATGGGTCATGGTTCTATCAGATCAACACCAACATCTGTATCATAACTTTCCTCATTTGTGGGAACATCAATTTCAATTTTTTATAACTGATGAAGAATCTACAATAGGTGAGTCAGGAGGAGGAGACTCTTATTCCTTCTTCTCAATAAACTCAACATCTCTATTGGTGTATACTTTTCAGGTATTTAGATCCATCAATTTGTACCAAAGAGTCTCTTCATTGTACCTAATGAAGATGAGTTTCTGTGACATTATGTCTAATTTATTTATGCTTTTCTTGGGTATGTGCATACTTACTTTACACTTGAATACTCTAAGGTGTTTAATAGATGGTTTCCACTTTGAACATGCTTCTTCTGGTGTTACTCCTTCAAGAGAAACTATGGGAACTCTGTTCAAAAACTACACTACTATCTTTGTAAGTCTGGAGTCACAAATCATGCATCACACCATTTCCATGATAGTATGATTTATTCTATCTACAACACACTTATGCTATGGTGTGTGTGGAGGAGGAATTTTTCGACAAATCCCACGAGTTTGTAGGTATTCTTTGAACTCATTACTGGTAAATTCTCCCCCTCCATCTGAGTAGAGAGTTTTGATCTAACGACCATTTTTGTTCTCAACTGCTACTTTGAACTCCTTGAAAGTTTCAAAAGCTTCACTTTTCTTGTGAAGACGATAAATATACATTTTCCTTGAGTATTCGTCAACATAGAGCATGAAATACTAAAAACTAGAATGACTTGGTTGCATTGGAACACAAATATTGGTATGAAATAGATCAAGCTTACCTTGAGCTAGATATTTACTCTTATGGAATGAAGCTCTATATTTTTTTCCTGTTAGATAGTGAGGAAACTTGTTTGTATCCTCCTGAAGAGATGGTAGCCCATGTACCATATTTCAATAGAAAAATGTCTGAAGATACTTGAAACTAACATGACCAAGTCTCCAATGCCACAATTGTGCTGAGGTAGAGTTCTTAGCCACAAGTGCCTGATCATCGATTTGGATAAAACCAAGATGGAACATGCATCCCACATTGGAGTATTTTGCAACTATTTTCGAGCCTTGTGATTTCTCTTGAATTAAACACATTTTCTTATCTGGAATGAGTATTAGACTAAATTTTTAAGTTTTGATCTAGGCAGTTTACTGAATGACAATCATATTATTTAGTCAACCCATGGGCATATAAAACATCTAATAGTCTACAGTTACATGAACCAAGGGGTAGAGAAATGTTCCCAACCCCTTGAATTGTTTATGAAGAATCATCACCCAACGAAATATGGTTTTTCAAAGGTGTATCCCTCATTGAAGTAAACTAGTCTCTGTGGCCTGGTCATGTGTCGAGTGGCTCCCGAATCAACATACCAGACATCATTAGATGACATGGAGGGTTCACTTGATCGAGCAATGTATAATAAGTCTTCATTATCTGAATGTTTTTCTTATTCAAAAATATTTCCTTGCTGATGGGGTCTTATTTTCCAGTTCCCCATTTTCTGCCCTTGATTGTATTTTGTATGTCCCTTATGAGATTGTTAGTGTTGAGGTCTAGAATTACTTGATGAAACTTTCTTGAATGTATTATATCAACAATCTTTCAACACATGTCCTCTTTTACAGATAGGACATTGCTTCTTCTGTTGTTTGTCTCCTTGATGTTGGGAATTGTTATAGGAATTAGGTTCTCCTTTTCCTTTTCCTTTTCCTTTCCATTTTTAATGAGAAGAAAGTACTTTCTTCTCTTCATCATCCTTATTATACATGGCTTCTTCTTGTTGCAGTAGGATTACCAATTTTTCAAAACTAACTGTCATATCTGACAAGTTTAGTGTTGTTACAAAAATATGGTATGAAGAAGGGAGTTCTCTCAGAACAATGGGAATGATATCATCATCTTTAACCATTTCTTCTAGGGATAGAAGTGAAGCCCTCAATTTTGTAACTCTTCTTAAGAAAGCTTCGATTTTATCATTTTGTTTGAACTTCAATGTGTGTAACTAACTCTGTAAATTCAGAATGACATTATTATTTTTGGCCTCATACACCATGCTCAACTTATCCCATTATTTTTTGGCTGTTGTGGCATCATGAATGTGGGGTTTCACATCATAAGACACTCCAAACAAGATGATGAGTTTGGATTTCTAATCTTATCTATCAAATTGTTGTTGTTGTGTTGTATCAGTTGTTGATCTGGTCATAGTACCAGTCACAACAGGCCAGATCTCTTTAAACTCAAGTTGTGTCTTGATTTTTGTCTTCCATCTAGCATAGTTGTTTCCTCTTAGTAGTTATAAATCTGGAAGAAAAAATTTGGGGGCATTGGTGCCCATTTTGTAGAAAACACTGATAGGGTTTGGTTGTTATCACTCTAGGTATAAGGTCTCCCAATATATATACCATCAGTATGATATACTGAACCTTTCTATATATGCGCTCTTCCGATATACTTGGCGGTACATGGAAGAAGCTCACCCTTTCTATATACCTGGTGGTACGTGAAAGAATTCAATATGTGGTACCAAGATAATACTGAAAGGGGTCTGTGTGATTATTGACACCAGCTTAAAGAAATATCCTCATACGCACACGTAACTTTGCTATATACTTGGATAATTTCTCAGACTGGATTTATGTCGTGTAATCGTTCACATACGGATGGGATGGCTCATAGTGTGTGCATTGTGACCTTATTACTCCACATTGATTTAAAGGGTCAATGCCTAGATGATGTTGTTGCAGCTATATTAGGCATTAAGTGCAGTAGTAGTCATGACGACTTTACCCGTAAACACTTCCCAGAGGCACTGTATATACTGAACGCTACGAATGAGATCTAGGATCTCGTGAGTCTTGTAGAACCAATTTTATACTATTTTTTTATTACAACTATCTACCAGTTTCTGAGCAGTTACAATATTTTCGGTTGACTATGGAAACCTGCAAATTAGTATAATATATTGAAGCATACAAATTACATTAAAAAATTTGGTAAAATTGAATGGTAGGTAATTGTTTTTTGTTTTGCGGGCCCCGGTGGCCTTCGGAGCCCAAAATGCAAAGAATTACAAAAAACCAGATGAAAATGCAATTTTTAGCTATCCCTCCTTTGGAAAATTTTTCCCAAAATGAAAAACCAAGCTTAATGGGAGAAAAAAAATTGCGCTAAATTAGAGATTTTCTCACTAAATATTTTAGAGGTAGTTTTAGTTATAACTAGCTGTTTAGCAGTTGTTTTTCCACCAAATTCACCTCCAAACTTACCGGATTCTCCAAATGTGCCGCTAAATTTGAATTGGTTTTAAAAATGAGGTTAGGGGTGGGGATTGAACCTGAAACCTCATCCACCCAAGTCACTTTCACTTACCAACTAGGCTCTATGAGTGCTTAACATATAAATGAAAGAATAGGTATTTATACAACACTAAAAACTACTAACCTTTGAAAACTATGATTTGACTGAGTTCCACGTGGAATGCATGCATGGATTAGGGTTTTTCTCTCATTTTCCTTTTTTGCCGGATCTGAACGCCTGTTCATTTTCTTTGCATTTGTATCTGCCTTTTTTATTTATGTTTCTTACGACCACTTTGAATCGATCCACTTCTTGTTGTATATGCCTCTGCCTTTGTATTTTCTATGCGCTGATTTTGTATCGATCTTCCTCTGTTTTTCTTTTAATTATTTTGTTGTTGTTTATTTTACAGGTCCATCATACAAGCATGTCCAAATCTGCCACTTTGTATTGGTATTAACCATGGTTTTGAATATGCAGGTGCATTATTTTTATTGTAGGGATTGCTCCACGTTTTGTTTGTTGCAAGGACGACTTGGTGTGAGGAGGGGCAGTAGTAGGATCTTGAATCTTCTATAAAACAAATCTCCCAAGGATTGGTGTGTATCAAATGCACACAACAGCTCGTCCTCAATTCATTCAATGTTGAAACTGCTGAAAAAACAATGCATTTCGACCTTTGTAATGAAAAAGGTAGCCCGGTTCACAAAGAATTTTTTCTCTCCAATATAACTCACCTCCCAAAAACTGAACAACTTGCTAGGAATTGGGTAGAAAAACTACCAAATTTGATAATAGACTACTCTAAATACTTCTCTAATATTAGAGATAAAACCCCTAATGGGGAGAAAATTAATAATAATTTTTTTATAAAATTTTCAATACCTGCAGCAATTTTTTCTTGGTGCTAAGTGCACTAGTTCAAATAAAAATTGCATTCCAAACACCTGAAATGAACAAGAGGATGTGGGGAGGTAGGGATGGGGCTGGGAGGTTGCAGGAGGCTGCACAGGATCTCAATTGCTATAAACTCTTCTCCAATCTCCTCTATCTTGTCTGCTCTCTCATGCCACACCTTCACAGGTCTAGATTCTTTCTTTGGTACCAAATGTAGAATAGGGATGGAAGCCTGTTTAATTTATTAATCTGAATCAACCATTTACATAAGAGCATGTTGTGATATATATATATTGCACAGCCAAATACAATTAAAAGAGGAGTTGTAACCATGCAACAACCAAATTAAAATATAGTAGCTTCCAAATCACATCCGGGGAAGCACAAATGAATAATAACAATAATATTGTTAAAACTATTTAACAACATCTGTATTGTTTGATTGCAAATAATAATATGGTTTATAATTAAATATAACCATATAAACAATAAATATATTAATTAATATGAAATGCATAATTAATAAATAGGTAATTAATAATTAACCTAACAGAAAGATGTTATGTGGGAAATTTTTCAATGTTTGAGGATGACGTGTCTGATAAATGCTTCGGCTGCGTGCATGCTTTTTACCTATTTTGTATGGGATTTTTTATTTTTGCCAATTTGTTTAGATTTTTGATGTTTTACCAATGTTTTTTGGATTTTTGAGGTTTTACCGATGCTATGTACAAGAAAACAAAGAAATTTGGATGCCCCTAGTGATATATGGGATGTACAAGGGCAAAATTCGACACGTATGTGCAAGAAGTGATAATGCAAACCCCTAATGTTATATGGGAATGTACGAAGGAAAACTCTTTGCATATAGAAGTAGGATCAACCAGATAAAGGCCAAGAGGGATAGGTTCCAAAGTATCTCAGATGCAAGTAAAGACTAGCTTAGGATACATCAATTGTAATCCTAGATATGAGATGCTTGTGAATAATAGACCCTCTAATGGTACCGAAAACTGGTTCACCAAATGATTGGTCCAAAGTTCCACAATTGCATGGTTTTCAAACTTGGACGTATTAATTTCTCTTTACATTTTTTGATTTTGTATATTATTTTTTTTTGTGGATTTTTTTATATTTAACAGACCCCATACTTAAGCATAGAATTTCTTGATATGCATGGAATTTCTATGCTTAAGTATGGGGTCTGTTAAATATAAAAAAATCCACAAAAAATAATAATATACAAAATCAAAAAATGTAAAGAGAAATTAATACGTCCAAGTTTGAAAACCACGCAATTATGGAACTTTGGACCAATCATTTGGTGAACCAGTTTTCGGTACCATTAGAGGGTCTATTATTCACAAGCATCTCATATCTAGGATTACAATTGATGTATCCTAAGCTAGTCTTTACTTGCATCTGAGATACTTTGGAACCTATCCCTCTTGGTCTTTATCTAGTTGATCCTACTTCTATATGCAAAGAGTTTTCCTTCGTACATTCCCATATAACATTAGGGGTTTGCATTATCACTTCTTGCACATACGTGTGGAATTTTGCCCTTGTACATCCCATATATCACTGGGGGCATCCAATTTTCTTTGTTTTCTTGTACATAGCATCGGTAAAACCTCAAAAATCCAAAAAACATTGGTAAAACATCAAAAATCTAAACAAATTGGCAAAAATAAAAAATCCCATACAAAATAGGTAAAAAGCATGCACGCAGCCGAAGCATTTATCAGACACGTCATCCTCAAACATTGAAAAATTTCCCACATAACATCTTTCTGTTAGGTTAATTATTAATTACCTATTTATTAATTATGCATTTCATATTAATTAATATATTTATTGTTTATATGGTTATATTTAATTATAAACCATATTATTGTTTGCAATCAAACAATACAGATGTTGTTAAATAGTTTTAACAATATTATTGTTATTATTCATTTGTGCTTCCCCGGATGTGATTTGGAAGCTACTATATTTTAATTTGGTTGTTGCATGGTTACAACTCCTCTTTTAATTGTATTTGGCTGTGCAATATATATATATCACAACATGCTCTTATGTAAATGGTTGATTCAGATTAATAAATTACACAAGCTTCCGTCCCTATTCTACATTTGGTACCAAAGAAAGAATCTAGACCTGTGAAGGTGTGGCATGAGAGAGCAGACAAGATAGAGGAGATTGGAGAAGAGTTTATAGCAATTGAGAGCCTGTGCAGCCTCCTGCAACCTCCTAGCCCCATCCCTACCTCCCCACATCCTCTTGTTCATTTCAGGTGTTTGGAATGCAATTTTTATTTGAACTAGTGCACTTAGCACCAAGAAAAAATTGTTGCAGGTATTGAAAATTAAAAAAACAATTATTATTAATTTTCTCCCCATTAGGGGTTTTATCTCTAATATTAGAGAAGTATTTAGAGTAGTCTATTATCAAATTTGGTAGTTTTTCTACCCAATTCCTAGCAAGTTGTTCAGTTTTTGGGAGGCGAGTTATATTGGAGAGAAAAAATTCTTTGTGAACCAAGCTACCTTCTTCATTACAAAGGTCGAACTGCATTGTTTTTTCAGTGGTTTCAACATTGAATGAATTGAGGACGATCTATTGTGTGAATTTGATACACACCGATCCTTGGGAGATTTGTTTTATAGAAGATTCAAGATCCTACTACCGCCCCTCCTCACACCAAGTCGTCCTTGCAACAAACAAAACATGGAGCAATCCCTACAATAAAAATAACGCACCTGCATATTCAAAACCGTGGTTAATACCAATACAAAGCGGCGGATTTGGACGTGCTTGTATGATGGACATGTAAAAAAAACAACAAAAAAATAATTAAAAGAAAAACAGAGGAAGATCGATACAAAATCAGCGCATAGAAAATACAAAGGCAGAGGCATATACAACAAGAAGTGGATCGATTCAAAGCGGTCGTAAGAAACATAAATAAAAAAGGTAGATACAAATGCAAAGAAAATGAACAGGCGTTCAGATCCGGCAAAAAAGGAAAATGAGAGAAAAACCCTAATCCATGCATGCATTCCACATGGAACTCAGTCAAATCATAGTTTTCAAAGGTTAGTAGTTTTTAGTGTTGTATAAATACCTATTCTTTCATTTATATGTTAAGCAATCATAGAGCCTAGTTGGTAAGTGAAAGTGACTTGGGTGGATGAGGTTTCAGGTTCAATCCCCACCGCTAACCTCATTTTTAAAACCAATTCAAATTTAGCGGCACATTTGGAGAATCCGCTAAGTTTGGAGGTGAATTTGGTGGAAAAACAACCGCTAAACAGCTAGTTATAACTAAAACAACCTCTAAACTATTTAGTGAGAAAATCTCTAATTTAGGGCAATTTTTTTTCTCCCATTAAGCTTGGTTTTTCATTTCGGGAAATTTTTTCCAAAGGAGGGATAGCTAAAAATTGCATTTTCATCTGGTTTTTTGTAATTCTTTGCATTTTGGGCTCCGAAGGCCACCGGGGCCCGCAAAACAAAAAACAATTACCTACCATTCAATTTTACCAAATTTTTTAATGTAATTTGTATGCTTCAATATATTATACTAATTTGTAGGTTTCCATAGTCAACCGAAAATATTGTAACTACTCAGAAACTGGTAGATAGTTGTAATAAAAAAATAGTATAAAATTGGTTGTGCAAGACTCACGAGATCCTAGATCTCATTCGTAGCGTTCAATATATACAGTGCCTCTAGGAAGTGTTTACGGGTAAAGTCGTCATGACTACTACTACACTTAATACCTAATATAGCTGCAACAACATCATCTAGGCATTGACTCTTTAAATCAATGTGGAGTAATAAGGTCATAATGCACACACTATGAGCCATCCCATCCGTATGTGAATGATTACACGACATAAATCCAGTCTGAGAAATTATCCAAGTATATAGCAAAGTTACGTGTGTGTATGAGGATATTTCTTTAAGCTGGTGTCAATAATCACACAGACCCCTTTCAGTATTATCTTCGTACCACATATTGAATTCTTTCACGTACGTCAACACCTCTTTCATGTACCACCAGGTATATAGAAAGGGTGAGCTTCTTCCATGTACCGCCAAGTATATCGGAAGAGCGCATATATAGAAAGGTTCAGTATATCAGACTGATGGTATATATATTGGGAGACCTTATACCTAGAGTGATAATAGCCAAACCCTATCAGTGTTTTCTACAAAATGGGCACCAATGCCCCCAAATTTTTTCTTCTAGATTTATAACTACTAAGAGGAAACAACTATGCTAGATGGAAGACAAAAATCAAGACACAACTTGAGTTTCAAGAGATCTGGCCTGTTGTGACTGGTACTATGACCAGATCAACTACTGATACAACACATAAACAATTTGATAGATAAGATTAGAAATCCAAACTCATCATCTTGTTTGGAGTGTCTTATGATGTGAAACCCCACATTCATGATGCCACAACAGCCAAAAAAGAATGGGATAAGTTGAGCACGGTGTATGAGGCCAAAAATAATAATGTCATTCTGAATTTACAGAGTTAGTTACACACATTGAAGTTCAAACAAAATGATAAAATCAAAGCTTTCTTAGGAAGAGTTACAGAATTGAGGGCTTAACTTCTATCCCTAGAAGAAATGGTTAAAGATGATGATATCATTCCCATTGTTCTGAGAGAACTCCCTTCTTCATACCATATTTTTGTAACAACACTAAATTTGTCAGATACGACAGTTAGTTTTGAAAAATTGGTAAACCTACTGCAACAAGAGGAAGTAATGCACAATAAAGATGATGAAGAAGAGCAGGAACTTTCTTCACATAAAAAATGGAAAGGAAAACGTAAAGGAAAACCTAATTCCTATCAAAATTCCCAAAATCAAAATTAGTATCAAGGGGATAGACAACAGAAAAAGCAATTTCCAATCTGTAAAAGAGGACATGACCTAAAATATTGTTGGTACAATACTTACAAGAAAGGTTCATCTAGAAACTGTGGACCTCCACAAAAATCTCACAAGGGACATTCTAACTACAATCAAGGGTAGAAAAAGGGGAACTAGAAAATAAGACCCCATCAGCAAGGAAATATTGTTGAGCAATAAGAACAGTCAGACAATGAAGACTACTTGTTCACTGCTTGATAAAGTGAACCATCCACATCATCTATTGATGTTTGGTATGTTGATTTGGGAGCCACTCAACACATGAATGGACACAGAGACTGGTTTAATTCAATGAGGGACATGCCATCAAAAAATCATGTTTTTTTGGGAGACAATTCTTCATATATAGTTCAGGGGATTGGGAACATTTCTCTACCCCTTGGTTCACGCAACTGTAGACTATCAGATGTCTTATATGTCCTTGGGTTGACAAATAATTTTCTTTCAGTCAGTCAATGCCTTGATCAAAACCTAAAATTTGACTTTGATAGTCATTCTGGAAATAAAACATGTTTGATTCGAGACAAATCAAGAGGCTCAAAAATAGTTGCAAAAACCAATAATGTGGGATGCATGTTCCAACTTGATTTTGTTCATAGATACTATCAAACACTTGTGGCTAAGAACTCCACCTCAGCACAATTATGGCATCAGAGATTTGGTCATGTTAGTTTCAAGTATCTCGAGACACTTCACTGGCGTAATATGGTACATTGGCTACAATCTATTTAGAAGGATACAAACAAGTGTCCTCACTACCTAGTAGGAAAAAAACACAGAGTTTCATTCCAGAAGAGTACATATCAATCTCATGGTAAGCTTGATCTGGTTCATACCGATCTTTGTGGTCTAATGCAACCGATTCATTCTAGATTTCAGTACTTCATGCTATGTCTTGATGACTATTTAAGGAAAATGTGGAGTTTTTGTCTTCACAAGAAAAGTGAAGATTTTTAAACCTTCAAGAGGTTCAAAGTAGCCATTGAGAAAGAAACTATTTGTCACATCATAAATATTCACTCAAATCGAGGGGGGGGAATTCACCAATAATGAGTTCAAAGACTACCTAAAAATTTGTCGACAAATTCCTCCTCCACACACACCGCAGCAGAATGGTGTTGTTAAGAGAAGAAATCATACTATTATGGAAATGGTGTGATGTATGATCAATGATTTTGGACTTGCAAAGACATTTTGGGAAGAAGCAACAAAGACAACATTGTATTTGTTGAATAGAGTGCCCATAGTTTCTCTTGACGGAGTAACACTGCAAGAAGCATGGTCAAAATGGAAACCATCTATTGCACACCTTAGAGTATTCGAGTGTAAATCAAGCATGCACATACCCAAGCAGAACAAAAAAAAATTGGACATGAAGTCAAAGAAACTCATCTTCATTGGGTATAGTGAAGAGAATCTTAGG
This sequence comes from Taxus chinensis, assembly GCA_019776745.2. Taxonomy (NCBI): domain Eukaryota; kingdom Viridiplantae; phylum Streptophyta; class Pinopsida; order Cupressales; family Taxaceae; genus Taxus; species Taxus chinensis. The sequence continues at coordinate 51,835,770 of CM034147.1, forward strand.
TACATATTGATGGATCCTAAGACCAGAAAAGTATACACATGTAGAGATGTTGAGTTTTTTTAGAAGGAAGTAAAGTATCCTACTCCAGACTCACTAGATGTATATTTTTCACCTGTTGGAAAAATTGAAGTTAATGTTCCCTTAGATGATGAAAGTGAGGATGGCGATGATGGTGTTGATAAGATAGAACCACGACCCACGAGAACAGTTCAACGTATGCCCAAGTGGTGTACTAGCACATTATAAGATGTAAGAATGGATGCTCCACTGGATACATCCACCCCTAGACCACGGACTCGTGGTAAAGTAAGAGTCGAAGTTAAATTTTCTTTGATGAGTAGAGTAATCGAATCTGATGAGCCCTCTATAGTCTAGGAATCCCTATAATCAAAAGCTTGGAAAGATGCCATGGATTCTAAATATCAATCAGTGATGAAAAATAACACTTGGCATCTTTTCGATCTTCCACCAAGGAAGAAACCCATTGGATGCAGATGGATATTCAAAATGAAGTATAAAGTAGTTGGGATAGTGGACAAGTATAAAACAAGACTAGTAGCAAAGGGGTATGCACGAAAAGAAGGAATCGACTACGAAGAGACATTTTCTCCCACAACTAAGATCAAAATGATCAGGATGATCTTTGCTCTAGCTGCATAGTTTGGTTGGAAAGTCCATCAGATGGACATAAAAAGTGTCTTCCTGAATGGATATTTACAAGAATAATTCTATATGACTCAACTTAAGGGATATGTTCTACTTGGTCAAGAAAAAAAGGTATGCAGACTTAGGAAATCTCTGTATGGCCTTAAATAGGCACCTCAGACTTGGTACAATAAAATTGATGAGCATCTCGTACAACATGGATTCGTTAGAAATCCATATGATCCTAATCTCTACCTCAAAAATTAAGGGGGGGAGATTGTGATCGTTGTTTTCTATGTCGACGATCTAGTCATCACTTGCAGTTTAGTGAGGATGATCAATGCAATGAAGAAAGATCTTAAACGATCGTTTGACATGACTGATCTTGGGCTGATGCATTAATTTATTGGATTTGAAGTATAATAGAAAGAGAATCACATTTTTGTTTCTCAGATGAAATATACCAAGACAACACTCGAGAAATTCAGGATGATGGATTACACACCAATTACTACACCTATGGAAAACAGATTGTATTTATCTCGTTCAGATCCATCTCCTGAGGTAAGTTCCACTCTCTATCGGTAGTTGAATGGGAGTCTCATTTACTTGACCTACACTAGACCAGATATCAGCTTTGTAGCGAGCTATCTATCCAGGTTCATGCAAGAACCTAAATTTTGTCATTGGAAAGTAGTAAGGTGCATCTTAAGATATATCAAAGGATCAATGGATCTTGGTCTAGAATACAAGAAGAATGACAACTTCTTCTTGACTGGATATTCAGATTCATATCGTGTAGGAAATATTGATGACAAAAAATCCACTTTAGGATTTGTGTTCTTTATGGGATCTAGACCAATATCATGGCGAAGCAAGAAACAACACTTTGTTTCTTGATCTTCCATATAAGCCGAGTATCATTCTACAGGAGAAGCTATCTGTGAAGTGATTTGGCTATGTCACATACTAGAAGGACTTGGAATACCACAGGACAAACTGACCACCATGTATGTAGACAATGAAGGTGTTCTCAAACTTGTTCGCAATCCATTGTTTCATGAGATAAAAAAACACATTAAGGTACATGTTCATTTCAAATGCGAGCATGTGTTGACGCACAACATTCAACTTCAATTTTGTCTAACAACTAAATAACTGGCAGATATCTTCACAAAGTCACTTACACGTGACAAGTTCAAGTTGTTCAAAGAGTTCCTCTCCTCATCCCTTGAGACAATGCACAATTAAGGGAGGGAATGTTAGGTCAATTATTAATTATCTATATATTAATTATGCATTTCATATTAATTGATATATTTATTGTTTATATGGTTATATTTAATTATAAACCATATTATTGTTTATAGTCAAACCATATTATTATTTTAGTCAAACAATACAGGAGTGTTGTTAAATAGTTGTTAACAATATTATTGTTATTATTCATTTTGGACTTCACCCCGGATGTGAGTTGGAAAGCTACTGTATGTTTACATTTAGTTGTTGCAATGGTTGCAACGTCCTCTTTTAAATTGTATCCAGTTGTGCCATACATACATACATACATACATACAGACAGACATAACATACATACATACATACATACAGACATATATATATATATACATACACATAGTATAAGTATATAGATATAACATATATATATACATAGACATATACATAATATATACTATATACCTATATCCATATATATTATCCTATCATATACATATATATATATATGATATAGTATATAATATAACAACATATACATATACATATATATATATATACATATACATATACATATACATATATATATATATATATATATATATACACACACACACACACACACATATATATATATATATATATTGCAGCCTGCTCCTATGTAAATGGTTGATTCAAACTAATATATTACACAGGCTTCTGTCCCTATTCTACACTTTCTTTGGTCCTCATTTGTTGTCGCAAATGGCTCACAGATCATCGAGATTTACCTCCATTAACAAAGATAGTTTACTTAATATGTCTGTAATTATATCATGTAATAAACCACACATAGTAAAACACTAATTTTCTAACATTCCCCCTTGGTGTTTACATGGTAAAAAACATACAAACTCTCAACTACAGTATGCTCACCCCTATGAAGCATGCCCTACTATGTGACTCATGATCTTGATCCAAAGGAAAGGCTCTCTCCTTCCATGATTTTAAAGAGGCTAACAAAAAAGCTTGACATGAATAGGTCCCATCAACTATCCCCCTTGTGTGGTTTTCGGGATCCTCCCACAAACCCTTTCAAAATCCATGAATTGACTTACTATGGTGTTTTTGTTCACCACTATGCCTTTACATAAAGGAAGTATATAGGAATCACAACTCACTTATTACAAAACTAAGCAATAAAACACATATTGGAAAGATTTCACATTACATTATATAAGAATCACAATGTTCTTAATTGTAGCTAATGTTGTTGATCGCTACCACTTGATCTCAAACAATAAAGGAAACTATCACTACCACTAGAAAGTGCCCTTGACTTTAGCCGGTTTGGCACAAAATGGAAGTGGAACATTGGTGTCATGTTCCCCCCTACAATGTGAAATTTCCACTTATTCATCATACAAGAAAACATAAACATTGAAAAGAAAATTGTATCATACTGTATACTACTAATCGGATCTTGATGTATTGGATGTTGCTGCACCTAATCACCATTGCCAATAAACATATTTACTGATTGGTCATCTTCTAATGAAGTACAAAATTAAGAGGATCACCACAGTCAGAGGATATCTATAGTCATCTGCTCTCAAATGCAATCATTTTTACAATATCCAATACAAACCACAAGAAAAGCTGAAAAACTAAAATGAAGCACAACTGAAAAATAAAAACTCACACCAAAAAATGTCACCATAGCTGAAGCGGCCCCATCATTGGAAATTTACGAGAGGTCATTGATCAACATCCAACTTCCAGTGCCTTTGCCCTCTAGTCAATTTTCATTGCTAACTCTGTCAGATTTGATCATGGAGCTCAATTTTACATACCTCAATCGAGGGTTAGATTCCACATAAAAATTTTCCATAAGGAATTTTTTAATTATTTTTGGACTTTTGAGAATGGGAATATTAAAATAAAAATACAATCATGTAACAATATTTAGAATCGTTTGAAAAATTGATGACAAATAATAACTTTACTAATTGTTTGACTCTTTCACAGTGATTGACACTTTTGACTCAAAATGACATACCAAACACATTTAACTATGACATTTAGACACTTTTGACGACTTGACTAAAGACTAAAATACTTTATTTGACTTAGTTTTATAAAATAATCTATAATGATGGTATGCACTAGCAAGTGATTAGATGATGATTGAATCGTCCTTTATTCTAAAAGATTATAATTGATTTTGATATATAGACTAATAATATATGAAAATAACATAGAAGAGAAAACAATAATCGTGTTTTTAAAAGTACTAACATAAACAAGAATTATTGACTACTATGAAAACTTTGAAATAAAAATAAAAAAATATATAACATTTTAAAACTTGTGGCACTCATGCCTCCAATTCTATCCAGGAAATCAAGGGTACGTCTGGTCATATCAATGACCTCCTGGATGTCCTACAAGATTTTTTTCATCATTACTATGGTTTATTTTTTGCTCAAAAATACACACTAGAGAGGGAGGATGCTATGTTACAATTCCTTTGAGAGGTAACTTGCAAAATTTCAGAGGATTAGAGAGTTACCTGTAAGTGCCCCCTTTTTGTTGATGATCTCAAAGAGACTATTATGCAAATGAAAATTGACCAAGCCCTTGGAATTGATGGCTTTCCCTGTGAATTTTATCAAATCCTATAGGATATTATTGGGCTTTATCTTCATCATGTTTATTGTGAAGCTGTGGCCAACAATTCCCTTGGGGATTTGGTATTACTAAGTTTATCCCTAATGATGGAGATCAGAAACTCATCACTAGTTGGAGACTGATAGATTTTCTCAATGTGTCATACAAGATCATTGCTAAGGCCTTAGCCCTGTGGATTCATAATCTTCTTCCTCTCGTTATGTGTATCGAACAAACTAGTTTCATTAAGAGAATATTCATTTTGGAAAACATCATTGTTGTTTGGGAAGGCATAGAATGGGCATGAATTTTGAATTGAAAGGCCCTTTTCATCAAAATTGATTTTGAAAAAAATTATAAAGGATTAAATGGCCTTTCATTATTTTCATGCTACAGGCTCTTGATTTCAGTCCCAAGTTCATTCATTCAATCAAAATTTTATTCCAAGATGTTAATGTCAAGCTTACCATCAATGGAGTGCACTCTGATATGTTTGAGCTTCATAGATACATTTAGTAAGGTTGTCCCTTAGCTCCAGCTCTTTGTGTGCTTTATGCTGAGGGTTTTAGTTATTTGTTTTCCAAGGCTGATTCAAAAGGGTTAGTTAAGGGCATTTATCTTCCTAATTCTTAGTTTCAGCTTATCGATGGTCACTTTGCTGATGATTCTTTCCTAACGCTGACTAAGAATGAAAATATTATTACCAACACTCTGCAGTGTTTGGATATTTTTTGCTTGGATTTAAGTTCTTTTATTAAATGGAAAAAATGAAATGTTACACAAAATGTATGGATCCCATACCCCTTGGCTAGAAATATATGATTGGAAATGGATTCATCATGGGGTTCAATTCAGTTTCTAGGTATTACTTTTTCCTTTCAAGCTGCTCCTGCTACCTTGTGGTCTTATGTTGTCCAACGGGTTGAGCGAAAAATTGCTTATTTGGTTACTAAACTTGTCTCCCTCACTGGTAAGTTTCATATTTTTTTCTAAGGTGCTTGCTCCTACACATGTTTATTACTCTTCATTTTGGGTGCCTTCTAAGTCCTCTTATACTAAGTTGGAAAAAATTTTTAGACATTTCTTATGGGCTAATTTTGATAGTCACAAAGGATTCCACATAGTGGCTTGGGACATTTTTTTATCTCCTAAAGATGTTGATGGATTAGGGCTTATTCATTTAGTTGTAGGGTATTACTCTTAGTTTCAAATAGATTTTCAGAGGTCTAAAAGGATCTAAGGCTTGGAAAATTCTGCTTTGTCATTGCATCTGTCAATGGGCTCCTTTTGGAAAATAGTCCTGGAAAAATTGGAGGAAAATTTGTGATGAAGAGTATCTAGAAGGCATGGGAACTAGTCAAAACTCACTTCAACTGGGTGGGGGATGGTTTTAAGACTGGGATTTCCATTAATTCACACTCTTTATAGTGGTCTCTCATTATCAATTTCCACAATTTTCCCTTTGCTTTGGTCCCATGGGTTAAAATCCTTCAACTTTTAAAACATGTAATCAAATTGCTTGGGGATATTTTCTGTAAGGATACTCATTCTTGGAAACCTTGGGTCCTTATCAAAGAACAATTTGGTCTCAACAATGGTGATAAGGAATCTACATAAGAAAATCATAATTCCATACCTGAAGATATACTTTGTAGAATTGAGGTTTCTCCTCTGGTTTAGTGGTGGCACAATTGGCACTAGCGTATAGCGATTCCCTTCAGTCGATACAAACCCCATTTTGGCTACCATGTTCTTGCTCCTACCCACATCCCATTTGATAAATTTAATAAGACCTAGAAGATCAATTCCCCGCATAGGGTCTAGAATCGTAGATTCAATAATATTTGGAAAACTCATATCAAACCAAAAAAGATCATTTTAATGGTGCATTCTTTATCAAAGCTTGTCAGTCGGAAAACGCCTCCACAATCTTGGGGATGTTAATTCCTTGTGTCTTAATTTTTAGCGTCTTGAGTCTCTTATGAATTTGTTCTAGTTTTTCCCTTTTGATCAGTCCACTTGGAAGTGGATTCATTCCATATTTCAACCCTTTCATCCTGAACCTTTCACTTGGAGAATTGTTATGTTGAGGAACTCGGCCATGCTTCCAAAAATTCAACAAAGTTTGGAAAAATTTCCGTGCTGAAATTATTTTTGAAATTTGGAAGATTAGAAATGATTTTGTTTTCAATAAAACTTTTCTTAGCATGGATTTTTTTGTGTATGTTAAAACTAAAATTATTTCTCATGTGTTGCTTCAAATATAGGTCCAAGCGGAGAAAGTTTTCTTGGAGGTTGAAAATTTATAGGATCTTCATGCTCACTAGGGTAGTGTCCCATGCTCTATTAGTTGGGTTCTATTAATGACACATCATTCTTCTCCACCGTGATGATGGTCCTCACCTCCTCCTCTTCCTTGATCTTGCTATCAAGGTGCCCAACAAAGAAAACCTTCCCAGAATCATCATAGTTCCTCCCCTCCTCGGCAGTAGGCCAGTGGTGTTTTCCAATGGCTCGATGGTGATGGCTAGGGGAATCCTCCCCATGGAGATGGATTAGTATAGGGGGAACCTACTATTATCACTAAATCACAACATCCTCTAATTTAAACAAGTGTGTGTGCTTGAGCTCACAGTGTGATTGGGTAACATGGGTGCTATCTCTAAGTGTGGGACTTGCTACTTGAGATAGACCTCCAAAGAAAGTTAGTTCTTCTTCGTACTCCTAGTGTAAACTAACTCTACTGAAATGAATCTATTGGCTACCTATATCCTACCATTTTATAAGGGACCATGGAGAGAAAAATAAGATGTAAATGAAATAAAACTACACTATAGAGGTGATGCAGCAAAATAAGGGAATGAGGACGATCCCCAATGTGTGAAAATGAAAGCAAAATACATAGTAGAGAGGGTGATAAAAATTCTTCACAATATAACAAAAAAATTCAAAACACATTTCCATGCACACATAATAATAATAGATCCTTGCAAGATAATATAGTAGACACAATATATTTGCAATATTATTGAAGAGGCAAGAAGAATGCAAACAAACACAACAAGGGAAGATACATCCACAAACTTGCTTCGAGAAATTGATATGCATACTTCGAGAAACTATAAAATAAAGGCTAGGATCACCATACAAGGAGTCCAATACAAAGGCCTACAGCACATTGGCTTTGCAAAACCAAAATGAAAGATTTTTGCTATTAAGATTATCCTCTCTTTTACAATGAGCCCAACACTTCAATTTATAGAATATTGAGAGGAGGAAGAGAGAAGGGATGTAATTCCTAAAATTCACTTTCCCACCAATTTAAATTCATGATAAATGAGTGTGCTTGGTGATTTAGGACATTCAAAATAAATCTCAAGGTACCCCATAACGTGCAATAGTGAAAAAATGATTTCCCATGGCCATTGAATGCTCCTCCAACCATTTTCCAACAACCAAACTCATCTGGGATCATTATCCTTAAAAATCACCAAAAAATCTTCATCAATTTCTATATTTATTGAGTGTGCATCAATGTAAGATCCATGATTCAAATGAGACCAATTTTGTGTGATTTTGTTGAGAATTGCTCAAATTATGACCCAATGAGCACATGTAGCTATTTTTGAGTTTGCATAGGCTTACTTCTAATTCACGGGACTGGAAATTAAATTTTGTTGGTTGGAAATACATTTTAATTATTTTTCCCTCATTTTCTAAATTTTTCTACCTAATTTGAATGGATTTGGTCATTAAAAATCATGGGGACCACCAATTTGTTTTTATTTTCTTGCATAAGGGTGAGAGATTGTTGTTTATTTCAATGTGTTATACCTAGCCAGTTTGACCAAGTTGGCTCCACTCTTACCCACCTTTTCGGGTCTATTTCACCACTTCACAGGAACCTTCATTCCATTCAGTTCCATGTGGAATTACGACCCACCAACCCATTTATTTTTTATCTTTGCCTACTTGGCGAGGGCTATTTCCTTGGTGCAAGCTTCTCTTGACTCCTTGCATTTTGTATTGGTCAGATTTTTACATATACCCTAATCCCCTATAATGCCAAATCCTTGTTCATCAATCAATCTTCAATGTATGCTATGCTTGATCACCGCATGGTGCCACGTCGAGTTCCCAAAGCTTCTATGTCGAGATGGCCTCTATGTTTTACATTCCACTGAGTTACCTTACCTTCATGAATGCTAAGCCATCTTACATGTCGGGTCCCCCTCAGTGATTGTGGGCTTGTCAAAAATCTTGGTTCTAATTGTCTCACGTATCCTGGTGTCTAGTGGGATCGATACACCCACATTTTCCATAGCAACACTCCATGTTGGCTCATTAGAGTTCATGCGAACCAACTCAGGCATGTGAATGGTTCACTGTACCCCTGTTTGACCTGACGAGGGTCGCTAACTGACCCACTTGCCCACATTGTTACCCCATCGGTGAAGTTCAGCTTTATTGGCCCACATATCCCATGTTTCCTAAGTCACTTCCACCCGATACACTTGTATGTTTCTCCCTGCGAAAATTTCTATCTTTTCATGCAAAACTGGCCCGAGTGCCACCCAGGCAGTCTAAATCCGCATATGTCACATGAATCACCATGATCTTGTCAATGGATTTGGTAAGGGATCCTTGTGTGAATTTTTTTGAAGATTCGGTTTAGATTTAACCTTGCTTCCTTTTAGAGTTGGCTCCTTATCTCAATGCATCCCATCGATGAACTCGTGATCTTGGCACTGAGTCAATGTGTAGAAAAAAATTCACTTTCCTATCTGGTGCAGCATAAGCTCAATCTTCTTTGAACGTAGATTCACTAAGCGCATATTATAGTAACTTGGTTTATGCCAAATCCTACAGCTCGATAGCCCAAGTGAAGTTTATCTTGTTCTATGGGATGTGGTTCCTAACAACATTGATCCTGTTATCACGTAAATGTGAACCAAGGAAATTAACAATTTCTGAGCATAGAAACTATACCCATGTGTTGATTTGTTCAAGTCTTACCATTCCAAGGGACCCTGGGTCTGTCCATTCAGTCCAAGTAACCTCTCAATTAATGTTATCTTATCCCCCTAGGTGATTTAGGAAAGTCCATTAATTCCCCCCTAGGTGATTTTAGGATTTCATTAAAAGTTTCAAGCTTCAGGTAGTTGTGGTAAGGGCTATCACTGGCCTTCTTAAGATTGGATCAAACCCATGGAGAAGAGAAGAAAATCCAAAACATACATGGAGGTGATTTAAAGGCCTAGCGACATTATGTAAGTGATTAAAAATATTCTAGAAGAACTTAGAAAATTCGGGGTAGTTTCACCATAATTAGGGTTCATAGGCCTAGGCAGTGCACACGCCAAAACAACTGCTGAACTTTTGAAGATGATTTTGAGAGCTCATGGTCGAGTTAGGAGAAAAAAAACACATCTTCAAAAATAGAATTATAATCCATACAATATGGTGAAATTATTTTTTTCATAACAATTTGACGCATTAGGTCTATGAGAATGGAACTTGTTATAACTGTGGCTCTACGAAGCACTATAAGCGCAAGTTCTCGGATCTATTACTATGCTCTTGGTGTGGAAAGAAGCACACATTTGAGGAGAGCCTGAAGCTATTTGATAGGATGAGCTAGCAACACCAAAAGGACAAATGTTCTGGAATGGTAAGCACAAAGAAGGATGACTCATAATGGATGCCAAGGGTAGCATGTGAGTCAGAACTAGAACCTTTATTGGTAACGACGTGAGTGGACGCTACATGTGCTAGGGAAGTACCAATGCAGAGATCACTGGTTTTTAGAGAAGAAGTGGTACATGGAAAGTATCTGAACCCTACTCATCAGAAGGAAGTATATCAAGAAACCATGGATGTGATTCGAAGCCTACAAGGAGAGATCCAAGGCCTAAAGGATAAGTCCAAGTAGTTAGAACAAAGAAAGAATGTTGAGGCTTCACAGAAAGATCTGGATGAGGTCAGGGAAGTATGTAGAATGTTAAGGCATGATAATATCATTCCCTTGCTAGGATAATTGTTACGTGAGAAGATACCATGCACTGGAGGAGAGCGTGAGAGACAAGTTCTGCATGCTAACCTTCCTCCCCACGACCTTGATTATGACAAGGAGATACATTAAATACAGTTGTTGAAGGATGGCGTATGAGTAATATTCTAATAAATACAGGTGCAAAGTTAACATCCTCACTCTAGACGCATGGTATCAAATGGTAAGGCCCCCATTACATCCATCCTTGAATGAGTTGTATATGGGTAACAAGACAAAGACAATTCCCTTTGGTGTCTTGAAGGACGTTGTTATCAATATTCAAGGGGTGAAGTTCACTCAAGATTTTGAAGTCAATGGTCACTTTGCTTATGATTCTTTCCTAACCTAGACTAAGAATGAAGAGTTTATTACCGACACTCTACAGTATCTGGATTTTTTTGCTTGGATTCAAGTTCTTTTATTCCATGGAAAAAACAAAATTTTATAGAAAATCTATGGATCCCATACCCCCTTGGCTTGAAATATATGCTTGGTAGTGGATTCATCATGGGGTTTAATTCAAATTTCTGAGCATTCCTTTTTCCTTTCAAGCTACTCCTACTACCTTTTGGTCTCATGTTGTCCAATGGGTTGAGAAAAAAATTACTTATTGGGTTACTAAACTTGTCTCCCTCATTGGTCAGTTTCATATTTTTTCCAAGGTGCTTGTCACTACGCATGTTTATTACTCTTCATGTTGGGTTTCTTCTAAGGCCTCTTATGCTAAGTTAGAAAAAATAATTAGATATTTCTTATGGGCTAATTTTGACAGTCACAGAGGCTTCCATAGAGTGGCTTGGGACATTTTTTGCTCTCCTAAATATGCTGATGGATTAGGGCTTATTCACATTTAGTTGCAGGGTATTGCTCTTAGTGTCAAATGGATTTTTGAAGGTTTAGAAGGATCTGAGGCTTGGAAAATTATGCTTCGTCATTGCATCTGCCAAGGTCTCCTTTTGGAAAATAATCCTTGAAAAATTAGAGGAACATTTGTGATGAAGAGTGTCTAGAAGGCATGGGAACTAGTCAAACCTCACTTCAACTAGGTGGGGGATTGTTTCAGGACCGGGATGTCCATTAATTCAAACTATTTATGGTGGTCTCCCATTATCAATTTCCACAATGTTTCCTTTTTTAAGGTCCCATGGGTTAAAATCCTTTGAATTTTTAAACACGGAATTAAAATGATTGGGGATATTTTTTGTAAGGCTACTCGTTCTTGGAAACCTTGGGTCCTTATCAAAGCACAATTTGGTCTCAACAATGGTAATAAGGAATCTATATAAGAAAATCAAAATTCCTACCCCACATAGGGTCTAGAAGCATAGATTCAATAATATTTGGAAAGCTCCTATCGTTCAAAAAAAGGCTCATTTTATGGTGCATTCTTTATCAAGGCTTGTCAATCAGAAAATGCCTCCACAATCTTGGGGTTATTAATCCCTTGTGTCTTACTTCTCAGCATTCCGAGCCTCTTATGAATTTTTTCTAGTTTTTCCCACTTTCTTAGTCCACCTAGAAGTGGATTCACTCCGTATTTCAACCCTTCCATCATTAATATTTCACCTGGAGAATTTTTATGTTGGGGAATTCAACAAATTGTGGAAATTTTTCCGTGCTAAAATTGTTTTTTTAATTTGGAACATTAGAAATGATTGTATGTTTAATCAAACTTTGTTTAGCATGGAGTTTTTTGTGTATGCCAAAACTAGAATTATTGCTTATGTGTTGCTTCAAATCCAGGTCTAGGTAGAGAAAGTCCGCTTGGAGGTTGAATATTTATAGGATCTTCATCCTCACTAGGGTAGCACCCCATGCTTTGTTAGTTGGGTTTCGTTAATTCCGCATCATGCTTCTCTGTTGTGATGATGGTCCTTGCCTCCTCCTTGGCCTTGTTCTTGTAGTCAAGGTGCCCAAAAAATACATTGTTCCCAAGCTAGTCACAGTTCCTCCCCTCCTTGGCAGCAGGCCAGTGGTGTTTTCCAATGTCTTGATGGTGATGGTTTGGTGGGTCCTCCCCATAGAGATTTCTTGGGATAGTGAGCTCCTCCTATTATCACTGAATCATAGCACCCTCTGATTTACACAAGTTTGTATGCTTGAGCTCACAATGTGACTAGGTAACATGGGTACTATCTCTAAGTGTGGGACTTGCTACTTGAGATAGACCTACAAAGAAAGTTGGGTTTTCTTCCTACTCCTAGTGAAAACTAACTCTACTGAAATGAAGCTACTGACTACCTCTATCCTACCATTTCCAAGGGACTACGGAGAGAGAAATAACATGCAAATGAAATAAAACTACACTAAAGAGGTGATGCACCAAAATAAGGGAATGAGGACGATCCCCAATGTGTAAAAATGAAAGCAAAATGCATATTAGAGAGGGTGATAATAGTTCTTCACAATATAACAAAAACATTAAAAACACATTTCCATGCACACACAATAATAATATATCCATGCAAGAGATTATAGTAGACACAATATATTTGTCTCTATTACTTCTATTACTTCTGATATGCATAGTTTAAGCTACTAAAAAATAAAGGCCAGGATCACCATGCAAGGATTCCAATACAAATGCCTGCAACACATTATCTTTGAAAAACCAAAATGAAAGAGTTTTTCTACTAAAATTATCTTCTCTTTTACAATGAGCCCAACACTTCAATTTATAGAATTTTGAGAGTAGGGAGAGAGAAGGGATGAAATTCCTGAAATTCACTTTCCCACCAATTGTAATTGTAAGTCATGATAAATGAGTGTGGTTGGTGATTTTAGACCATGATTGCATTCCATTGAAACAATCTTAAGGTACCCCATAACTTGCAGCAGTGAAAGAATGATTTCCCATGCTCATTGAATGCTCCTCTTGTTGGGTATATTTCAACCACTTTCCATTTGGTGTCAACAACTTGCCGAAAAAAATTGGGCTATTTCCTCATTTTCCTTAAAATTTTTCATCAAAAAATCTTCATCAATTTCTGGATTTTTTTTGCATTGGGCTTTGATCCATGATTTTCTCAATTTATGACCCTATGAGCGTATAGCTATTTTTGAGTTTGCAAAGGCTTGTATCTCATTCACGAGAATGGAAATTAATTTTCATTGGTTGGAAATACATTTAAAATATTTTCCCCTCATTTTCTAAATTTTTCTACCTAATTTAAATTGATTTGGTCATTAAAAATCATGGGGCCCACCCTTTGTTTTTATTTTCTTACATAAGGGTGAGAGGTTGTTATTTATTTCAATGTGTTATATAGCCAGCTTGGCTGAGATGGCTCCAATATTACCCACATTGTTGGGTCTATTTCAATGGGAACCTTCATTCCATTTGGTGTCATGTGGAATTACAACTTGCTGAACCATTTATTTTTTATCTCTACCTACTTGGTTGACTTGACAAGGGCTATTTCCTTAGCGCAAACTTCTCTTGACTCCTTAATTTTGTATTGGTCAGATTTTTACATATACCTTGATCCCCTATAATGTGAATCCTTGGTAATTAAGTAATCTTAAATTTGCCTATAATTTATCACCGCATGGTACCACATCGATCAAAGCTTCTATGTCGAGTTGGCCTCCATGTTTTAAGCTCCACTGAATCACCTTACCTTCGTGAATGCCAAGCCATCTTCAATGTCGATTCCCCCTCAGTGATTGCAGGCTTGTCGTAAATATTGGTTTTGATTGTCTTGTGTAATGGTGCCTAGTTCGATACACCCGCATTTTCCATAACAACACTCCATGTCGGCTCGTCAATTTTCATGCAAACCAATGCGGGCCCGTGACGGGTTCATTATACCCTTGTTTGACCCAACGAGGGTCGCCGACTGAGCCACGCGCCCACATTGTTACCCCATGTCGGTGAAGTCGATATTTATTGGCCCACTTATCCTGTGCATCCTAGGCCGATTCCATGCATAATACACCTACATGTTTCTCCTTGTGAGAACGTTTGGTCCTTTCATGTACAAGTGGTCCGAGTGCCACCTGGGTCGTCTAAACCCACATATGCCACATGACTCGTCATGTACTCATCGAAGGACTCAGTAAGGGATCCCTGTGTGAATTGTTTCTGAATATGTGGTTTAGATTTAATCCTGCATCCTTATAAAGTTGGCTCCTTATCTCAATGCATCCCATTAATGAACTCATGATCCTAGCACTGAGTCAATGTCTAGAAAACAATCCACTTTCTTGTCTTGTACAACATAAGCTTGACCTGCTTTGAATGTAGATTCACCAAAAACACATATTGTAGCAACTGTGGTTTGCACCAAATCCCATGGCTTGATATCCCAAGTGAAGTTTTTCTTGTTCTATGCATTGTGGGGTCTAACAACATTGATCATGTTATCATGCAAGTGTGCACCAAGGAAATTAACAATTTATGAGCATGAAAAGTATACCTTTGTGTTAATTTTATCAAGTATTACCATTTCAAGGAACCCTAGGTCTTAGTCAGTCCAAGTGAGCTAGAAATTAATGTGATTTAGGAAAGTCCATTAATTCCCCCTAGGTGATTTTAGGAGTTCATTAAAAGTTTCAAGCTTCATGCAGTTGTGGGAAGGGCTATCACTAGCCTTCCTAGGACTGGAGCAACCCCATGGAGTAGAGGAAAAAATCCAAAATAGACATGGAGGTGATTCAAAGGCCCCGGGACATCATCGAAGTGATTTAGGAAGATTCTAGTAGGACTCGGAGAAGTTGGGGCAATTTCACTAAAATTAGGGCTCACAAACCTAGGCAGTGCACAGGCCAAAACAGATACCAAAAATTTGAAGGTGATTCTAGGAGCTCCTGGTGGAGTTAGGATAAAAAATCATATTTGGAAATATAATTATGAGCCCTACAATATGATGAAATTATTTTTTTCACAACACTTTGGTGCATTGGGTCTACAAGCAGTTTTTCTCATGCATAGGCAAAGTACCAAATCATAAATATGATTTTTTAAGGATAAAATAGAAGAATAAATACCTGAGACCTTGAATATTGGATTCAAAAGGTTATTTTAAGTTAGGATCATATAAAATTTCATCAAACAAGTCCACCGGGAGCTCAAGTTATCGTCGTTTCAAGTTGTCGTTTTGGAGTTAGTTTGGGAGTTAGTCAAATTTTGGGAGGACACGTGTCAGCTTCAGGAGCCCGGTGGTATTTTGGGTCCCTCAAGGTTAGGGACATAAACCATGGAAAAATTATCCCAGCCCCTATATGACCTTTGGATCCTCATGTGACCTCCAAGATTGCCAGTTCAGCCCCTAGGTGCTTGCGGGAGCTCAAAGCCTCAACAGTATGATTATTGCCACATGTCATCACCAAGAGCATCATAGAATTTGATGCACCTCATGGTTAAGGTACATCAAACATGAAAAAATTCACCTAGCCAATAAGGGAGACTTCTGGTCACCCATATGACTCGCTTCCAGCCCCTCAGTGCTTTAAAATAAGATTTCAGACTTCATTCCCTGCTGTCGGATCTCCACCACATGTCGTTGCCTTGATCACAAAGAAATTTTCTACCCCCACCTCCTTCATATGTTAGGGACATCAAACATTGAAATTTTTTCCCATATCCCTTCTCAGCTTTATTTCAAAATTTTAAACACACGCCTATTTCCCGCTTCTAACTTCTAACATTCCCCTGTAAAGCCATATCTGAAAACTCCCTCTGTAACTTCCTACAATCACTCCTCCATTGTCAAATATTAAACCAGATTAACCAAGGCATTAAGATACCCTTCCCATGGTGATACGCAAGTCTCAGAAGGAGGTTTGAGAAAACAAGGAAGAAGAAGCGAAGAATGAAGAGAAGAAACAGTGAAAATTTCCATTACCATGAAACGAAGATTTGTAGAAATATTGCAAACCAGTGCATGAAACAACACACCATTTTTTTTATTACTTCATCTCTAAAAAACCATCAGAAACACACCTTCAATCCCTCCTTGTGTGGCACAGAACAATCACAACAAAAAACCCTCTTTTCGGCCCAACGAGGAAAAAGCTCAATTTCTAATCAAACCGTTAGTCGGATCGAAACAAGATTTCACTAGAAGCACAAGAGGTAAAAACCCACAAAAAGTATAATTTTAATTGCAAATAGAGAAGAAAACCAAACTTGTAAATTTTGAGCTCCATTAATGGTTTCTGCATCCAGAAGCACTACCATGTCGAAAAATTAAAAGTTTAAAATCTCCTAGACTATTGAGCGGGTAGGTCTAAAATTTCAAAGGGGTGATATTGGGAAAAAAAACCATATTGAATTTTTTTTTTGACGTCAATCTGACCTCCAGAAGCCCAATTTCTAAAAATAGCAGGTCTTCTACATAGGGGACTGTTATTTTTTGAAATTCATCAACAGAGGAACTTGCAATGGAGAAAAAGACATTGAAGATGCACTGTAGCTAAGAATTCATTAGAACAGACATTTTGGCACTTACTCTAAATAGTAAGTGGTCCCACGAGCACATACCAAAAATATAAAGTTGATCCAAAAGAAGAGAGGAATGCAGGGAGAAAAGAAAATCAGAGTTGCGGCGTTCATTTGAGGTTCGAGGGAGTTGCTTTTTTATACTTACTAAAAAATAGTAAGTTATTATTTCTAAGGAAAACACAAAGTGGAAGTGGATGGGAAAGAAGCTGGCATACCCCTTCACCTACAAGTATGAGATAGAAGACAAATATATCTTGTACATGGTCCTAAATGACCTTAGAACTCACATGATAATGAAGGATTAAAAGAAGATTGAATATTAGATATTCACAAGTGGCTTGTTCGTTGTTGTGGGACACCCAATTTCTATACAAAGTATTGAGTTGGTCCTAGCTTGTTCTCACCACTATGAGCCCGAAACATAAACCATCTGAGTTGACAATGGTACAACGATGGTGGTCATTAGCCCTAGAACCATTTCAATTTCTCTATAGATACTGAAATCACCCAACATGGTCGTCATCTCAAAGGACAGAGCCTTGCATGATTGGGAAATAATGGATTCCTATGTACAAGGGGTTGCACTTTGTTTGTGGTTGAAAATAGAAAGAAAGCCCTTAAGGATTCCTAAGAACCTTCCAAGGTGTAAATTTTGAGAAGGATATTTAGATGCCATCACTCTCCTTCGTAGATTTATTGTCGAATCAAGCATAAGAGACTTCCAATACTAGATGGGCCTTTTCATCTTGACGTTGACAGAAGGAAAATAAAGAATTGACTAGGGGAAGATCATCAATGAAAACCTCCATCTGAAACTGCTCCAGGTACCCATGACAAAGATGTTCCACATGAATTCTTACTTGGTTCATCTCCTCCCTAGTTGAAGATTGTTCAAAGGATTATCTCTCACGCAAAACATTACTACCAAGGTGTCTGCATTAGAGAAACTTTCACAGTTGGTGATAGAGGAAAGCCTTAGGAATTTCACTCGCATGAATGATGCATTCAAAATGTATGTGGTTTGAAGCTTAGAAGGATATATAGAGGCTAGAATGTTGTCACAAATGGCATCCATGATCAAGAAATATGGCTCTTATTTCATACAATTCTCGACCTTCTCCTACTTGCGAGTTGTTGGCTTCGACCAAGCTCCACTAAGGCTGCCTAAGTACCTTAGTGACCAAATTGTATTGTTTGAGTTCTGTAGATAGATCATTCAAGTGAATAACATGCCTAGAAGAAGGAGGAAGAATTTGATTCCATTTCCTATCTCTCTTAGGGTTTTCACGCGCAAGAGCTCAAATGACGCATCTCATATGGGGACTATTTTCGCTCATTTGACTTTTCAGTCCTACATTGCCAGACCTAATTTCGACATCCAAGAAGATATTGACTCTTTCTACGTCCCAAAATTGCAACATGAGGTAAAAGTCAATGAATACTGGGAAAATTATGCTGATGAATTTGAAGTGTGTGAAAAGGACCATATGAGGATGACAATCGGTGAGATAAAGAAATTCAATTTATCTTGGTATGAAGATATTTTGCATGATGATGGGATGAAGATGTATGATCCTGAGTATGTGGTAGTTAAGATGCCCCCTTTATCTCCAGTCAACTGGTATGTGATGAAGGTTGTCAATCCTTTCCATTAATAATGTCAATCCAGGGCTAGTGTCCAATAGCTGTATGCATTAAGAGAAAAATATCTTTGGAAAAAACCTCCGTTAAACACAATCCAAACTTGCATAAAATAAATTACACATGTAGAAATGTAAAGGCACACTTGCAGAAATAAATTTTGCATGAAGGAAACACACTTGCATAAATGAAATTTCTAAATTAAAATTAAAAAAAATATAAATCAGACACCTATAGGTTCACAACAAAAATTATACGGAAAGAAAGATCACATAACATGAAATCAGAAGTTTACAACAAAAGAAAAACTAAAGAATAAAGAATTGAACAAACATAACAGAACTAGAACATAAACCATTGATCCTTCTTCCTTAGAATGAGTGGCCAACTCATTCCTTAGAAGATGACTTAATTTATACTTTCAAACTTAATTCAAAACCTTCAGAATAATTTCACTCAAAAGATTGAGAATGAATGAATCTATTATTCTTGGTAGGGAAAAATTACATATCAAAGTGTGGAAGGTTGCATCTATATTTTATGCATCCAAACAACTCCTTATTTTTGGGGAATAAAATATTGATCTTATTTTTATTCCAATCCTAAAAACTAAGATCTCCAACTCCACAAAATATGGAGAGAGATATATTATTGGAGTCAACGTCTTATTTTACTATTTTAGGAAGATTTGCTCCCAAATATTCTCCTTGCTTTTTGGTAGAAAAAATCACAATGATTTGATTCTCCTAATTTATTGGAAGGATGTTTTTCCTCAAAAAATTACTATGACCAAATACCTCTCCTAGATTTCCCATTTGACTTTTTTGTTTCTAACTGTGGAAGTTTTGGTGCTCGTCTGATACACTTTTTCCTTAGACTGCAGCTCACTAAAAATTAGATTTCTCTTTATTGGTAAAACCTGTAGCAAATTTGAATGAGGTTTTTGTTAAACACATTTCTATGAACAAAAAATCTCTCAAATTTTCCATTTGAATTTTTTGTTTCTGACTGTGGAACTTTTGGTGCTCGTTTGATACACTTTTTCCTTGGACTGCAGCTCACTAAAAGTTATATTTCTCTTTATTGGTAAAACCTGTAGAAAATATGAATGAGGTTTTTGTTAAACACATTTCTATGAACAAAAACCTCTCATATTTTCCATTTTACTTTATTTGTTTCATGTTTGTAGGTTCCGAAACTAAAACTTTTAGTGCTTGTTTGATAACTCCACTTTTTCGGAACTTCCAATTGACTGCACTCCTCACTAAAAGTTAGATTTCTCTTTATTGGTAAAACTCCAATTGTACCAAATAACTGAATATAACTTTTTGATTAAAAATATTACTATGAACAAAAGAGGAATCTCTCATATCATTCTGATTAGATATTATCAATGATCAAATAGCATTATCTTTCCTTTATTGCATGCAAAATCTTTCCTAAATAATCAATAGGATTTCAACAAAATAATTATAAAGAATGGACAAGATATATTCCTAACTAAAACTGCAAGTTCCAAAGCTAACTCCAATTGTTTCAGAGGTAACTAAAAACAACTATAACAATTTATGGCCTCATGATCTTGGATTGAGATGATTATATTTTTCAACTTACATAAGTATTTTAGAGAGGAATATGCATATGAAATCATATTTGAGTTTAGATATAATATCCATGATCAATTCCTTTCTTTTCAACAGAACTATGATTATCTCCTTCCTTTATGGCCTTCTTTTACACAGGTTCTTGTTGGATCTTTCCTAAATAATCAATAGGTTCATTGTGTCAATCTCCTTCATTTTTTATTTAAACCAAATGTGGACTTCTAAAGAATGAACAAGATATATCCTTCCTATATTCTTATCTTTTACAAGAAGTTTTTATAAGTTCCTAGATTACATTTAAATTTACTTTCAAAGGTAACTTGTGAAGGACAAAATAATGTTGTAATTTATGGCCTCATCATTGCCTCACACTTAATTTTATGGATGTCCTTATGTTATTATTTTATTTATTTCCTTTTACAGTAGGTTCTTGTCTGTGGATCTAAGATTATGTTGTTTTTTATTTATATTTCTTTTACAACAGGTTCTTATGTAGATCTCCTTCTGTTATTTTTTATTTCTTTTCTTTTACAACATGTTCTTGTGTGGATCTCCTTATGCTATTTTTGATTTCTTTTCTTTTACAACAGGTTCTTGTGTGGATCTCCTTATGCTATTTTTGATTTCTTTTCTTTTACAACAGGTTCTTGTGTGGATCTCCTTCTGTTATTTTTAATTTCTTTTCTTTTAAAATAAGTTCTTGTGTGGATCTCCTTCTATTGTTCCTCATATTTAAAATCAAAATGCATACCTCATACTTCTCATTCTCTCACATACTTAAGCTCATGCATGTCCTCATGCATGTTGTTTATTCATGGCTGCCCATAAATTAGACTCCAAAAGTTTGATTGCAAAAAAGTGCACATATTTTTCATATTTGTAAGTAGGGGAGATATGAATTTTATCTTTCTTTCCTTGGAGATATTAAAAGTGGATGTAGTTGTAATTAAAAAACTTACAAGAAAGCTTAAAATAAAATAGTAGAACAAAATAACTTGATGATACATCTGGTTCTCCTTATCATCCTATTGTTAACATGGTCAAATAGTGCTGAGAAGGAAGCCACCAGGTAACAGTTGATTGTCTTTGAAGAATAACCACCCCCCTTTTGCCTTTGATTGGCCAACAAGCAGGTTTTCCAATCATTTTTTTTTTTGCCTTTGATTGGCTAGCAAGCTAGTTTTCCAATCAAAGTTTTTTGATTTTTTTTACCTTTGATTGGCCAATAAGCTGGTTTTCCAATCAAAGTTTTTTAATTTTTTTTGCCATTGATTACCTAGCAAACTGGGTTTCCAATCAAATCTTTTTGACAATTTTTTCGCTGAAATGATAACATGAGAAGGATTAGAGAAAAAATTGATCCATCATCAGGCTATATTCATTAAAGTGCAGCCTATGTAAAATAGGAAGCAATGTATGAGATATCATGAAAACCTCTTTACACACTTGATAACTCCAAGAAGATTTCCTAAAATTATGTAGATAATTTCTAGGTCTTCAAATCCCAACTTGAATTGAGCATAATCAGAATCACTGTAGTAATCTTCAAAGCTAAAACTAGTAATCTCAGGAGATGGATTGTGTTATGTATCCATGGGTCCCTCCAAATTGCTCATTGGTTGATATTGTTGGTGCTCAAAAATTTGCATGCTGGTATCAAGAACAACTCTGGAAATTCCTATAGATGTTAGCACAAAAAAAATGTTTTCCTTAATATTCACAATAATTTCTTTCTTAATGTTATACAAGCATATACAAAAATGAAGAAATTGAAAGACATGAAAACAAATTTTTCTAATGGATATGGTTCAGGGATTGAATTTTACTATGGGGTGAAAAAATAATTTGGATGGGTGGATTTATTATGAGTGGTTTTTTATTTTCTCTGAAGTCCCTGAATATGGATGGAATTAATTAGAAATGCTACCACTTCATTATTACAAACTGGATAAGCAAGTTTTTGACTAAGGTTATGTGCAATAAGATCACTGAACTATTATTTGATACAAGAGATAGTGGTGGTGGTTGTCAAAAATGACATTTTATATTTCATCAACTAGATCTACTTCTAGATTCAATATCATATTCTACCATTTATTCATAAATAGAATCCAGATATGAATTCTTTGTCCCCGCCATTATACCTTCTTGATCAAACATCATAATCATTTTTCTTATACACAGAGTTAGTTTGTGGGGAGGTAAATATTTACAATCTAACATTCCTAATAGTAGAAATAAAATTTTAATCTATATTGCATGAAAAAAATATTAATCTATTTGTAGAAAATAAAATTTTAAAAAACTACCTCCAAATACTTCCTGTCACAAAATTTTCCAAAGGTATTCTACTGTCACTAGAATATTCTCTTAGAAAACTCTGAATCTCTTAATAACACAGTTTCCCCAAAAACGACACCAAAATGATAAGGGTCATCAATCCTCACCATTAATAATTTTAATCCAGGGCTGGTGGTTGATGACTGTATGCATTAAGAGAAAAAAGTTCTTTGGAAAACAAATCGGTTAAACACAATCCAAACTTGCATAAAATAAATCACACATGCGGAAATGTAAAGGAACACTTGCATAAATAAATTTTACATGAAGGAAACACACTTGCATAAATGAAATTGCTAAATTAAAATAAATGAAAGATAAATAAGACACCTGTAGGTTCACAACAAAAATTGTATAGAAAGAAAGATCACATAACATGAAATCAAAAATTTACAACAAAAGGAAAACTACAGAATAAAGAACTGAACATAAAACATTGAAATGAAAGAACATAAAACATTGATCCTTCTTCCTTGGAATGAGTGGCTAGCTCATTCCTTGGAAGATGACTTAATTCATACTTTCAAACTTAATTCAAAACTTACAGAACAATTTCACTCAGAAGATTGAGAAAGAACGGATCTATTATTCTTGGTAGGAAAATTACATATATCAAAGTGTGGGAGGTTGCATCTATAATTTATGCATCCAACCAACTCCTTATTTTGGGAAATATAATATGATCTTATCTTTATTTCAATCCTAACAACTAAGATCTCCATCTCCACAAAATATGGAGAGAGATATATTATTGGAGTCAAAGTCTTATTTCACTATTTTAGGAAGATTTGCTCCCAAATCTTCTCCTTGCTTTTTGGTAACAAGAATCACAATAATTTTATTCTCCTACTTTATTGGAAGAAGGTTTTTCCTCAAAACATTACTTTGACCAAATACCTCTCCCAGATTTTTTATTTGATTTTGTTGTTTCTGGCTGTGGAACTTTTGGTGCTCGTCTGATACACTTTTTCCTTTGGACTACAAATCACTAAAAGTTAGATTCATTTTTATTGGTAAAACCTATAGAAAATATTGAATGATATTTTTTGTTAAACACATTGCTATGAATAAAAACCTCTCTCAGATTTTCCATTTGAATTTTCTTTTTTTGACTGTGGAACTTTTGGTGCTCGTTTGATACACTTTTTCCTTGGACTACAGCTCACTAAAAGTTAGATTTCTCTTTATTGGTAAAACCTGTAGAAAATCTAAATGAGATTTTGGTTAAACATATTTCTATTAACAAAAAAATCTCTTAGATTTCCCATTGGATTTTCTTTTTTTGTTTATGGAACTTTTAGTTCTTGTTGATACACTTTTTCCTTGGAAAACTAAAAGTTAGATTTCTCTTTATTGGTAAAACTTGTAGCTAAATATGAATGAGGTTTTTGTTAAAACTAAATCCAATATGAACAAAAACCTCTCTCATATTTTCCATTGGATTATCTGATTAGTTCACAATTCTCATTTATGAAAGTTATGAAACTAAAACTGCAAATTTTGGAGCTAACTAAAAATAATTATAACTTTTGCACACGATCTCGGATTGAGATGATTATTGTTTTAAAATTGCATAATTTTTAAAAAGGAATATGGATATGAAATCATATTTAAGTTTAGATATACTATCCATGATCAATTCCACTTTTCCCAAAACTAGCATTATCTTTCTTTTATGGCTTGCATGCACAAGACTTTGCATCTTTCCTAAATAATCAATAGGATTAGTCAACAAAATAGATAAAAAAAGACTTCTAAAGAATGAACAAGATATATATCCTATATTCTATCTCAAGAAAAATATAAGTTCCAATATTACATTTAAATCCACTTTCAAAGGTAATTTGGAAGGAAAAAATAATGGTAATTTATGGCCAATTTATGGCCTCATCAGTATGTTCATGAATCAGAAGATATAAAGGAATGGAACAAGAAAGTGGTAAGGATAATGAGAAATTGGTTTCAAAATAAGAGAACCATGATCATCCATTCGAGAGGAATTCCCCAAAGTCAGAAGAAAGCTTCCCATCAGTCATCCTCAAAAGTCATATAGGTGACTTCCAGTTCTAAACACTCTGGAGAAAGTTCGAAAAGGAAGGCCAAAAAATTGGAAGCTTCTCCTCAGAAGAAGACACCAAAGAAAGCTAGGGTAGAAGAAGACTCATTTGAGTAGCTGTGAGAGGAAGAATTGATCACATAAATACAAGAAAAGAAATCCAGTGGCCACGACACAAGTGGATGAAGAACACATGGTCCAAGACCTAGTATTCAAGCCAGCATAAGAGGTGCCACCTCTTTTTGACAAACATACCCCTCTCATTTAGGATTTGCATCCTCCTTCAGAATAGGGAAATTCTGGTGCACCTATCATTGAGACCAAATTTGATGAGACATTTCCTTGGCTACAAGAAATAATTGTCCCTAACACCCAAACTCTGTAGTAATTAGAAACCCCTGATCTATCAATGATTGCCTTATTGGCTAAAGAAAATAGATCAAGAAAACTCACACATACATCCTCATTGTTCTAAAGTGGGGAAATGGGTAATCATTACATCGAATTAGCCTAGCCCAAGGTAATCAAGTAAGTGGAGGAGATGACACCAACTGACTATGAGACATGTACAATCCAACTAGGACTGAGAACTCATGAAGGGGATTTGCACATGTATCAATAATCTTCCGCTCATATGGTGGAAAGGAATAAGGAGTATAAGAAGAAGATTGATGAAATAAAAGAGTAGGTGCAAAATATTTCATTCTATATGCAACATATAGTTGATCCTAATGCCATGACAATTCCCAATGAGGAAATTACGCCCATTAGTAGCTTCAATACAAAATCCATCAGGAGGACACACAAGTTCATAATGCATGAGAGAGAGAATAATGAATGGATTAACTCAATTTCTAAAAAGGGGAAGTCAATGCTCTAAGAAGTGGTCAAACCCTTCACTTACATTTGTGCAACAATAACTATGACACGAACACTCAAGGAGGACTTGGAGAAAGAAAGGGACTATTAGGAACCTTTGGGCCTAGTATTAGATGAAATGAGTAGCACTCATCACAAGGAGTTGATCGATATGATGATTTTTAAAACTCCCTTAGAATAATTTTCACTTACATGGAAGAGGGTCTTAGAAATCAGGTTTGAGGTAATAAATTAGGTCATCATAGAGTTGGAGTAAAAAGAGGAACACGCATACAAATTGCAGGATAGTGTGAATCAAAAAACTCAAAAACTTGGAGTACCTGCAATGGGTGAGGATATAACTGTTGATGAGTTTATTAGTCCATTTGAAGAATACATCAAGAAATAGGTAGGAAACCCATAGTCCTTCACTAATGATACCCTTGACTTCCTCTCAAAGATTTGGGCCTCTATTGTACTCATCACAGAAAAACATTGATCATGGTTTGGGAAGTGTAAAGATAGCAATAGTGTGGTTGATGGATGGACAGATACCTTGAGTTTCATTCACATTCCTCATACCAAAAAAGTATATTAGGCCTCAAATATAGGTGAAGTACCAAAGAGCATGTGCATGCGTGGGACCAGTAAGAAGAAGGGCATGCGGGGAGAAGCACATAGGATAAGTGTTTAAGAAGGATTTTAGGAGAAACCAGGGCACAAGCGCAAGGCAAGACATCAGGTTTAAAGGACTTAGCCATGTTTTGCATTTTGGAGGTACTTGAGGAAAAATGTAACCCAACTAGGCATGCTGAATAGATAAGGTGCCAGCCTAGAGACTTGGTGGTCAAGAAAATAATATTCCATATAATGAATATTCCCAAAAGACATCATTACAAATAGTGGAGGGTTTGCAATGAGATACACATACATCATTGGAGGACCAAATTGACACTTGGCATGTGATCTACTCCAAAAGGAAGGCATAGTAGTGGGTATTGGAGTTATAAAGGTAGATTCTAGGAAGAAAAGAAGTGATGGAGAGCACATACCTAAATAGAGGAGACACAGAGAGATACCAAGACATATAACGTTGGGAGAGTGAAGCTCTGCAAGAAATATTAAGAGGCCCTAAGAGTTGGGTTATCATTAGAGGACTGTAGAAATGTTATCATGTCTAGGGGATGGGTTTGTAAACTATTCGGAATAAGGGAAGCATATCTAGGACTTCTAAGATATGGGTTAAATCTCCGCCTTGATGTATTTGGTCTGATACAACCCTTTTGAATGTAATGTGCTTACTGGGACTATGATCTATATCAATATATGACTCTATTATGAATATTTGGTTTAAGGGTGTGAACCCTAGTTGTATTTCCTCATATTATATAACAAATATGTTCTTTGTATTTCATACCATGATGTTTCTCTTGTTATTAAATGCACCGATATAAGGATATTATGGATCATCCTATATTTTTAAATGAATGCATGAACATTTAATTTTCTGCATCTTATCCTCAAACAATGGAAATATATTCTCACAATTCTCACATAAATGAGGGACTCGGCACCCACGCATGCCTTGGGTAAGAGCTCAAAACCCGTTGGGTGATAGGGAAATGCAATTGGGATTAGAAATTTGTACTAAGGGTACATGAAAAATGACTACATATTTGTTTTTTTGTCGGGACCTCTTTTCAAAGCTGTTGTGAGAATGATGCGTGATGACAGAGAGTTTGACCTTGGACAATAAAAGCATGGTTTAAGAGAAAAGAGAATGAGTTTGCTCAAATATTTAGTATTGGACCTAAGTTTGATGCACATAAATGGGTAGAAGAACACCTGTATCATGAGCTGTATGAGACCTTCTTTTGTTGTTTTCCAAGTAGAGCTGTATGAATCGATTTCAGCATATGTAAATAGATCAAGATGTTACTATAAAACTTACATTTGAACCCAAGAGGAATATAGAGGCTACATGATTCTAATTTGACCTAGAGACGTGTTTTTGATCATTGGTGGAGTAGAGTGTTAATAAGTTATACCCTAAAATACACTATTTCTATGTATTCTTATCTAGAGGTTGCTGAGTTTGAGTTCTTAAGGGAGCTAAGAGGATCATTATTGTGTGCTATCCCTTTAGCCATGAATATCTTGATCATTATAATAATTTTAGAAACATTTCCTATGGTTGATTAAGCTTCTTCTGAGCATTGGGCGAGGAAGCTAGGGTGGAGGAAGATATTGGAACTTGCGGATGAAAAGGAAAGAGAAGAGAGATGAGTAAAGTATAGTGAAGCTCGGGAGAGGGAGTTGGATAGAAAACAAAAGGATACAGGAGTGATGGATCTATAGAGGAAGATGTTGTGGTAAGGAATTGAGGTTCATGCAGAGGCCATGGAGTGTGAGTAGTCTGTGCTACCCCATCTTGGAAAGTACGGCAGAGAGAACCCTTCAACTTTTGATGAGCGTTTGTCACTTGGAGAAAGGAGAGCATTTAGCACTCATATGAATCCACCTGGTGACCAACCCCTAGTGCTTACTTTCCTAAATCAAGAGATAAATATTTCTAATATACTTGGTATTGGTGGGAATGACTGATCTACACCTAGGAGATATAATTTCTCATTTGGTACATCTATGGCTACACAATCATTTCCTTTGTTTGGGGGAATATTGTCTAGAAGGAAATTTGGGAAAATTACGGGTATGCAAAGCTTGGGTATCACATCAGGAAGTGGCATGGGACACACATCTTGTAGAAGTGCAATATCACAAACTGTTAGCGTGCAGTTCAGTGGAATTTTAGGAACGCTCGAAACGCCTAATTCAAGCCCTTTTCTGGCTACAAGAGGTAGATCTGGTGGTATAGGAGCTGGAGGATCTGGTGGAACTAGTTGATCTAGAGGATCTGGTGGATTAGGAGGTACTGTGGTGGATCTAGTGGATCTGGTGGTGGAGGTAACATCAGAGGAAATCAAGGTTATGGATCAGGTGGATAAGGACCTCAACCACCTCAATAAGTTTTTTTCAAAATGTATTTGCACTTACCAGACTATAAATGTGTTCAAGATGTTGTAGAACATGTAAAAAAGTTTGAATTAATATGGCATGTGAAAGGGATCACTATCTCAGAGTGGAAGGCAAGTCAGTTTGTAAAAATGCTACAAGGATGCACACATATTTGATACTGGATGTATGACCCCCAGCAGATAGTGGTAGATTACACTAAACTGTAGAATGCCTTCTCAGTTTTATTTCATATCCTTGAGTTTGAAACAAAGAGCATTAGCGCACTAAAGAAGATATAATAAGGAATGGCCGAGAGTGTGTGGAAATATAACACACGTTTTATAACTCTCTGATCAAAACTATCTTATGATATTCATCCTTTTCAGCATGCTCAGTGGTTTGTTGGAGGATTGATAACACTATTTAGGAGAGCACTCTTGCACAAGAATTTCATAGACCGATGCAAGATCTTGGAGGCTTCCCTGCACGCTGAGGTTGTTGGAAGCATGAACCTTGGTGTTATCCCTTTTATTGAGGCTTAGATTACTACAATGGCCAAGCAAATACAAAATCTATATGTGAACTCAATGCATGAGACCCAAAGTGGCATATGGGGCACAAATTTTGAGGTAGAGGGGTATACAGAAGACATTTTCCATCAGAGATGGGTATACACCATGATGGTGGACTGTGAGATTTTATATGGAGATCATGATGTAAGTAGGTTCCCACTACTACATCGCATGATCCATAAGAATGTGTCCTGCTATTACAAGATCTGCACCTCTAGTAGACATGACACAAAGAAATGTAGACTGATTGACTAGATACATGATGCCATTGATATTGGTGTGTGTTAAACCACTCTTGCAAACAATTCCAAGGGTGATGGTCATCACTATGAAGGGTGCACAGATGGAGGGGCACGTGGAAGAAATTTTTGAGGAGGATTTCTTGGTCGTGACAACCATGGAGGAGGAAGAAGTGAGTTCCAGCATGGAACTTGTTACAACTGTGGATCTACGGAGCACTATAAGCATGAGTGCCCAGATCTATTACTATGCTCTTGGTGTGGAAAGAAGCACAAGTATGAGGAGTTCCCTGAGCTATTTAAGCATATGAGCCAACAAAACCAAAAGGAAAAAGGTTCTGGAATGGTAAGCATAAATAATTTTGACTCACAATGGATGCCAAGGGTGACACGTGAGTCAGAACTAGAACATGTACTTGTAACGATGCAAGCAGAGGTTGCGCATGCTAGGGAAGTGCCAAGGTAGAGAACACTGGTTATTAGAGAATAAGTGGTAAACGGAAAGTATCCAGACCCTAATAATAAGAAGGGATAATATAAAGAAATCATGGATGTGATTAGAAGATTACAAGGAGAGATCAAGTGCTTAAAGGAGTAGTCCAAGTAGTTAGAGAAAAGAAAGAATGTTGAGGCTCCACAGAAAGATCTAGATAATGTTAGGAAAGTATGTAGAATGCTGAGACAAGAAAATATCATTCCCTTGCTAGGAGAACGGTTATGGGAGAAGGTACCATGCACTGGAGGAGAGCATGAGAGATAGGTTCTACATGCAAACCTTCCTCCCCATAGCCTTTATTATGAAAAGAAGATTACATTGATACAATTTTCGATGGATGGCTTATGAGAAATATTCTAATAGATACATGTGTGGAAGTTAATGTCCTCACTCTAGTTGTATGACATCAAATAGGAAGTCCCCCATTACAACCATCCTCGAATGTGTTGTATATGGCTAATAAGATAATGACGATGCCCATTGATGTCTTGAAGGACATTGTTATCACTATTCAAGGGGAAAATTTCATTGGAGATTTTGAAGTCTTGGCCCTATCCGAGGTAGAAAAATTCCCAACATTACTTGGGTGCCCCTGGTGTTATAAGAACAATGCTGACCTACGGATCAATAAGGGGTATATAAGTTTTGATAATAAGGAAGAATGAGTCATCATCCCTTTAATAGATGGGAAGTCAGCACCATATACTGAACCCTTAGGAGAAGTTCTTGATAGGATATATGTGCACTCTATCACGGAACATGAGGTGATTAACCCTATGAAAGGATTTATTTAGTTTGAAGATACCCAATCCCTGAGTGATACAACTAGTGTGACATGTGACAATTGGGTGCTTGGGACATATGAGTTAATTGGGTGATAGTTAATAGGCTCTGTGACAAGAGTAACAAAAGCATACTTAGTCAATTACCTGGGAGGAAAGAAGATGCCAAGTTATTCTAGGGGAGCCTACCCTAAAATTTTCTTGCGAGAGATGGAGACTCAGTGGAAAAATGATATCGAAAGAAGATGGACGCTCAACTATAAATTTCTTGGAAGTGTAACACATTGGTGGGTGACACATCATGATAACCTTCTAGAATGATGCGAAGTGAGAATCATGATCTTTGTTAGGTTTTCCTGAAGCAATGCACCCATTGCATTATAAGACTACCATGGAAAATAAACCGCCTCGTTTCATGTCGAAGAATTTGAGAAAGCATGGATGGGAGGCACAGAGGCCTTATCACCTTCTTTATGGGTGCATAAGTAGTACTCCACCTTACAGGGTTGCACACGTGCATGGTATATTCACTCAGAGAGGCACCGTCAGACATGAAATTGGCAGGAGTTAATGGCTGATCTCCTTCAAGATTTTGAATATCAGAGTACTAAACCATCAGTGGATAGAGCATTATAGGTTGTTAAGCACCTTACAATGGGAGATAGTACCATGGTGGAGGATAGAATACTAGAATTATTGGGTGAACATTGTTTGGAGATGCACTTTGATGAAGCGGAATTAGAAGAGATATAGCTTGAGCACACATGCATGGAGAAAGAGAAAAGAAAATTGGTCTATGTGATAGATGGTGAAGAAAAGGAAAATTTGGATGCTAACCATTCTAAAGGCACGTGTGAAGTCATGGATAGTGTTGATGAGAAAGAATGCACATACCATGAACCCCTAAGAACAAATAAGGTTAAAATTGGTTCGGACACCAAACCTAAGGAGGCCACTATTTGAGACTATTAGTTAGAGAAGGAGGTTTTGAAGATCATTGATCTATAGCGTGAGTTTCAGGATTTATTTCCATGTGGGTACCATGAGCTTAGAGGAATTCACCACTTCTTGGGAGAAATGAAAATCAAGTTAAAGGAAGGTGCATGCCCAATTCAGAAGGGGCCTTATCGAATGAATCTAAATCTTTCCATCAAATTCAAGGAGGAGATAGACAAGATGATAGCATCAGGCATCATTGAGGCCATTGAAAAATCATAATGGATAAGTCCAATGGTCATAAGTATTAAGAAGGATGGAAGGATAAATATCTGTGTTGATTACAGGGATTTGAATGCAATGTGTTTCGTTGACCCTTTTCCAAACCCGTTCACTAAGGAGATCCTGGAAGGAGTAGTCAGGCACAAAATATATTCTTTCACAGACGGATTCTCAGAATATCATCATGTTAGAATTCCAAAGGAAGACCAATAAAAGACAACTTTCACCACTGAATGGGGAAGATTTCCTATACGGTCATGCCTTTCGAACTCAAGAATGCACTTGTTATGTTTTGCGCATTGTGGTACAGGAATTTCAAGAATTCATCCATAAGTTTCTTCAAGTCTACCTTAATGACTGAACATTGTATGGACTAGAGAAAGATCATTGTGACAATTTGAGGCTATTGTTTGAAATATGTTGACAGTTGAGGATATCCCTCAACATTAAGAAATGTGTTTTTACTACTCCATTTGTAACCCTGTTGAGGCATATTATATGTAAGGAAGATTTACTAGTGGATCCCACCAAATTTTTTGTTATTGTGGGATTAGGGGAGCCTACCAGTTAGAGTGCAATGAGAAGATTCCTTAGGCTATTGGAATTTTATCAAGGGGTATGCCAAGATCATCACACCATTAGAGGAGTTGCTAAAAAACAAGAGTGCCTTTCACTGGGGAGAGGCACAACAGATGACATTTGAAACTTTGAGGGATAAGCTTGTCACTCCGCCCATAGGATAAGTGTCTCCATGTGCATGTTGATGCCTTAGGGACATCCATTAGAGCATTGCTAACATAACATAGTAAGGGGATTGTTGATCAGCCCCTTTTATTTTCACGTAGGAAGTTGACAACAATAGAGCATAACTATACTACTACTGATTGCAAAGCACTATCAATGATATACACATGGTATAAGTTTAGGAAGTATCTGTTAGTGACACCCTTCATATTCTACATAGATCACATGGAATTAAATTAATTGGTTAACAAGCCCGTGTTACAAGGGTTCATATGCTAATGGGTCATTTTGTTTCAAGAATTTGAGTTTACAGTGGTTGTGAAACCAGAAAAAAGTAACTTAGAACATGATCACTTATCAAGGATTGAGTCAGGAGAGAATGCACAGAGCATTGATGATACTATGTCAGACACACAACTATTCAGGTTGTCATGCATACCCTCTGACTTGGAAGATATTGTTGTGTTTCTCAAAACAGGTGTGGCGCCAGAGGGAGTGAAGAGTTTGGAGATAAAAAAGCTATCTATACATGTTGCGCCCTACATGTTAATTGGTGGCGACTTATATAATTTAGGCCATGATGAGGTTTTGGATTGATGCACATTTGAACATGATCATGTTGCAATCATGGAGGAAGCACATGGTGGGATTGTAGGAGGGAACTATGTAGTAAATTTCACCATGCAGAAGATTCTACTCACCTGGATTTGGTGGGAAAGTATCTACAAAGATTGTATTGAATGTTGTAGGGCATGTGACCATTTCCAGTGCCTTGGCAAGCTAGGAAAAAGAGATGAGATGCCCTTGAGACCTATAGCTAGTGCAAACTCATTTGAGAAGTGAACCATTTATTTTGTTGGACCTATTTCACTTGCCCTGTAAAGGACTGGTTTGCATTATATCATTACCTGTATCGATTACTTAACAAGGTGGGTGGAGGTAGTGCCTACAAGTGATTGCACAATAACAATAACTACTAGATTCTTATGGGAGAACATAATCAACATGTATAGATGTCCTTTAAGCTTGACTAGTGACAAGGGTACACATTTTTTGAATGAAATAGTGAGGATTTTATTGGAAGAATTCATGGTGATCCATCACAAGACCACCCCTTATCACCCTCAAGAAAATGGAACTACTGAGGCATTTAACAAGATATTAAGCCACACAGTGACCAAAATTTACGATGTGAGGAGACAAGATTGGGATGATAAGGTATCAACCTTTCTATGGTCATACAAAACAACCTATAAGAGATTGAACAAGGCCACACCATTTCAATTGGTGTTTGGCACAGATGCTATTTTACCGGTTAAATTAATGCTACCATCATTGTGTATTGTGCATGCAGGAGGGTTAGTTGATGAAAAATAAATTCAAGAGCACATAGATAAGTTAATGCAGCTAGATGAAAGGTGATCACTTGTTAGATGGAATTAGAGGATTGAAAAGGCACGAAAAAAAGCATGGCATGATCGTCATATCAAGAACAAGCAATTCAAGGTTGGGTAGATGGTTTTTTTGAATGAGTCCAATTTTCTATGCCATCTTGGGAAACTCAAATTCCATTGGATGAGCTTGTATATTATATCTTATATACTTGACTCGGGTGCTTGGCAATTACAAGCACTAGATGGAACATGATTCTCAAGCCATTTCAATGGGATTAGACTAAATGCCTACTATAAATAAGTCTTCCTTGTGTTTATAAATAAGGTAGTATTGCCATTTATCCTAGGATTTTCCCTTAATGCATTTCTTTTCCTCGTATTTCCCTTACTCATTGCTTGTTCTCTTTTTTTGTGTTTTTATTGTGTGCATATTATGAATTGATAGCCACTTATTACTTTCAAGAGTTTTTTATGTGCAGAGGACCATGCATCTATTTTTTGTGGGGTGGAGTAATTCAAAGTAAAATGGAAGCTGGTAGTGGAAGCTGTGTTTTGTTGGCCCAGATTGAAGGATAAAGAGTGCGTAGTGTAGAAGAGCATGCATAGGAAAAGGTGGACATAAGGAAGGTTGGTGTCAGGAAGGCTTTACAAAGACCAAGTAAAAGGGATGAAAAGTGCAGGAATAATATGAGGTAGGTGAGGGAAAAAATTAGGTTAAGGACAGAAGAAGTTCCTTCGACACTGCAAGCGCGTGCATGAGGATCTTTACCAATAAGGGTTTTTGGGTGCCAAAAGGTTGTAGATATTTTTCGTGCAGGATTGGGTGTGAGGGAAAGAACACTTAAATTTATCTTCAGTGGAAAAATCCTCCTTTATTTCAAAGGTACATAGGTAGGTGACATAAAATTCATTGCGGGAGATGAGAAAAAAGCTATAAATAGAAGGTTGGGCACACTATTTCCTACCTTGTATTTGTGATATTGAAGAGCTCTTGTGAACTAGGGAATCCATGAAGAAGATTTGTGCGAAGGAAAAAAGTATGAAAATATGAGAGTGTGACTAGTGTGATTTGTGAATTAGAGTGGAAGAAGGACATAGGCATAGGAAAGAGGGTTTTAGTAGATTACGTAGTCTTGTGAATGAATTGTCTAAGTTAGGGTTCTGTAGCTAGGGAACGGGAGAAAATTTATTTTTTGCAAACATAATCCAAAAAATTGAGTAGAGTGAGGAAGAGGAGCAAGGAGGAATCATTTTTAGTAACCTGACAAGAAGATGGCACCAAAGAAGGAAACTATTTCACCAAGGAAGGGAAAGAGTAAAGGGAAACATGTTGTTTCCACTAGCTTTAATGAAGAATAGTATTCAGAATGCAATACCCAGATGGCATGTTGCTAAAAAAAAATGGGTATCCCATGTAAGGAAAATGTTGGTAAGAGATTATAACCATTGCACGAGAACCACTGAGAAGGATATGGCATTGGAACTAGCTCGATCAATAGAAAAAAGGACACTAGAAGGGATGCCAATCTACAGTGATGGGGTAAAAGTGAAATTGGAAAAGGCGGGGTTGCTGCAACTTTATGAGTTTCCCTACTTTGGAAAACTCTAAATAGCTGTACCAATGGTTTATGTCACGCATCGCATGAGGACCACGTCTACTTTGCACAGGCCAAAAAATGCGCATAACTCCCCTAGCTTATCTCTAAGTATCACTCAGCCTTATCTTTACGAAGGGGGTCCACTAGATGATGACTTAGTAGGATAAGGAGGCCATCAAGGAAACAATCCAGGCCTATGACTATAAGTATGGGATCTCGCTATTTTGATATCTCAGATATGTCTGACCTAGTAATGAGAATGACTACGTGCCTGGTGACCAAGATAAATGGGCAAGAGAGGTGGACTTAGAGTAAAAAAATCCTAGTTGAATGTGTGTTAGAAAAATTTCAGAAGGAACCTATCTATAACCTATCCACCTTACATTGCAAAATGAGATCATTCAACGCCGCGTACAGGAAGGAGAGAAGATTATGTTAGGCAATATCCTCCTCACCGTCGTATTCTCAGAAATTGAAGTGCCCGATGGACCACAGAAATTTTTATGGGAGTATCTAGATGAAGAACACTTCCCCCACGAAGAGCTTTGAGAAGTACACCTAAGACACCATGATGGCTGCCCAAAAAGACGTGCCTAGAGAAATGGTACAAGAGAACACACGATGTGTTTGGGGCTAAGTGGAGGATACCAAAACAATTGCCAATGTTAGTGCAAGGATAGGCTGAATTTTCTATTTACCAAAATTTTTGCATTGACAGGTATCCCCTTGACAGATGGCACCAAGAGCCCATGGTGTAAATTACCCTTGTCTTTTATTGCACAATATTTCCAAGAAGGGGTCAACCGCTTTAAGGAGGCCAAAATACTAAGGTTTGACCTCAACGAGGAAGACCAAGACCACCACGAGCTTTACAAAAAGCTAGTATACCCCAAAAAGTGTGTTTATGTGGAGAAGTATGTATCCCATGAGGTGTGTATGATATAACCTATGACATTGCCAATTGTTGGAAGGACCATAACGAGGGTATACCTGCGCATTAGGCCCAAGTATGAGAAATACACCTACATGGAGGATGATGTATCGATCCCAGAGGATCCCACTAGGAGGAAGAAGGATGCACTGAGGAAGAGGGAAAGAAAGGAAGCGCTAGAGAAGAAGGAACCAAGTGTGCAAATAACATAATCTGTGGGCACACAGGAGTCAAGCAGGAGGCCAAGTACATATGCACAGATGATGAAGTAATCCATTAAGGAAAAATAAAAGACACTCAAGGAAGAGGCTCCAAAGCAAGAATATCCCCTGTAAAAGAAGAGTCGTTAAGAAAGGAGTCACTTGCTGAATAAGAAGAGAAGGAAGAATCTCTTATACTGGACTCACCAGTTAGGAAGAAGTAGAAGATAGTGAAGAAGGTAGTGTTGTATATATCTTCCCCTAGGTAGATATAGACAAACAGAAGATTATAGAAATCAAAGAAGCTCAAATTCCTGACATTTATCACTTTAGCACATGGAAATGGTGCATGACAATGAGTGTTGACACTAAAATGTATGCGCCAAGGCGCAGGAAAGTGGCACACAGAAATGGATGTTGACAGGGTAAAGGATGCACCCTTGGCGCACGGAAATGGCACATGACACAGAGTGTCAATAGGGAAAAAATTGGGCCTTGGTGCACGTAAGAGGATGTTAACACACACACGGATGCGCCTATGGCGCACCTTCAGGAGGTGCAACATTTTGAGCACTGACAGGAAGCAGACCGTGGCACAGATATTCAGACGGCCATAACTTTTGACTGGGAGCTCGGATTCATGCAAGGTTGGAATTTTCGGAAAGCTTACGAGGTCCTCTGTCCAACTAAGAATAGATATATTTAACTGGGTGAGAACAAATTCTTAAAAATTCAAAATACAGTTCGCCACTTTTGGGTTTGCTGGGGTTCTCACCTACCATCATAATGAGATGAATTAAATGCAACCTAGAGGTGGTTGGGGTAGTTTTGGAATTCCTCTCTCTTTTCTCTCTCATTCTTCCTATAAATTATAAGGAGGGGCTTCTTTCTAAAGGTTGGACATTCTTGTTTTGCCCCTCCGTTCTTCTCTTTGGCAGGTAAACTTGTGGAGTTCAAACCTCCCATTTGAAACTGTAATGCAACTTTGCCTCTTGGCATTTTGTAGTGTGTTGTATCAATCTTTGGAGAAAATTAATGCATGTATGTGGATGATTCGCAACCCTCTCTATGTTCATTTTCATCCTCCTAATCTGTCACTGTGAATCTGGTTATCTGTGCATGATCTTGCATTGCGTTTTTTACGGTTTGTGTTTATTGGCAAGACAGGTGTTCTTCATTCCTCGGTGCATCACCTTTGTAGTTTAGGTTTTATTTTATGCATATTATTACCCTGTCTCCTTGGCAAGTTAGATTAGGTTTTTAGTAAACCCTCTACATTTTTTACGTATGCATCTGAACAGAGGAATAGGAACCGGCCTTCATCCGGAGAGCTTTTCCGATTTCGCAAGGTCCCACACTTGGGAAAAGCTCCATGTTATGCAATCACACTGAGAGTCTCAACCCATCGAGTTGCAGAGACATTCAGGGGTGCTGCGATTTGACATCAACATTTTTGGCATGCCCGGTGGGACCAAGAGGTCAATCCACAAATTTGAAGGAACTTTCAAGAAATTCGGACTTAAAAAATTGCAGGTTTTACAATTTCATATTTTCACCTTCTGGGCCGAACTTTGAAATCAATTTTCAAGGACTTAACTTGCTTAAAACAAGTCAAAATTTCACCAGTTGATAGATCGGGGGATAATATTCAAAAGGGTATTCTTAGATTTTTGAGATTTTGACTTTCAAAATTTCATGGTTTTTTTATTTTTGGATTTCAGGTTTTCGGAAATCTGGCATTTTTGGATTTTCAGGACTGTCATTCCAAATCAAATTCCAAAATCTAAAATCTAAAAAATACAGGTCTTTTAAAATTCTTTTTTTAAATATTGTCAGGTTTGGTGTGTAACTTGGTAGAAGTCTGCCTTTTGAGGCTCATTTTTTCTAACACATCTGGCGACTCCGAAGGGATAGAATTCAGCGGTGTAGCAACACAAGTTGCCCAGGCACATGAGAAGAATTCGAACCAGGTCTAATACTCGAGAAGAGGGGCTATTTTTCCACTTGCAACTATCATCAAGAGGAGGAAGGAGAGGAAGAAGACCATAAAGATCACCATCTCCACCTAACAGGACTTTGTCTACACCTCCACCTGGTAGGGCTTTTCTCGCATCGACCAGGGTTCTTAGGCCAATCATAATGGCATATCTACCACCGAATCCCTTTGTCAATTTCACGGGCAGTAGTCCACTTGCCCTAAATGGTCAGAATCAAATTCCAGTTGCAGCACTAAAGAATATACCCTATTTTACAGGAGAAAATCATACTACTCCTATTGATCACATCTAGGATATTGCTAATGCATGTGCACTTCACGAAATAAATGAAATGGATGTTGCAGTCAAGTTTTTGGCTTCATCTTTCAAAGGTAAGGCCTTACAATGGTTTAGGAGCCTAGCAGCAGGGTCTATTACGAATTGGAACCAACTTTGTTCAGCTCTTTGCAACCAATTTGGGGAGAGGGCGGACAATTTGTCTTTATTGGAACAGCTGACAACAATCAAAAGGGATCCTAATGAACAAATGAAAAATTTCAACTTAAGATTCCAACGGACATGGGACACGATTCCAATAGCTGTGAGACCAACCATCGAAGGAGCATTCCTTTATTTCTTAAAGGCTATAAATTCAGACATAGCCATGATGATCCAATCAATGGGAGGAACAACGCTGCCAAGGGCCTACGACATAGCTATCAGAGTAGAGAACTATTTTATCCAAGCTGGCAAGCTTGTACCAAGGCCACCAATGCCTCTCTATCCAGATATGGGAAATCCTACAACCAGTCAAGCACCAGAGTTGAATCCCATTCCAACTCTTAGAAATCAAAGCAATAATGAGGCGTCGACTTCTTCAAATACTTCAAAGGAATTGCAGGAGGTCATGAAACAACTGCAGAACCTTGGAAATGAGCTAGTGACTATCAAAAGACAACAAGCTCAAAGTGCTAGATCGTATCAGCCTCAAGCACAGTACCAAGCTAGACCCCCATACCAACAAAATAGACCACCACCTTAGGCTGCAAATCAAAACCAAAACCAAGGATAACCTCAAGCTGCCAGGCCATTTTGACTGTATGATCTAAATGCAACGATGTCCTTAAGAGCCTTGGTCCCGACACAAAATAACATGGCACATGAGTACGACTGGTGTTACCCTTGCAATCTACCTCACAATCAGTCAACATGTTTCAATGGTGCACTAAATCAGGCCTTGATGGTGCAAACCATTGGTGTTCCTCAAGAACCAAGCCAGGAGGAGAGTCAATAGCAATAAATGCAACAAGAAGGACCTCCAATAGAAACCACATTGGCCAATTGGCAAATGGAAGACTTCTGTGGAGTTAACCAACAGCCTTTTCAAGGCGTGGCTGCCAACACACGGTCAAAGAAGAGAAATATAGGAGAGGGACAACCATGTAATCCAGTTGTTTCTAAGTCCACTCCTACACACCAGGGGGTCAGTAGACCAAACACAACTCCAAGTGTGAAAAATCAACCTAAGGTACCTGTTGTAGCAACACATGCACCTGTTCAAGCTCCAGAAAAGGTTGCACCAAGTAAGGGACAACAAAAGGACAATTCATCCCCTTTCAACATCATCGATCAAATGAAGAAGACACATGTGAAAATTTCCATGTGGGAATCACTTACGATCCCAGGGAAACAAGATTTATTGCAAGCTACAATGGCTAATTGGTCTGCCACAAATGTATCAAACTAGGGACATGAGAAAGTTCTCACTAATGTAGTGCAACAGGATGGGTGCCAGACAAGCAATAATTTGAATCCTCCACCTTTCTATGTGTCATTGGTTGTTGGAAACCACTTGGTACACAACTGCATGATAGATTCAGGAGTAAATAGTTCAGTGATACCAAAGCAAATAGCGGATCAACTGATTTTGAAATATGAGCCAGTGCTGAAAGGAGTAGTACAGCTAGATGGAATGGCAGTAGGAACTGTTGGAGTCATCAAGGGGTTAAGCCTAACACTACATTCCTATCCTAATGTTACAGTTTTGCAAGATGTGTCTGTGATTGACCTTCCACCACTCTTTACGTTGTGTCTATTAAGAGACTTCACTGCAAAAATCAGTGGATATTTATCTGCAGATTGGTCACACATGATTTTTAGGACAAGGTATGGAGCCAAAGCAACAATCAGGTCAGAACCAATCGCCAATTTCCATATTGAGCCTCATGTACCAAATCCTATCAATGCAAATTACTCGGCTTTTGATCAGGAGGAGTGTTCAAGTGATCTAGAAACAGGTACTAAGGTCGAGGGAATTCCTGATTTAACTTTGGATGAATGGGCAAACAAGAGTCATGAATTTGACCCATACAAGTAAATTGAAGAATCTGAATTGGGTGTGTATTGTATACACAAAGAAAATTCACCCATTCCCGACATCATTCAGCCTGAACAAAAGGATGAAAACAAAGTTTGGAAATTATTTTTTGATGGTTTGAGAAGCAGAAAAGGTGCTGGAGGTGGTGCAATGTTGATTTCACCACAAGACATCAAATATTTTTTAGCTTTTCATTTCCAGTTTTCCTGTTCAAACAACGCGACTGAATACGAAGCATTGATTCATGGAATTCATTGGGCCAGGAAAAGGGGCATAAAGAACTTGCAGGTGTTTGGAGATAGCGAGCTAATCGTCAACCAAGTTAGGGGACAACATTCTACAAAGAACAACTTGCTGAAGAGCTACAAGAATA
Source organism: Taxus chinensis (assembly GCA_019776745.2). Lineage (NCBI taxonomy): Eukaryota > Viridiplantae > Streptophyta > Pinopsida > Cupressales > Taxaceae > Taxus > Taxus chinensis. The sequence continues at coordinate 51,877,211 of CM034147.1, forward strand.
GGGTATGGGACCTCATTGAGGATTTCGAAGCTTTCAACATTGTGTCCATACCCAGGAAGAAAAATGAAGTCGCAGATAGGCTCGCAGTAGTTGGAGCAATGTTTGATGTGGTTGACAACATCAGAAGGGGAAAAACACAACCACATATCCATGTGATTGTGAGGCCAGCAATTCCAGATAATAACACAAGCTGGCAGGTGTTTGAGAACGATCAACAGATCGTCAATTTCTTACAAGAAGAGGCTGAATTCTCAGCCAGGAATCAAGACAGATTAGAGCAGCAGTATGGGGATCAAGTAGTGCAGCTACAGAAAAACAAGCTTCCTAAGGGTTTAGTAACATTGGAGTCTATCTTCAACCCTAACGACCAGTTCTGTAAGGAAAAGGCTAACATACAGGTCAAGAGAGAAGATTCAGAGCCAATTCTGGTTGGGGAAGGCAAAACACTTCAAATTGGTAAAGTGGCCACTGAGAAGGAGAAATCAGATTTCATACAGCTTTGCCAAGAATTTCCAGATGCTAAGCCCGTCAGGAAGAAGCAGAGACCAGTCAACCCTCACATTGAACCTCTAATGAAGAAAGAGCTAAATAAGCTAATAGAGGCAAGCATTATTTTCCCGATCAAGCACTCAAGCTAGGTCACAAACTTGGTTCCGATCAGGAAGAAGAGTGGAGAAATCAGGTTGTGTGTGGATTTTCGAGACCTAAATAGGGCATCTCTCAAAGACCATTACCCACTTCCTTCAATGGAACAAATATTGCAAGTAGTATCCGGTTAAGAGAGATTCTCTCTCCTAGATGGCTACTCAGGGTACAATTAGGTGATGGTGAAAGAAGATGACCAATTCAAGACAGCTTTCACCACCAGATGGGGGACCTATGCATACAAGAAGATGCCATTTGGGATATCAAATGCTGGGGCCACTTTCCAAAGGGCAATGGATATGACATTTAAGGGGTTGATCAATAAAATAGTTTTGATATATCTTGACGACATCACTGTATTCTCAAAAAATGTCGTGGATCACCTCTGTCATTTGAGGCAAGTATTTCAGAGATGTAGAAGATTTGGGGTATCATTGAATCCCAAAAAATGCATATTCTTGGCTCACGAGGGAAAAATTCTAGGCCATATTGTTTCAAAGGAGGGGTTGATGATTGACCCAGAAAGAGTTGAAGCAATTCGAGCATTGCCATTGCCAAGTCACAAGAAGGCTCTTCAAAGCTTCTTGGGAAGGATCAATTTTGTCCGTAGATTTGTTCTTATTTTTTCTGCTCTTGTGAAGCCAATAACGCTGATGTTAAAGAAGAGTATGGCATTTAAGTGGACATCTGAAGGCAAGGCAAGTTTTGAGGCAATAAAAGAGGCTATATCTCAAGCTCTGACTCTCGTCAATCCAGACTTCTCCAAGGACTTCGTGCTATATGCCTTTGGTGGTGGCGACACGATTTCTGCAATCCTGGTACAACAAAACAAAGGAGGATTAGAACAACCAGTTGCTTTCTTCAGTCAAGGCTTGGAGGAATACGAAACTAGGTACTCTTTCATTGAAAAGCATGTCCTTGCAGTAATCAGGAGCTTAAAGAAATTCAAGCACCTAGTCTCAAACAACAAAATCCAATTATTGGTCTCTAATGCGAGAGTCAGGGACTTCCTTCTAAACAAGGATCTGAATGAGAAACGTGCAGGATGGATAAATCGTGTCATCGAATATGACATCAAGATCAAGGTCACCAAACTAGTACGTGGGAAGGGACTATGTGAGCAGCTAGCCTTGAGTCAACAAGTTGAAGTAGGTAATGAAAAAGAGGCTGTCTTGGTACTACAAGATGATCAAGAACAAGAAAATGATGATGTGCCTACTCCTTGTTGGACTCAGAATATGATACACTTCTTACAGACAGGCCTATGCCCCCCAGAAATGAGCAAAGCAAAGAGGAGATACTTCAGATTACAAGCCATTCCATATGTGCTTGCTGATGGTATTTTGTTTAAGAAAGACATCAATGGAGTTCTATTGAGGTGCATTGGGACAAATCAAATTAAAATGATGTTATGAGATTTTCACGATAGAGATTCTGGAGGACATTTCACCCCATGAGTAACAACTCTCAATATAATGAAGGTAGGGTATTATTGGCCAACAGTCTTCAGTGACTGCTATACATGGATAAGAAAGTGCAAGAAATGTGCACTCTTCACAAGCAAAGAAAGACTAGCAGCACTTCCATTACACCCAATTCTGGTTGACCAACCATTTATGCAATGGGGATTGGACTTCATCTGGGTCATCAATCCAAACTCAAGCCAAGGCCACAAGTGGATTCTCACGGCAACGGACTATTTCACCAAGTGGACCGAAGCAGCAGTGCTCAAAGAAGCAAATAAGTCTAACATACTAGACTTTTATGAAGGAATAGTGACCAGGTTCAGTGTGCTAGCCACTATCATATCAGACATTGCATTGGCATTTATAGGTTCCAAGATTACAGAATGGGCTGTCAAGAATGGAATCTATTTGAGCACCTCTTCAAATTATTACCTGCAGGGTAATGGACAGGCAGAGTCCACAAACAAAAATTTGCTAAGAATCATCAGGAGGACTCTGGATGAAAACCAAAGAACATGGCATACCAAGCTAAAATCAGCATTATGGGCTGACAGAATAACACCAAAGGGATCTACAGGTAATTCCCCTTACAAGTTGGTCTATGGAAAAGAGGTAGTATTGCCTATATCATTAGAACTGCCTACATTGGAGTTCATGAAGCAGTTGGAGTTGGCTGAGTTTGAACCAATGGAGGCCAGGTATGCAGAGTTGATGGAATTGGAAGAAATTAGAGAACATGCAATTCAAACAATTGAGAAAGATCAGGCCTTAGTAAAAATATGGTTTGATAAGAAAGCAAGAGTAGGGACCTTCCAAGAAGGGGACCTAGTTCTGAAATGGGATGCAGATCGGGCAAAACCAGGAAGGCATTCCAAGTTTGATGCCATTTGGAGTGGCCCCTACATGGTCACGGGATGTAAAAGTAGTAATGCCTTCCAATTATCTACTTTGGATGGAGGAGAACTCCTGATTCCGGTTAACGGAATCTATCTTAAACATTGCTACTAAAAGGAAAAGGTTTACCCTTGTAAATATTAGCCTAGATTTCAATTCCTCTAAGTGCGTATGCACATTGTCTTGTTGTAGTTAGGTTTCAGTTTCCCTAAGTGCTTTGGCACAAGTTTTTGTTGCTCCTAGGTTGGATTTCTACAGTTTAGCGTGCTCTCGAAGAAGGGTTGCAATATCAGGATTGGGATCAAATATCAGGTTGGTTTCAGGTTATTGCTTATGACTCCATGCCCAATGGATTGCTAAAAGGCCACTGATCTTCTACCTAGCAGGCAGGTAATCCCATTGAGTTGCCAAATTGTTGTATATATCTTCCCCCAGGTAGATATAGACAAGCAGAAGATTATAGAAATCAAAGAAGCTCAAATCCCTGACATTTATCACTTTGGCACATGGAAATGGCGCATGACAATGAGTGTTGACACTAAAATGTATGTGCCAAGGCGCAGGAAAGTGGCACACAGAAATGGATGTTGACAGGGTAAAGGATGCGCCCTTGGCACACGGAAATGGCGCATGACACAGAGTGTCAATAGGGAAAAATTTAGGCCTTGGTGCATGTAAGAGGATGTTGAAACACACACGGATGTGCCTATGGCGCACCTTCAGGAGGTGTAACATTTTGAGCGCTAATAGGAAGCAGACCCTGGTACAGATATTCAGACGACCATAAATTTTGACTGGGAGATCAGATTCATGCAAGGTTGGACTTTTCGGAAAGCTTACGAGGTCCTCTGTCCAAATATGACTAAATATGTTTAATTGGGTGAGAAAAAATTCTTAAAAATGCAAAATACAGTTTGCCACTTTTGGGTTCGCTGGGTTCTCACCTACCATCATAATGAGATGAATTAAATGCAACCTAGAGGTGGTTGGGGTAGTTTTGGAATTCCTCTCTCTTTTCTCTCTCATTATTCCTATAAATTGTAAGGAGGGGCTTCTTTCTAAAGGTTGGACATTCTTGTTTTTCCCCTCCGTTCTTCTCTTTGGCAGGTAAACTTGTGGAGTTCAAACCTCCCATTTGAAACTGTAATGCAACTTTGCCTCTTGGCATTTTGCAGTGTGTTGTATCAATCTTTGGAGAAAATTAATGCATGTATGTGGATGATTCGCAACCCTCTCTATGTTCATTTTCATCCTCCTGATCTTTCACTGTGAATCTAGTTATCTATGCATGATCTTGCATTGCATTTTTTACGGTTTGTGTTTATTGGCAAGACATATGTTCTTCATTCCTTGGTGCATCACCTTTGTAGTTTAGGTTTTATTTTATGCATCTTCTTACCCTGTCTCCTTGGCAAGTTAGATTAGGTTTTTAGTAAACCCTCTACATTTTTTTACGTATGCATCTGAATAGAGGAATAGGAACCGGCCTTCATCCGGAGAGCTTTTCTGATTTCGCAAGGTCCCACACTTGGGAAAAGCTCCATGTTATGCAATTGCACTGAGAGTCTCAACCCATCGAGTTGTAGAGACATTCAGGGGTGCTGCGATTCGACATCAACAAGTAGACTTGGAAGGAATGGAGAACCTAGAGGCCTAAAGAGGTGAAAAGGATGACGACCAGCATGAAGAGGCTCATGACCATCTTGCATTCTATGTACATGACTCAGATGAAGAAAATGAAGAAAATAATGGGGAAGAATAAAGCACTCAAGGAAAAGGGGAGAGTGAGGAGGTGAACACCAAGGATCAAAGGACCCCAAGCCATACCAAGGAGAAGATAGAATATGTCATGGAAAGGGAAGTAATGGGAATAATAAAGGACTTGGTGGAATAAGAGGTAGAGCACAACACCGACAAAGTGCTCAAGGAAATGGAGGAGGAAAGCATAGGAAAATAATATGGGAGAATGGGAAGAGATCCTAGCTTAGCGGTAATCTTTCCAAAGGAAACACGCACAGGAGGAAAAGGTTTGGTAGCATTGCAGGAGTAGGGAATGAGCTATATCAACCATCCAAATAAGGTACCGCGCACTTGTTTCCAGAGTACCATGCCTACAGATTAATTATTTACATGGTCTTCATTCAAAGAAGAGGGTGCCTATCCTCGAATAAGAAAGATGTTATCTTGGGCATTTGAGTCCTATGTTGATGATCCCGAGTTCGAGGTAAGCCAAGGAGCACTGATGAAGATACCAGAGACCAAGCGAGTGAAACCCCTTATAAATGCTCAACAATTATCTGATGAGAAAGTATGCAACACACTCAACAAGGTATCCATTGAGGTTTAGGTGAGACTCTTCAAAAGAAATGATAGGGTAAGGTTCTTAGAGGAAGAGCTAGAAAATAAGGAAGAACTCATTGAGAAGAGAAAGGATCTAAAGTAGGAAGAACTGATCAACGCATAGTTAAGGCATGAAATAAGGGAGGAAAAGGTGAAGATGCACGTGGTGTATAAGAAGATTGAGATTATCTCAGATGCTATCATCTTGAAACACCCAGAACTAGTACCACTTGAGTAGAAATATGAGTCAAACTTGCAATGCTTGGAAGACTTGGCCTACATCATTACCATGGAGAGGCGGCCGTTAGCATTAGAATAAACAAAAGATGTTTTGGCATGCCAAAAGGAGGAAGAGAAACAAAATATCAAGGATAAAATCACTCGATATTACGATATCCTTGCCACTGTATGGACTGCCACGCACATGGCTGAGGCCATGTATGGTAACTACACTGACAGAGAAAGGGTAGCAAGTATACTAGTTACTACACATGAAGTGGATCTGAGAGAGTTTCAAGAGAAGAATAAGGGGAATAGGGCAGAGCGGGATAAGATCCTAGCTGAGGTTGAAAAGAAGATGGAGGAAATTGAAACCTTATGAGGTTCAATCAAAAACTAGCTTAAGGAGCTATATCCCCAGATTACCCATAGAGTGGATGTGCTCGATGACCTTAGCAAGCAGTTGGAAGGAATTGTAGACATGCTGAATGCTAAGGGTGAAAAATTGAGCTTTGAGGAGGTGAGCACCCTAGTAGGTGACCTACTCTAGTAGGCATATGGTGAAGTAGATTCCTAGGATAAGATTGAGGTGATAGTGAGAAAGGAGTTCCCTCTCCTCTTGCAGCAGTAGCAGATTCTTCCATTCCTCATTTCTTCCATTATTCATTCTTCATTCTTCATTCCTCCATTATTTAATTCTTCGTCCAATTGTTCCACATCCTACCATTCTTTATTATTTGAAGAAGCATGATGTTTCTGAGGATGGAGAACACGTTTAGTGTGGGGTTATGTTAGGCCTCGAATATTAGCTAAGTACCAAAGGGCGCATGCACACATGGGACCAGTAAGAAGAAGGGCGCGCGTGCAAGGAAAAACATCAGGGTTAAAGGACTTATCCATGTTTGGCATTCTGGAGACAATTGAGGAAATATGTTACCCAACTAGGCATGCTAAACAGATAAAGTGCTAGCTTAGAGACTTGGTGGTCAAGAAAAGAATATTCCATGTAAGGAATATTCCCAGAAGACATCATTACAGAGATTGGAGGGTTCACAAGGAGATAAGCATGCATAATTGGAGGACCACATTGAAACTTGGCATGTTATCTACTCCTAAAGGAAGGCATGGCGGTGGGTATTGGAGCTATAAAGGTAGATGCTCGGAAGAAAAGAAGGAATGGAGAGAAAAGACATGAATAGAGGAGACACATAGAGATATCAAAACATATAACATGGGGAGAGTGAAATTTTGTAGGAAATATTAGGAGGCCCTAGGAGTTGGGGTTCTCATTATAGGATTATAGGAATGTTATCATATCTAGGGGATGGTTCTGTAAACTATTTGTAATAAGGGAAGCATAGTTAGTACTTCTGATATATGAGTTAAATATCTACCCTGATGTATTTGGTTTGATACAACCCTTTTGAATGTAAAGTTGTTATTGGGACTGTGATCTATATCAATAGATGACTCTGTTCTAAATATCTTGTTCATGGGTGCAAACCCTAGTGTTATTTACTCATATGTAAATTACAAATCTGATGTTGTATTTCATACCATGAAGAATCTCTTGTTATTAGGAATGGATGAGTATATTGATATGATTGCTCATCCTTATAATTATATTAAAATTGAAATGCATGAAAATTTGTAATTTTGACTTGGGAATCTAATTCTCTAGAATCAACTGGAATGTATCTTCTCACTATATTAGAAATAAAGTTGTTACATTTAACACCTGATGCATGCCTCGGTAAAGTGAGATCCTTTAAAGCCTATTTGATCACTAGGCCATTGTGACTTGGGATTAGAAACTAGTACTAATTTTACATGAAAAATGAATACAAAGTGGAACATGATCTAGCACATTTCAACAATTGACTTGGAGATGTTACAAATGCCTTTTTATGTTGAGCATGCAAAATAAACCCATATTTACTCAACCCATGAGAATACTCAGAGATTGCACAACAACTTCACCATAGCTAATTCGAAGCTTACAATTATCTTGGAATAGTCGTTATTTTCTATCATGTATAAATGGATTAGCAATAATATTTTTAAGGTGTGAAATGAATGTAACATAATTAGCATTCCCAAAAACACTTGTCGTACCCTCCCTAAATCAACACTTAATGTTTGTTTAACATGTTGCAGTGAAGGAGGACAACCGAATTTAAGTACAAATTGAAAAGTTGAAAATTGCCAGTTTGACCAATTAAGAGTTTGCAGAAATCTTTTTTTCCAAAATTGTACGCTTGGTTGTACAATTATGTCATCAAAAAGTAAATTATGGATGTTTACATGTGTAAAGAAGGCATCTAGGGATCTTTCCGACAACAGGTCCTTGTTTAATCCTTGTCGAAAACTGAGGCCTTTCTAGCTCAAGTTATGGTCGTTTGAAGTTTTACTTCAATTTGGCATTCAAAAATAAAATAAATCTAACTGTTAACTTTAATTTTTGACTTTGGAAAAAATTTCACAAAAATTCTATGGCCCTGGCCATCCCATGACCAATTGGGGCCTGCCACGTGGCACATCAGAGGGGTGGACCAATGATTTTAGTGTTTATCTTTTATTAATTGATATGAAATTTCCCTTGGGAAACTTTTTCCATAACTAAGTCCCCCACATCCCCGCCGGCTTCACAGCCAGAGTCACATGTTGACACGTGGCAACGAAAAAAGGTGCTTAATGGACCCCTGTTAATGAACTTCCAAAGGGCTCCATTTTAAGTTTTGGACCTCAAAAAAAAAATCCAAATTTTTCCTGCATCCCTACTAACCCATGACCAATCCAATGTTGACACGTGGCTCAATAGATGCGTGGGAGAATTTTTAAAACTTAACTTTTAATTCTTATTTTGGCAAAATTTTCCTTTTGACTCCGCCGCCCCGCAACCCCACCTTTCTTAGAAAAATTATTTTCGTGGATGCACGGGCCTGCATGATCTTTTCAAACTTGAAATATTTTTGGCTCAATCCCTTGGATTTCTCCGCCACCCCGTCACCTACACCCAATCATGGGTTAACACGTGGTGCCACCTGGCTTCACCCGGGAATGTGGAAAAATGTTTCCTTTTGAAGTTTTAGATTTTGACTTGGGAAAAAATCCAAACTTTTCCCGACTGCCTTTTTTCCAGTGTCGAATCAAGTGATGACACGTGTCCACTGGGGACCCGTGGAGGCACAAGAGAAACATGGATCCTTTGTGCTACACAATGGGAATACTTTACTTGTTGTAGCCACTTCCGCGACCCGCACCAACCAAGGCCTTCCTCTCCTCTTGACATGTGTCTGCCTAAGGGACATCATTTTGACCTAAAAACTAGGGCACCCAACTCCATATCTTGAGAAATATAAGGAGCCCTAGGAGGACTTCTGTACATTATCCTACCAGAAAGGTGAGAAAATTTCCTATCTGTTTGAGCTTTCTATATGGTTTAGTGGTCAAATTTTTGGGAGTGCTAAGTAAAAATGAGAACAAGATAACCATGTTGAAACTCTGAGGCTGTTAGAGAGCTAGGCAATGGGGGTACCAAGCACTAATATCATCACCTAAGGTTGCAACCTAACTAAGAATCCATTTGCAACCTCTAAAATTGGATCACCTTGCTGAAGGTTGATTCATCTTCAGTTACACTATATAGGAGGGAACGTGTGTACTTTGGTCCATCTAAATTGGTTTTGTTTCGGAACTCTGCACAGTAGGTATTTCGGTAGTACTTTCACAACTTGCGTTGTGGACACTTCTAGATCACCAAAATCATCATTCCATACATTTTCTAGCTACACACCTAGGTTGAACTTCATTAGGTCTCTGAGATGGTTGTTTAAAAGGGCACTACAGTTAGTAAGTCCACCATTGTGGAAAAAATCAACTAAGGACAATCATGATCTGGTTTTTTTACATAAAAAAATATTTATCGTTTTACGGGTCTTAGATGTTTGTACATTGGGAAAACGCAAATATATTTTCTTAATCACTATCTTGTACTGATTGAAAGTTGAGGACATTGACTTGGATGATGAGACAGGTTCTGTAACATCTTGGTCATGACCGTTACTATGATGACTTCCAATTTTGACATTACAAATGTTGACATGTGATTTGTATTAGGAAGGTGTATTCTTTTGATGTTGAAAATCATGTTTGCAATGGATAAGTTATTATTGTTCAGAATTCATGCTAGCTGTAATTCTATTTACTTGGAAGTGAAACCATTATGCTATGTGAAATATAGGTTGTAAATCTATACTGTTGTTTCACATTTTCCATATGCTAACAGCACACCTTGAATCAATTCCATTGATCCAAGGTATGCTTCGGTTCTTCTTTATTGTCATCTTGTTAATTGACATGCTGAATGAAACATATTATGGAACCGAGCAATATTTTGTTATAAATTGTGAAGGACCTAGCTTCAGGTGTCCTTACTCGGCATCATGCTGCAAACTGTAAATTTGGACCTCCTTTATTAATGTTTTGTAAATTTTATCAACGTGAGGAGATTAAGGATTTGTTGTGGGCTAATAAGGAAAATGCCTTAACCTTGGTCAGAATGTGTGTTATTATTTAGATCTGACCCAAACTATAATGTTGCCCTATTGGATTTTTTGACCTAAGGTAATAATACTTACCTAGGACCTATTACTAAACTATTTTGGTTGATGCCAAAAACTAGGTTGTGGTTCCTACCTTATATAAATTCTAATCTAAGAGGTGATAACCTAACCTAAGGAGGTATGTTATAAGGCTAGGAGTCTTGAACTAACCTAAGAACTAAGGTGGAAAAACCTAACCAATGCTAATGTAACCTAAACTATTACTAAGATGAAAAGGGGACCTAAGGGTCACTTGGAAAATGGAAGGATGGTGGTGGTGGTTTCTAAGTTATTAATGTGAATTGATTTCATTCCTTACATCTTAAATTCACCAAGATTAGCGGAGGCATAAGAAGATGGTGGGACGCCTAGCTAGCATCATTGCTAAATTTAAAATGAATGGAGTTCTTGAATTTTGTTTCACCAAATTTGAAGTGGTGGTGGCATAAGGAAAGAGGGGGAAATGGAATTCAATGCATTCAATGCATTCAATACATTCAATAGCCTCGAGCTTAGTGGAGGAAACCACCTAGGAGTTAGGTAGGAGGAATTGGAGAAAGTTGTTGGTCATTTGGATCTTTCTAGTTTTTTCTCTGCATGAGAGTTTAGGTTCTTCAAACCAGCAAGCTTGTTTTTTGACCCATTGGAATTGTGGGTATCTTTGGGCTATTTCTGAACCTGTGGAAATATAGAGGAAGTTAGGAGATTTGACTGTTGACATTGGTTGAAAAGAAGAGATTCTTGAGAAGCTCGGCCGGAGATCTTCTGCAAATCAACAAGAAATTTTATCAGGCATGATAGGCTCTTCTTGTTAAATAGTTCTACTTTTTATTAAGCGTCTTCATTAAAAGAACTCTTCTCTTAGAAACGAATGGTTTTGTGGAAATTCCTTGGTGTATTTTTGCTGAGATCTTCTGCTTGAGTTTATTGTTTGGACAAGATTCAAAATGGGTATTTTTCTTGATGCATGTTGAGTAAATCGTGTTTGTTTATTTGAAACTAGAAGGTTGCTTAAGTCGTGTGGACTTCTGAACTCCTGTGCTAAAATGGTTTAAGGAAAAATAATGATTGGTTTAAAAATTTGATCAGGAATATCTTCCTTTGTTAGGAGAAGGTAAGAAAAATTGATGTTTCAGTTAAAATATGAAGTGGCTTCAAATTTTATCACTGCTGTTAAGTTATGTTGAAATGGGTCTTCGGATTCATTGTTTTCTTGTGGATTCAAACTTGTTTTAAAGAAATAGTGATATGTTGACACCTTCTGAGCTTAATACGTTTTGAATTTATGAACTTTTTGGAACTGTTAAGAGAGGATTTCATTTGGTTTTATTCTTCCTTGCTCGAAATCTGGTAAATTACGATTTAACTTCTTCTCTTGGGACTGTGTGAGGATATTGATGTTTCTCTCTCTCCTCCATGTATGAATTAGTTTGTGAATAATATTTTGATGTACATCTGTAGAAGTTGTTGAAAGAATGGATTAATTTTGTTTTAGTTAATTGAAGTATATGAGTTAGAAGGGTTTGATTTTACTCTTCTCCTTCTTTTAGGTTGGATTTTGAGAACCGACTTGGGGTTGAACCTTCCTTTGAATTGCCTTCATCTTATTTGAATCTGGGATGGAGCCCTTTCTTTCTTACGTATGGACTATTTCTTTGATTCCTGTTAAGTGGGTACATGGATGGCTTGGCTGTATCTTGTATTAATTTTTCTTGAGTACATAGGAATACCTTATAGGTTTCTCTCTATTTGGGAAATGAGGAAACGTCTGGACTGAGGCTATCTTCACTGAAATGAAGCTAAGGAATTAGTTGTTAAGCTTGTTGCCTTGGAAACTTGTATCAATTTTGTGTTGTTGTGACTGTTCTCTTTACTTGACGAGAAGCCCTCTCTTCGACCCTACCTTGTTTGATTATGTTGTTATCTTATATCAATTCCATTTCGACTATATTGTTTTTGTGGTAGTGGTTGTTGGATCTGGATGCTGTTAGGTAAGGATCAGTTTGGTATTCTTGGGATTTAGACTGTTTTTAACCTTTTAATAGGATGGATTATTGGGATCTTCTCTCTATTTTTGAGCTAGGTATGCATCACTATTTTTCTTCAAATGTAAGAAGGATTTACATTCGGTTCTTTCTCTTCTCTGAATTGGTAAATACCATGTTGTTCATTGAACACTGAAGGATGACTTAATTTGTTTAATTTTCAACCGTTGTTGTATTTCCTCTATATTAACCATGTTGAGGCTGAATGGGTAATTAGGTGGGATCCTACACTTCTTATTTCCTTGAATTGATAAATTGGAATTGGATTGATATTGATTCAATGTTGGAAAGAAGGGAATTCTTGTGTAGAATATTAATTGGTTCATCCTAATTCCATCCTTTTTGATAGAATGAATTTGGCTTCTGATATTGTATGAAGAGTTATGTTAGTGTTGTGGATTATGATTAATTACTTCTTTAAAATAGTTCAGTTCTGAGAACTGTAGGGTGGTACCCTTCTTGAACACTTGTTTGAATCAAGAAATAATTACATGCATCTATAGTATGAGTTCGATAAGTAATTGAGATGTATTATCACTTATCTGTTGTAATCCTTCTTGGGAAATTACTGGTTGAAGAGTGCTGCTTTGATCATGATACTTACATAATGTATTATGGATTTCTTATTCTACCTTCTTGTTAGGATCCTCATTCCTTTATGAGATATCTATCTGAATTGCTAAATGTTTCATAAAATCAAAGTTATTTTTATGAGAAAGTTAATTGAAAGCACATCGTTTTAACGTTTAGTGCTTATCATGCTCAGTTCGATGAACTGACCCATGCTAGCAATTTTACAGATGGATTCTCTAAGTGAAAAAATAAGACAAGTTATTTTATGATGCCTCTTGTGTTTACCTAAAGGCTGCATCTTTTATGAGGAATTATTATTCTTATTGTAATATAATTGAAAAAGGGAAAAGTTGTATTCTTGTTTGAGTTTATCAATGTAGATTGGCAGGAATGAAGTCTGAATGTTTAGACTTGTAAAATGTATAATTTACTTGAGGAATGGGAAAAAGGATTGATTGTTGTTTGTATTTGATGTATTATTCACTTTGGGTTACTATAAAGGAAATTTTGTAAACTTGTCATTTCTCTCTAGTGAACCTATCTATTTTGAATCATTTCAGTTGAACTCAAATGAAACTGATAGGAAGGGAATTGATATTTTATTCCTTTATCAAATGCAACTTCTAAGTTGGCACAAATAGATGGAAACATAACTAGATCATGAAGGTTTACTAGATGACGTAAATAAGAGGGAAATCTATTTATAATTCTTGTATAAAGTAAATGGCAGCAATGAACCCTAAAAGAATATAAAGATAAAAGAAAGGAAATTATTCTAAGGGGATAAGCATTTGTTAATACCTTTTGAGAAAACATACTCCCTCTGGTTAAATCAAATCAGAATATGGCAACCAAAATGAAATAAATACATATGTAATGAATAGACTTCATCTTAATGAAGTCTATTAACAAGGAACCAAAATCTAAAATTAATCATGCTTAAACTTGGTTAAGCAACGTAAGATAATCTTACTGTGGTATATTAATTATGTTATGAGCTTGAATCTTATGATAAGATACTGTGGAATGAAATACAAACCTTCGGGAAGAGGGATTGATCACAGATTTATCTGCATGGTAACTATCAATCATTAATGGTTAGCAACCTTAATGAACAAAGAAATTAAGGATTCAGTAGGGTTGCTGAAATTGAATCTTAATTAAGAAGATAAGTAAGTGTTTAACTTCTTAACTGGATATGTACTTCTAGATGAGGTGATTCCGTAGGATGTTGGTACACGCCAACTGTAGTATTATGACATCATGAAGACTGGGGGTCTTCATAATGGCACAGTGTTGTAGCTGACACGTCACAACACCCTTCCGAATTGGATCATCTAGATCTACATAAACTTGGACTTGACCTTAGTTTTACCTTAGGTCAGGTTAGGGACATGCCTTCGTATAGGGGGAAACTCACGATGACTAAAGGTAACTAGACACACACAATCGACTTGGGTCGACTGAGTATGTCTATGTACCCTTAGTCACCATGAGTGATGCTCTATACCTTTTTATGTTGCTAATCTGGGTTATGGTAAGCCTTGGACAAGAGGACTGACAGGAGTCAGTGAAGACCATTCTAGATAACAAATGAAGTGGGGGTGAAGGATGTATTCCGTCGATGAGTATGTTGTCTAGGAATATGATCATGCTAGGCATGTGAAAATCTTTGGCCAAAGTATCACAAGTTGCTGGTTGCGTTGTCCTATATCACCTAGTTTAAGAAGTAGGATTTCAGATGAATATTGGTAACAAATATTCAGATAGGCCTCTTAAATGGAACACTTCAATACCCTAAAAATGGTAAGAGAACCAAACATACTTAGTATAAAATACATTTAGTCAACATGAAGGATCGGTAAGAAACTGAGTCATGAAATGAGAGATCGATGAAACTCTGAGTCATGAAATGAGAGATCGGTAGTTCATCGAGTCATTACAGCTGCATATGGTTATCTGTTATGAGATTGATTGGCATGGAATGTGTGTTCTAAATCATGATCATTTAGAACAGAGAACATTATGTAAAAAATTGAAACATGTGTTATAAATTATGATAATTTAGAAGAGAGAATGTTATTCAAAAAATAATAATAATAATTTCCCTTGTTTCTAAAGCTTTAAAATGGAATGTTACATCTTGGTATCAGAGCTGAAGGTTGCAGCTCTCAGACCTATTGTGTCCATAATATGATAAAAACTTAAATTTGAAAATGGTTAGAATAAGAGGAAATGTTGCAAACAACCCGCCACTGGGTGGAGAAGTAACTACTACCCAAAAACTTGATGAGATCCTTGCTGCCCTGTTGGACACGAGGGATCATCTGGCTATATTGGAACAACAAGTAATGGGCAATGAGGAGGAGGAAGAAGATGTTGATAATGAAAATCAACCACCTCCTGTGGACAACACCAATGGGGGAAATCTGGGTGTTGATAATAGTAATGTAAACATACCTAATCAACCTGAAAATAAAAAGGCAAGATTAGTAAGCAGAACTCACCAATGATATAAAAAGAATAATTCCTCCTAAGTTTGATGGAACTACACTTGGGGATGGGGCTGAGAACTGGCTCAGTGAAATGGAGAAGTACTTTGCTATAAGAAACTTCTCTGAGGAAACAAAAGCAATATGGGGAGCGTATCATCTTTCTCATGAGGCATCTTCATGGTGGGATAGCCGTAAGGCTGAGTTGAATATGGTCGAAGTAGACATAACTTGGGATCAATTTAAAAGTTACTTTAGGCAACGGTGGCTGCCTCAAATTTTCTATGATCAGAAAATGACTGAATTTCAGAACTTATCTCAAGGAAAGTTAACTGTGACAGAGTATTGGGAAAGGTTTACTAAACTCCTTAAGTACGTGCCTCAGTATCAAATTGATGAGAAGTTCAGGATACAGAAATTTATTATGGGATTAAATCCCATTATAGGAGGTGAGGTGGATGTTCACAGTCCAACCACTATGGAAGGGGTTGTTGAAAAATCCATAAGGCAAGAACAAAAATTAAGAGCAATCTCTGCTCATAGAGAGGAAATTAGAAAGAAGGTTCCAAACTCTTCTTCATCTCTTGCACCTAAAAAGGGACCCTGGAAGAGGTTTGGCATGAAAAAAAAAATCCACTGATAATAATAAGAGAAAAACAATAAACAAACATGTTGCTAGTATGCGGAACAACTTTGTCAAGAACAATAATAATGGACAGAAGTCCTACGGAAGCCAGAATGATAACTTCAAGGCTGGAAATAAATTTGAGCCTAGGAAGGGGCCTATTGGAGGTTGTTTTAATTGTGGCAAGGATCATTACGTGAGTCATTGTCCTTTGAAGAAGGATGACCGCAATCAGCAACATAGGATACATGCTCTGGTAGTTGACAAACAAGACGAAAAGTAAGTCACACCCATAGAAGTTCTAGGTAAGTTATTCGATATACCTGTGACTATAATTTTTGATACTGGAGCTACTGAATGTTTTATCTCTACTAAGTTAGCTTTGAAATTAAAAATAAAAGCTAAGAAAATGGATAAATTGTGGACTGTGCATTATGGAAATAATGCTACTCATACAGTTAGTATGTGTCTTTTTGGAGCAGTCCTTGACTTGCCTAGTTTTTCCACAGAAGTTGACCTTTATGTTGCTCCTTTGGGGTCTTATGATGTAATCATAGGTGTTAACTGGCTAGCTGAGCATAAAGCAAAGGTTGATTGTTTTGAAAAACATATTAGTTGTTTAGATGATCTACAGAAATCAGTGGTCATTCAGGGTGTAAAACATGAGATTTTAGTTAGGAAGTTGTCAGCAATGCAACTTAAAAAGGCCAAAAAAAAGGATGTACCTTGTATGCAGTAAATATTTCCAAAACTATAGAAGAAGGTAATGATTTTATGGAAAAATATCCTTTGTTACGAAATTTCAGAGATGTATTTCCGGAAGAGTTACCAGGTCTTCCACCCAAATGGGAGTTTGACTTCACAATAGAGATCAAACCAGGAACCAAGCCTATATCCAAGGCACCTTATAGAATGACTACCATTGAATTGGTAGAGCTTAAGGCTCAGTTACAAGAACTTTTGTCAAAAGGATTGATAAGACTGAGTGTCTCACCTTGGGGAGCACCGGTAATCTTTGTGAAAAAGAAGGATGACACACTTAGATTGTGTATTGATTATAGAATGTTGAACAAGGAAACTATTAAGAACCGATATCCACTTCCTAGAATTGATGATCTGTTTGATCAGATGCATGGAGCATCGGTGTATTCTAAAATAGATCTTCGATCGGGATATCATCAGTTGAGAATAAAGGATGAAGACATACATAAAACAACTTTTAGAACAAGGTATGGGCATTACAAATTCATAGTTTTACCTTTTGGTTTGACAAATGCACTTGCCGATTTTATGAATTTGATGAATAATATTTTTCAAGAATACTTGGACAAGTTTGTGCTTGTATTCTTAGACGATATTCTCATATACTCTAAAAGCATTGAAGAACATCATGAGAATTTGAAGATAGTTTTGGAAATCTTAAGAAAGATAAAGTTGTATGGTAAGTTGTCTAAATGTTCCTTCTATGACACGGAAGTACACTATTTGGGACATGTAATAAGAAAAAATGGAATAGTTGTAGATCCTTCAAAGATCATAGCTATAACTGAGTGGCATGTACCCAAGAATGTGCATGAAGTTAGAAGCTTCATGGGTCTTGTTGGTTACTATAGAAATTTTGTTAAAGACTTTTCTAAGATTGCTGCACCAATAACTTCATTACAAAAGAAAGATAAGAAATTTGTTTGGAATGACAAATGTGAATCTACTTTTAAGATTCTAAAGGATCAGTTAACTACAACACCTATTCTGACTGTACCTGATCCAAATGGGGACTTTATTGTTGTAACAGATGCATCTGGAGAGGGCCTCAGAGGTATTATGTTGCAGGATGACCATGTCATAGCTTATGAAAGTAGAAAACTCAAGTTACATGAATGAAATTATACTCCACATGACCTATAGCTTTCTGCCATTTTTCATGCCCTTCAAATATGGAGGCATTATCTTCTCGGTAGGCCTTTTGAACTAAAAACTGACCATCTTGGGTTGAAGTATATTTTCACTCAGCCAAACCTGAATGCAAGACAACGAAGATGGTTGGAATTTCTATCTCAGTATGATTTTGATATAAGCTATATTAAAGGCAAGGAAAATAGAGTAGTTGATGCTCTAAGTCGTAGGAAGCACATTTTTGCTCTTATAACATTAAGAACTCAGTTTAAAGACGAGGTGAAAAGTGTCATGGAATCTGATTCTTATTTTCAGCAAGTAAGGACAAACACTTGCTGCAAATCCAAATGATGCGAGATATAAGGGTTTTCATTTCGAAAATGAAGTAATTTTACGGTTTGAAAACCGGGTATACATACCTTTGACAAATGATTTAAGAAAGAAGTTATTAGTTGAATTTCACAACTCACCTTTTTCTGGACACCCTGGTATTACAAAGATGTTGGCTAATGTAAAACAAAAATATTTATGGAAAGGGATGAAAAAGGATGTGATGGAAATCATGAAACACTGTTTAGAATGTCAACGAGTTAAAGCGGAACATATGCATCCAGCCAGTTTACTTTACCCTCACAACATTCTGCAATACAAATGGCAAGTGATAACCATGGATTTTGTTCAAGGGTTTCCTATGTCAAAGAATAAACATGATGTTATTCTGGTAGTTGTTGATAAACTAACAAAGGTAGCACACTTTATTGCTGGTAATCTAAAGGATGATTCACCTGTGTTAGCAAGAAGATTTGTGCATGAGATTTTCAGGTTACATGGAATACCTGAATTAATCATATCGGATAGAGATCTAAGAATGACATCAAGATTTTGGCAAACGCTTAATGTAACTCTAGGAACTAAACTGAATTTCAGTTCTGCGTATCACCTGAAAATGGATGGACAGACTGAAAGAGTTAATCAAGTTTTAGAGGATATGCTAAGAATGTATTGTATGGATCAGCAGTATAAATGGGAGGAGTACCTTCCATTAGTTGAGTTTGCTTATAATAATACTTATCACACCTCTCTAAAAATGGCACCTTTCGAAGCACTATACGGAAGGAAATGCAGAACCCCTGTTAGCTGGGACAACATTGAAGATAGAGAGGTGATAGGGCCTAAAATCCTTATAGAAATGGAACAACAAGTTAAAATGATTCGTGAACACTTGAAGGAAGCTGTAGATAGGTAGAAAAGTTATGCAGACTTAAAGTGGGTGGATAGGAAATTTGAACTTGGTGAGAAGGTCTTTCTTCGGGTTAAGCCAAAAAAGAGTTCTATAACTTTTGGAAAGGCTGCCAAGTTATCACCTCATTATGTGGGACCCTTTGAGATAGTTGAAGTAATCAACCTTGTAGCTTATCGTTTAGCTTTACCTCCTGCTTTATCACGAATGCATGATGTTTTCCATATTTTTTTGCTTAAGAAATACGTTTTAAATTTATCACATGTGTTGAATTGGAATTCCTTGCATGTCCAAGACCCAGGAATAATTGTGGTTAAACCCATTTGAGTGCTAGAAACTAGCCAAGTGCACTTAACAAATCATGACATAAGTCAATGTAAGGTCTAGTGGGCACAATTTACTGAAGAAATTACAACCTGGGATAATCTCGAAGATATGAGATCTGCTTTTCCATACTTGTTTGATCACAATTGATTCTGAAAATTGATAAAATCTAAAAAATTTTAATTCATATTTTGATGTTAAATCTGCCAAGCTTGGGCAGTTACTAAACAATTTGACTTCTATTTTAAATAATGTTTTGAAAACTTGAATTTTTCAAATTTAGTCATGTTATGGACATATGAATCAAAGGACAATAATTAAAATTTTTCCTAAAACCTTGATGGTTTGATTAACTTAATCATCGCGACGATGATTCTTTTAAGGAGGAAGGTATGTAACATCTTGGTCATGATTGTTACTATGATGACTTCCACTTTTGACATTGCAAATGTTGACATGTGATTTTTCTTAGGAAGGTGTATTATTTTGATGTTGAAAATCACGTTTGCAATGGATAAGTTATTATTGTTCAGAATTCATGCTAGCTGTAATTTTGTTTACTTGGAAGCGAAACCATTATGCTATGTGAAATATAGGTTGTAAATCTATATTGTTGTTTCACATTTTCCATATGCTAACAACACACCTTGAATCAATTCCATTGATCCAAGGTATGCTTCGGTTCTTCTTTATTTTCATCTTGTTAATTGACATGCTGAATGAAACATATTATGGAACTAAGCAATATTTTGTTATAAATTGTGAAGGACCTAGCTTCAGGTGTCCTTACTTGGAATCATGTTGACAAACTGTAAATTTGGACCTCCTTTATTAATGTTTTGTAACAATGATCAGCGTGAGGAGATTAAGGATCTGTTGTGGGCTAATAAGGAAAATTCCTTAACCTTGGTCAGAATGCATGCTGTTATTTAGATCTGACCAAAACTATAATGTTTCCATATTGGAGTTTTTGACCTAAGGTAATAATACCTACCTAGGACTTATTACTAAACTATATTGGTTGATGCCAAGGTAGGTTGTGGTTCCTACCTTATATAAATTCTAATCTAAGAGGTGATAACCTAACCTAAGGAGGTATGTTATAAGGCTAGGAGTTTTGAACTAACCTAAGAACTAAGGTGGAAAAACCTAACCAATGCTAATGTAACCTAAACTATTACTAAGATGAAAAGGGGACCTAAGGGTCACTTGGCAAATGGAAGGATGGTGGCAGTGGTTTCTAAGTTATTAATGTGAATTTATTTCGTTCCTTACATCTTAAATTCACCAAGATTGGTGGAGGCATAAGAAGATGGTGGGATGCCTAGCTGGCATAATTGCTAAATTTAAAATGAATGGAGTTCTTGAATTTTGTTTTGCCAAATTTGAAGTGGCAGTGGCATAAGGAAAGAGGGGGAAATGAAATTCAATGCATTCAATGCATTTAATACATTCAATATCCTTGAACTTAGTGGATTAAACCACCTAGGAGTTAGGCAGGAGGAATTGGATAAAGTTGTTGGTCATTTGGATCTTTCTGGTTTTTTCTCTGCATGAGAGTTTAGGTTCTTCGAACCAGCAAGCTTGTTTTTTGACCCATTGGAATCGTGGGTATCTTCGGGTTGTTTCTGAACCTATGGAAATGTAGAGGAAGTTGGGAGATTTGACTATTGATGTTGAATGAAAAGAAGAGATTCTTGAGAAGCTCGGTCGGAGATCTTCTTCCAAATCAACAAGAAATTTTATCAGGCATGATAGGCTCTTCCTTGTTAAATAGTTCTTCTTTTTATTAAGTGTATTCATTAAAATACTCTTCTCTTAGAAACAAATGGTTTTGTGGAAATTACTTGGTGTATTTTTTTTATATCTTTTGCTTGAGTTTATTGATTGGAAAAGATTCAAAATGGGTATTTTTCATTGATGCATGTTGAGTAAATCATGTTTGTTTATTCTGAAACCAGAAGGTTGATTAATTCTGTGGACTTCTGAAACTCTTGTGCTAAAATGGTTTAAGGAAAAATAATTATTGGTTTCAAAATTTGATCAGCTGTAATTTTCCCTCTTCACTTGGAAGCGAAACCATTATGCTATGTGAAATATACGTTGTAAATCTATAGTGTTGTTTCACATTTTCCATATGCTAACAACACACCTTGAATCAATTCCATTGATCCAAGGTATGCTTTGGTTATTATTTATTTTCATCTTTGTTAATTGACATGCTGAATGAAACATATTATGGAACTAAGCAATATTTTGTTATAAATTGTGAAGGACCTAGCTTCAGGTGTCCTTACTCGACATCATGCTACAAAATGTAAATTTGGACCTCCTTTATTAATGTTTTGTAACGCTGATCAATGTGAGGAGATTAAGGATCTGTTGTGGGCTAATAAGTCAAATGCCTTAACCTTGTTCATAATGCATGCTGTTATTTAGATATGACCCAAACTATAATGTTGCCCTATTGGATTTTTGACCTAAGGTAATAATAATTAACTAAAAGATGCCAAAAACTAGGTTGTGGTTCCTACCTTATATAAATTTTAATATAAGAGGTGATAACCTAACCTAAGGAGGTATGTTATAAGGCTAGGAGTCTTGAACTAACCTAAGAACTAAGGTGGAAAAACCTAACCAATGCTAATGTAACCTAAACTATTACTAAGATGAAAAGGGGACCTGAGGGTCACTTGGTAAATGGAAGGTTGGTGATGGTGGTTTCTAAGTTATTAATGTGAATTGAATTCATTCCTTACATCTTAAATTCGCTAAGATTAGTAGAGGCATAAGAAGATGGTGGGGTGCCTAGTTGTCAACATTACTAAATTTAAAATGAATGGAGTTCTTGAATTTTGTTTCACCAAATTTGAAGTGGCGGTGGCATAAGGAAAGAGGGGGAAATGGAATTCAATGCATTTAATGCATTCAATACATTTAATAGCCTCACGCTCAGTGGAGGAAACCACCTCGGAGTTACGCAGGAGGAATTAGAGAAAGTTGTTGGTCATTTGGCTCTTTCTGGTGTTTTCTCTGCATGAGAGTTTAGGTTCTTCAAACCAGCAAGCTTGTTTTTTGACCCATTGGAATCATGGGTATCTTTGGGTTGTTTCTGAACCTGTAGAAATGTAGAGGAAGTTGGTATATTTGAATGTTGATGTTGGTTGAAAAGAAGATATTCTTGAGAAGCTCGGTCGGAGATCTTCTTCAAATCAACAAGCAATTTTATCAGGCATGATAGGCTCTTCCTATTAAATAGTTCTTCTTTTTATTAAGCATCTTCATTAAAAGACCTCTTCTCTTAGAAATGAGTGGTTTTGTGGAAATGTCTTGGTGTATTTTTTCTGAGATCTTCTGCTTGAGTCTATGATGACTTTCACTTTTGACATTACAAACGTTGACATGTGATTTTTCTTAGGAAGGTGTATTCTTTTGACGTTGAAAATCATGTTTGCAATGGATAAGTTATTATTGTTCAGAATTCATGCTAGCTGTAATTTTGTTCACTTGGAAGCGAAACCATTATGCTATGTGAAATATACGTTGTAAATCTATAGTGTTGTTTCACATTTTCCATATGCTAACAACACACCTTGAATCAATTCCATTGATCCAAGGTATGCTTTGGTTATTATTTATTTTTCATCTTGTTAATTGACATGCTGAATGAAACATATTATGGAACTAAGCAATATTTTGTTATAAATTGTGAAGGACCTAGCTTCAGGTGTCCTTACTCGACATCATGCTACAAAATGTAAATTTGGACCTCCTTTATTAATGTTTTGTAACGCTGATCAATGTGAGGAGATTAAGGATCTGTTGTGGGCTAATAAGTCAAATGCCTTAACCTTGTTCATAATGCATGCTGTTATTTAGATATGACCCAAACTATAATGTTGCCCTATTGGATTTTTGATCTAAGGTAATAATAATTAACTAAAAGATGCCAAAAACTAGGTTGTGGTTCCTACCTTATATAAATTTTAATATAAGAGGTGATAACCTAACCTAAGGAGGTATGTTATAAGGCTAGGAGTCTTGAACTAACCTAAGAACTAAGGTGGAAAAACCTAACCAATGCTAATGTAACCTAAACTATTACTAAGATGAAAAGGGGACCTGAGGGTCACTTGGTAAATGGAAGGTTGGTGATGGTGGTTTCTAAGTTATTAATGTGAATTGAATTCATTCCTTACATCTTAAATTCGCTAAGATTAGTAGAGGCATAAGAAGATGGTGGGGTGCCTAGTTGTCAACATTACTAAATTTAAAATGAATGGAGTTCTTGAATTTTGTTTCACCAAATTTGAAGTGGCGGTGGCATAAGGAAAGAGGGGGAAATGGAATTCAATGCATTTAATGCATTCAATACATTTAATAGCCTCACGCTCAGTGGAGGAAACCACCTCGGAGTTACGCAGGAGGAATTAGAGAAAGTTGTTGGTCATTTGGCTCTTTCTGGTGTTTTCTCTGCATGAGAGTTTAGGTTCTTCAAACCAGCAAGCTTGTTTTTTGACCCATTGGAATCATGGGTATCTTTGGGTTGTTTCTGAACCTGTAGAAATGTAGAGGAAGTTGGTATATTTGAATGTTGATGTTGGTTGAAAAGAAGATATTCTTGAGAAGCTCGGTCGGAGATCTTCTTCAAATCAACAAGCAATTTTATCAGGCATGATAGGCTCTTCCTATTAAATAGTTCTTCTTTTTATTAAGCATCTTCTTTAAAAGACCTCTTCTCTTAGAAATGAGTGGTTTTGTGGAAATGTCTTGGTGTATTTTTTCTGAGATCTTCTGCTTGAGTTTATTGTTTGGAAAATATTCAAAATGGGTATTTTTTTTATGCATGTTGAGTAAATCGTGTTTATTTATTTGAAACTAGAAGGTTGCTTAATTCGTGCAGACTTCTGAACTCCTGTGCTAAAATGGTTTAAGGAAAAATAATGATTGGTTTAAAAATTTGATCAGGAATATCTTCCTTTGTTAGGAGAATGTAAGAAAAATTGATGTTTCAATTAAAATCTGAAGTGGCTTCGAATTTTATCATTGTTGTTAAGTTATGTTGAAATGGGTCTTTGGATTCGTTGTTTTCTTGTGGATTCAAACTTGTTTTAAAGAAACATTGATATGTTGACACCTTCTGATCTTAATTTTTTTTGAATTTATGAACTTTTTGGAACTGTTAAGAGAGGATTTCATTCGGTTTTATTCTTCCTTGCTCGAAATCTAGTAAATTACGATTTAACTTTTTTTCTTCAGACTGTGCGAGGATATTGATGTTTTTATCTCTTCCATGTATTAATTAGTTTGTGAATAAGATTTTAATGTACATCTGTAGAGGTTGTTGAAAGAATGGATTAATTCTATTTTAGTTAATTTAAGTATATGAGTTAGAAGGGTTCGATTTTACTCTTCTCCTTCTTTTGGGTTCGATTTTGAGAACCGACTTGGGGTTGAACCTCCCTTTGAATTTCCTTCATCTTGTTTGAATATGGGATGGAGCCCTTTATTTCTTACGTATGGATTGTTTCTTGATTCATGTTAAGTGGGTACATAGATGGCTTGGTTGTAGCTTGTATTCATTTTTATTGAGTACATAGGAATACCTTGTAGGTTTCTCTCTATTTGGGAAATGAGAAAACATCTGGACCGAGGCTATCTTCACTGAAATGAGGCTAAGGAATTATTTGTTAAGCTTGTTTCCTTATAAATTTGTATCAGTTTTATGTTGTTGTGACTATTCTCTTTACTTGACGAGAAGCCCTCTCTTCGACCCTACCTTATTTGATTTTTTTGTTTATCTTATATTGATTCAATTTTGACTATGTTGTTTGTGTGGCAGTGGCTGTTGGATATGGATGTTGTTAGGTAAGGATCATTTCGGTCTTCTTCGGATGTCGACTATGTTTAACCTTTTAATAGGATGGATTATTAGGATCTTCTCTCTATTTTTGAGTGAGGTATGCATTGATGTTTTCTTCAAATGTAAGAAGGATTTACATTCAGTTCTTTCTCTTCTTTGAATTGTTAAATACCAAGTTGTTTGTTGAACATTGAAGGATGAATTAAGTTGTTTACTTTTCAACTCTTGTTGTCTTTCCTCTGTATTAACCATGTTGAGGCTGAATGGGTAATTAGGCGAGATCCTACACTTCTTATTCACTTGAATCAATAAATTGGAATTGGATTGATATTGATTCAATGTTGGAAAGAAGGGAATTATTGTGTAGAATATTAATTGGTTCACACTAATTCCATTTTTTTTATAGAATGAATTTGGTTTCTTATATTGCATGAAGAGTTATGGTAGTGTTGTGGATTATGATTAATTGCTTCTTTAAATAGATCAGTTCCGAGAACTGTAGGGTGTTACCCTTCTTGAACACTTGTTTGAATCAAGAAAGAATTACATGCATCTATAGTATGAGTTCGATAAGTAATTGAGATGTATTATCACTTATATGTTGTAATCCTTCTTGTGAAATTACTGGTTGAAGAGTGTTTCTTTGATCATGATACTTACATAATGTATCATGGATTTCTTATTCCGACCTTATTGTTAGGATCCTCATTACTTTATGAGATATCTATCTAAATTTATAAATGTTTCATAAAAACAAATTTCTTTTTATGAGACAGTTAATTGAAAGCACATTGTTTTAATGTTTAGTGCTTATCATGCTCAGTTCGATGAACTGACCCGTGCTAGCATTTTTTACAGATGGATTCTATAAGTGAGAAAACAATACAAGTTCTTTTATGATGCCTCTTGTGTTTACTTAAAGGCCGCATATTTATGAGGAATTATTATTCTTATTGTAATATAATTGAAAAAGGGAAAAGTTGTATTCTTGTTTGAGTTTATCAATGCAGCTTGACGGGAATGAAGTCTGAATGTTTAGACTTGTAAAATGTATAATTTACTTGAGGAATGGGAAAAGGGATTGATTGTTGTTTGTATTTGATGTATTATTCACTTTGGGTTACTGTAAAGGAAATTTTTTAAACTTGTCATTACTCTCTCATGAACCTATCTGTTTTGAATCATTTTAGTTTAACTCAAATGAAACTGATAGGAAGGTAATTGATATTTTATTGCTTTATCGAATGCAACTTCTAAGTTGGCACAAATAGATGGAAACATTACTAGATCATGTAGGTTTACTAGATGACGTAAATAAGAGGGAAATCTATTTATAATTCTTGTATAAAGTAAATGGTAACAATGAACCCTAAAATAATACAAAGATAAAAGAAAGGAAATTATTCTAAGGGGATAAGCATTTGTTAATACCTTTTGAGAAAACATACTCCCTCTGGTTAAATCAAATCAGAATATGGCAATTGAAATGAAATATATACATACGTTATGAATAGACTTCATCTTAATGACATCCATTAACAAGGAACCAAAATCTGAAATTAATCATGCTTAAACTTGGTTAAAGAACGTAAGATAATCTTACCGTGGTATATTAATTTGCTTATGAACTTGAATCTTTCAATAAGATACCATGGAATGAAATACAAACCTTCAGGAAGAGGGATTGATGGTAGATTTATCTACATGGTAACTATCAATCATTAATGGTTAGCAACCTTAGTGAAAAAAGAAATTAAGGATTCAACAGGGTTGTAGAAATTTAATCTTAATTAAGAAAAGTAAGTGTTTAACTTCTTAAATGGATATGTACTTATAGATGAGGTGTTTCAGTAGGATGTTAGTACATGCCAACTACAGTACTGTGACATCATAAAGACTAGGGGTCTTCATAATGGCATAGTGTTGCAGCTGACATGTCACAACACCCTTCCGAATTGGATCATCTAGGTCTGCATAAACTTGGACTTGACCTTAGTTTTACCTTAGGTCAGGTTAGGTACATGCATTCATATAGAGGGAAACTCACGATGAATAAAGGTAACTAGAAACACATAATTAACTTGGGTCGACTGAGTATGTCTATGTACCCTTAGTCGTTATGAGTGATGCTTTATACCTTTTTATGTTGCTAATCTAGGTTATGGTAAGCCTTGGACAAGAGGACTGATAGGAGTCAGTGAAGACCATTTTAGATAACAGATGAAGTGGGGTTGAAGGATGTATTTTGTCGATGAGTATTCCATCTAGGAATATGATCCTACTAGGCATGTGAAAATATTTGGCCAAAGTATTAAAAGTTGTTGGTTGCGTTGTCCTATATCACCTAGTTTAAGTAGGATTTTAGATGAATATTTTTAACAAATATTCAGATAGGCCTCTTAAATGGAACACTTCAATACCCAAAAAGGGTAAGAGAACCAAACATACTTAGTATACAATACATTGAGTCAACATGAAGGATCGGTAAGAAACTGAGTCATGAAATGAGAGACCGATGAAACTCTAAGTCATGAAATGAGAGATCGACAATTTATCGAGTCATTACAACTGCATATGGTTATCTATTATGAGATTGATTGGCATGGAATGTGTGTTATAAATCATGATCATTTAGAACAGAGAACATTATTTAAAAACTTGAAATGTGTGTTCTAAATTATGATAATTTAAAATAGAGAACGCTATTCAAAAAAAAATTCCCTTGTTTCTAAAGCTTTAAAATGGGAATGTTACAGAAAAGGCAGAATAACAACCAACGAAACCTCAGAGGAGGTTTGTATATCTTTCTCATAGACCAAGGCAACCACATATCATACTAGGGCACCCATAGGCACCCATGTACCTCTTCATGCTCCCCAATCCATCTTATTGTTCCAGATCTATGTTTTTTAGAGCTTCTTTGTATTCGTTCCTTTAGTCTATTCATCCAGTTTATTTTGTGACACATTCCCAAGGCATTGTCAAATAAGCTAAGATATTTTTAACTCTTCTCACACTTCAAGGTTTTATATTTTCATAGCTTAGATTTCTCGGGTCATTTCCTTTAGGATTATATATGTTATTTGCTTATATTCTTAATATTAGATTAACTATAGAATTAGAATAAATTCCACATTTTAGTTAATCATTTTTTTGAACCTGACCACTTTCATGCGTAGGATCCTCATATTTCCTCTATCATGGATTCTAAAGTTCCTCAAGTTTCTTTGTGTAACCTACTTAAAATGCATCCCAATTGACAGGATTTTCTTAAAAAATCCCTAGACACCATATATCATCCTAAAAACACATTGCCACATGAAATAATCCATATATTTGATTTTTTCTATGACGACCCTAGTTCTAGTTCTCCTCCATCTAATCAACCCTTATTGTAATCAATTCAAGCTTTACATTCTTTGTTTCAAGACAATTTTATAGATATGGAATCCACAATCATGTCTCTCAAATATGAAATCCAATAGCTTATGGATGCTTCTCAAATGTATGTTTCTTCTCCTTCTACATCTCATTCTCATGATATGTCTACTATATGTGCTCATATCAATGAACCTCCTCACTTACCATTACCATAGCATCTCATGCTTGATCATAACACTAAGAAACATGACCTCCTTACTGAGCTCCTTAGTTTCTAATTAATCACTTTACCATCTACTCATTTTTATCCCCCTTATCGGCTAGCCAAATATCAAGGTCATCCATATTGCAATTATCATTGAATCAATGGACATAATGACATTGAATTTCATTCTTTACAATGAATAATCAAACATATTGAGCGTCAGGGATTTATATCATTCATTGTACAAGATTTTTTTGCATGCCCATCTACAAATGCTACATCTAAATGGGCTCCTAAATCTTCTGCTATATCCAATGAGCATTTGGCTACCATTTCTAATGTTTTTTCATCAGCTAATAAAGTGTTGCCTATTCAATCCACTCAACCTCCTCTTAAGGATGGTCCCACTTATATTCCACTTAAGCTATCTGTGACATTACCAAGTTAAAGTACACAACCACATCTCAAAATCAATATACCTTCTTCCCCTTTTAATTCTTTAGTAACATCGCCAGTACCTACAAAGATGCCACCGTTCAAGATTTCTATCCATCCCACTCCACTTCTGTTTCCCATTCATTTTGTTAAAGCAACTACGCCTCCACTCAAGTTGCCTGTGACATTACCACCTCAGTGTTCCATCACTTTTGTTAAGGAAACTACTCCTTACATTGATCCACTTAGTGTCTTTTGACTAAACCTCCATTTTTTACACACTTGGGGGGGATAACATCCTGCACATCGCCCCTCTCTTAGCATCAACACACCTCTCATAATTGCATAGTCATATATCAATATCCTCACATAGGCATATTCATATACACTTTGGCATAACCAATACCTGATGACACACTTTTGTGCTTCAGTTCCCACTTTACTATTGAGGGCTACATACTACTCATGAACCCCACACACTGTACACTAGATATAAAACATTGTGACCCTTTATACATCTCACATGATATGTGTTTCATATTACATCATACACTCTCCATTTAGTTTACATCACTTCACTATTTGCATGTCTATGCATCATACATATGTCACAACACATACTCCTCATTATACATAATACATAACATTATTACATTATATATTATACATCATAAATCTTACACATCACATGGTCATCTATCATCATTAAACATTTCACATCTTCTTCTACACATTGCACTCACTACCTTAAGATATACTCTATTTCCTTGGTCCATACTCGACTACCAAGGGTTTAGAAATCAAATGGACTTTATCATACACACATGTTGATCACTCAACCTTCGAACAAGTGATGCTTTAGGCTGAATATTCACCTCTTCCTTCATCTTAGAGTGCTATATGATTTTGGCTACATCACCACTCCCTCTATTCATCTTGTAGTGATATACACTTTAGGATAAATCATCACTCCTATGCTCATCTTGTTGTGATGTACGCTTTGGATATAGGATCACACACACGCACACACACTTCATATCTAGGTCATATATCATCATCACTACATATACACATTCACCATAATGCGTTAGATATAACACACACTTTGACTATTTCCCGATGACACACTCTTGTTTACGGTTCATTCTTGACTGCTGAGGGGGTATACTAAATGAACATCACTACATACACTTTCATTCAATAAGGGGGAACACAACTCCTATTATCCATCTTGCATTCCATCCATCAATCCACAACATGTTGCATATCTTGGTTGATTTTACTATTTCTTACATTTTCTTGTTCATGTTCTCTTTATTACACATGCTAGCTAGATCTCATGTACATCATTATCTTTACCATTCAAAGATGTACATTCATGCCATTTTCTAAGTTTTGATCACAGATACAGGTATCCTACACAGAGTATGGATGCACACATCCTACCACTCCTACAATGGTCATAGCCCGGGCATCCGCATTCGTTGGTTACAGGTGTTATTGTTCCATTTTGTACTTTTCACTTTCCATCACTTGCTTATACATGCTTTTGATATATGGGTTATCTTTACAACATGCTAAAGAGTGCTTCATGTGTAGTATTTGTTTGCAGGACTATTTTCTTCCATGTATATCTACCTTTTTATTTGCTATTGTATGTAGACCTTTCCCGTTTTTTGGTATGCACACTTATTTATTTGTATGCGGCCATTGCGACATCGTGAGTGGTGTCCCATGTTTGAAACCATATTTGGTGGTCTATGTTGGCTTTGTGTGTGTCTACTTGCATTCTAGCTTATACATTGTTTGCATAGCCTACAATTTTCTTTTACATGCATGCTTGTACTAACATTTGTTTCTAGCCACTTTTTTGTGTGTT
This sequence comes from Taxus chinensis, assembly GCA_019776745.2. NCBI lineage: Eukaryota > Viridiplantae > Streptophyta > Pinopsida > Cupressales > Taxaceae > Taxus > Taxus chinensis. Next base: position 51,908,334 of record CM034147.1, read on the forward strand.
CCTGGGTTTCTACCAAGCACATTCCCTTTCCCCTGTGGGGTAAAATTTATGTGGTTGATCTTCTTTTGGGGCCACATTCTATTATCGACAATGTTACATGTGCCCTGAAAGAGGGGGGCATCATTTGGGGTTTTAAACACTATTCAACGCTTTTTACCGATACATTTCAGTTTAATTTTTGTCCTTGACATTATGGGTAATACAACAAGTGGGTTCAAACTAGTCTATGAATGCCTTACATAGATGATTTTATAGGATAGGTTGTCCTTAGCATTCTGGGGAGAAATTATAGGCTAGAGGATACAACAAATTTCCTCCCTACACTACTTTGGACAGTGGCGTCGGATCACCCAATAAACTAGGAATTACAGAGATCTCTTCATATATCTTCAAGAAGAAATTATAGGTTGGAGAATGATGCATCATTTTCCCTACACTTCTTTGGATAGGGTGGCATGAGATCATCCAAAAAAATCACAACACAAGATATCCTCTCTACACTTTCTCTCTCATTACGGATCAGGTGCACATGTTCCTTTTACTTTTTCATACTTCCATTTACAATATTTTTACTATATACATGACATTTTTACATATACGTGTGTATTTCACTACTTGATCATCTTCTCCTTTTCAAATTCATCCATATGAGAAGCAAGCAAGCAAACAATAACAAGAAAATACAATGAAGGAGTCAACAATAATTTTTTTTTGTGACAACACACACCTCATACTAACATGCAGGTACATCACACACATCGACAATTACACACGCATTTCCGCCCTAGGTTCAATCTCATCAATTTTTTTCTCCTTCACATTTTTAGTTTCCACGCTCTATATTTTTTTCATTCCACACTTTTTCGAGTCCTTCAGAAAGCTTCCTACATTAGGTATGCATATTTGTTTACTTTATGTTACTGAGCATTTTTCTCACCAACATAAAGTGGGGGAAAATGTAGTCACAAAATCATGCACTTTGGACATTATTTAGTCTCGGTCTCATACTACTATTCATATGGTTTTTGAGTTAAGAAAGTACTGATTAAACCATGTCCTTTGACCATCTTACTTTGCTTGTTGTCATTGTTTCGGACCTCCCACAACTACTTGTAGTCACAAAATAATTCACTTTAGACATTATTTATCTCGGTTTCATAGTACTATTTAGAAGGTTCTTAAGTGAAGAAATTACTAATTAACCCCTGTCTTTTGGCCATCTTGTTTTTTGTTTCATCATTACCAACCTTTTCCATCCACATGCCCAGTCATCTTCTGTCATCTCCCATTAAATTAGCCTCGATTAGTGTGCGTAGATTAGTACTGGGGCACCCATGGGTGCTCTGGTCCCACCAAGGGTGCTCTAGTCCATTTTGCACTTTCTCGCCATGGAGACCATGTGAAACCTGTAGCGTGGGAGAGTTTGGCGAGAGAGGTTAATCCAGATAACCTCGCCACATACATGTTGCACATTTCTAATGCCGAGAGTGTTACGAGCAACCCTTCTATTGGGTCGCCTCTGAGAGCCCAAGAGGACACCACCAGAATCTATTTTTCCTTGCTCAATGAATTGTTGAATACCAGAAATGTATTATTTGACGAATTGTTGCGTCAAGGATTGTTTGACTATTTTTGGTTCGATGTGTGTTGTAAAGCGCGCTGAATCCGTGAAGAATTGGAGTGTAGATATGATGCAGATGATGAACGCGAAGTAGAACATGCACAAGAGCGTCCATGTCTCACTGCACAAGCTTATAGATCCCATCGTCATGATAGGTTCCTTCAGTAAGCATTTGTAACCTTTTTTTGAACAATTAATAAATAAAATACAATTTTGAGTTTTTGGAAATGTCTGCACCTTGCATTTTGTTGTTGGATGCCTAGTTGCTAAAAGGGCCAAATTTCACCACATGGAAAACCAAGATGCAGACGATTCTTCAGTTTGAAGATCTTTGGGGGATCATTTCTGGCATGGACACCCCTCCCACAGATGTTGATCTATTAGCTAAGTATGTAAATTCCGATGCAAAAGCATTAATGCTTATCACTCTGAACCTTTCTAATGAGGTTCAACCTCACATTCGGGAAGAAACCACTTCCTCTATGGCATGGGCTGCATTATGTACCATCTATGAAGCCAAGAATATGACGATGATGCTACATCTTCATAAAAAGCTTCACACAATGAGTATGCATGATGGAAAATCATTTGAAGCCTTCTTACGGCGTGTGTCCGAGTTACGCGCAGAACTTTCTGCTCTCGGTGAACCAGTGGATGAAAAGTTGCTAGTCCCGCTCACCTTGCAAGCTCTTCCTTCCCGGTTTTAGACACTGATCACCATGTTCACCATCACTCACAAGATGTGAGTTTTATCAAACTGGTGAATTATCTTTAGTAGGAAGAAGCCATTCAGAATGTTCAAGAAGCCTTCAAAGACAATGCTCTCATCACGAGGCAAAAACATAGCAACAAGCCTCAAAAAGGGTAGTCAACCCCCCAGAAGCAAAAAAACAATAAGGTGGATCGATGGTGCCACATTTACTCCATGAATATGCATACGACTGTGAATTGTTATTACAATGGTTGCAAGCATGGAAACTCTTGTGAAGAAAGCACTTTTCGCAAGGGATATTCCAAAAAATCCCAATGGTGTGGTCGTAATCAGAAGCAAAAGGTTCATATTGCTACTCAGCAGGATGCCTCCTTCGATGAAAAGGTTCTAGACACAACTCATCCAGACATTGTCCTAGTCTCGCAAAATTCACAGCCGTTAAAAAGTGTCTGGTTGATTGATTTGGGTGCTAGCAAACACATGACTGGGAATAAGAAGTTGTTCCATACCCTGAGTGACCAGCCCACTGGAGATTAGATCACCATCATAGATAATCAGGAGTATATTGTAGTGGGGATTGGTGATGTCATCATTCCTCTTGGGACACGAAGATGTATACTCATGAAGGTGCTATATGTTCCAGGTTTGAGCTCAAATCTCTTATCTGTGAGTCAGCTTCTTAATCATCGAATGCGGGTCAAATTCTTTGTTCAGAAAGGGGTCAAGTTCTACATCATTTCCGAGGGAGACTCAGTTATTGCTCAAGCATTTATGAAGGGCCGTCTATTTGCACTGGATGCGGTCACTTCATCTAACATTTCTCTCTTCGCTTCAACGGCGTAGTCCACTGCACTATGGCACTTTCGATATGGTCATCTTTCTACTTTCGATATGGTCATCTTTCTACTAGGGATCTTTGCATCAGCTCAGTGCCAAGGAAATGGTAAGAGGGCTTCCTCCACTCTCCCATTCCTTACCTGTTTGCTCGGGATGTCTTGTGGGAAAACAACACAGAGGTCCATTCAAATGGACCTCTTATCATTTATCTAGGCACACAAGAAAACACATCTTCACATCAGTAGTAGCATCACTCATATCTGAAATGGGTCCAGAATACTATTAGCGATGCAAACCTGAACTCAGTTCCAGGCACTTCTACGGGAGTCATAACATGAAGTCAAGCTAGACATGAGGTAAATTTTTCACTCATGAGTTCAGTTGTTGATAGCACCGAACCTGACACTGTTCGTGAGGCATTAGACCAACCACAGTGGAAATAGGCTATGAATGTTGCATATGTTTCCCTACTTCAGAATCGGACGTGGGAACTTGTCGATCTACCTCCAGGTAAGAAATCCATTGGCTGCAAATGGATTTTCAAAACAAAATATAAGGCAGATGGTTCAATCGAAAACACAAAGCATGACTTGTTGTAAAGGGTTATGCTCAATAAGAAGGAATTGATTATGACGAGACCTTTGCACCCAATGTGAAGATCAAAAACATCAGAGTTGTCTATGCACTGGCAGCACAAAATGGATGGAAACTTCAGTAGATGGATGTGAAGAGTGCTTTTCTGAATGGTGATCTCAAAGAAGAAGTATACATGGCCCAACCTGAAGGGTTTGTAGATGAGCATCAACCACACAAGGTATGTCATCTGATAAAGTCACTTTATGGACTCAAACAAGCACCTAGGGCATGGTATATAAAAATTGATGATCACCTATTGCAGCATGGATTCACTCGTAGCCCCTCAGATACAAATTTGTATATCAAGAAGGTAGGAACAAATATTGTTATTCTGGTTTTGTACGTAGATGATCTTGTGATCACAGGAAGTTCTTACAATCTTGTGGATGATGTAAATAATGATCTGAAGAAATCCTTCGACATGACCAATTTGGGGCTACTTCACTACCATCTTGGCTTAGAAATATGGTAGAAGAAGAATCATATCTTCGTCTCCCAGATGAAATATGCTAAGACACTCCTGGAGAAGTATGGAATGTCAGATTGTAAACCAATGTCCACACCTATGGAAAAAGGTTTGCAATTATCTAGATTCAAGGATTAACCGCAGGTAGATGGCACTCACTACAGAATAACTTGTGGGGAGTCTCATTTACTTGACTTATACCAGGCCAGATCTTTGCTTTGCAGTGATCTATCTCACTAGATTTATGCAAGAGCCGAAGAAATGTCATTGGATAGCAACAAAGCATGTGTTGAGATATGTCTGAGGTATAGTTGACTTTGGTCTGGAGTATTCGAAGAACACTCAGTTCTTCTTACAGGGATATACAGACTCAGACTATGCAAGACTATGCAAGATCTGTTGATGACATGAAATCAACTTCAGGGTATTGTTTTATCAGCTTAATTAATACATTGTTGTTAGTTGTTGTTAGTGAACAGTTATGTAACTATTCCTCCTTTCCTCCCTCTCACACAGCCTATATAATGGCGTGCTCTCTGTATGAATTGATATAGCAATCAATAATAATTTTTGGAGTTCCATCATTGGTATCAGAGCTACTCTCCATCCTCTGCCTGAGTGGAAGACACAGTGACCAAGGAAGGAAGCGTGAAGGTGAAGTGCAGACCTTGCGTGAAAGAGCACTGCTGCACTGGAGGAGGCTGCCGTGGAAGGAGGCCATGGAGATCTAAATGACCAGAGCCTGTATGGAAGATCCAATCGACTAGAGCCTGCGTGGAGATCCAATCGACCTGCTATCCTGTCCTGTGCTGTGCGTTTGGAAAGTAGCCGCCAAGGAGGAGCCTGCGTGGAGACTGTTGGTTAAGCCAAATTAAAGCTTAGAAGTCCTACAGCAAGTGTGGGAATCTGGAGACCTGGCCTGGAGGTGCATGGTGCATTGGTAGTCATAACCAAACTTGTGTGGAAGACAAGGAGAACTTGCTGGCGTGGAGGTGTATGCTGTGCGTGGAGAATTGTTTGCACACTGCCTGAAGATTGGCACATCTATTGTATTCCTTTCTGGTGTGAATAGCCATTAAACTGTGCAAGTGGAAAATCCCTATAGACATACAACCTGTGTAGGCAAGTGGAAGAAAGCCTGCAAATTTCAAAACCATGTGCGTATGTCACAAATTTCTGATGCACAAAGCACCGTGAGCAATGCACCAAATATTTGGGCATTGAGTGACAATGAAGACACCACTGGGCTGTTCTTTGCCTTGGTCAATGAGCTACACAACACTGGGAACATTCTCTTTGACGAGATTGTGCGCCAAGGACTGTTGGAATATTTTTGGTTTGACGTTCGATGTCAAACACGGTGGATTCATGCAGAACTTGAACGTGGTTATGATGCAGATGATGGACGTGAAATAGAATGCCCACAGGAGCTTCGGCGTCTCACTGCACGAGCCTATAGATCCCATCTTTGGGACAGATTCCTTCAGTAAGCATTGTAGCAATTTTTGAAAATAAATAAATAAACTACAATTTTGAGTTTTTGAAAATGTCTGCTCCAAAAATATTGCTATCTGATGCCCAACTCTTGAAAGCGCCAAATTTCACCGCATGGAAAACCAAGATGCGGATGATTCTTCAGTTCAAAGATCTTTGGGGGATCATTTCTCGCAAAGACGCCCCTCCCACAGACACTGATCTATTGGAAAAATATGAAAAGGCTGATGCAAAAAGAACTAATGCTTATCACCCTGAGCCTTTCTGATGAGGTGAAGCCATACATTCGGGAAGCAACCGCTTCTTCTCAGGCATGGAGCACATTGTGTACCATCTATGAAGCTAAGAATCTGACGACAAAGTTGCATCTTCAGACAAAGCTTCATACGATGAGTATGCATGATGGCGAATCAGTAGAAGCCTTCTTGCGGTGTGTGGCTGAGTTACGTGCAGAACTCTCTGCTCTCAATGAACCAGTGGACGATAAGTTGCTAGTCCCACTCACCTTGTGAGCTCTTCCTTCCCGGTTTCAGACACTGATCACCACGTTGACCATCACTCAACAGGAGGTGAGTTTTTCCACCCTGGTGAATTATCTCCAGCAGGAAGAAGCCATGCAAAATGTACAAGAAGCCTTCGAAGACAAGGCTCTCATCACAAGGCAAAAACATAAGCCTCGGAAAGGGCAGTCAACCCCCAGAATCAGAAGCAACATCCTCAGTAACCATCTTCACAGCGGCCACCCCAGAAGTAGCATAATCACAAGGTGGATCGATGGTGCCACATTTGCTCCATGGATATGCACACGACTGCGAACTGTTATTACAACGGTCGCAAGTATGGAAACTCTGGTGAAGAGAGCACTTCAGGCCAAGGATATTCCAAGAAATCCCGATGGCATGCTCGTAATCAGAGGTAGAAGGGGCACATTGATGCTTAGCAGGATGTCACCTCTAATGAAGAGGCTCTAGACATGACTCATTCTGACATTGTTCTAGTCTCACAGACATCGCAGCCATCAGAAGATGTCTGGTTGATTGATTTAGGTGCCAGCAAACACATGACTGACAATAAGAAGTTGTTTCATACTCTAAGTGACTGGCCCACTGGAGATCGGATCACCATTGTAGACAATCAAGAGTATATTGCGGCAGGGATTGGTGATGTCATCATTCCTCTTGGAACATGAAGATGTACACTCACGAAGGTGCTATATGTTCTAGGTTTGACCTCAAATCTTTTGTCTGTGAGTCAACTTCTTAACCATCGAATGCAGGTTGAATTCTTTGTTGAGAAAGGGGTCAAGTCCTGCATCATTTCCCAGGGAGATTCAGTTATTGCTCAAGCATTTCTGAAGGGCCGTCTATTTGCACTGGATGCGGTCACTTCATCTAGCATTGCTCTCTCTGCTTCAATGGCGGAGTCCACTGCACTATGGCACTTTCGATATGGTCATCTTTCTACTGGGGCTCTGCATCAGCTCAGTGCCAAGGAAATGGTAAGAGGGATTCCTCCACTCTCCCATTCCTTACCTGTTTGCTCAGGATGTCTTGCGGGAAAACAACATAGAGGTCCATTCAAATAGAGCTCTTATCATTCTATAGAGCATCTTCAGGTCGTTCACACCGATCTGTGTGGACCCTTGCCAGCTAGCTTCCAAGGTTTTGAGTACTTCCAGCTCATCATTGATGATTACTCACGGAAAATGTGGGTATATTTCCTCTGGAAGAAGAGTGAGGCATTTGTAAATTTCCAAACCTTCTACCAGCAAGCCACCAGGCAGTCTGGGAAGCCTCTTCTTCTCCTCCACTTAGATCGAGGGGGGGAATTTGTGTCAAAGAAGTTCTTAGCATACCTGAAGCAGCATGACATTAAGCAACATCTGACTGCACCCTAAACGCCCCAACAGAATAGGATTTCTGAGTGCCACAACAGGATTATCTTGGAGATGGCTCGTTGTATACTCTCGACCGCCAAGTTGGAGGATCAGTTTTGGGCAGAAGCAGTCCAGACAGTAGTGTATCTACTCAACCAGGAACCCATGAAGATCTTGTAGAACAAGACACTGGAAGAGGTATGGACTGGTCGTAAACCTTCTATTCATCATTTGAGAGTTTTTGGTTGTACTGCATATATGCATGTTCCAGATAAGAGAAGGAAGAAGATCGATCCAAAGACACTGCCATGTCTTTTCTTGGGGTATAGTACTACCTCAAAGGCATATCATCTCATGGATCCTGAGACGAAGAAGATCTACGAGAGTCGAGATGTGGTATGTGATGAGTCATCCTTTGACTCCCTGCCACACAATGGAGATCCAGTACTAACCTCGTCACATAGATTGCTCACACATCCAGATGATGAGCAAGATGATTCTTCTCAGAGAGAAGAAGAGCTGAGTGGAGACTTGTTCGTTGATCTTGGCACACTGGAAAACACATCTTCACATCAGCAGCAACAGCACCAACGTCTGAAATGGGTCCATAATACTATTAGGGATGCACACCTGAACTCACTTCCAGGTACTTCTACGGGAGTTAGAACACGAAGTCAAGCTAGACATGAGGTAAATTTTGCACTCATGAGTTCAGTTGTTGAGAGCACCGAACCTAACACTGTTCGTGAGGCATTAGACCAACCACAGTGGAAACAGGCTATGGATGCTGAATATGATTCCCTAATTCAGAATCAGACGTGGGAACTTGTCGATCTACCTCCAGGTAAGAAATCCATTGGCTGCAAATGGATTTTCAAAACAAAATATAAGGCAGATGGTTCAATCGACAAACACAAAGCATGACTTGTTGCAAAGGGTTATGCTCAGCAAGAAGGAATTGACTATGACGAGACCTTTGCACCCACTACGAAGATCAAAACCATCAGAGTTGTCTGTGCACTGGCAGCACAAAATGGATGGAAACTTCAGCAGATGGATGTCAAGAGTGCTTTTCTAAATGGTGATCTACAAGAAGAAGTGTACATGGCCCAACCTGAAGGGTTTGTAGACGAGCATCAACCACACAAGGTATGTCGTCTGATAAAGTCTCTTTATGGACTCAAACAAGCACCTAGGGCATGGTATATAAAAATTGATGATCACCTATTGCAGCATGGATTCACTCGTAGCCCCTCAGATACAAATTTGTATATCAAGAAGGTAGGAATAGAGATTGTCATTCTGGTTTTGTACGTAGATGATCTTGTGATCACAGGAAGTTCTAACAATCTTGTAGATGATGTAAAGAATGATCTGAAGAAATCCTTCGACATGACTGATTTGGGGCTACTTCACTACTGTCTTGGCTTAGAGATATGGCAGAAGAAGAATCATATCTTCGTCTCCCAGATGAAATATGCCAAGACACTCCTGGAAAAATATGGAATGTCAGATTGTAAACCAATGTCCACACCTATGGAAAAAGGTTTGCAATTATCTAGATTCCAGGATTCACCATAGGTAGATGGCACTCACTACAGGCAGCTTGTGGGGAGTCTCATTTACTTGACTTATACCAGACCAGATCTTTGCTTTGCAGTGAGCTATCTCACCAGATTTATGCAGGAGCCGAAGAAATGTCATTGGATAGCAGCAAAGCATGTGTTGAGATATGTCCGAGGTATAGTTGACTTTGGTCTGGAGTATCAGAAGAACACTCAGTTCTTCTTACAGGGATATACAGACTCGGACTATGCAGGGTCCGTTGATGACAGGAAATCCACTTCAGGATATGTTTTTCATCTCGGATCTGGACCTATCTCATGGATTAGCAAGAAGCAAACTGTTGTTTCTCTCTCATCCACTGAGGCTGAATACTGCGCCGCACGAGGAGCTGTGTGTGAAGCAATTTGGTTACGTCGCATTCTTGCAGATATAGGGATTCCTGAAGAGAAACCTCCCATCATTCACTGCGACAATCAAGGTGTGTTGAAGCTTGTGAAGAATCCTATTTTTCATGAACGAACAAAGCATATTGAGGTTGAATGTCACTACATTCGTGAACAGGTATTGAACCACCAAATTCAGCTCCAGTACTGCCCTACTGATTTTCAGGTTGCAGATATTCTCACCAAGCCTCTCGGCAAGGTGAAGTTTGATTTTTTTAGGGGGTACATTTGTAAGAGCAATGTATTAAGGGGGGGAATGTTAGCTTAATTAATACATTGTTGTTAGTTGTTGTTAGTGAACAATTATGTAACCACGCAGCCTATCAATCCATTGGCGTGCCTCTCTGTATGAATTGATATAGCAATCAATAATAATTGTTGGAGCGCCATATTCTCACCAAGCCTCTCGGCAAGGTGAAGTTTGATTTTTTTAGGGGGTACATATGTAGAAACAATGTATTAAGGGGGGGAATGTTAGCATTAATACATAGTTGTTAAGGGACAGTTATAGATAGCTACAACTATCTCCTTCCTCCTGTAGCCAAACCGTAGCCTATATATTTGGCTTTACTCTATTGTTTGACACGCATTGAATAAATCATTCATTGTCTGCTATCAATATCAACCTTCCCCTATCCTCTATAACCATTAGAAAAAATCTTAATAATCCTAAACATCTTATTTGTCAAATATGAAAAAGGCATGTATCGATCCGGTGTTCTTACAGTAAAATATATATCTACAAAATCTATTATTTTGTGAGTTCAAATGAATTAGTATTTTGAGCTTGTATATCAGGAAGTTATCAAAGTATTTATCTAATATTCTTTTGCAATTTCCCTAAATGCATTGATGGTCTAGGTAATTTCATAAAAATCTTGCTTCACCGACTATATTTATCGAGCATCTCTTGTATTGGTTTTGCATTGATTTTCGTAACTCTCTACAAAGCAAGGATACTTCATGAGATATTATTTCATTCTTCGTTGCATCAAATCAATATTGTTTGAACTTAGTTTCTTGTGATCTATCTTTCATATGTTAACAAAATGCTTTCCTCTTTGTCTGGTTCGGTTTCTGACACCTTGACAATATTGTTTCCATGTTTGAACTTTGCTATGAATTTTATTGAAGGGTTTATTCTTTGTATCAAAATGGCTAGCTTTCCCGACTTTCATCGCGCTCCAAAATAATGACTTGCAGATTTGTTTGATATTTCAAAGGTTTGAAAGATCTTCCAATTAAGCAGAACATTGCCTTGTATTATTGGAATACCGAACAAACACCTATACTACATTCTTCATTATATATTACCTGGTTGTTGTTTAAATCTTGTAAATGGAACTTTTCAGTTTCTAAAATCATAGAAGTGTGAGAAGATAATTGTATTGTACAATATTTGCACATCACAAGAATCTATCAATACATCTTATGTTAGATTTGACATCTAGGCATGGACGTTGGAACTCATTATTACATATTCATCATGATCAACCGGCTACATATGTGCCTCGTTGTAAGACACATGGATTCCACAAAATGGTTCAACCCAATATTTTCCTCTTCCAATTGCTTCTCCTGCCTCCAAATCCCTCTTCTACACCCATTTTCCTCCTCTTTTGTTTCGCTCCCTCAAAATCAACCTCCTCTTGAACTACCCATTCAGCGTTAACATCACACAGTTCACATGCGATTGCTAGTTAATTTATTAATAAATTGTTTTATATAAATTATTAGAATCTAAATGTTTTCCAACTCACTCAAAATTATTTCTCACAAAATACATACTAATTACAAATTTCAATTTAAAAAAGAACCTTATAAAATCATAACTTAAAAAAGGTGCCCTAAATAAATCTATTTTTCTTATGCTTACATAAATTTAACAAATACAATTAAGAACACTTTTAACCATGATTTCCTATTTCCAAACAATTTTGTCTGAAGAGACCCATTTGTAAACAAATAAAACGTAACTGCCAATCAAAAATAAATAACAGAAAGTATAATCCGCAATACAACCCATAAGAAAACATCATTTGCCTCGAACATGGAGACTTGTGAAGTATAAATCACAATTCTTGTACAGAAATATTTCACAATTCTTTCTTATGTTAATAAAGGGGAAGTATAAATCTTATATTAATATATCAGAATCTTATTTAAAACACGTTAAACTATTACATTTCCTAATATTCCAACAATGCCATGGAAAAGCTCAGCGTGGGACAAAACCATATAGAGCTGCAGCATGCACATTAACAACTATTCAAAGAAGAAATGCATATGCTGCAAAACATGTAAAATCTTTAACAAAAGCATATGAGAGGCTTCAAATTAAAAGCACAGTGATTCAACGTAGTTCGAAAAAAAGCAGACAACAGAAGTCAGATCTGTGTGAGCAGAGAAGTTTTATTGACAAATAGTTGAGAATTATTCAGCAGTACTAAACTTGGAAACGGCCTTGCAGCCCTCGGAGACGGCATGCTTTCCAAGCTCCCCGGGGAAAATAAGCTTAGCCGACGTCTGAATCTCCCTGGCTGTGATTGTGGGCTTGTTGCTGTGAGTGGACAGTTTGCAGGCTTCATTGGCAAGTTTGTCAAATATATCGTTCACAAGACTGTTCATAATTCCCATGGCCTTGGTGGAGATGCCCACTTGAGGATGGACCTGCTTCAGAACCTTATAGATGTAACTATTGTACGTCTCATTCTTCTTCTTCTTCTTCTTTTCCTTCTCCTTCGTTTTGCTCTCCACCACAGCCAGATTCGAGATCTTCTTTTGGGCGAGTGGAATTGACTTGACGGCCATTTCCTTTTTCTCGTCTGGATTGGATGCCATTTTCATTGCAATTTAGAGATAGCAATGGAGATGAATATGTATACAACAGTGTTTTTTATATTCCTATTGCTCAATTGTTTCTGTCTCAGATTGCAAGGCACACTCAATCTTGATTCTGGTCCAAAGAAACCCTAATTAGGTGGAGAGGACCTCACTGACACTAGTAAACAAAGGGGATAAGAGGAGGCAGCCTAATTTTTTATGGGAAAAATATCCAAATTGATGATTTGTTTTTAATATCGGGAATGTTTTGATATGTATAGTCTGTTGTATTCCTATTGGTCAATTATTTGTGCCCTAGATTGCAAGCTACACTCAATCTTAATTATGGTCCAAAGAAATCTTAATTAGGTGGAGAGGCCTCACCGACACTAGTAAACAAAAGGGATGGGAGTAGTCTCTGTAATTTTTTATGGGAAAAATATCCAAATTGATACATGAACATTTGTTTTTACTATGGGGAATATTTTGATATGTATAAAAGTCTTTTGTATTCTTATTGGTCAATTATTTGTGCCCAAGATTGCAAGCTCTACTCAATCTTAATTATGGTCAAACAAACCCTAATTAGGTGGAGAGGCCTCACCGACACTAGTAAACAAAGGGGATGGGAGGAGTCAGTGTAATTTAGGTTGTGGAGCCTGTTTTCATGTGTGAAAGTGTTGAAGACTGTACACCAAGAGTACTGTACACTTTTCATGTTTTTTTAGGCAAAAAATTTTTGGCCTCGAAAAATTGCACCCGAAATATCGGGAAACATGCTTTTCTCATATGGGCGATTTTTTTGACCCATAGGTTTATGGGTCGGGTTTTGCCCATGGTTTTGATACCCACGGTTTTGTAAAACTGCTATAAATCAGTTGTCTATTTATATGGTCTTATGCATATGATATATGTACAAGCAAATGTATTAGAGATGTGTTTTGAATTCGGGTGTGAATTCTGTAGAGTTTTTTGAGCATAGCTCCAAACGGATCTGGGTATTGTATTGAGAGAGTGGAGGCTTGTAATAAAATCTGAGGAAGTGATTCTTGGTGGACGTAGCCCAAATTGGGTGAACCACGTTAAATCTTGTCTCTCTGTGTTGTGTTATTTATTCTGCACTTTTATTTCAGATCTAGTAATAGTTTCTGCATATTAGTTTCTACTATTGCGATTCTGTGAGGGATTATTCCGCATATTTTATCTCTTATTTCCTAACAAAAAATATCAAAATTGATGATTTGTTTTTAATATGGGGACTTTTGATATGTATAGTCTGTTGTATTCCTATTGGTCAATTATTTGTGCCCTAGATAGCAAGCTACACTCAATCTTAATTCTAGTCCAAAGAAACCATTAATTAGGTGGAGAGGCCTCCCTAACACTAGTAAACAAAAGGGATGGGAGTAGTCAGTGTAATTTTTTATGGGAAAAATATCCAATTTAAATGATTTATTTTTACTATGGAGAATATTTTGATATGTATAATAGTCTTTTGTACTCTATATTGGTCAATTATTTGTGCCCCGGATTGCAAGCTCTACTCAATCTTAATTATGGTAAAAAAAACCTAATTAGGTAGAGAGGCCTAACCGGCACTAGTAAACAAGGGGATGGGAGGAGTCAGTGTAATTTTTTGTGGGAAAAATATTGAAATTAATAATTTATTTTTAGTATCCCAAAAGTTTTGTTAGCTTTCTTTTGACTTGTTGATTATTCATTTTTCAATGCCAAAATTCTATTAGGTTGTTTTGCATTTAGGGATGAGATATCAAAATTGATGATCCATTTTTCAATAAATAATCCATTTCTCAATGCCAAAATATTTGTTAAGTTGTTTTTGTTATGAGAAATAAATATCAAAATTGATGTTCCATTTTTTGTGAAAAATAATTTTTATTAGACTTTAGATTTTCACCATAAAAAAGATAATTATGATTTTTAAAAAACACATTTAAAAGGTTACACTAGTAAACAAAGGGGATGGGAGTAGTCAATGTAATTTTTTATGGGAAAAATATCCAAATTGATGATGTGTATTTTGATATGTATATAGTCTTTTGTATTCTTACTGGTCAATTATTTGTGCCTTAGATTGCAAGCTCTACTCAATCTTAATTATGGTCCAAAGAAACCCTAATTAGGTGATTGTTTTTGTTATGAGAAAATGATGTCAAAATTGATGTTCGAATTTTGAAGAAATGATTTTTATTAAACTTTAGATTTTCACCATAAAAGAAGATAATTATGACAAAAAAACATATTTAAAAGGTTATTTATAATTTAATAGGAATAATCTAGTTGATAGGCCTCATCTAAAACAAGAAGCAAGTTTAATTGTTATGGGTGGTTGGGTTATCCAATTTTCAATGTTTTTGAGCTCTATTTTTTTTTATTAATGTTTTACAAGTCTTACTCATAAAAATGGTAAACATGGCAATAATGAGAATATCAAGTATAGTTTTTAATTATTTTTGAATTCTATTTTTAATATCAGAAACATTTTGATAATCTAGTATTTTGTATCCAATGATGATTTATTTTTAGTATCTGGAAAGTCTTGTTAGGTTCCTTTTGAGTTATTGATTATTCATTTTTCAATGCCGAAATTCTATTAGGTTGTTTTACATTTGAGGAGGAGATATCAAAATTGATGATTCATTTATTTTTTTCATTTGGAGAGGAGATATCAAAATTGATGATCCATTTTTCAATTGATAATCCATTTCTCAATGCCTAAATATTTGTTAAGTTGTTTTTTTATGAGAAAAACATATCAAAATTGATGTTCCAATTTTTATAAAGAAATATTTTTTATTAGACTTTAGATTTTCACCATAAAAATAGATAATTATGATAAAAAATTCACATTTGAAAGGTTACTTATAATTTAATATGAATAATCTAGTGGATAGGCTCCATCTAAACTAAGGAGCAAGTTTAATTGTTATGGGTGAGAGTGGGTGGGATATACTTAAATGATTATCCAAATTTCCTGCTATTATTTTTGTGTTTTATTTTTGGTAATGTTTTAGTATTTTTATTCATAAAAAATAGTAAATATGATCATAATGAAAATATTAAGTATAATTTTTAAAGCGGGGTCTAATTGATGATCGATTTTTCATTTTTTTTAAAATCTTTTTTTTGTGTGTAAATCCAAAATTTTAATGGTTTATGCACCTTTATATTCACCCTAGAAACATTAGGATAGTCATCATAACAATGATGAATATTAGTGATAACATATTAAAGAGCCACATATTACAAGTTACTCACATATTTCACACTAAATTATTTCTGGATCTTAATGCAAAGTTCAATGAAATTTAATGGTTTCTTCAGATGGTTAAAAAATAGATATGAACTCTCATAAAAAACAAATCTCACAAAATACATACTAATTATAAATTTATTTTTTTTTGGTAAAAAATTCACAACTTCAAAAGTGCAACTCATTCCATTAAAAAACTCTTCTTCCCATGCGTTTATATAAATTTAACAAAGTAAAACTAAACATACTTTTAACTATTACATTAGAGATAGGAATGGAGTTGGATACGTATACATTGTTTTATATTCCTATTGGTCAATTGTTTGTGCCTGAGATTGCAAGGTACACTCAATCTTGATTCTAGTTCAAAGAAACCCTAATTAGGTGGTGAGGTCTCACCAACACTAGTAAATAAAGGGGATGGGAAGAGTGAATGTAATTTTTGTGGGAAAAATATTGAAATTTATGATTTATTTTTAATGTTGGGAATGTTTTGTTAGGTTTATTTTGACCTATTGATGATCCATTTTTCAATGTGGAAATTATGTGAGGTTGTTTTTTATTTGGAAAGGAGATATCAAAATTGACATCCATTTGTTTTTCATTTGGGGAGGAGATATAAAAATTTATGATGCTTTTGTTTTTCATTTGAAGAGGAGATATCAAAATTGACGATCCATTTTTGAATTGATAATCCTTTTCTCAATGCCTAAATATTTTTTAGATTATTTTTTGTTATGAAAAAAAGATATCAAAATTTATTATCCATTTTTCAATGCACAAATTTTTATTAGAATTTACCACTTTTACCCTTAAAAAGATAATTATGATAATAAATCACATGTGAAAGATTAAATATAATCTAATACGAATAATTAAGTGGAGAGGACTCACCTAAATAATAATTAAATGTATAAGCTTAAGAATAACACCAAAAATGTGTGTAAGCTTTTAAAACCCTTGCAGAAGACTTCGATGTTGAAGATCGAGGAGGATCTACTACAAAAGGTTCTTAATGAGGAAGTAAATCTCTCTCCAACTTGGACTCATCTGCAGATTTCACAAGTTCTAGCCTAAGCTATCTCATCTCCACAACTAGATTTCTCAAATATGGAGGGAAAATATTAAGGGTAAGATTGATCTTTACCCCTGTGTTAAATCTTATTTAATTGTTATATTTGCAACCCCTGAAGAAAGGGATTTAATTTTTAACCAGTATTGAGTTTGGGGTGAAGATGGGCTCATGTTCAAGCCCTGGTATCATTCTTTGATCCTATAAAAGACAATTTTTATACCTACCCAGTTTGGGTTCACTTATCAAGACTCCCATTACAAATATGGAACAACTCATGCTTCGCTGCTATAGGCCATACATTAGGATCTTTTGAGAAAGAAGATATTAAAACCTCTGATCAAATTCATACAATTTATGTAAGAATCTTAGTAGATATTTACATCTCTTAAGACATTCCAGCAGAAATCAATCTACAAATTGGTGAGAGACATTAGATTTAGAGGATAGAATGCAAGGGTTTAGCCTTCAGGTTTCGGTGATGCTTTCAAACAATGAATCTTTTGAATGAATGTGAACACTCTAGATGCAAGAAAAGTGAAAAAATTTCATGGCGGAAGGACTCTCTTCCTAAACATCGCACAGTTAGTCCTCATTCAGATTTGGTCTAAGAATCATTGACTACCATGTTAGCATACGCAGCATAGTTTATATTTTTAGGTGATATCCCTTTATTCTCTCTTCATTGTTATATTCCATTATTTTCTCATCCATATCTTCCTCCTTCAGTTTAGGGGAATGTTGTTTACTATTTCTCCTATAAGTTGTACATGCTTCTCCATAATAAGACAAGATGTGTTGAGAGATATTTACTCCACATTCTTCTGATCTATTTGCTTCCCACATTTTGGTATCAGAGAACAAATATCACTAGCCTATGTGCTTGGTATGGTCAACGTGAAAGCTGCGTGGAGAGAAGAATTCCATCCTAAGAAAGCTTCCTGCGTGGAGGAGGATTTTCCCAACAAATTCCTTTTGAAAACCACGATTTTTTTTTGCAAAACAAGCCTGACATATATTTCTGCATGGAAATTTGTATAAAACTCATTGGCTACTGCGTAGAGGAAAAGACCAGCTATCTACGTGGAAGTAAAGAAAAACTTGTCATTTGAAAAGCTGCAAGAATCCATTAGCAAATGCTACAAAGAAAAAATCATGGCATCTTGTCTGACTATACACCTGTGTGGAAGTGGGTTTAGACCACTCAGTGCTTGGAGATCTGCATGGAAACATCTTGGCTGACCATGTGGGAAGAACTTCTTCCTGACTATTGCATGGAGAGGAGAGAGGATGCGTGGTATGAAGAAGAGATAGATCTTCAACCTGTGTGGTGTTGCGTAGAAGAATCCACAACCTGCATGGAAAGACCAAAAGCTGCGTGCAAAGAGACAAAGCAACTATGTAAAAAAAAATGATGTCATGCGTGTAGTTGTTATTCCTGCGTGAAACTACGTGAAAAGACAAGAAGAAACTCATTAATGTTGTGAGGAAAATATTTTTTGCCTGAAGTTTGTCTTTTGCTACCTTCTACATGGAAGTTTGATACTGGTGTGTAGAAAGGCAAAATTCATTTGCTAATTTGCGTGAAAGGAGAATTATTGCTCCGTGGGAGTATGCATTTTTTTTCTTTTTTGTTTCTCCTTAAACATGTGATTAGTTGCAGATACTCTACCAAGGCAACGTGGAGTTTCTACAACACTACTTTGAATGTCTAGTATAGACAACTTGATTGAGAGCATAAATAACATGTTTGCCACTGCTGAAAGCTGCAACATCAACTTACCAGCCAAAGAACATCATGAAGAAGCTCCTGAGATCTTTGGGTTCTACTTTTCTTTGTTAAACAAGCTTTAGAACATCGGAAATCTTATCTTCGACGAGCTAGTTCAACAAGGACTTCTTCAATATTTCCTTTTCGACATCAGTTGCCAAGCAAATAGAGTTTTGGAAGAGTTACAAGCTGAGTACGATGTCGTCTATGAAGAAGAAGAACAATGCCCCACCAAGCATCATTGTCTCTCAGCACATGAGTATCTAGAGCATCTACAAGCTCGTACTTCACATCAATGAGTCACAATTCGTAATATCTCTTGAATAAATATATATATTTTTATTATTACAATGTCTGCTCTGAAGTTTCTTCTCTTTGATACTCAATTCATCAAAGGGCCAAATTTTGTGGTCTAGAAAACAAAAACGAGGACAATCCTTCAATTTGAAGGATTATGGGGCATTGTGACTAGATCTGTGACCGCTCCCACAACCCTTGATGAATTAATAAAGTATGAAATGGCTAGTTCCAAATCCTTGATGTTGATAATGCTCAGTATCAGTGACAACATGCAAATGCATGTTTGGAATGTGGAGAAACCAAAGAAGGCCTTGGACAAGCTCGCAACAATCTATGAAGCCAAAAATCAAACTAAGATCCTCCATCTTTAGTCAAAGCTACACACCCTCTCTATGGGTTTAGATGAGAAAGTTGAGGAGTTCTTACATTGCGTGGCTGAGCTTCGATTGGAGTTATTAGCGATCGATGAAATAGTACATGACAAAAGTCTCGTATTGATCACCTTAAAAGCACTCCCGTCTCAATTTTGAGTGTTCGTTACGACACTGAATGTATCTAAAAAACAATGGAATTCAAAGAACTTGTGAATTTTATACAGTAGGAAGAGGCCATCAATTCATCCCAAGAGGATTCTTAGGATAAATCCCTATTCTCAAAGCTATACTGTGGCTAGAAGAATTGAAAGGTTCCCACAGAGAAGAAAAATCAAGCGCAACCAAAACAATAACAGAAAGATCAAAAGTCAAAGAGGTGGTGTCACAATTACAGAAACAACACTCACGACATAGATCAATGTAGGTACAATAGCTTGAAACAAGGGTCTTCAAGTCAAATAAGCACATCAGGGCGCAAAGATTTTCAAAAGTCCAAACGACGTCCTCGCTCAAGAAAGCAAAAGGGGCATACCGCAACCCTACAAGATAATGATTCTGATGAAGAGACATCAGAAGGAGCACATTCTAGTAAGAATCTTGTACTCGTCTCTCAGACATAACATCCCAAAAAGAGAGTCTGGTTGATATACTCTAGTGCAAGTAAGCATATGTCATGTGACAAGGCGCTGTTTGATTCACTAGACAAACAACCCACTAATGATCAGGTTCGGATAGTAGATGACAAAGAGAACGTTGCAGAAGGAATAGGAAGAGTCACCATTCCTATGGGACCACAAAAATGTACACTTACAAAGGTACTATATGTTCCTGGATTGATTAGCAACCTCCTGTCAGTGACTCAGCTATTTAATCATCACATGAAGGTATAATTTCTTATCCAAAATGGCATCAAATCATGTTTGATCTCATGATAAGGTAATATTATTGCTAGAGCATTTATGAAAGAAAATTTATTTACTTTAGATACTATTTCATCTTCTGCATTAGCTTTATCTACATCAACAATACAATGTACTGCACTCTAGCATTTTAGATATGGATGCTTATTACCTAGTTCATTGCATCAGATGAGTTCAAAAGCAATGGTTCATGGACTACCCAAATTTTCCAGTTCCTTGGCTCTTTGCCCTAGCTGTCTTGCAAGAAAACAACATAGGGATCCGTTTCAAGAAAGCACCTTCCATGCCAAGAAGTGTTTGGAGGTAGTTCATAATGATCTGAACATCCCTCTGCCTACTTCATTTTCAGGATACAATTACTTTCAATTGTTCGTGGATGACCACTCCCGCAAGATGTGGGTGTTTTTCCTAAAGAATAAAAGTGACGCTCTTCAACATTTCTCGCTATCCTGTTGCTACACAAATTTAGTTTGTGGATGATAATCTTCTATTAAATGTTGCATCTATAGTTGAAGCAAAAGATCTAAAATAAATTATGGAATTCTATCAAGTGGCCTCTCAACAATTTATCAACTTTACCAAAAGTAGCATAGCTTTCATAAATACTCCTCTAGAAACTCATAGAAGAATAACGGATATCTTTGGTTGTAGCCTTGTAGATTTACCTTCCTCTTATCTTGGCATTCCTCTTTTCAAGGGAAAACAATTAAAAATTCTATGGAACCATATCATAAAAAGATACCATATGAAACTCGCAGCATGGAAAGGAGCTCTCTCAGTTAGGCTGGAAAACTCCAATTGGTGAAATTTATGGTTCAAATCCTACCTATATATTTCATGTCACTGCTCAAAATGACCTCTTCTATTGTTAATATTGTCGAGCAAATATAAAAAATATTCCTATGGTCTATTTCGTAGGAAAAGAAGAGGATTCACTTGGTCTCTTGGAATGATGTTTTTGAACCGACTAAATTGGGAGGTTTGGGACTTTGACACATTGTTGACATGAATTAAGCGCTTCTTGCTAAGATTGGATGGGAAGTGGCTTCCACTAGTTCCACGAATTGGGTTCAAATATTTAGATCTAAATATTTGTCACATTTTGCTAGTTTCCTTCACTCATCCCATCCTCTCGGTTCGGCCATCTGGAACTCGGTGGTTAGTTCTTTGCCTCTCTTGCGTGCTGACACCAAATGACACCTAGCCAATGATAGTCATATTGAATTCTGGTATGATTGGTGGATTTGAGATAAAAAGCTATGTGAAGACCCTTCCTGGGATATAATCAAAAGACCCCTCAACATTCACCATGGAAATAATTTTAATGGTTACTAGATTAGTTCAAAATTTATCCCTTCATGGTATATTCTTGACTGACAGGGCATTAGTGAAATGCAAAGTCAATGCTTGAAATGTTCGATTGACTTTCTCCCTTCTCAATACATTCCTTTCTCCTTACCTGCAGACAATCGTATTTGGCCTCTCTCACCTTCTAGATCCTTCACAGTTAAAGTGGCTTATGATTCTCAATTGTGTGTTACCTCTGGCCCTCGTCTCAGTAGCATCTAGCCCAAGAAGGTTATCCCTAAAATATGTTTTTTTCCTGATCTCATTTAGAAACGCCTTCTTATCTGGTGAAAATATTAAAAGAAGAGGATTCTCACTACCTTCATGTTGTGTTCTATGTTGCAAGGCTCTAGAGTCCTCCTCTATAGCCAAGACCATAGCTCTTCTCTTCCAAGACAATATCAACAATTGCCTCTGGAAGAAATATCGACAAAAAATTCAATTTTGTGGCAAAAAAAATTGGTGTCGGCAAATTTCTATTCAACTTAGAAAAAAATTGTCGGTTACAGTACATGTTGGGGTCTTATGGTCTCCTCCCCCTCCCGATTGTATCAATATTAACACTAATGGTGCCTCTAAGGGAAATCCTAGAAAATTTGATGGAGGTGTTATTCTTCACAATAACATGGGTGCCCCTCTTGCTACAACTGCAACTAATCTAATCATAGGGTGGAGGCAATGGATATTATTAAAGGCCTTGAACTAAATCTTCAAGTAGGGAGTGGATGCTTGATTGTGGAGAGTGATTCACTAAACATAATTAATATCCTTAAATTGGAAGAGTCAGGGGAATGGACGATCAAGAATATAACAACCGACATGCGTATTCTTACAAAACCACTTTTAGGAAGTCAAGTATCAACACGTCTATAGAGAAGGGAACAAAGTGGTTGACCACCTTGCAAATAAGGGAGTCCTTTTAGAAAATCAAAGAAATTGGATTGGGAATTTCCCAAATGATCTCTTATAGATTCTCCACAATGATTGCTTTTCTATTAATTAACTTGCTTTGTTTTATAGTTATCGGTTTTGGTGTTAGCAAATTCAGTAGAGAGATGCTATTTAATATCAGGGGTGGTCATCATAATTTCCCCATTATGACGATGCAACATTTAAAATGCATTGGCACATGTGGAAAATGTAATACCACACAAGCGGATATTGTTTTAAGATGTGCCTTTTCTAATCATCATCATTTCAAGTACAGGTGTACTCATGAAGCTATAGCCTCACAAAAAGAAAAGGTGGTATTTAAATTCTATGCTCCCCATAATGTTTCTACATGTATGAATTGGTTGAGCATTATGGGTGGGCAACTCAAGTGTATCGAACTAGTTTCTTGCATTGAGTATAAGGATGATGAAGAAGTTTGGGATTTTCTTAAGGAAAATGATTTAACCACTTTCCTGGAGAGGATTTCGAATTACTTTGTCATTGTTTCATATGGGGGCTTAACAACTTCGTCGAGAGGTAAAGATAGATTAACAACACTTACTTCACAATCTCGACCAATGCCATTGCCTTGGTTACTAGTTTTTCATCTTCTGCAGCTATCTACTTCAAAAACTCGTTGAATGCGGAGTTGTAGGATTTCATTCATCTGGGAGAACATTTGAGAAAGTACCTATCCGGCTATGTGAGAGAGTATCTTCAGCCTCCCTGGAATAGAGTGAACGAGGTTATAATGTGATATTTTACAATAGATGGTGGCTACTGATTAGTCTACGGTCCTCATTTCTTCATCATATACCATCTCCGAAGGGGTAAGAAAATCAACTTTCCTACCTTCTTGTTTCAATCCTTGGAACATTGTATAAATTTAGCTAGGGATGGTGATGGCCCTATTCTACATCAATTCCTTTTGTATCTCCTTTTTCAGTATGTCACTTCCCTTGCTAAGCTCATCCGCTTTCCTCCCAAAATGGGCAGAAATTGTCGCACTCCCACCACATTCCCACTTCCCACCCCTCTTCTAGCAATAGATGCCATCTACAAGTCATATTTGATTCTAATTCAAATGTCACCATTGTTGGTTCCTCTTTTGAAGAGGCTGGTTTCCCTACGGGTACCATCTCTCTTCCCCATTCCTCTAGTCAACCCTATCCTGAATCCCCTACTGCTGCTATCCATTAGCTCTTGCTTTCGACAATTCCCTAGTCGCTAACTCAGATCAGCTCCTCTCCAAAGCTTTGCTTAGGCTAGCTGAGTTGTATCCTGACTCTCCCGAAAATGTTCCTATTACTATGGATGTTGAGAACTTGGATGAGGATAGCAAAGTTAAATTGGATAATGTGGATGTCCAAATGCTATAAATTGACACAATTAAGCATGATATTGCAGATACTAATAAAAAAAAAGGAAAGGACACTTAGGTTGGGGGAAATGATGGAGATAATGAATAAATTCGATAAAAATCCACCGGATGAGGATAGTCAAATTGACCTAGTCACCTCCATCCTCGCTAAGCTTTAGAGGGCCTTCACTATCTTGAAGGATTGATAAATCTACACTGACAATACCAAGGCTGCCATCAACAAGGATAACATTGAATTGCTCATCTTGGCTAAGCAGTTGGCTGAAAAAAGTGGCTCGATTAGTGCTAAGAATATTGTGATCGAGATGAAAAAGACCTTATGATATACTTTCTATGTTTTTTGTTATGCTTTGTTTTATTATCTCTCTTGGTTTTTTTGGAATCTCTAAGGGTATCTCCAATGTAAGTTTCAATGTTTTTTTTTCCATATGGGAATTTTGTAAAGGTTGTGGGACCTTCTAGAACCCTCCTTTTACCATAATTCCAAAAATATTAGATTAACTATAGAATTAGAATAAATTCCACATTTTAGTTAATCAAATCCAAAATACAACAAAACTAGAGCATCAAAGCAACTTTACATCCGGATAAAACAACAAAAGAAGACCAAAAATAGAGACACCACAACCTACATTTGAGAGCTTTGTTAAAGACCTTTTACCTCCTCCATATATTTAAACAGATTTTGAGCAGTGTGTTGAGATGGTTCCTTGCTTATCGTAGAGATTTCCATTTTTTTTTCTTTACCTCATTTCCAAATCCATGAAGGAATATCACAAACCTATTTGACCTGAATTTCAATGAAGTCAAGGAGGGCCCTATGCATAGAAAGGTGATCAATTTGCTTGTTTATGATCTTCTCCATTATTTCTTCCATATCCTTCTACTTCTTAGCTATTTCTTCAGTTTTTTCCTCAATCATATGGTTTCTATCAAGAACCTACTTAAATTAAAGTTTGAATATTAAATTTTATGGGCATGCATGATTGATTCCTCTTAGAATGAGACCAACTTTGAAATATAGATAAATTTCACATTAAAAGAAGAAACACACAAATACATACATCCAGAAGAGCATTTCCTTTTGAATAATCACACATAAAAGAAACCATTATATTGATAATCATGACATATGAATTTTACTGACACTTAACGTTAAAAACATTGAAAAAGAGGGAGTTTTTTTGGTAGGGTGAAAATGCATAGTTTGAATTGTGTTATTAAAGTTTTGTTGTGCAAGATATATTACACATTCTTCATTTATAGATGTCAAATGTAACTTACTATTGTGACTTCCGATGACAAACTATGAGAATAATAGCTTATATACAATTCAAAGCTTATATATCATTGCCTTGCCATCGTTGCGAATAATAACACAAGACAAAAAAAATGCGCATTAATTTCTCAACAAATAACACATAAAGCTCATCAAACAGGCTTCAATAGGACTCACATCCAACTTATTCAGTTTTTGATGTATGTTTTTTATTGTTTTGTTTGATTTTATTTTTTAGATTTCTTCCAATTGAATTTTGAGATTTGTGTTTCCATTTTTTTACACATTTGAAATCTAATTTAAATTTAGATATTAGTAATAAATTTCTTATTTTTGCATGACTATAGTTCTCAAGATGTAAAAAAATTGAACATGGACTAAACACATTAGATCTTAAATTAAGAAAATAACCAATCTCTTTCCATCTGTACATTACACGATACAATTTAATGGTTTTATTAGTTCAAATATCTCTTTCAAATGGAAAATAACTAAAAATTAATCCATTTATTTCTTTTTAATATTTTTAGCTGGTGGTGAAACCTTGCATCTTCCCTCTATAATAGTTTATTGGATGCAGTTATGATGGCATGTACCACATTCACTAAGTTTCAAAATCTGCATCTAATACTAACATTATTGTTTATAGCATTGTCAATTAGATGAAAATCGACAACAGGTAAATCCCAACATATCATGATCCTTATGCCAATAAGTATGTTGTCACAAGGTAATTTCATCACTAAATCAAAAAAATAATCCCATATATGTTGGACTTGTCTGCAATAACATATAAACATCAATAAATCATTATTCTTATGACAATGAGAGTAGCACCACAATGAAAATGATCCTTTTACCAACTCAATGGTTGATTGTCTCTAGGATGAGAGTGTTTCCCATATCTGTTAGCATTAATACATAGTTGTTAAGGGATGGTTACAAACAGTTACAACTATGTCCTTCCTCCTGTAGCCAAACTGCAACCTATATATTTGGCTTTACTCTATTGTTTGACATGCATTTAATAAATCATTCATTTTCTGCTATCATTGGTATCAGAGCAGACACCTTCCCAGCACTGTCTCCATTGTAATCACGGTGGATAAAGGATTGGCATAGACCTGGTCTTTGTGTGCTTTGAAGTTTGGAAGACATTAGCACCCAACACTTGTAAAGCCCTGGCGAGTGATCTGCCGTGGAGTGAGAGTGGCGATTGAGAAGCAAGAGGAAGCAACCTGTGTGGAGAGACTTTCCTTAGCGTTGAAACTTGATTGAAGACCTATGTTTTCTTTCATTAGGACGTGTGGACCTTGTGCATGGTAGCTTGCAAACTTTTGCTTTGGCGTTTTGGAATAGCAGTGCAAAACTATTCTGGAAATAGTCACAGAACTTTCTACTCTCAGTGAACCGGTGGACGAAAAGTTGCTAGTCCCACTCACCTTGCGAGCTCTTCCTTCTCGATTTCAGGAATTGATCACCACATTGACCATCACTCAGCAGGAGGCGAGTTTTTCCAAACTAGTGAATTATCTCCAGCAGGATGAAGCCATTCAAATTTTTCAAGAAGCCTTCAAAGACAAGGCTCTCATCACAAGGCAAATACATAAGCCTCGAAAAGGGCAATCAGCCCCCCATAATCAGAAGCAACATCCATAGTAGCAACCTTCTCAGCGGCCACCCCAGAAGCAACAAAACAACAAGGCGGGTCGATGGTGCCACATTTGCTCCACGAATACGCACACGACTACGAACTGTTATTACAATGGTCATAAGCATGACAACTCTGGAAAAGAGAGCACTTCTAGCCAAGGATATTCTAAGAAATCCCAATGGCATGCTCGTAATTAGAGGAAAAAAGGTCATATTGCTGCTCAGTAGGATGCCTCCTCCGATGAAGAGGTTCCAAAGACAACTCATCTGAACATTTTTGTAGTCTCGCAGACTTCGCAGCAGTCAAAAAGTGTCTAGTTGATTGATTTGGGTGCCAGCAAACACATGACTAGCAATAAGAAGTTGTTCCATACCCTGAGTGACTGGCCCACTAGAGATCAGGTCACCATCGTAGATAATCAGGAGTATATTACGGTGACGATTGGTGATGTCATCATTCCTATTGGGACACAATGATGTACCCTCGCGAAGGTGCTATATGTTCCAGGTTTGACCTCAAATCTCTTGTCTGTGAGTCTACTTCTAAATCATCAAATGCAGGTTGAATTCTTTGTTGAGAAAGGGGTCAAGTCCTGCATCATTTCCCAGGGAGACTGAGTTATTGCTCGAGCATTTATGAAGGGCTACATTTGTGGGGGAGTTACACACCCCACTGCTATTTGTACACCCTTTCATCTTGAGAAACACATGGGGAATGGAATAGAGTTTGGTTTTTTTCATCTTTTGTTTCCTCAATGCATGCACATTACGTCCATGAATGATTTCTTGCTTTGATCTTGAAGCTACATCATTTTGCACTTGAGTGCGATGTTTTGATGCTCACGGATTCCATCCACATCTTCGTCATTCCTCTAACATGGTATCAGAATTGTGTTGCTCACCTCTGTTGCTCACTACTCTCTGCCTCGTACTTTCTTGTGCAAGTTCTCATTCTTGTTTTGTGCTCTACTTGCATTTTTTTTATATAAAAAAGGGGGGGTATATGTATTTGGTTTGTTTACTGGTGTGTTTCCCATTGGCATTTTGCAATGTTGTTCACTCTAGTAGCTCGCTTGGGCTTGGGTGATTTACTCCTTGGTGCATTGTTAGCTCGATGGTGCTTTGCTTCTGTGTGCTTGTGTTTTCTTAATCAAATAGGCTCGTGATTTGGTTGAAATGTTAGCTCATTTGAACATGGACATTTTAGAATGATATTTCGAGCTCTTGCCACTCAGATGGTCATACATGCATAAATGTTGTGATTTCACTTGACACATTGTCGGCTCATTCTTGGTTGAACATTGGCCTACACATTGAGTCTCTTGCATTCATCTGCATTTCTTCATGCTCTGCGATATGTGCACTTTTGTTGGCTTGTATTATTTTGGAACATCCTTCCATGCAACCTGCATAAAGGAACCATATAAGCTCGTTTTTGGGCTCTGTTATTTGAAATATCTGCTGCGTTTCTGTATACACATTTTTCCTGTAGCTTGCATTTGAAACATGCTTGGGCCATTACAAGGAATGCATGTAGCCTGCATTTGAAACATGCTCGGGTTGTTCTTTCTGAAGAATGCATTTGAAACATGCTCGGGTCATTACACAACTTTGCTCAACCATTTTTGCGCTTAACTTAGGCCTGGGCCCTACATATCTCAACACAGACCTTGGCAGACCGTTTTCTACTCCCACCTGCCTTGGAATCTTCTACACGTGGCTTCCCTCTGCTCATTTGTTTCTCCTCTCAATGGTTCGCACTTGCTACCATGTTTTTTGTGTTCTCTGCTATGTTGCTAACCATTACTCTGTTGTTTGATCTGCTATCATTTGGCACCCACTTCTAGATGACAAGTGGCTTCAACTGACCCTGGTTTCAACCCAGAACCGGCACCCCTACAGGCCTGACTCGGCACAATAACATTAGCTCGCATTATAGTTACAAGCACGTGGCCTCCAGCTTGTCCTCCGAGTTAGCTCCACCATGGCTTGACATTCCAAACATGGGCCCCATCAAATCCTTTTTTTAATGTTTTAAGGTTTAAAAAAAAACATTTCATTGTAATAGGCATTGTAATAAATTTTGGGCTGCATTTTTGCTTGTATTATGTCCTTCATTCGCGTGTTGAAGACGGAGGGCGAGGTCCGGGGTTAGCAAGAGGCTAATCCCCCCTCGCAGTCAAAACAAACTATGCCTATAATTTGATGTCATTTCCAACGAGTAGTCACACGACACCCTTTGCACTCGTTTTGAGCATTTTTTTAATGCGTTTGTAGCATTTAGTGGCATTTTCTATCAGTTGCGGGAATTGTTTTAATGCCATAACTTTTAACTCGCAACTCATTTTTGGCGCTTCTTTAGTCAATGTTGCATGATTTTTCACACACTACATGATGGCATTGTCACTTTTGTAAACACACTACTTTTATAAAGTTCCACATTCTGGGGGGGTTGATTATACTCTTGGGCCTTCACACGCAGACACATTATCGTCCGAGTCTGACGTCTTTCTTTTGTCCATCTTGCATTTTTTCATCATGGAGAGTACTCTTTTTAGACTTGAGCATCATATGATCGCCTTACAACCTCTGCCACTTCTCACCAGGAGAGGGAACTATTCAGTTTGGCGTGCTTCCATAGAATGTTACTTCACCCACGAGGGTCTTTCACCCTCTTGCTTGGGCCAGTTCCTGCACCCACTGATCATCGTCATCTAGAAGACTTCCTTGACACTTGTGACCATGTCTTTAGTCACATGATGATGCATGTCTCCAGATCTCTCTAGTTTCATGTGGTAGACTCAGATACACCTCACCATGTCTGGAGCATTCTTTAGTCTTTGTATGGAGACCCTTCACATACTGCCGCTGTTTTTGTTGTTGCTGATTTAATTGTATCCTCCATTTCTTCGTGTGATGACAGCTCCACTGACACAGGCTCACTTGGTTCTACTTCTGATGATGAAGATTGTGCATCCAGTTCTGATGTCAAGAGTACTACAGAGGACTCTTCTCCTCTTTCTCTCACTATTCCAGACATTTTTGTCACCCCCCACATCTCATCAAATATCAAGTAGTCTCCTACTTAGTCTCACACCATCATTACACTAGCCTCCTTTCCACTTCCAGTGTGTAAGGCCCCATCCACTCCTCTGCCTTCATTGGATGACTCATACCTATCTGATATCGCTCTTATGTTTATTGAGCCCCCTCATTGGGACGAGTATCTACCTGACCTTAGTCATTTTTCGTAGAGTCTACTTGTGATGCACTATATGTTCCTCATCCATCTACAGGTATTTCAGAGGAGTTCATTATCTCTGTTTTTGGGAGTGCTCCTTCCGGGAATCATGTCACTTCCACATTTCCAGAGACCTTGATTGATCCACCCTCAGTTGTGGATCCCATTTCTATTGTGGAGGATGTTTTGTTCCCTTCACATCACTTGGACATCATTTCTATGGGTGTTCCTCTTTTTCACTCTATCAGTTTCTATGCACATGGCATTACCTTCAGTTCCTTAGCACTCACTTGCTAGACCTATGTCACACTTTAATGCACCAGACTCAGAGTTCTTCATGCTACTACCTTTGGCTTCCTTCATGGAGTGGGAAAACTTTCAGCAAATCATTTTTGTCCTTCCCAAGGGCAGGCACACAGTTCGATGCAGGTGGTTCTTCTTTAGTACAAAGGTAGACGATCTCGTCATCGAAATTGTTCTAGGATACTTCCTAGAGCTGCAGAGTTTAGATCCGTCCATGGCATCTTCTACATCCCTCTCGTCTCCTATTCTTCTTTCTTCTTCTTATTTCTGAGAGATTGCCTCTTTGTACATGGGTACCTTTTCAAGCTCGTCTGTGGCTGGGACCCATCCTTGGCATATTTCTTAGATTAGAGAGTGCATTTGTCTCACTTTTAGGGGGGAGTTTTTTCCCACTGGGTTTTCTCCTTTTACTCCACTTTTCGAGAGCTTCTTGTACGTGGGTACCTCATTAGGTTTCTTGTCAAGACCCACTTCTCCTTGTTTTCATCTATGTCTCCACCTAAGCTATGCTTCTGGGGGGGTGTTAGTGTAGGTTATTTTCCATGTATTTATTTTAAATACATGGAATACCTCCACATAGGTGATTCACCATGCGTAGGTGTCCTAGGGTGTCATTATGGCTCTTACACACATCATAGAGCGTCATTGGAGTTACATTTGACCAGCTATTCCGGGAATGTAACTCCCACTTCTCGACGGCTACATTTGTGGGGGAGTTACACACCCTATTGCTATTTGTACACCCTTTCATCTTGAGCAACACATGGGGAATGGAATAGAGTTTGGTTTTTTTCAGCTTTTGTTTCCTCAATGCATGCACATTGCGTCCATGACTGATTTCTTTATTTGATCTTGAAGCTATATCATTTTACAGTTGAGTGCAACATTTTCATGCTCACGGATTCCCTCCAGATCTTCGTCATTCCTCCGACATATATTTCCTCCGGTAGAAGAATGTGGCATTTGCCAATTTCTAGACCTTTTACCAACAAGCCACTAGGAAATCTAGGAAGCCTCTCCTTCTCCTCCACTCAAATTGAGGGGGGAATTTTTATCGAAGAAGTTCTTAGCATACCTGAAGTAGCATGACATTCAACAACATCTGACTGCACCCTACATGCCCCAATATAATGGGATTTCTGAGCGACACAACAGGACTGTCATGGAGATGGCTCGTTGTATGGTCTCCACCACCATGTTGGAGGATCAGTTTTGGACAGAAGCAATCTAGACAGTAGTGTATCTACTTAACCGGGAACCCACAAAGATCTTGCAGAACATGACACCGGAAGAGGTATGGACTGGTTTTAAACCTTCTATCTATCATTTGAGAGTTTTTGGTTGTACTACATATATGCATGTTCCAGATGAGAAAAGGAATAAGATTGATCTTAATACACTGCCATGTATTTTCTTAGGGTATAGTACTACCTTAAAGGCATATCGTCTCATGGATCCTGAGATGAAGAAAATCTACGAGAGTCGAGATGAGGTGTGTGATGAGTCATCCTTTGACTCCCTGCCACACAATGGAGATCTAGTACCGACCTCATCACATAGATTGCTCACACATCCAGATGATGGGCAAGATGATTATTCTCAGAGAGAAGAAGAGCTGAGTGGAGACTTGTTCGTTGATCTAGGCACATTGGAAAACACATCTTCACATTAGTAGCAACAACACCAACATCTGAAATGGGTCCAAAATACTATTAGGAATGCACACCTGAACACACTCCCAGGCACTTCTACGGGAGTCATAATACGAAGTCAAGCCAGACATGAGGTAAATTTTTCACTCATGAGTTCAGTTTTTGATAGCACCAAACCTGACACTGTTCGTGAGGCATTAGACCAACCACAGTGGAAATAGGCTATGGATGCTAAATATGATTCCCTACTTCAGAATCGGACGTGGGAACTGTTATCCAAAATGTACCCCTGCTCATTTTTTGTGGCTAACTCCTCTCATTTTTTTCTCTGTTGTGCCTCAGTCATAATATTTTTCTTTTCAGGCACTCAAAACCTTCTGGAAATGACACCATTGGATAGATCTCTTTCTTAGCTTTCTAGAAAGGTAAAGTTTTCCTCCTAACTCCATGTATTTTTGAAGTTATGGCTTGGCGGAGTTTTTTGGAAAATTTTTCCCCTGAAAGGCCCGTGGCCAATGAGATGCTGCCATGTGGCACCTAGAGTGGCAGAGTGCGGGGAAATTTTGGAAAATTTTCCAAATGACCAAAAAAGGTGCAAAAATTCGAATTTTTGCTCGCCAACCCGATTTGGCCTTTTTTTGCCCTAAAACTTCAAATGGCCATATCTTTCGATCTAGAGCTCGGTTTTTCACGTTCTTTATATCAATGGAAATATAGTGAAATTATCTACAAGCTTTAAAGGATAAATTTTTCATTTTGATGGCAGTTTGGAGAGATAAAATCAAAAAAACACCTCTGGCACGTGGTCATGGACAGAAATGACGTTTCAACCACCGTTTTTAATGAAGAATGGCTTGTATTCTCTCCCAGCAATGGCTAAAAATGTCAGGGGATGGGTTTATAAGGATGACCATGATTGTTTTGAATGCATTTTGGTCAATGGTTGAATCCCTTCCATGTTTTCGCTTGTTTCTCTCTCCTAGGCTCATCCCTTGCACTATAAAAGCTAGATTTGGCTCATTTTCAAAGGGTTGAACATTTTTTGTGTATTGTAGGTCCCCTTTCTCACCTTGAAAGTGATTTTCATGGAATATTAGACCTTTTCTAAGAACTGCAACTCATTTTTTCCTCCCACGTGTTGTAATGCAAGTGATTTTGATGTTAAAATAATAATACAGGCCCTGTGATTAATTTTTCATCCTCTGCTGGTGTTGTTTGACTAATTTATGATTCTTCATTATAGTTATCAGTTTGTGCATGTTGTTTTGTTGCATTTTATGAATTGTGTCAATCTGCAGAAGTGAGAAATGCTCACCACTCCTTTGGTGCATCACCTATTAGCATTAGTTTTAGTTTATCTACATTCTCCATCTCTGTCTCCTTTGGAATTTAGGGTAGGATTAGGAATTTAAACCTCCGCAACTTGTAAGTGATAAATCTGATCAGAGGAGTTGAGGAACTAACTTCTAATCTAGATATTGCTTTCCCATTTTACAAGTACCACACTTGGGGAGAGGATTTAATGTTGTGCAATCACACTTGATGTCTAAAATATCAAACTAGAAATCTGATCAACATCCAGGGGGTGCTGCTGATTTTCTACAACAGTTTTGACATGCCCGGTGGGACCTTAGAGGTCTTCATCTTCATTGCAATAAAATTGATGTGTATTTGTTGCAAGTTTATTTCTTTAAAAGAGCTATAAATTACACATCCAGTGACTCCAAGGAAGAAGAATAAGCTGGTTTTAGCAGTGCAGACTTGAAAAATCATGAGAAGAATCAACTACAAGGTCATGAGCTGGAGAAGAAGAGGTGTTGTTTGAATATCTGCAATTATCTTGAAGAATAAGGAAAAGTGGGAGGAGAATCCAAAGGTCTCCATCTCCACCAAATAGAACCCTCTCAACTCCTCCAATCTGGTAGGCCTTTCATTCAATCAAAAAGGGTTATAAGGCCAATCAGAATGGCACAAAACAACCCCTATGTCAATTTCACTGGCAGTATCCCACTTGCTCTCAATGCACAAAATCTAATCCCAGTTGTAGCATTGAATAACATTCCATACTTCACTGGAGAAAATCAGACCTCACCTGGTGATCATGTCAAGGATATTGCCAATATTTGTGCAATCCATGAGATCAATGAGATGCAAGTTACTGTCAAACTACTGGCATCTTAATTCAAAGGGAAAGATTTGTAGTGGTTCAGGAGCCTTGCCTTAGTTTCTATTCAAAATTGGAACTAAGCTATATATAGCCCTCCATGAGCAGTTTGGGGAAAAGGAAGACAACTTGTCCCTTTTGGAGCAGCTGACAACTATCAAAAGAGGTCCCAATGAGCTGCTGATTGATTTTAATTTCAGATTTCAAAGGACTTAGGATAGAATTCCAGTGGTAGTTAGGTCAATAGTAAAAGGTGCTTTTATTTATTACCTTAAAGCTTTAAATTATAATATTTCTATGTTAATTCAGTCCATGGGAGGCACAACTATTCCCATTGCTTATAGCATTGCCATTAGAGCTGAAAATTGTTTGATTCAAGCTGGCAATCTGGCCCCTAGACCTCTAATGCCGTTGTTTCCAAGTTCAGATAGCCCAAATGCTAGAAAAACACCTAATTTAGCTCCCATTCCCACTCCTAGAAATCAGAATTCAAATGAAGCTTCTACTTCATCTTCTAGTGCCTCAAATGAACTTCAAGAAGTCATGAAGTAATTGTAAAATCTAGGCAATGAGTTGGTTACTCTCAAGAGGTAGCAAGCTCAAGGTTTTAGACCTTCCTTCCAGCCTCAAGTTCAGCCTAACAGGTAGCCATATCAACCTCAAAGACCACCTAATCCATCTGCAAATCTAAATCAAGCAAGGCCTCCTGCCAATAGACCATTTCAGCCCTATAATCCCAATGCTACATCTACATCTAAAGCATTAGTGCCAGTACAAAACAATATAGCTCAAGAGTATGATTGGTGTTTCCCATGCAATGAACCTCATAACCAATCCATGTGCTTCAACGGTGCCTTGAATCAAGCATTGATGGTGACAACAACTGGTATGGAGGGTGAAGGTAGTCAAAGAAATGACCAACAACAAGAAACATTCCAGCAGCAGTCAGCTCCAAATGATACCACACCTGTAAACTGGCAGGCAAAAGATTTTTGTGGCATGAATCAAATAGATTTCCCAAAGTGTTGTAGACAACACAAGATCAAAGAGGATAAATTAGGGTGAAGAACAGCCATTGGCCCCAAGTAATTCACGACCTTCTGTCACTCCAAAAACTATTGGCAAGCAAAATGCAATCCCAAGCATGCAAGGATTGCCTAAAATAGCCCCTAGGCCAACCCAAATGCCAATTGTTGCTACCCATATACAAGGGATGAATGTGTAGGCCAAGGGACAGAAAAAGGATACTTCATCCCCATTCAATATCATCGAACAGATGAAGAAGACAAATATAAACATATCAATGTGGGAATCACTATCTATCCCAGGCCAAAGAGATTTGCTACAAGATGCCATGAAGGACTGGTCAACTTCAAATCAACAACTCGAAATGCAAGAGAAGGTGCTCACAAATACCACCTAACCTAAGGGGAATCATGGAGGACAAGCAAGGTAAGATGTTGAAGCCCCCCTCCATTCTATGTTTCATTGATTATTGGAAATCAATTAGTACATAATTGCATGATTGATTCCGGGGCAAGTAGTTCAATAATGCCCAAGCAAATAGCTGATCAGTTGGAAATTCAGTATGAAACCATATCCAAAGGGGTGCTACAATTGGATGGGATAGAATTAACAACAGTCGGAGTGATTAAAAACTTGAGTCTTACTTTACATGCCTGTCCCAACGTGGTTGTTTTGCAAGATGTCTCAGTAATAGACCTTCCACCACTATTTGCCCTATGTTTGTCAAGGGATTACACAGCTAAGATTAGAGGTTACTTATCTGCTGATTGGTAACACATGTTGTTCAGACCAAGATATGGAACCAAAGCCATAATCAATTCTGAACCTATTGCAAACTTTCACAGTGAGCCTTACACCCCAAGTCAGATAAATGCCAATTATTCAGCGTTTGATCAAGAAGATCACCCAAGCACTGATGAAGCTGAAACCAAGGTCAAAAGTATCCTAGATCTAACTCTTGATGAATGGGAAAACAAGGTGCATGCTTTTGATCCTTATCAAGAAATATAAGAATCTGAGTTAGGAGTCTATTGCATGCATGAAGAAAATCATCCTATTCCTAGCATCACCAAGTTAAACCACAAAGATGACAATGAGGTATGGCAGTTGTTTTTTGATAGATCAAGGAGTAGACAAGGTGCAGGAGGTGGAGCTATACTTGTTTCACCACAAGGAGTTAAGCATTATTCAGCTCTTAGGTTTCAATTTGCATGCTCTAATAACACTACTGAATATGAAGCTTTGATACAAGGATTGCATTGGTCAATCAAGAGAAGGAATAAACAACTTGCAAGTATTTGGTGACAGTGAGTTAATTGTCAACCAAGTCAAGGGGAAAAATGATGTCAAGAGTGATCTACTAAAGTGCTACAAGAACAGGGTGTGGGACCTCATTAAATATTTTGAGGGTTTTGGCATAAAAATCCATTCCTAGGAAAGAGAACCAAGCCGCTGACAGGCTTGCAACAGTTGGGGCAGCCTTTGACGTTGTGGAGAGCATTCAAAAAGACAAGGTAAAAACAAACATCCATGTGATTGTGAGGCCTTCAGTGCTAGATAACAATGTAAGTTGACAAGTGTTTGAAAATGATCAGCAAATCATCCATTTCTTGCAAGAAGAGGCTGAATTCTCAACCAAAAATTAGGAAAAGTTAGAGCAACAGTATGGTGACCAAGTGGTGCAGCTGAGAACCAAAAAACTACCAAAGGGACTTATTACTTTGGAGTCCATTTTCAATCCTAATGATCAGTTTAGGAAGGAGAAAGCAAACATCCAAGTGAAGGGAGAAGATTCAGTGTCCATCTCAGTAGAAAGAGGCAAATCACTCCAAATTGGTAAGATGACAACTGAGCAAGAAAGGTATGAGTTCATACAACTTTGTCAAGAATTCCCTGATGTGTTTTCTTGGAGCTATGAAGATTTGAAAGGTTTCAATCCTGAGTTAGCTCAGCACACCATTGAATTGGATCCAAATACTAAGCCCATCAGGCAGAAACAAAGGCCAGTCAACCCCCACATGGAGCCTCTCATGAGAAAAGAATTGAATAATTTGATAGAATCAAGAATCATATTCCCTATCAAGCATTCTAGTTGGGTTGCCAACTTGGTTCCAGTCAGAAAGAAGAGTGGGAAAATCAGATTGTGTGTTGACTTCAAAGATTTGAATAGAGCATCTCTCAAGGATCATTATCCACTTCCTTCCATGGAGCAGATTTTACAAGTTGTTGCTGGCTTCGAGAGGTTTTCACTACTTGATGGCTATTTAGGGTATAATCAAATTATGGTAAAGGAAGAAGATCAGTTCAAGATAGCCTTTACAACTAAATGGGGAACTTATGCATACAGGAAAATGCCATTTGGGTTGTCCAACGCTGGAGCTACCTTCCAAAGAGCAATGGACATGGTGTTCAAAGGTTTGATTAACAACATTGTACTGATATATCTTGATGATATCACTATTTTTTCAAAAAATACGGTAGACCACCTCTTTCATTTGAGACAAGTATTCCAAAGGTGTAGAAGATTTGGAGTCTCCTTGAATCCTAAAAAGTGTGTTTTTCTAGCCCATGAAGGAAATCTCCTTGGCCACATTGTCTCCAAAGAAGGATTAGCAATTGATCCAGAAAGAGTCGAAGCCATAAGAGCACTGCCATTGCCAAGCCACAAGAAGGCCCTTCAAAGTTTCTTGGGAAGAATAAATTTTGTTCGGAGGTTTGTCCCAAAATTTGCAGCCCTTGTCAGACCTAACACCAAGATGCTAAAGAAAAGGATGGATTTCAAATGGATAGCAAAAGGAAAGAAAAGTTTTGAAGCAATCAAAGAAGCCATCTCTCAAGCCCCAACTCTCATCAACCCGGATTTCTCCAAGGATTTCATCCTCTATGCGTTTGGAGGTGATGATACTATTTCTACAATTTTGGTACAGGAGAATAAAGACAATGATGAATAACCAATTGCTTTCTTCAGCCAAATCTTGGAGGACTATGAGGTGAGATATTCTTTCATTGAGAAGCATGTTCTTGCAGTAATCAGGAGCTTGAAGAAATTCAAGCATCTAGTTTCAAATAATAAGGTCCAATTGCTGGTTTCTCATGCGGGGGTTAAAGACTTCCTCCTCAACAAAGACTTGAATGAAAAAAGGGCAGGTTGGATTACTCGTGTCATGGAGTATGATATTGAGATCAAAGTCACCTAGTTGGTAAGAGGAAAAGGATTGTGTGAGTAGCTGATCTTGAGCAAACAAGAGGAATCATGCAATGAGAAGGAGGCTGTTTTGGTGTTGCAAGACAACCGTGAGAAAGGAAGCACTCAAGAGGAAAATAATGGTGTCCTTACTCCTTGCTAGACCCAAAGTATAATGCACTTCCTAAGCACAAGCCTATGCCCTCCAGAGATGAACAAGACCCAAAGAAGACACTTCAGATTGCAGGCTGTCCCATATGCCCTTGTTGATGGTGTTTTATTCAAAAGAGATGTGAATGGAGTACTGCTGAGATGCATTGGTACAAATCAGATTCATAAGGTGCTAGAAGAGTTCCATGGTGGACCAGCTGGTGGTCATTTTGCACCAAGAGTGACAACTCTAACGATCATGAGGGCTGGTTATTATTGGCCCAAGATTTTCAATGATTGTTATGCATGGATCAAGAGGTGCAAGAATTGTGCATTTTTCACAGGTAAAGAGAGGCTAGCTACCCTCCCATTGCATCCAATTTCAGTTGACCAACCATTCATGCAATGGGGTTTAGACTTCATTGGAGTTATTAATCCCAATTCAAGCCAAGGGTACAATTGGATTTTAACAGCCACAGATTACTTCACCAAATGGACTGAAGTAGTAGCACTCAAGGGAGTAAATGAATCTAACATCCTAGACTTCTATGAGGGAATAGTAACCAGATTTGGCATACCAGCTACAATAATATCAAATAATGCATTGGCATTCATTGGATCCAAGGTGACTGAATGGGCTGTCAAGAATGGGATCTACCTAAGTACTTCATCAAACTATTACCCCCAGAGTAATGGCCAGGCTGAATCTACAAACAAGAACTTGTTGAGGATCATTAGGAGGATTCTTGATGAGAATCAGAGGTCTTGGCATACAAATTGAAATCAGCCTTATGAGCTGATAGGATAACTCCTAAAAGATCTACAGGTAACTCTCCATTCAAGCTTGTTTATGGAAGCGAGGTAATTTTGCCCATATCACTTGAGTTGCCAACATTGGAACTCATGAAACAGTTGGAGTTGTTGGAGTTTGAGCCCATGGAAATCAGATATGTAGAATTGATGGAGCTCCAAGAAATCATAAATCAGGTATCCCAAGCAATGGAGAAGGATCAGGCTTTGATAAAGAAGACCTTTGATAGAAAGGCCAAGAATAGATCCTTCCAAGTTGGAAATCTAGTGTTAAAATGGGATGCAGATAGAGAAAAACCAGGAAGGCATTCAAAATTTGATGCCATTTGGAGTGGCCCATACATGGTCACAAAGTGTAAGGACAGTGATGCTTTCCAATTGTCTTCATTGGATGGCAAAGAACTGTAGATTCCAGTCAATGGAATCCATCTGAAGCATTGCTAGTGAAGGAAATGTTTCACCTTATACATATTAGTTTAGTTTTTTCATTCCTCCAAGTGCTTGTGCACATTGTTTTGTTGTGGATTAGTTTTTCTTTCCCTAAGTGCTTTGGCGCAAGCTTGTTGTCCCTGGAGATGTGTTTGCAGGACTTGCTCCATCAGGTGATATTCCATCTTCCTCCTTACAGTGTTCTAGTTAGTTGGGGTATCAAACAAATAATTTAATGACTCCATACCCAATGGATTGCTTCAGGGAACTCGTAACTTCATCCAGCAGGCAGATGACCCCTCTGAGTCACCAAAATTGTTATCCAAAATGTGCCCCTGCTCATTTTTTGTGGCTAACTCCTCTCATTTTTTCCTCTCTTGTGCCTCAATCATAATATTTTGCTTTTTAGGCACTCAAAACCTTCTGGAAATGACACCATTGGATAGAGCTCTTTCTCACCTTTCCAAAAAGGTAAAGTTTTCCTCCTAACTCCATGTATTTTTGAAGTTATGGCTCGACGGAATTTTTTGGAAAAAATTTCCCCTGAAAGGCCCACGACCAATGAGATGCCGCCACGTGGAACCTAGAGTGGTGGAGTGAGGGGAAATTTTGGAAAATTTTCCAAATAACCAAAAAGGTGCAAAAAATTGAATTTTTGCCCTCCAACTCGATTTGGCCCTGTTTTTCCCTAAAACTTCAAATGGCCATATCTTTCAATCTAGAGCTCGATTTTTCACGTTATTTATATAAATGGAAAGCTAGTGAAATTATATAAAATATTCTAGGGTCATTTTTGCATTTTGATGGAGTTTTGAGAGAGAAAATCAAAAAATGCCTCTAGCACATGGTCATGGGTAGGAATGACGTTTCAACCACCGTTTTTAATGAAGAATGGCTTGCATTCTCTCCCAGCATGGCTAAAAATGTCAGGGGATGGGTCTGTAAGGATGCCCATGCTATTTTGAATGCATTTTGGTCAATGGTTGAATCCCTTCCATGTTTTCCCATGTTTCTCTCTCCTGGGCTCGTCCCTTGCACTGTAAAAGCCATATTTGGCTCATTTTCAAAGGGTTGAACATTTTTTGTGTATTGCAGGTCCCCCTTCTCACCTTGGAAGTGATTTTGG
This sequence comes from Taxus chinensis, assembly GCA_019776745.2. NCBI lineage: Eukaryota > Viridiplantae > Streptophyta > Pinopsida > Cupressales > Taxaceae > Taxus > Taxus chinensis. The sequence goes on from CM034147.1 coordinate 51,949,197, forward strand.
TGGAATATCAGACCTTTTCTAAGAATTGCAACCTATTTTTACCTCTCAAGTGTTGTAATGCAAGTGATTTTGATGTTAAAATAACAATACAAGCCCTGTGATTAACTTTCCATCCTTTGCTTGTGTTGTTTGACTAATTTCTGATTCTTCATTATAGTTATCAGCTTGTGCATGTTGTTTTTTTTTGTTGCATTTTATAAATTGTGTCAATCTACAGAAGTGAGAAATGCTCACCACTCCTTTGGTGCATCACCTATTAGCATTAGTTTTAGTTTATCTGCATTCTCTATCTCTGTTTCCTTTTGAATTTAGGGTAGGATTAGGAATTTAAACCTCTGCAACTTGTAAGTGATAAATTTGATCAGAGGAGTTGAGGAACCAGCCTCTAATCTGGAGATTCCTTTCCCATTTTACAAGTCCCACACTTGGGGAGAGGATTCAATGTTGTGCAATCACACTGGATGTCTAAAATATCAAACTAGAAATCTGATCAACATCCAGGGGTGTTGCTGATTTGCAACAATAGGAACTTGTCGATTTGCCTCCAGGTAAGAAATCCATTGGCTATAAATGGATTTTCAAAAAAAAAAAGGGTAGATGGTTCAATTGACAAACACAAAGCACGAATTTTTGTAAAGGGTTATGCTCAGCATTAAGGAATTTACTATGACAAGACCTTTGCACCCATTGTGAAGATCAAAACCATCAGAGTTGTTTATGCACTGGCAACAAAAAATGGATGGAAACTTCAGCAAATGGATGTCAAGAGTGGTTTTTTGAATGGTGATCTCAAAAGATAAGTATACATGGCCCAACCTGAAGGGTTTGTAGATGAGCATCAACCACACAAGGTATGTCGTCTGATAAAGTCACTTTATGAACTCAAACAAGCACCTAGGGCATGGTATATAAAAATTGATAATCACCTATTGCAGCATGGATTCACTTGTAGCCCCTCAGATACAAATTTGTATATCAAGAAGGTAGGAACAAAGATTGTTATTTTGGTTTTGTACATAGATGATCTTGTGATCACAGGAAGTTCTAACAATCTTGTGGATGATGTAAAGAATGATCTACAGAAATCCTTCGACATGACAAATTTGGGGCTACTTCACTACTGTCTTGGCTTAGGGATATGGCAGAAGAAGAATCATATCTTTGTCTCCCAGATGAAATATGCCAAGACACTCCTGGAGAAGTATGGAATGCCAGATTGTAAACCAATGTCCACACCAATGGAAAGAGGTTTGCAATTATCTAGATTCCAGGATTTACCGCAGGTAGATGGCACTCACTACAAGCAGCTTGTGGGGAGCCTCATTTACTTGACTTATAATAGGCTAGATCTTTGCTTTACAGTGAGCTATCTCGCCAGATTTATGAAGGAGTCAAAGAAATGTCATTGGATAGTAGCAAAGCATGTGTTGAGATATGTCCAACGTACAGTTGACTTTGGTCTGGAGTATCATAAGAACACTCAGTTCTTCTTATAGGGATATACAGACTTGGACTATGCAAGATCCATTGATGACAGGAAATCCACTTCAGGATATGTTTTTCATCTTGGATCTGGACCTATCTTGTGGATTAGCAAGAAGCAAACTATTGTTGCTCTCTCATCCATTGAGGCTGAATACCGCACCGCATGAGGAGCTGTGTGTGAAGTGATTTGGTTATGTCGCATTCTTGCAGATATAGGGATTCCTGAAGAGAAACCTCCCATCATTCACTGCGATAATCAAGGTGTGTTGAAGCTTGTGAAGAATCTTATTTTTCATGAACTAACAAAGCATATTGAGGTCGAATGTCACTACATTCGTGAACAGGTCTTGAACCACCAAATTTAGCTCCAATACTGCCCTACTGATTTTTAGGTCGCAGATATTCTCACCAAGCCTCTCGGCAAGGTGAATTTTTATTTTTTTAGAGGGTACATATGTAGAAAAAATGTATTAAGGGGGGGGAATGTTAGCATTAAGACATATTTGTTAACGGACAGTTATAGACAGCTACAACTATCTCCTTCCTCCTGTAGCCAAACCACAGCCTATATATTTGGCTTTACTTTATTGTTTGACACGCATTGAATAAATCATTCATTGTCTGCTATCAATATCAACCTTCCCCTATCCTCTATAACCATTAAAACAAAATCTTAATAATCCTAAACATCTTATTTGTCAAATATGAAAAAGTCATGTATCGATCCTGTGTTCTTACAGTAAAATATGAATCTACGATATCTATTATTTTGAGAGTTCAAATTAATTAGTATTTTGAGATTGTATATTAGGAAATTATGAAAGTATTTATCTAATCTTCTTTTGCAATTTCCCTAAATGCATTGATGGTCTAGGAAATTTTATAAAAATCTTGCTTCACCGACTATATTTATCGAGCATCTCTTGTATTGGTTTTGCATTGATTTCCGTAACTCTCTACAAAGCAAGGATACATCATGAGATATTATTTCATTCTTTGTTGCGTCAAATCAATGTTGTTTGAACTTATTTTCTTGTGATCTATCTTTCATATGTTAACAAAATGCTTTCCTCTTTGTCTGGTTCGGTTTCTGACCCCTTGATAATATTGTTTCCATGTTTGAACTTTTCTATGAATTTTATTGAAGGGTTTATTCTTTGTATCAAAATGGCTAGCTTTCCCGACTTTCATCGTGCTCCAGAATAATGACTTGCAGAGTTGTTTGATATTTCAAAGGTTTGAAAGATCTTCCATTTAAGCAGAACATTGCCTTGTATTATTGGAATACCAACAAACACCTATACTACATTCTTCATTATATATTACCTGGTTGTTGTTTAAATCTTGTAAATGGAACATTTCAGTATATAAAATCATAGAAGTGTGAGAAGATAATTGTATTGTACAATATTTGCACATCACAAGAATCTACCAATACATCTTATGTTAGATTTGACATCTAGGCATGGACGTTGGAACACATTATTAGATATTGCTCATGATCAACCGGCTACGTATGTGCCTTGTTGTAAGACACATGGATTCCACAAAATGGTTCAACCCAATATTTTCCTCTTCCAATTGCTTCTCCTCCCTCCAACCCCCTCTTCTACACCCATTTTCCTCCTTTTTTGTTTCGCTCCCTCAAAATCAACCTCATCTTGAACTACCCGTTCGGCGTTAACATCACACAGTTCACATGCAATTGCTAGTTAATTTATTAATAAATTGTTTTGTATAAATTATTAGAATCTGAATGTTTTCCAACTCACTCAAAATTATTTCTCACAAACTACATACTAATTACAAATTTCAATTTAAAAAACAACCTTATAAAATCATAACTTAAAAAAGGTGCCCTAAATAAATCTATTTTTCTTATGCTTATATAAATTTAACAAATACAATTAAAATCACTTTTAACCATGATTTCCTAATTCCAAACAATTTTGTCTGAAGAGACCCATTTGTAAACAAATAAAACGTAACTGCCAATCAAAAATAAATAACAGAAAAACATTATTTGCCTCGAACATGGACACTTGTGAAGTAAGCAAAAAAAAGAATTCTCTTCAAATTCCTGTACAGAAATATTTCACAATTCTTTCTTATGTTAATAAAGGGGAAGTATAAATCTTATATTAATATATCAGAATCTTATTTAAAACAGTGTTAAACTATTACATTTCCTGATATTCCAACAATGCCATGGAAAAGCTCAGCGCAGGATGCACATTAACAACTATTGAAAGAAGAAATGCATATGCTGCAAAACATGTAAAATCTTTAACAAAAGCATATGAGAGGCTTCAAATTAAAAGCACAGTGATTCAACGTAGTTCGAAAAAAAGCAGACAACAGAAGTCAGATCTGTGTGAGCAGAGAAGTTTTATTGACAAATAGTTGAGAATTATTCAGCAGTACTAAACTTGGAAACGGCCTTGCAGTCCTCGGAAACGGCATGCTTTCCAAGCTCCCCGGGGAAATAAGCTTAGCCGACGTCTGAATCTCCCTGGCTGTGATTGTGGGCTTGTTGCTGTGAGTGGACAGTTTGCAGGCTTCATTGGCAAGTTTGTCAAATATATCGTTCACAAGACTGTTCATAATTCCCATGGCCTTGGTGGAGATGCCCACTTGAGGATGGACCTGCTTCAGAACCTTATAGATGCAACTATTGTACGTCTCATTCTTCTTCTTCTTCTTTTCCTTCTCCTTCGTTTTGCTCTCCACCACAGCCAGATTCGAGATCTTCTTTTGGGCGAGTGGAATTGACTTGACGGCCATTTCCTTTTTCTCTCCTGGATTGGATGCCATTTTCATTGCAATTTAGAGATAGCAATGGAGTTGAATATGTATACAACAGTGTTTTTTATATTCCTATTGCTCAATTGTTTGTGTCTCAGATTGCAAGGCACACTCAATCTTGAATATTCTGGTCCAAAGAAACCCTAATTAGGTGGAGAAGCCTCACCGACACAAGTAAACAAAGGGGATAAGAGGAGGCAGCCTAATTTTTTATGGGAAAAATATCTAAATTGATGATTTGTTTTTAATATCGGGAATGTTTTGATATGTATAGTCTGTTGTATTCCTATTGGTCAATCTTAATTTTGGTCCAAAAAAACCCTAATTAGGTGGAGAGGCCAGACACTAGTAAACAAAAGGGATGGGAGTAATCAGTGTAATTTTTTATGGGAAAAATATCCAAATTGATGATTTGTTTTTACTATGGGGAATATTTTGATATGTATAAAAGTCTTTTGTATTCTTATTGGTCAATTATGTGTGCCCAAGATTGCAAGCTCTACTCAATCTTAATTATGGTTAAACAAACCCTAATTAGGTAGAGAGGCCTCACCCGCACTAGTAAAGAAAGGCGATGGGAGGAGTCAGTGTAATTTTTTGTGGGAAAAATATCGAAATTGATGATTTTTTTTTAGTATTGGGAAAGTTTTGTTGGGTTTCTTTTGACCTATTGATGACCCATTTTTCAATGCGAAAATTCAGTTAGGTAGTTTTTCATTTGGGGGGAGACATCAAAATTGACAATCCATTTGTTATTCATTTGGGGAGGAGATATCAAAATCGATGATCCTTTTATTATTCATTTGGGAAGGAGATATCAAAATTAATGGTTTTTCAATTGATAATCCATTTCTCAATGCATAAATATTTACTAGCATACCTATATTCTCTAAATATATGTAATATATGCCGAGAGGTATATATTACATATATTTATATATTATATAAATATATAGGTGCCTCGTGAACTTCACCTCTTGGCATATTTTACATACCATGTTTTGGTTTATGTTTCTATGTGTATGTAAAATATGCCGAGAGGTGAAGTTCACGAGGCACCTATATATTTATATAATATATAAATATATGTAATATATACCTCTCGGCATATATTACATATATTTAGAGAATATAGGTATGCTGGTAGCAACCGCAGGAGTTGCATTATACATAAAACAATACCAAAAATAAAGTATGAAAAATAAGGGGGAATTTGGTTCGTGTATGAATAAAATAAAATTTATAATTTAATATTATAATTACTTATTATCAAAACATAGTCACTTATATGTAATTTTCTTATGTAATTATATTACTATATAACTTAACACATATTTGACTTTGGAGAATGAGTATGAGCAAAATAAAATCAAGGTCTATAATGCACAAAGTTCTTATGGATTTTATTAGTAACCGTATTATCAAGTTAAAAAAATACAATCCTTTTTCATACGAATTGAAATGTGTAATGTACATCACATGTAATGACAAATTCATATAATGCAATGTGTGCTACATATGGTACATTATTTATATTCCAACGACATAAGTCTTTTTTCCTCAGCCTTCCGTTTCGAAAGTAATTTTCTGTTTTTCATTTTTGCATAGCGCTCATATGAAAATGGCAGAGATATTCTTAGAATCTACAACGAATTCACTCGAGAGATAGCCACAAATGCTAACCCCATTGTCTCTCTTTCTTCAATATCAACTATAGCCTTAGAAAAAGTCAAACCTTGCGATTTATGTATCGTCAATGCCCATGCCAACCGTAAGGGTAATTGGTGTGTGTGTCCCCTTTTTATTGGTGTAATTGGGATGGTATGCGGAGTTCTATCTTCAAATGGTATTCCGAAGTAACTATCGAATTCAACCATTACATATGTTGGCGGGTTCGGTGGACCAGTACCAGGTGCATATACTATGTTTTGAATATATCCCAGAGCTCCATTTACAAGACCTACTTCTATCCAAATATTGGATGTTAGCATAACCCTTGCATCATTAGAAATTAATAATTCTAAATTAAGTTCGTCATTCAGACCTCCTGCCAGTGTGTTGGCGGTACTTGTTCTAGTTGTAATGCTACGTGTGACAGGTCTTTTCAATGAATGCAATTTTTGTTGTTGTGGTTATTCACGTTAATCTTTGTCGCCATTAGGTGAATATTATTATAGAATTCTTCATTTTTATCTTTGTCTAATGCATAACTTGTTCTACTCATTAACAACATCCAATCATCCAGTGTCGGATTCACATCTCTGAGGTTGGCCAGAAGTTCCCAAAAACGCTTTTGGTCTTCATCTTCTCCTGCTTGCCTAAATACCTTATCCAATGTAACAACTGTTCCAAATGCTTCCCATAGCAACTTTGCACGTCTATTACTATCATATGGCGGTTTATCGGTAACAGGAGGAAGTTTCCCCAAATATCCTACCAAAATCATAGAAACACCACCAAAACTCATGTCTGCTCTTTCAGAGAATGCTTGACGAAGTCGGGAGTCCACGTTTTCTAGTAAAATTTTTCCGATGAAGCTCATTTCATCAATCAATACATATTATTTGATGCCGAAAATTGATGATGACCTTTCTCTTGTCGACATCTAGTACACACAGGTCCTTCAGGTGTTTGAGAAACTTTTATTCCAACGTAACATTCTTGACAAATATAACACATGACCGGCGAAGAAAGGTTATCAAGACTGTGTCGAAAAATCATTTGGACCGTATTGAAATCTCTCCCAAGAATTCAATTGGGATCATTTATCATGTGTTCTCTCGCAATATGTGAGTCTTGTATTCTTCTACTTCTTCTAGGTTCAATTGTTAACTCCTCTTGTAAATCATTATTTTGCATTCTTCTTCTTCTCGTTGTTTGTATTGATTGTAATATCTTCTCCTATTGCACATTATCATTCTCTAAATTATTTACAACATCTATATTCATTATATCTTGGGCCAAGTTTTCTGGTGTTTCGAGCACGCAATCCATTGATGTTGAATTTTTTTCCCCAGAATTAACTTCAACATTACCAGCCATTCTATGATAATTCCTTTGAGATGCTTTGCGGTGAAGTTCTTGTCTATGTAGTCTTTCCTCCTCTTGCAACTGACCTGAACGAATCTGTCTTTGTAACCTTGCTCTTGATACATGTGAGTCATCTTGAGATGATCGTTCACGAATTATTGTCATGTTATTTGCATGTTGTCGTCTTTCTACATCCAATTCTTCATCTGTTAGTTCAGCCCTCTGTTCTGCAAACCTTTGTCTATCGTTATCATTTTGAAGTTTCCTTTGTTCCTCTCGTTGTGCATCTGTCATTTCTTTTTGTCTCCTTCAGCGATATTGTCTTTGATATTCTCTTCGATATGCTCTTCTTTCATCTTCATTTTCAAAATTTAATCGTGTTCGAGCCCCACCTATAAATTATTTTCAACAAATTTTGTAATTATTTATATAACTAAAAAATCCACGTACATGTAATAGAAATCAATCATATATTATCCAAGTTGTAACAATTAGCAAGGCAATTCAAAGAATTATATGAATTTAAGAGAATAGGAGATTAGAAAAAGCGTTTTCGTTTCCATATCTATGACCTTTTGTTTGATTTATAATAGTTTTTTCACCAACACACTCAAAACACTATGCAATTTATAAAATCTTTTATATAAATAATGCAAGTAAATCCTCACGTTCTCGTCTTTCTTCCTCAGGAAACTGATCTGTATGAATCTGTCCTTGTATCCTTATTCTTGATACATGTGAGTCATCTTGAGACGATTGTTATGAGAAAATGATCATCTAGATACATGTTTTTGTGATGAGAAAATGATCTCAAAAATGATGTTTGAATTTTGAAGAAATAATTTTAGTTACACTTTATATTTTCACCGTAAAAGAAGATAATTATGAAAAAAAATCATATTTAAATGGTTATTTATAATTTAATATGAATAATCTAGTTGATAGGCCTCAATTAAAACAAGGAGCAAGTTTAATTTTTATGGGTGGTTGGGCTATCCAATTTTCAATGTTTTTGAACTCTATTTTTTTATTAATGTTTTACAAGTATTACTCATAAAAAATGGTAAACATGACAATAATGAAAATATCAAGTATATTTTCTAATTATTTTTTAACTCCATTTTTTATTAATATTTTACAAGTTTTATTTATAAAAAATGGTAAATATGATAATAATGAGGATATCAAGTATAATTTTCAAAGAGAGGTCGAATTGATAATCTGTTTTTCAATTATTTGTTAATATTTTTTCATCTAACTTTTTAATTGTTAAGCCTCTATGATAGTCACCACAACAATGATGAATACTAGTGATCACATAAGGTACTCACAATTTTCATTTGCATTAAAAAAACAAAAAACAAGGGCACACTAAATTAATTTTGGATCTTAATGCAAAGTTCATTGAAGTTTAATGGTTTCCTTAGTTGTTTACACTAGTAAACAAAAGGGATGGAGTGTAATTTTATGTGTGAAAGATATGGATATTGATGATTTATTTTTAATATTAGAAAAGTTTTGTTTGGTTAGATTTGACATATTTTTTAATTGACCAAATATTTTAATTAGGTTTTTTTTTAAAAAATTTGAGGAGATACAAAAATTAATAATCCTTTTCTCAATGCTTAAATATTTGTTAAGTTATTTTTTGTTAGAGAAAACATTATCAAAATTGATGTTTTTATTTTATGAAGAAATTTAATTAAACTTAATGAATTTCACCCAAAAAAAATACAAGTATAAGAAAATATCACATTTGAAAGGTTACTTATAATTTAATATGAATAATTAAGTGGAGAGACTTTTGACATATTTTTTTTAATTAGGTTGTTTTTCAATTAGGTTGTTTTTCATTTGAGGAAGAGATATCAAAATTGATGATTCCTTTTTCAAGTGATAATTCATTTATCAATGCCTAAATATTTGTGAAGTCGTATTTTGTTATAGAAATAAATATCAAAATTGATGTTCCATTTTTTATGAAGATATATTTTTTAAACTTTATGACTTTCACTATAAAAAAAGATAATTATGATACAAGATCACATTTGAAAGGTTACATATAATTTAATACAAAAAATTAACTCAAGTGAGTGTAATATTTTATTGGTTGGTATAATATTTTTTGGCTCGAGGCTTCACCTACAACAAGGAGAAAATGTAATTTTATTGGATGAGAGGAAAGTCTTATTCTTAGAAAATACTAAATATGACAATAATGAGGACATCAGATGTAATTTTCTAATATGGGTCTAGTTGATTATCTATTTTTTCATTTTTTTGTTATTGTATTAGAAATTTAGTGATACCAATGTGTGGAGGTGTGTGTATTGTGTTTTATATTCCTCTTGGTCAAGTATTTGTGCCACATATTGCAAGGTACACTCAATTTTCATTTTGGTTCAAAGAAATCTTTATTAGGTGGAGAGGCCTCACCAACACTAATAAACAAGGGGATAGAAGGAGCCAATATAATTTTTTTAGGAAAATATATCAAAATTGATTATTTATTTATTAATAGGAATGTCTTGTTAGGGTATTTTTTGTTTATTAATGACGTATTTCTTAATTTATCGAAAATCCTAACACAAGATATAATCTAGGATAGAGAGTATTATAGTCAGACAAAGCCAAAGTGTTATGTTAGAACCGAAATCTAAATCCCTCAAATTGGTGTTGTAAGGCATGAGGGAAGTAAAGTTTCCATTATCTAATTGGAAAAGTACCACTAGGGGAAATTATGTTAGGGGGGAAATGGTGTTGATACAATCAAATATGAGTGGTGGTAGTGTTATGATTTTTAACATATTATAAGCTTTGAAATCATGCTTTGTGCATCCAGACAAAAATTATGTTGATATCACATGTGAAATATGTCCATTAGAATTAAAACAAAGAAATCACATTCAAGTAATTGTTGGGAATATAATAATAGTATATTCACATGTAATAAGCGTGAGTTATTATGATTATGTGTGAGATTATATTTATGTGGAAGAGAGTAATGTTTTTTATTATTAAGTTGTATACAAAAGAGTAACTCGCTAAAGATATTTAATGGAATGACTAGGTGTAAGCATGGTAATGTTGAATCGTATGCGGTAATATTAATTCAATATTGAGTAGTAAACTAAATCAAATATACTATTTTAAAATTGTGCTAGTTCGGACCAAATTTAATATTTGGTATCACATAATCCATTTTTGTGTGTTTGTAATGGAAAAATAGAACTACAATGAGTTAAAATATTTGATAAGAAATTTATATCAAAATATTAGTTTTAGATTGTCTTTAGTTTTTTAATCTTAACATATTTTTGAGCTTATTCATGTCTTAGTGGTGTTTATGAAAAAATCATCTTCCACGTGAGAAGTTCAAATTCTTAATTAAAAGTGAATTCAAATTCATAATTAAAAGTCCACATGAGAATTACTATAATGTTCTCTGAAAATAAAAATTTATTGGTATGAGGTAAATATTTTGTGTGTATCTATACATATATACACACACAAAAATACATATATAATTAAATTATAAAGTGAATTAAGTGTATTTTGTTATAATTATGTTAGCTTAGACCAAATTTAACATAATGTATTTTGGCAGACACATGAGTATAAGTATATTTTGAACTATGGATATGGCCACCAAGTGATGCCCCTTATTAGATGTGTGATATGAATTATATGATTGACAATGTAGTAAATCAGGTTTGTTATTTTTATAGGCATTTTAATGTCATTGTAAAAAATTGTCAATGATCCATGAATGTTAGAGGATTCAATGATGATATGACATGGTATAAATTCAAGTTCTCAGGAATGATGAGACTCAATCACTATGATGGTTTGTTATAATAGTCATGATAGAATATGAGAATCAAATATATATCAAATAATCAAGAGTTGTTTTAATGTATTGACCAGGAAATGTATGAGTCGTAGTAGTAATGCATTCATTTTATGTGGTAGGTAAGTCATATGTAGATGGTGCACAAGAAGGGTGGGATTCTGGTAGGTGAAACTACATGTTTGTAGCGTCGGACATGACATTAAAGATAAGGATATGAGAATTAGTAAGGTATTGGATATTTATGTGTAATGTGTAACAGATGCTAGTATATTGTCCAGGACATTGGTGGTAGGTTCAAAATGCCGTGGGGTTGAACTGTAGTGCACACTTCCCTTTGACAATTTTTGTTATTGTTTATGACACTGTTGACTATATTTATCCACATTGTTGTATCTTTTGAGTTGGTATGATGTTAGATATTAGAGATCATGGACTGTTATTGATTTTGATTCATATATTATGCATGTGGATAATTGGAGACATTTTATATTGATGTTGTTATGATGTTGACATGGCTGTGTGTGTGTGTGTGTGTGTGTGTGTGTGTGTGTGTGTGTGTGTGTGTGTGTGTGTGTGTGTGTGTTGTTGGACATGTGTTATTTCGTCATACTGAGTAGACCTAGAGAGTTGAATTAATCTTGTGATCTTATGATTATGGATAAAATTGTAAATGATGTCGTTACTTGCTTGACGATGTTTTGATTTATATATAGATGACTTTGGAGTTATATTGTATATTTATTTTGGATGATTTGATGTGGCCACAAGGCCGAAGGAGGTATTTTTGTTTTGCAGGTAAACATGTCACAACAAACATCGAGGGATTGGAGAACAACCACATTGGAACCCTAGATGAATTCAACAAGGGTCACCATGGCAACGTGTATTTTTTGTGTGTGTGTGTTTGAATTGTTGTTAGGGGTTCCCATGGGGGGGATCACCTTCAAATGTGACCAAGGAGTTATGTGTATTCTTTTATTTAGTTTCCTTTGTTTAAATTGAGTATGTGGATTTTAGTGATGTATTTTCCCCTTTATTATTTATTTTATTTGTGTCTAGATTAGTGAGTAATCATGTTGTTAAATAAATGAAAACGGGTCAAAAGAATGCATTTGTTAGAGCTGATGGCTCTTGGATTATGTGTTGTAAGTAATGTGTAAGTAGCTTTGAGTGTGAAACACTCCACTTTCCTTTTGAAATTCGGATTTGTCCTTAGGGGCTGATTTTGGAGGCTTGTGGGACAAGTTAAACTTGTCACACACCTCTTAAATTATTACACCAACCCTACCTATGGGTTGGGCATTCAAATTAGGCCTTATTATGTATTTTGAGATGACAAATTGTAAGATCTTATTGCACCTTCTTACATGAAATTAATTTTAGTCCTTAAGGGGTGTGGGCTTGTATTGTGTGTGTAAGTAAAATGTCATTTTATTCACCCACTTATTGATTGTGATTTGGAGTTTGAAGTTGACTTGTGAGGTGGAGTTGAGGATGAGTGATGTGGCATGCTACATGTAGCCACCTCATCCTCCTCTCTCCCTTTTCTATTTATTTGAATTCTTTTGCAGTTTTGTGGGTTACTTCATGTTGGTTTGGTGGTCTTGAAATTGGAGAGAGTTAGAGGATTTTGAATGCTTGTCGAATTGTTGGTGCTTTAGGGCTGTTTGGATTTCAAGAAGCTTACAGTTGAAATTTTGGATCAAGCTCTATCATGGAGAGGTAGGAGCTTGACTCTTGTAAAAAGGTTTTGTTTTGTGTATTGTGCTTATGTGAATGTTTTTGAATGTTTGGTATGTTTGTTGGTTGGTTGGGTAGATTGCCTAGTTGTGGTGTAGGAGAAGACTATGGGAATATTTTGTGGGGAGGCATCAGACTTATTCGTGGAGGGAGTTTGGGTTGGGTGTTCCACCTTGGACAAGAAATAGTTTGCATTTCTTACTTCTGGGGGAGACATAAGAGGTACTTGGGGGAGGCATATGAGTATGTAGGGGTTTGAGATGAATATTTTGGCGGGTTTTTAAGGTGGTCACCCATTCCCCAGTGGGAGGTATAAGCAGCTTACCCCATATTTCTTGCTTTTTTGGCCTTTGTGTGATGAGGCGTTGTATGTTTTGTTATTGTCCTTCTTGTGACTGTAACTGCGATATGATTGTGAAATCTTTTTTTTTGTTGTGGAAGTTTGTCTTGTTGCCATGAGTTGAATATATTTTCTATTATAATGTGGTTGGGGCTCGGGGGCCACTGAGGAGGATGACTTCTCATCTTCATTAGAATTATGGTTAGGTGGAGAGTGTTGCCTCTCCCCTTGTTTTGTTGTGACCAATTTGAAACTTGGTGGATCTCTCTTGTTGTTGTATGTAGAGCTTGTGCGTAGACAAATTTTGTAGTTCTCCTTGAGTCCCTTATTGTTAAATTTCCTACTTCAAGTGTATGAATTTGTAATAATATTTGTAGTGAAAATTTTCCCTGTGTTTGGATATGAAAGTTGTATTTGTATGTAAAAAGGAATGAGAAACATTTATTTGGCATATTTTGGCAAATAGAAAAGAAGTGTAAAATGAATTATTTGAATTAATTGAATGTTGATTCACTTTCATCAAATGGTGTTACGTCTCTGGTTTAAAACTTTTTGTTGTAAGTATATTGTAAAATCTCTGTTGAAGGCTGGGAATGCCTGTGTCAAAATTATTGCATTCCTCTGTATTATTTGATTGGCACATTTTGAAAATAGAATTACATTCTTGCTTTTCATGTATGGAATGAATAAAAGTTAAACATTGTAAATTAGATTGGAAGGAACTTAACATTTAGGATATGGTAAATGAAAATAGATCAATTTGGGTTTAAGTATGTCTTCCATTTGGATTCATTGTAAAACCTACAAATAAATATCAGAAAAACATACAGAGTACCGTGAAACAATGAAAGACCAAATGAAACTTTGGAATGAACTAAGGATGAACAAAGAACATCATAAATAAATTCCATTGCCCTAGTAATTTATTCAGAACTCCAGTAATCGCGTGAGAGGCATGATAATGCAATTTCATTGAAAATAAAAGAAATTCGTATTGAAATCTCAACCGTTGCTAAATTAATCCTTGCAATCAATTTGAAATCCTTCAAGTGCATTTCTCCATGCCTGTTTGGTATGTTGAAGAAGAAAGAATAGTGGATTTAGACCAATTCTAGCAGTTGAAAAAGTTTAGTTCACATTTTAATGGCAGGAAAGATGTCTCCTTAAAATTCACCCATTTATGTTTGTTGAAAATAAGATTTTGTGCTTCTTATGCAAAGAGGATTTTGAGCCCTTTCCAAAAGTCCTCATTTTCTAAAATCTAAGCTTCCATTCGAAAGTTATGGTCTTCTGAAGTTATTAATGTGAATTGATTTTGTTCCTTACATCTTAAATTCACCAAGATTGGCAGAGGCATAAGAAGATGGTGGGACGCCTAGCTGGCATCATTGCTAAATTTAAAATGAATGGAGTTCTTGGATTTTGTTTCGCAAAATTTAAAGTGGTGGTGGTGTAAGGAAAGAGGGGGAAATGGAATTCAATGCATTCAATGCATTCAATAGCCTCAGGCTCAATGGAGGAAACCGCGTAGGAGTTAGGTAGGAGGTATTGGAGAAAGTTGTTGTTCATTTGGATCTTTTTGGTTTTTTCTCTGTATGAGAGTTTAGGTTGTTCCAACCAGCAAGCTTATTTTTTGACCCATTGGAATCGTGGGTATCTTTGGGTTGTTTCTGAACCTATGGAAATGTAGAGGAAGTTGGGAGATTTGACTATTGACATTGGATGAAAAGAAGAGATTCTTGAGAAGCTCCACTGGAGATATTTTGCAAATCAGCAAGAAATTTTATCAGGCATGATAGGCTCTTCTTGTTAAATAGTTTTTCTTTTTATTAAGTGTCTTCATCAAAATAAATCTGCTCTTAGAAACAAATGGTTTTGTGGAAATGCCTTGGTGTATTTTTGCTGATATCTTCTGCTTGAGTTTATTGTTTGGACAATATTCAAAATGGGTATTTTTCTTGATGCATGTTGAGTAAATCGTGTTCGTTTATTTGAAACTAGAAGGTTGTTTAAGTCATTTGGACTTTTGAACTCTTGTGCTAAAATGATTTAAGGAAAAATAATGATTGGTTTAAAAATTTGATCGGGAATATCTTCCTTTGTTAGGAGAAGGTAAGAAAAAATGATGTTTCAGTTAAAATTTGAAGTGACCGTTAGCATACGTTGAATAGTTTATATTTTTAGGAGAGTTTGTTCATTTTTATCCCTTTATTTTCTCCTCCTTGGTGTATTCCATTATTCTCTCTCCTTCATCCAAATATTCCTCCTTCAGTTTAGGGGAATGTAGTTGATTATTTCTCCTATATATTTTACGCACTTCTTCATAATAAAATAAGTGTGTGTAGATTACTTCACTCCACATTCTTCTCTCATATATGCCTCCTATAGTTTGGTATTAGAGCCTACTTGATCTCTACCTGTGCGTGGAAGAAGTCTTCAATCTACAAGAGGCTCATGTGGAGGGAGGACTGTTCGATCAACAAGTTGGAGAGCCATGTGTGGAGAGGAGAAAAATGTTTTGTTAAACCTGTGCAAGAGAAGAGAAAACGTTTTTGTTTTTAAATGTGGACATTTTAAAAAAAATGTTGTTTATACATGTGCATGTTTTTCTTGTTTTCTGTGTTGAAAAGTGTAGCTATCCACCTGTTGCGTGGAGGAATTGAGGAATTAGAGCAGCCTATAGTAGCTGGATTGTGCGTGGAAATTGTATATTGATCCTGCTGCTACTGCTGCCCTAGAAACCTGCGTGGAAGAAAGAAAGAAAAAACATGGGAATCCATTTTTTTTAATGTATTTTGTCTTATTTGCTGCAGCCAATACAAAACAAGATCTACATGGAAAGGTTGTTCACCTATGTGGAAGTTCTTATATCTTCTGCTACGTGATTGGAGACATTCAAAAACGTGGTGCAAAGAATATCCAATTACATGGGGGAATTAGAGCAGTCTGAAGCTGTTGGAATTTGCATCGTTGTCTCTTTGCTGTAGAAGAAACAAAAGCCTGCGTGGAGGTATAATTTGGTGCATGGAAAATAACCAAAGCTGCATGGAAGAAAGAAAAACGTGGAAGCATCTCTATTCTTTCTCCGTGGAGAGTCCTTAAACCTGCTAGAGGCCCACGTGTGAAGGAAGCAAATTAAATTTTGTTTGCTGATTAGTTTCTGCGTGGAATTTCAAATCTGAATTGCATGAAGAATTGCATCCAAATAAACTTTGGAATGTGTCACTTGCTTCTCCATGGAGGAACAGACCATCTACCTGTGTGAAAAGGTAGAACTACATGACGAGAAGAAACTTGGAGATACTTCAACACTTCACCGAATGTCGAGTGTAGACAACTCGATTGAGAGCCTCAATAACACGGCCGCCACAGCTGAAAGTTGGAATATCAACTCATCTAGTCAGAGAACACCGTGAAGAAGCTCTTGAGAGCTCCAGGTTCTACTTTTCTTTGCTGAACGAGCTTCGGAACATTAGTAATCTAGCATTTGAAAAGCTAGTTCGAGAAGGACTTCTTAAATACTTTCTTTTCGACGTCAGCTGCCAAGCACAACGAGTACGGGAAGATTTAGAAGTCAGGTATGACACTGAATGTGACGACGAAGAAAAATGCCCTATAAAGCATCATCATCTCATAACACGCAAATATCACGAGCATCTACGAGCAAGTAATTCTCATCAGTGAGTCAAAATTGTAATAACTCTTCAAATATATAATTTTTTTTTTAATTTGATGTCTGCTTCAAAGTTACTTCTGTCCAATGCTCAGTTACTCATAAGGGTCCAATTTTGAGGTCCTAGAAGACAAAAATGAAGACAATCCTTCAGTTTGAAGGATTATGGGGTAATTGTCACATTGTCTGTGCCCGCTCCCATAGCCCTCGATGAACTAATAAAATATGAAATGGCTAGTGTTAAAGCCTTAATGTTGATAGTGCTCAGTATTAGTGATGATGTGCAACCGCATGTTCACAATGCGGAGAAACCCAAGGAGGCCTCGGACAAGTTGGCAACCATTTATGAAGTGAAAAATTAGACGAAGATACTTCATCTTCAGTCAAAGCTACACACCCTCTCTATGGGGTCAGACAAGAAAGTGGAGGAATTCTTATGTCACGTGACTGAGCTACGATCGGAGTTATTAGCACTCGGTGAAATGGTGGACAATAAACTTCTTGTCATAATCACCTTGAGAGCACTCCCTTCTCAATTCTGAGTGTTCTTTACGACACTAAATGTATCTAAACAAATAGTGGCATTTGAAGAGCTTGTGAATTTGCTGCAGCAGGAAGAGGTGATCAATTCATCCCAAGAAGATTCTTAGGATAAATCCTTGCTCTCAAAGCCATACCGTGGCCACAAGAATCAAAAGGGTCCCCCAGAAAATTAAAATTAAGCGCAAGCAAAACAACAACAAATATATCAAAAATCAAAGAGGTGGTTTCACATTTGCAAAACCAACACTCACGACACTGATCACTATTGGTACAATAACTTGAAATAAGGGTCTTCATGTCAGACAAGCACATTAGGGTGCAAAGATATTCAGAAGTCCAGACGAATTCCTCATTGGATAAATCACAAGGGACATCTCATAGCCCAACAAGAAGATGATGAATTTGATGAGGAGACATGTATCAGAAGGAACACATTATAGTAAGAATATTATACTTGTCTCTCAGAATTCATAGCCCACGAAGAGATTCTAGCTAATAGACTTAGGTGTCAGTAAGCACATGTCAGGTGACAAGGACCTATTTGATTCACTTAATGAAGAACCCACTGGAGATTAGGTTTGGATAACTGATGATAAAGAGCACATTGCAGAAGGAATTACAAATGTGACCATTCCTCTAAGACCATGAAAATGTACACTTATAAAGGTGTTATATGTTCCTAGCTTGACTAGCAACCTTCTATTAGTAATTTAGCTATTGAATCGTCACCTGAAGGTAGAAATTCTTGTCCAAAATGGCATCAAATCATGTTTGATCTCGCGACAAGGTACAATTATTTCTAGAAAAATTCTAAAAGATAAGTTATTTGCTTTAGATACTGTTTCATCTTCTACAATTGCTTTATTTGCATCAATAGTTCAATCTACTGCACTCTAGCATTTTAGATATGGACACTTGTCATCTAGTTCATTGCATCAGATGAGTTCAAAAGAAATGGTTCATACCCAAATTTTCCATTTCCTTTCTTATTTTCGCTGGCTGTCTTGCAGGAAAACAACATAGGGATCCATTTCAATCAAGCACCTTTCATGCCAAGAAGCATATGGAAGTAGTTCATACCGATATAAATGGCCCATCTACCTTCTTCAGTTTCAAGATACAAGTACTTACAACTATTCGTGGATGACCACTCTCACAAGATGTGGGTATTTTTCCTCAAAGAAGAAAAGTGAGGCTCTTCAACACTTTCAAAACTTCTATCATCGTGTTGTGAAAGAGACGGGACAACTACTTCTTCTACTTCACTCAGATCGAGGGGGGAATTCACATCAAACAATTTCTTGGCATTTCTAAACTAACACGGCATAAAGTAGCACCTGACTACTCCCTACACACCCCAATAGAATTACATTGTTGAGTGTCACAATCACACAGTGATGGAGATGGCTCACTACATGCTATCAACTGCAAAGATGGAAGAACGTTATTGGGTTGCAGTAGTACAGAAAGTTGTATATCTTCCCAACTAGGCACCGACAAATATTCTACAAAACAAAACACCAAAAATCCATCAATTTATCATTTGAAAGTATTTGGTTATACAACATACATGCATGTCCCAGCTCAGAAGAGAAATAAGGTTGAGCCAAAGACACTCCCATGTATTCTACATGGCTATAATACTACCTCAAAGGCATACTGTCTCATGGATATTTATAGAAATAAAATATAAGAGAGTCATGATGTGGTTTGTGATGAGTCATCCTTTGACTCAACAATATCGATAGAAGATCTACTTCTAACCACCTCTCACTGATTAGTCTCCAAATCAGATAATGAGCATGAGGAGACTGCTCAAGGAAAAGAAATGCTGCAAGGAGAGCTATTTGTTGACCTTGGAGAATTAGAGAATATAACTCCACAATAAATCCACATGGAAATGCCGCAATTCTTCTCAAAAGTAGCCAAGTTCTCATCGGAAGTGGGTAAAAAGCACCATTAAAGACTCACATTTGCAACAACTCCTTGAGACAACATCCAGAGTCAAAACAAGGAGTAAAACAATAAATGAGGTAAACTTTGCACTCATGAGTTCACTGATTGAATAGCTCTGAGCCAGATAATGTTCGTGTAGCACTCAGTCAACCTCAATGGAAGGAATCCATTGATACATAAATTGACTCACTCAAGAAAAATCAGACATGGGAACTTGTCAATCTGCCTACATGTAAGAATCCCATAGGATGAAAATGGGTTTTAAAAACCAAATATAATGCAAATGGATCCATCGACAATTATAAAACAGGTCTTATAGTAAAAGGATATGTTCAAAAAGATGGCATCGACTTATGAAGAAACCTTTGCACCCACTGTGAAGATCAAGACCATCAGATTTTTTTGTACACTAGTAGCACAGAAAGGATGGAGACTTCAGCAGATGAACGTCAAGAGTGCTTTCCTAAATGGTGATATGAAAGAAGAAGTCTACATGACCCAACCTGAAGGATTTTTTGATGAAAAGGATCCTAAAAAGGTATGTTCCATCTCATCAAATCACTGTATGGACTGAAATAAGCTCCAAGGGCACGGTATATCAAGATTGAAAATCACCTTTTGTAGCATGGGTTCACTTGTAGACCCTAATATTCAAATTTGTATATAAAGAAGGTAGGAAAAGAAATTGTCATTCTTGTTGTATATGTAGATGATCTTGTGATCACTGGACGTTCAAAAGAGCAGGTTGATATTGTGAGGAATGATCTCAAAAGAACCTTCGACATGACATATTTGGGGCTACTACATTACTATCTTGGCTTGGAAATATGGCAAAAGGAGCATCACATATTTGTATCCTAGATAAGGTATGCCAACATACTCCTCGAAAAGTATAGAATTTCTGATTGTAAACCTATATCCACTCCCATGGAAAAAGTCTTGCAACTTTCAAGATTCCAGGACTCACCTCAAGTAGATGCTACATGTCTACAGGACAATTTATTGGAGGGCTCATCTACTTAACATATACCAGACCAGATATATGCTTTGCCATCAGCTATCTTTCTAGGTTCATGCAGGAGCCAAAGCAATGTCACTGGACAACACCAAAACATGTATTGAGATATGTCCTAGGAACATTTGATTATGGTCTGGAATATAAGAAGAATGATAAATTATTCTTACAGGGATATGTCGACTTGGACCACATCAGATTTGTTGATGATAGGAAGTCAACTATAGGATACATATTTCATCTTGGATGTGGACCTATCTCCTGGATAAGCAAGAAGCATAATGTTGTTTCTATCTCATCCACAGAGGCAGAATATCATGCCGCACGAGGTGCTGTGTGCAAAGTGATATGATTATGTCATATTTTAGATGATATGGGAATTCCTGAAAAACATTCACCTATTCTTTATTATGACAATCAAAGTGTGTTGAATCTCATGCAGAATCCTATTTTTCATGAATGAAAAAGCATATTGAGATTGATTTCCATTTCATTCGAGACCACATCTTGAACCATCACATTCAGCTCCACTACTATCCTATAGTAGCACAAGTTGCCCACATTCTCACAAAATATCTTGGAAAAGTGAAATTTGAACTTTTCAGGGGTCACATTCACAAGAATAATGTAATAAGGGGGCAATGTCAGCATATGTTAACATAGCTTATATTTTTAGGTGTGTTTGTTTTATATTATCCCTTTATTTCTCTCTTTCCTTGTTGTATTCTATTATTCTCTCACCTACATCCATATCTTCCTCCTTCATTTTAGGGGAATGTTGTTTATCGTTTCTCCTATAAAATGTATGAGCTTCTTCATAATGAAATAAGGTGTGTGTAGAGTTACTTCACTCCACATTCTTCTCATCCTATTTTCTTCCTAGAGTAATGATCATGCATGGATCATGCGATTGTATCCATTGTGAAGAAATTGTAAGGAAATTAATAAACATGAATTTGAATCAATAAAAAGATGTAGTAACATTTTGGTTTGGTTCACCATAGTGTATACAAATAAAGAGTGGCTTTAGTAATAATTCCTTTTGTCTCTCTAGATATAGGGGTATTCTAGACTATGATAAATGATAGGGTCATGATAAATAAGTAAATCCTATATTTTAAATCAATGTATATATAGAATTAGGAAGGCATTACTCCACACTCTATAGGAGATATAGGGTTCCAAAGCCCTAATCCAAAAATTGGGTAGTGGAATCTAACTAGCTCCTAATTGTAAACTTATAATAATGTGGTAGTAAATAATATTAAAATCATGCTATTAAATTAATTAGATATCTAAGTGGTTTCTAGGAAGAAGTCGCAAAGATTAAAAGGGAGTTCTAATAGATTGAAAATAAATATCAGGGGTCAAGAAAGGATTGTAAGGTAAGAGCCGATAGATAAATAATGTGATAGAAAAGAGATATCATATGTTATCCTAATCTACGCATGGCCACATTCAATATATCCAAATCTAAAATGAAACTAAAGGAATAAGATAGGATGTAGATACAAGGACTTTCATGAAAGAACCAAATTGGCACATTAAATTTCCCTTAAGTTCATCAACACCTTATAAGATAGTTAATGTGGGGGAGCACAAATGAATAAGAAGAAGACCTACAAGAAGTATTTATTGAAGAATCATATGACTCCAAAGGATTGATAGACCATGGAAAGTGAAAATATTTTCTTGTGGATCATAATTATCAAATGACCCAACTGTAAAATCCAAACAAGACAAATAAGAAAAATTCAGGTCCCTATAAAGTTTTATAGATGATTTGGTCAACACTAGAAAAAGGAATGTGTGTTGGATGATATGTGGAAAGGATGCTCAACAACCTCTTATAAATAGTCTTATAAATGAATTAATGACCTTTTCTAACTGACAATATCAAATTTGGTCAATGTCATTAGCTATGAAAAAAAATCCAATGACATCGACCTTGGTCAGTGTCATTGGAAAGAAAAAATATGTTTTCGAGAGGGCATCGATAATGGTTAAGTGTCAATTTAGAAGAGAAATGTGGGAATTGAAAATATAATAAATCAATTCAACCTATCGTGAAGAGACTCTGAAGTTTTAAGAAATCTAATGGTGAATGTGTGAGTGTGCTGAAATTAGGTGTAAGAGTGAAGACATTGAGATAATAAGACAATGCCATAGGGACACTGCAAAAGAAAAATTCAAGGGACATAAGAGAAAACATGTAATGGGTATTGAAAATAGGTGTAATATGTGATATAACAAACTACACATAAAATATCTCTCATAAGTACCACTTTTGATCTATCCAATGTAATCCAAAAGATGAACCTAATAATATATAGTTACTACAGCTTCCTAGAAGTATCATTGAGGACACCACTTTGGACAAGATAATGTAATTATGGTGCTTGCAAAAGAAAAAAAGTTAGTAAAATAAATTTCTTTATGTCAAAATATGTAATCTTATGTATTCTTGATGAATCTAGGAATGCAATAGAATATTTCTTTTCACACTTGTTCATCTTAGAGTCTGATTTATTTCATCATATGTACATGTGTTTATCTTATAATTTGTTTATAGACAACTCTAACTAACATTTTATCCTCATGAGTCCTCTCCAAAATGAGGTGCTCTTGGTTTCTTTACTACACTTTTGTTGATATCATCAAGAAATTTTTTTGATTTAATATGATGACGTAGATAAAGGTTTATTTAATAGCATGAAACTAGGATTAAAATGTTATCTTAGTTCATGCTTCATATATACTTCAATCAAGGTGAGATAAAAAATATATTTTGGGATGAATGGTACAAAAGAGCATCCATTTCCTTAAAATGGGGAATTGAGTTGGCTTATCCCATATATTTCTATAGTTTTAGTCAAAGCATACACCTCCATGTACTATGAGAGAAATTTAACATTGTTCGCATATGTATTGTATGATACATTTGACATGAATCACATATGTTTGTAGATACAAGTTACAAATTTTCATAAACCACATTCAATCTTCATGGATATCATAAACGTTTTAGTTACATGAAACATAAAAGGGATAGTGAATCAATAAAAAATCAAGAACATATGATTAGCATTTTATAATCATTGTTCACACTTTTTGAATCATTTTATCATATATTATATTATTGGGAGAACATTCACATTTTTGGTTTCTTGTTCTATACAAACGTACCCATTATTTCCTTAGGTAAGGTCAACTTTATGCCCTCTTTTTTTTTCATATTAATTTAAATAGGCGTTTTATTTATAAGAAAACCAAAAAGGTCCTTATTTAAGCACTATGCCCCTTATTAATTTATAGGTATATTGTATTCACATGGCATGTTTTTCACTTATTTGGTTACAAAGTGGGAATTTTAGTATCCTATTCATTTCAAGGTGTGTCATATTAGGATCACTTCTAAATTACGTTTTCATAAATTGAAATGAATGGCATTACCTCCTCCTTTTAATAGTATCTAGCACTACCTTTTCTTTGTCAAATTATAATTTTCCTTAGCAATTTAAATATTCAATGCTTCCATTTATCTATGATAGGGGCATTTACCTCCTTGGTTTAGTTGTATTAAAATTTTCCCATCCTCCTTTACAAGGGTATCTCTATAAGTTTGGATTTGGTCCATATATTTTGAGCATGTAAATCTCATTATAGTCACAAAATTATGCACTTTAGGCATTATTTAGCTCGGATTCATACTACTGTTTAGAAGGTTCTCAAGTGAGCAAAGTACTAATTAATCCCACCTTTTAGCCATCTTTCTTTACCTATTATTTCATCATTCCCGCATATTTTCTTATACATGCCCAGCTATTTCATCATTGTCCCATCATTTTAGCCTAAATTGAGGTGCCTCAAGGCACCCTGGTCCCAGTCGGGGCGCCTAGATCCTTGTTCCACTTTCCCGCTTCTTTTTATGCTCTTTCTAGCCATTTTTTATCCTTATACTTTTCCTAGTCAGCCATTGCGGGGTTAGTTACGAAATTAGAGCAACATAACCCTATAAATATAAAGTTATGAGACCATAATGAGGGTGCTAGCATCACATATTGCTATCACTCTATCTAGAGTTATATCCATTGCATTACTTGCATCCACATAGTGTCATACATTAAGGCTAAGAGATTTGCTTCAACAGAGATAACATAAGGGGAGGGATTATATTTTATTCCATGCACACATGCTATTACATTTTCTATAGTTATTATTTCCCATTACTTCACAAAGTGTGACTAGCACAAGAGCACCTAGGGCACGACATGCACACACACACACACACACAAGAACTACATTTGGGTCTGAAATATAATGCAACGCTTAGATTAGTAAGCCCGCTATTGTGGCAGCTGAGGTCAGTTCAAACCATTCATTTTGCATCGTTTACTTTTAGGGTTTTAATACTTCTTTATCTTTTTGATGTCATTCCTTCATCTTACATTATTTCATACATTCGAAGCAGTTCGATAGATCTAGTATGAAAAATATGGAATATTTCAGAGTATCTTACAACACTAAAAGAACTAGATTATGAGATTTTACAAAGAAAGGGACACCTATTCTGTAGACTAGGGCAACCCGGGGTGCCCCAGTACCCTCCTGGGTGCTATATTCCATTTAGATCCTCCAGATCTGGCCTTTATGGGACTTCTGCAATCTACAGTCAGACCTACGACACCTTGCGACAGTCTTCAACAATCAATTAAGTCCTTTCCTTTTACATATTTGCATACTTAGGGTTTTATTTTATTTGATATAATTATTTATAATCATTCCATATTATTTCAGTGTATTTTATAGTGTTTTAGTCCTCCTATATTAGACTAAAATATATTTTTACTTCCCATTGTTTAGTTTCATTTTAGTTAATAATTTTGGTGAACCCAATCGTACTAATTCTTAGGATCCTGCTCTTTCTTCTATCATGGGTCATGTTTCTTTATCTGATTTACTTAATCGATAAAACCACCTTATCAGGTCATTTTTCCAATATCTATAAAAAACCAAGTGTTTTGATGACAATATGTAACCACACAAATTAAGTTTAATGCTTTATTGTTTCTTTGTCTACCCTATTCCTAATGAGCCTCCATCTAATCCACCACTATTAGATTTGATTCAAGCCTTCAAGATAAATTTTCAGCATTACATATAGTATTTCAAGATACACTTGTAGCCATGGAATCCAAAATCACATCTCTTAGATCTAAAATCTAACAGCTTAAGGATGTTTCCCAATCGTATGTTTGTGGTCCTTCTACATCGTATATGAAATCTATGTCACACTACATGTCATCTAGTTGAACCTCAAGACATATCATTTTCTGAGCCTCTCATTTTTTATCATTATACCATGCCACATGTAATCCTTACTCAACTTCTTAGCTCGTCAGTTGATCACTCCACCTACTCATTACCATTCAACTTGTCAATTAGCAAAATATCAAGGTCATCCATATTGCAATTATCATTGAATCAATGTACATAATGACATTGAATTTCATTCTTTACAATGAAGAATCAAACATCTTGAGCATCAGGGATTTATATCATTCGTTGTACAAGATTTTGTTGCATGCCCATCTACAAATGCTACATCTAAATGGGCTCCAAAATATTCTCCTATATCCAATGAGCATTCGGCTGCCATTTCTAACGTGTTTTTATCAGATAATAAAGTGTTGCCTATTCAATCCACTCAACCTCCTCTTAAGGATGATCCCACTTATATTCCACTTAATCTATCTGTGACATTACCAAGTTAAAGTACACAACCACATCTCAAAATGAATATACCTTCTTCCCCTTTTAAGTCTTCGGTAACATCGTCAATACCTCCAAAGATGCCATTATTCAATATTTCTATCCATCCCACTCCACTTCTATTTCCCATTCATTTTTTTAAAGCAACTACGCCTACACTCAAGTTTCCTGTGACATTACCACCTCAGTGTTCCATCACTTTTGTTAAGGAAACTACTCCTTACATTGATCCACTAAGTGTCTTTTGACTAAACCTCCATTTTTTACACACTTGGGGGGGATAACATTGTGGGGAAACCCCCATATTTGAGAAGAGCCAAAGGCTCGATTAATCAATCAATTCAACATAACATTCAATAATATGAGGTACACATATATAGGTAAATGACATCCTTAAAGTAAGGAGTCAACTTCTATCCCTCATATCTCTCTCATGATCATTCAGTATCCCACTTATCTCTCCCAATACCTATTCTCACTCAACAAACCTAGAATCTCTCTAAGAGATCTCTACGAGTTGTCACCAACTCATTATTTGCACAATAATAATGTTCACAATATTAAAATATCCCTAACATTCACTCCCCTATTGTTATTATTATTTCCAAATATACACTCCCCTAAAGCTAACATGGGGAGAGGAACATTACGCATCCTTGGAATCGTTTCATAAGTGCCCCCCCAAGATATATAACACTTGGATGTCGGTTACAACCGAAAATGCATCCAAATACAATCTCATCCTCATTATGATTTTTCGAAACTAAAGCATATTTCTTCCCCCCTTTTCGAAAAGTACCAATACAAAACCTTAAACCACTCCCTCATATGCCGTTGTGAAAAGGATAGAAATTTGACGCTGAATAGAGTGCCGAGTGGATTGACTGAGATGAAGCAACCAACACCAAATTCTTTCTGTCGCAATGTATTTTAGGGATCTGCATGTTGAGCCGTTATACCTTTACGGTTTTCTATTTACCACGATTTGGAGGAGATACCACCCTGAGTTGTGTACGCTGAAAGTAAAGGCTTCCATGGAGGTCAATGTATAGATGTGTCACTAAAAAAAAATAAGAAGATTCAAATTCCATTAAAACACTCTGTATTTGTTTGACTCGAGATGTGTGATTTGTTGCTGAAATATGTTGCAGCATATGTCCACTTGGAATTCAAGAAGTGGCCCTCAAAGGCAAAACATCAGTCATCTTGAAGTCGCCTGAGACAAGCCAGAGATTGATTTTAGGGACGCAGAGCCAAATCGACTAAAGGAGGGAAAGCAGAGCGCCTGCTCTGATACCAAAATGTGGGGAAACCCCCATATTTGAGAAGAGCCAAAGGCTCGATTAATCAATCAATTCAACATAACATTCAATAATATGAGGTACACATATATAGGTAAATGACATCCTTAAAGTAAGGAGTCAACTTCTATCCCTCATATCTCTCTCATGATCATTCAGTATCCCACTTATCTCTCCCAATACCTATTCTCACTCAACAAACCTAGAATCTCTCTAAGAGATCTCTACAAGTTGTCACCAACTCATTATTTGCACAATAATAATGTTCACAATATTAAAATATTCCTAACAAACATCCTGCACATCCCCCCTCTCTTAGCATCAACACACCTCTCATAATTGCATAGTCATATATCAATATCCTCACATAGGCATATTCATCTACACTTTGGCGTAACCAATACCTGATGACACACTTTTGTACTTTAGTTCCCACTTTACTTTTGAGGGCTACATACTACTCATGAACCCCACACACCGTACACTAGATACAAAACATTGTGACCCTTCATACATCTCACATGATATGTCTTTCATATTACATCATACACTCTCCATTTAGTTTACATCACTTCACTATTTGCACATCTATGCATTATACATATGTCACAACACATAATCCTCATTCTACATAATACATAGCATTATTACATTATATATTATGCATCATAAATATTACACATCACATGCACATCTATCATCATTAAACATTCTACATCTTCTTCTACACATTTCACTGACTACCTTAATTAGATGTACTCTATTTCCTTGGTCCATACTTGACTACCGAGAGTTTAGAAATCAAATGGACCTTATCATACACACATGTTGTTCACTCAACCTTCCAACAAGTGATGCTTTAGGATGAATATTCACCTCTTCCTTCATCTTATAGTGCTATATGATTTTGGCTACATCACCACTCCCTCTATTTATCTTGTAGTGATATACACTTTGGGCTAAATCATCACTCCTATGCTCATCTTGTTGTGATATACACTTTGGCTATAGGATCACATACACATTTCATATCTAGGTCATATATCATCATCACTACATATACACATTCACCATAATGTGTTAGATACAACACACACTTTGTCTATTTCCCAATGACACACTCTTGTTTACGGTTCATTCTTGACTGTTGAGGGGGTATACTAAATGAATATCACTACATACACTTTCATTCAATCAGGGGAAACACGACTCCTATTATCCATCTTGCATTCCATCCATCCATCCACAACATGTTGCATATCTTGGTTGATTTTACTATTTCTTAAATTTTCTTGTTCATGTTCTCTTTATTACACATGCTAGCTAGATATCATGTACATCATTATCTTTACCATTCAAACATGTGCATTCACGCCATTTTCTAATTTTTGATCATAGATACAAGTATCCCACACGGAGTGTGGATGCACACATCCTACCACTCCTACAATGGTTGTAGCGGGCATCCACATTCGTTGGTTATAGGTGTTATTGTTCCATTTTGTACTTTTCACTTTCCATCACTTTCTTATACATGCTTTTGATATATGGGTTATCTTTACAACATGCTAAAGATTGCTTTATGTATAGCATTTGTTTGCAGGACTATTTTCTTCCATCTATATCTACTTGTTTATTTTCTATTATATGTAGACCTTGCCCTTTTTTTTGTATGCACACTTATTTATTTGTATGTGTCCATTGTGGCCATGAGTGTCTTGCGACATCTTGAGTGGTGTCCCATGTTTGAAACCCTATTTGGCAGTCTATGTTGTCTTTTTCTGTGTCTACTTGCATTCTAGCTTATACATTGTTTGCATAACCCACACTTGTCTTTTTTACATGCATGCTTGTACTAACATTTGTTTCTAGTCACTTTTTTGTGTGTTCTTTGGTTTCTACCAAGAACATTCCCTTTCCCCCGTGGGGTATAATTTATGCAGTTGATCCTCTTTTGGGGCCACATTCTATTATAAAAAATGTTACATGTGCCCCCAAAGAGGGGGGCATCATTTGGGGTTTTAAACACTATTCAACACTTTTACCGGTACATTTCAGTTCAATTTTTGTCATTGACATTGTGGGTAATACAACGAGTGGGTTCAAACTAGTTTATGAACGCCTTACATAGAGGATTTTACATGGTAGGTTTTCCTTAGCATTCTAGGGAGAAATTATAGGATGGAGGATACAAAAAATTTCCTCCCTACACTACTTTGGCCAGTGGCATCAGATCACCCAAAAAATTAGGAATTACAGAGATCTCTTCATATATCTTCAAGAAGCAGTTATAGGTTGGAGAATGATGCATAATTTTCCCTACACTTATTTGGCTAGTGTGGCGTGAGATCATCCAAAAAACTCGCAGTAAAAGATATCCTCTTTACACTTTCTCTCTCATTATGGATCAGATGCACATGTTCCTTTTACTTCTTTATACTTCCATTTACAATATTTTTACTATATACATGCCATTTTTACACATACGTGCATATTTCACTACTTGATCATCTTCTCCTTTGCAAATTCATCCATATGAGAAGCAAGAAAAAAAAACAATAACAAGAAAATACAATGAAGGAGTCAACAACAATTTTTTTTTACGACAACACACACCTCATACTAACATGTAGGTACATCACACACATCGGCAATTACACATGCATTTCTGCCCTAGGTTCACTCTCATCAATTTTTTTCTCCTTCGCATCTTTAGTTTCCACGCTCCATATTTTTTTCATTCCACACTTTTTTGAGTCCTTTGGAAAGCTTCCTACATCAAGTATGCATCTTTGTTTACTTTATGTTACTGAGAAATTTTCTCACCAACATAAAGTGGGGGAAAATGTAGTCACAAAATCATGCACTTTAGACATTATTTATTCTTGGTCTCATACTACTATTCATATGGTTTTTGAGTTAAGAAAGTACTAATTAAACCATGTCCTTTGGCCATTTTACTTTGCTTGTTGTCATTGTTGCGGACCTCCCACAACTACTTGTAGTCACAAAATAACGCACTTTAGATAATATTTATCTCAGTTTCATAGTACTATTTAGAAGGTTCTTGAGTGAAGAAAGTACTAATTAACCCCCGTATTTTGGCCATCTTTTTTTTTGTTTCATCATTACCGACCTTTTACATCCACATGCCTAGTCATCTTCTATCATCTCCCATTAAAGTAGCCTCGATCGGCATGCCCATATTAGTACTGGGGCACCCATGGGTGCTCTGGTCCCACCAAGGGTGCCCTAGTCCCTTTTGTACTTTCTCTCCATCCTTTGGGCTCTTTCTATCCATTTTAGCTTCTTATCTTTTTGGTGGTCAGAAATTTTGGGGTTAATTATGAAATTAGACCAAGATAACCCTATAAATATAAAGTTATGAGACCATAATGAGGGACCTAGCATCATTCACTACTATCATCCATCTAGAGTTACATCCATCTATTGTATTGGATATCACTTGCATCCACATAGCTCCATCATAAGGCATAAGGCTAGGACATCTGCATCACACTTCATAGAGGGAGGTATTCTATTCTATTCCATGCAAACATGCTATTACAATTTCTACATTTAGTTATTTCTTGCTACTTCATAAAGTGTAGCTGACACGAGAGAACCTAGGGCACATTATGCACACATTCACTAGAACTACATTTGCGTCCAAAATGTAGTGCGGTGCTCAGTTAGTAAGCCCACTATTGTGGCAATTGATGTCTTTACATCATCTTGGATTATTAGCGACACTTAGTACAGGACAACAAATCTGATGTGACAAACACTGAGGGTTTCAAACCATTTGCCAAACTAATGAAGATAAGTTTTAGATATTTTACGTAGACTAGGGTGCCCATAGGGAAGACCAGAGTGCCCATAGGCACTCCATTCCAGGGAATCAAGCTAGATATATCCTTTTCAGAGCTTTGGCACAGACATTCCTGCTTCCATATTTTAAGTCACCTCTATGACAGAGTCCCCCAAGAATCTATTATTCATCTGAGTTATTTCCTCTTCTCTCTTGCACATTAAGGTTAGAATTTCCTTTTTCATAGATTTTTTATTCATTTACATACTCATTTACTGCATTTATTTATTTTATTTACATTTTTTCATAGCTTGGATTAGCTATGCCCACATACTACATATTTAGTTCATTTTAATTAATCACTATTTGCTCGATCACTTCTATCATTTGGCATCATTTTATCTTTTACTGAAGTGCCCCTGGTGCCCTGAGCCTTTTTACACTTTCTAGCCATTTGAGATTTCTAACTTGTTAGTGGTCGACATTTTCGGGGTTAGTTATGAAATTATAACACGAGAACCATATAAATATAAATTTATGAGACCATAATGAGGGACCAAGAACTAATCATTGTAATCATCGCCTAAGGTTGCATCCATCTAGGTCCATCACAAGGCATAAGGCTGGTTCATCTGCATCACACTACATAGGAGGGAATTCTATTCTATTCTATCCACCATTTTACTATATTTCTACACATAGTTATTTCTCACTACTTTCACAAAGTGTGACTGGCACAAGAGCACCTAGGGCATGATTACACACACACATAGAACTACATAGGGTCTGAGATATAGTTTAGCACTCGGTTACTAAGTCCATCACTATGGTAGCTGAGGACAATCTGACCCCTTCATATGCATCTTTCTTTTTTAGGGGTTTTATTCTCATCTTGCAGTTTTTCTGGTCTCTCCTTCATCACTAATTTTCAGTGACAGACAACCAAGTTCAACAAAACTAGTGCAACAGGAGGATAAGGAAGGTGAACATCCAACAACATCTAAGATGAGGTTTTTAGATATTTTCAAAGACCCTAGTTCATACATCTCATAATAGGGAACCCACAGGTGTCCTTATACCTCTCTAGGTGCCCCAATCCAGCCTACTATTCCAGATCCATGTTTTCTAGAGCTTGTGTATTTGTTCCTACATTCCATTCATTCATTTTATTTTGCGACATAGTCCCAAGGCATCTTCAAATAAGATGAGCTCTTTCTAACTCTTCTTGAAATTTAGGGTTTCATATTTTCATAGCTTAGATTGTTTGGATCATTTCCTTTAGGATTATATATGTTATTTATTGATGTTCTTAATATTAGATTGACTATGGATTTTTTAATTTTCTACAATCTCTGGTGTCTGTTTGAATGTTGGACCCATTTGATCTAGATCTAGCGCCCTCTATGTTGACACTGGGGGACTATTGCCTTGAACTCCTACTGAGGCATTGAAAAAAATGGTGACAGGGTCCACCTCTACCCCACATTCAAAAAAAAAATTGCGTGTTCTTTTAGAAGGGAATATTTCTCTTCAAATCCCCTCACACATCACCATTGAGGGTGCTGCTTCTAGATATTTATCTCTGGTGGGAAAACTAATGGGGCCTAGATACCCTCTATAAAACATTAAAAAATGGGCACGCATGAAATGGACCCCTTGTGGTTCTTTGGAGATTTCAACCATTCCAAATGGATTCATACTCTTTTCCTTCAGCTTCAAAGAAGACTACACGTGGGTTCTACGCAGTGCTATGTAGTTCTTTGGTAGAAGGGGATTCTATATATGAAAATGGAGTCTTGGTTTTAATCCATTAACAGAAACCATGATGTATGTGTCAATTTAGGTGCATCTTCTAGGTATTCCCCTGGATTTCTGGGATCGTGTGGTTATTGAAGGTATTGTTCTTTCCATGGGCTCTCTCATAGCCATTGATAAAGAAACTAAAGCCAAAACAATATGTATTCATGTTTGTTTTTGTGTCAATGTTGATGTTATTAGTCTACTCCCAAAATCGATTGAACTTCTCTCAAAGTTGGTGTTTGGACCTAACCCATCAAATTTGAATATCTTCCACAAGTGTGCTCCATATGTAAGAGCATTTGACATAGGGATCCTACTTCTCCCTCGAAGCCACTATCCAAATAAAAAAATTTGATGTCACCCCTAAAAAGAAAGGGAAATATGTTTGTAAAGTGGCTACTGAAGCTTCCCCCACGGTAACTACATCTAACCCCTTTTCTCTTCTTGAAGTAGGTGAAATTAACCTTGAGGAACCTCTGGATGATTCTCTTGCTCTGCAGATCCTTTCTTCATCTGTTGTTTCTCCCTTACATGCTCCAAGGGACTTCCCTCTTCCTTCTTCTTCCGATACTATCACCACTATCACCTTCGTTTCTTCCCAGCTCCCCCCCTTTGGTGTCTCTCCCTGTGTTATCCTCTTTCACTTCCTCCCCTTTGGTTTCTCATCCTTCCCCCTCTATTCTGGGTCTCCTATCCTCTTCCTCCCTACCTCTCCCTTCCTCTATCCCTTTTGATTCCCCCACCCCTTTCCCTCCTTCTTTTTTTCTAGTTGATTCTCATCTTTCCCCTTCTCCCCCTACCTCTAATGATATTAACAAACCCAAGACTACCAAAAGTAGTAGTAAGAAACCTAATGTCGGAACTGAAAAAACCTCGAGGGATAATCCCTAGGAACGCCAAGCTACAATAAGAATTAGCTCTAAATGTGGCACAAGCAAGTCAAAGTACCATCCCCATGGTGGTGGGGAACAATCCCAAATCCAAAAAAGGAAAATAATCTCCTGGAATATAAGAGGTCTCAACTCTTTAAAAAAGAATTGAGTCGTCAAGGATATTACATTTAATAATTCTCCTGATATAATAATGCTTTAGGAAACTAAACTAAAAAATGAAGACAACCTGTCCAAGCTCTGGTCAAATTCCCCTCTGATGGTTCAAAATTCATTTGGTAACTCAGGGGGATTATGCACTCTCTGGAATCCCAAAATATTAAAAGGTCATTTCCTTATGAAGCATCCAAATTTCCTCGGCATTCTCTTCCAAGAAGTTGAATCTGATGCTTACTGGATTGCCATTAACATTTATGCTCCAAATCTAGAGTCACCGCGGGAACAAATCTGGAAAGAAATATCAAATTTCAAAAGAAATTACATAAATATTCCATTTATAATCATGGGAGATCTCAAAAATACTCTTTCCCCTCTAAAAAATAGGGTAGTGCCCATGCGTGCCAATCCAGAATGGAAGCTCTTCCTGAATTCATACAACATGAAGAGCTCTTTGATATAGACTTGCACGGGGCTTCCTACACTTGGTCCAACCATAGAATTGGTAGGAATCATATTCAAAGTAGGCTAGACAGGGAAATGGGATCTATGGATTGGATTTTACTCTACCCTGACTTCTATCTTAGTGTTTTAGCTATAGTGGCTTTTGATCACAACCCTCTACTTCTCTATGCTAACACTAAACTCAAATCCAAAACCTTACCTTTCATATTTGATATGGCTTGGGTAGAAAATAATCAGTTAGATCCTATAATTAAGAGCTGGTGGGATATTAATATTTAGGGCTGCGATATATTCAATTTCTCTAGCAAACTTAAAGATATAAAAAAATAACTCTACCTCTAGAAATTCAATGTTTTTGGTAACATCAAGCTTCACAAACAGAAGCTGACTCAAAAAATTGCAAGCATATTTGAAGAAATTGAGAAAGAAGGAAAAACCAACCAAATTCATAAGTAGGAAATTTCTCTTCTAAGTGACTATCACAATACATTGAAAGAAGGAAAACCCTATTGAAGAAAAATATCAAGAGCATTGTGGCTCGAGTAGGGAGATAGAAATACCAAATTATGTCATATCATGGGTTCTAATTACAAGAGTCGAGATAAAATCAAAGAACTACTTTCATCTGAAGGTAATCTCTTATCTACTGATTTAGATATTTCTAATGAACTTGACTCCTTTTACTCTAACCTCTTATAGGAAGGGACTCCGCTAAATGATAATGCCATGAAAAGGATGCTGCAACACATACCACAAATGGTCACTAATGAAATGAATGAGAATATAATGAAACCCTTCTCTATGGAGGAAATCCACAAGGCGGTGTTCACTATGAAAGGAGATAAAGATCCTAGACCTGATGGATTCCCTGCTTCCTTCTTCCAAAAATTTTGGGAAATCATCAAGCAAGAACTTTACAAAGAAGTGAATGAATTCCAGTACAATAAATCTATTATGAAATAATGGAACACTACTTTCCTTACTCTTGCACCTAAATATCTCGGCTCAAAATCGGTTACTAACTTTAGGCCCATAATTTTATGCAATGCATCCTACAAAATTATCACAAAATGGTTCGCTAATAGATTAAAACCATTAATGAGCAGTCTCATCTCTGAGCAACATAATGGTTTCATCAATGGTCAGCTTATTCAAGGAGGTATTATTACTGTTCATGAAGTTATTCATTCTACTCAACATGCCAAGTATCTTGGTATGATCCTTAAATTAGACATGTAAAAATCCTTTAATAGAGTCATTTGGACTTTTCTCTCGTGGGTGATTCAATGTTACAGGTTCGACAAAAAATGGTGCAACTAGATCTTCTCATGTATTTCTACTCCTTGTTTCTCCATTCTCATAAACAGGATTCTGGTTGGTTTCTTTAAGAATAATAGAGGAATAAGATAAGGGGATCCCTTGTCTCCCTTCCTCTTCCTATTAGTGGTTGATTCCCTCAATAGAGATTTAGAGGCGGCCAAACAAGGAGCTACTATTTTAGGTATCAAAATAACTTCTCGCTATCGTATTTCTACACAAAGTCAGTTTGTGGATGATAATCTTCTATTAAATGTTGCATCTATAGTTGAAGAAAATATCTAAAATAAATTATGGAATGTTATCAAGTGACCTCTCAATAATTTATCAAATTTACCAGAAGTAGCATAGCTTTCATAAATACTCCTCTAGAAACTTAAAGAAGAATAACAGATATCTTCGGTTATAGCCTTGTAGATTTACCTTCCTCCTATCTTGGCATTCCTCTTTTCAAGGGAAACAAAATAAAAATTATATGGAACCATATCATAGAAAGATACCATAAGAAACTTGCAGCATGGAAAGGAGCTCTCTCAGTTAGGCTGGAAACCTCTAATTGGTGAAATCTATGCTTCAAATCCTACCTATATATTTCATGTCACTGCTCAAAATGACCTCTTCTATTGTTAATACTATCGAGCAAATATAAAAATGATTCCTATGGTCTAGTTCGTAAGAAAAGAAGAGGATTCAATTGGTCTCTTGAAATGATGTTTTTAAAACGACTAAATTGGGAGGTTTGGGACTCTCACACATTGTTGATACGAATGAAGTGCTTCTTGCTAAGATTGGATGGGAAGTGACTTCTGCTAGTTCTACGAATTGGGTTCAAATATTTAGATCTAAATATTTTTCACATTTTGCTAGTTTCCTTCACTCCTCCCATCCTCTCGGTTTGGCCATCTGGAACTCGGTGGTTAGTTCTTTGCCTCTCTTACGTGCTGGCACCAAATGACACCTAAGAAACAATAGTCATATTGAATTTGGGTATGATTGGTGGATTGGAAATAAACAACTATGTCAAGACCCTTCTTGGGATATAATCAAAAGACCCCTCATCATTCACTATGGAAAGAATTTTAATGGTTATTAGATTAGCTCAAAATCTATCCCTTCATGGTATATTCCTAACTAACAGGGCATTAGTGAAATGCAAAGTCAATGCTTGAAATGTTTGAGAGACTTTCTCTCTTCTCAATACATTTCTTTCTCCTTACTTGTAGACAATCGTATTTGGCCTCTCTCACCTTCTAAATCCTTCACAATTAAAGTGGCTTTTGATTCACAATTGCGTGTTACCTCTATCCCTCCTCTCAATAGCATCTGGCCCAAGAAGGTTATCCCTAAAATATGTTTTTTTCATGGATCTCATTTAGAAATACCTTCTTATCTGGTGAAAATATTAAAAGAAAGGGATTCTCACTACCTTCACCCTGTGTTCTATGTTGAAAGGCTCTGGAGTCCTCCTCTCACCTTCTGGTACATTGTTCTTTTTCTCATTCTATATGGATTTGGCTTCTAAAACACTTTGGCGTAGTCTAGATCTTTCCAGAATCTCTTCAAGCTACTTTCCAACAATGGTGTTCTCCTTTCTCACACCCAATCCTCTCACTTGCTTTGAATAGTATACTCCCCCATGTTGTCTGGGGTATCTGGAAGGAAAGAAACAATAGAATATTCATAGAAAACAACATGGAGCACACACAAGTAGCCAAGATCATAGCTCTTCTCTTCCAAGACAATATCAACAATTGCCTCTGGAAGAAATATTAACAAAAAATTCAATTTTGTGGCAAAAAAAATTGATGTCGATAAATTTCTATTCAACTTAGAGAAAAATTGTTGGTTATAGTACATGTTAGGGTCTTATGGTCTCCTCCCCCTCCTGATTGTATCAATCTTAACACTGATGGTGCCTCTAAGGGAAATCCTAGAAAATCTGATGGAGGTGTTATTCTTCGCAATAACATGGGTGCCCCTCTTGCTGCAACTGTAACTAATCTAATCATAGGGTGGAGGCAATGGATATTATTAAATTCCTTGAAATAAATCTTCAAGTAGGGAGTGGACGCTTGATTGTGGAGAGTGATTCACTAAACATAATTAATATCCTTAACTTGGAAAAGTCAGGGGGATGAATGATCAAGAATATAACAACTGACATGCGTATTCTTACAAAACTGCTTTTAGGAATTCAAGTATCAACATGTCTACAGAGAAGGGAACAAAGTGGTTGACCACCTTGCAAATAAGGGAGTCCTTCTAAAAAATCAACAAAATTGGATTGGGAATTTCCCAAGTGATCTCTTAGAGATTCTCCTCAATGATTGCTTTTCTATCAAGTAACTTACTTTGTTTTCTAGTTATTCATTTTGGTGTCAGCAAATTCAGTAGAGAGATGCTATTTAATATCAGGGGTGGTCATCATAATTTTCCCATTATGACAATGAAACATTTAAAATGCATTGGCACATGTGACAAATGTAATACAACACGAGCGGATATTGTTTTAAGATGTGCCTTTTCTAATCATCATCATTTCAAGTACAGGTGTACTCATGAAGCTATAGCCTCAAAAAAAGAAAAGGTAGTCTTTAAATTTAATGCTCCCCATAATTTTTCTGCATGTATGAACTGGTTGAGGATTAAGGGTTGGCAACTCAAGTGTATCAAACGAGTTTCATGCGCCGAGTATAAGGATGATGAACAAGTTTGGGATTTTCTTAAGGAAAATGGTTTAACCACTTTCCTGGAGAGAATTTCGGGTTACTATGCCATTGTTTCATACGGGGGGCTTAACAACTTGGTCAAGAAGAAAAGTCTAGATTAGCAACACTTACTTCACAATCTCAACCAACGCCATTGCCTTGGCTACTGGTTTTTCATCTTCTATGGCAATTTACTTAAAAAACTCGTTGAATGCAGAGTTGTAGGATTTCATTTGTTTGGGAGAATGTTTGAAAAAGTACCTATCTGGCTATGTGAGAGAGTCTCTTAAGCCTCCCTGGAATAGAGTGGCTGAGGTTATAATGTGATATTTTACCATAGACGGCCGCTACTGATTAGTCTACGGTCCTCATTTCTTCATCATATCCCATCTCTGAAGGGGTAAGAAAATCAACCTTCCTACCTTCTTGTTTCAATCCTTGCAACCTTGTATAAATTTAGCTAGGGATGGTGATGGCCCTATTCTGCATCAATTCCTTTTATATATCCTTTTTCAGTATGTCTCTTCCCTTGCTGAGCTCACCCGCTTTCCTCTTAAAATGAACAGAAATTGTTGCACTCCCACCACATCCCCACTTCCCACCCCTCTTCCAGCAACAAATGCCATCTACAAGTCATATTTGATTCTAATTCAGATGTCACCATTGTTGGTTCCTCTTTGGAAGAGGCTGGTTCCCCTATGGGTACCATCTCTCCTCCCCATTCCTCTAGTCAACCATGTCCTGAATCCCTTGCTATTGCTACCCGTTGGCTCTTACTTTTGACAATTCCCTAGTCGCCAACTCGGATCAACTCCTCTCCGAAGCTTTGCTTAGGCTAGCTGAGTTGGATCCTGACTGTCCCCACAATGTTCCTGTTGCTATGGATGTTGAGAACTTGGATGAGGATAGCGAAGCTCAATTGGATAGTGTGGATGTCTAAATACTATAAATTGACACAATTAAGCATGATATTACAGATACTAATAAACAAAAAGGAAAGGAGACTTAGGTTGGGGGAAATGATGGAGCTAATGAATAAATTTGATAAAAATCCACTGGCTGAGGATAGTCAAATTGACCTAGTCACCTCCATCCTCGCTAAGCTTCAGAGGGCCTTCACTATCTTGAAGGATTGATAAACCTACACTGACAATACCAAGGCTACCAGTAAAAAGGATAACATCAAATTGCTCATCTTGGCTAAGTAGTTGGCTGAAAAAAGTGGCTCGGTCAGTTCAAAGAATACTGTGATTGAGCTGAAAAAGCTCTTATGATATATTTTCTATGTTTTTTGTTATGCTTTGTTTTATTATCTCTCTTGGTTTTTTTGGAATCTCTAAGGGTATCTCCAATGTAATTTTCAATGTTTTTTTTTTTCCATATGGGAATTTTGTAACTGTTGTGGGACCTTCTAGAATCCTCCTTTTACCATATTTCCAAAAATATTAGATTAACAACAGAATTAGAATAAATTCCACATTTTAGTTAATCAAATCCAAAATACAACAAAACTAGAGCATCAAAACAACTTTATATCCCGATAAAACAACAAAGGAAGACCAAAAATAGAGACACCAAAACCTACATTTGAGAGCTTTGTTAAAGACCTTTTTACCTCCTCCATAGGTTTAAATAGATTAAGAGCAGTGTGCTGTGATGGTTCCTTGCTTATCGTAGAGATTGTCATTTTATTTTCATTACCTCATTTCCAAATCCATGAAGGAATATCACAAACCTATTTGACCTGAATTTCAATGAAGTCAAGGAGGGCCCTATGCATAGAAAGGTGATCAATTTGCTTGTTTATGATCTTCTCCATTATTTCCTCCATATCCTTCTACTTCTTAGCTATTTCCTCAGTTTTTTCCTCAATCATATGGTTTCTATCAGGAACCTGCTTAAATTAAAGTTTGAATATTAAATTTTATGGGCATGCATGATTGATTCCTCTTAGGATGAGACCAGCTTTGAAATATAGATAAATTTCACATTAAAAAAAGAAACACACAAATACATACATCTAGAAGAGCATTTCCTTTTGAATAATCAGACACAAAAGAAACCATTATATTGATGATCATGAATAAGAATTTTACTGACATCTTCACGTTAAAAACGTTGAAAAAGAGGGAGTTTTTTTTGTAGGGTGAAAATGTATAGTTTGAATTGTGTTATTAAAGTTTTGTTGTGAAAGA
This sequence comes from Taxus chinensis, assembly GCA_019776745.2. Classification (NCBI taxonomy): domain Eukaryota; kingdom Viridiplantae; phylum Streptophyta; class Pinopsida; order Cupressales; family Taxaceae; genus Taxus; species Taxus chinensis. Next base: position 51,990,052 of record CM034147.1, read on the forward strand.
TATATTACACATTATTCATTTATAGTTGTCATTTGTAACTTACTATTGTGAGTTTCGATGAAAAACTATGAGAAATAAATTTTCCGTTCTCGATCTGTGTTGATTATATACAATTCAGAGCTTATATATCATTGCCTTGCCATCGTTGCAAATAATAGCACAAGACAAAAAAAAATGCGCATTAATTTTTCAATAAATAACACATAAAGCTCGTCAAATAGGCTTCAACATGACTCACATCCAACTTATTTAGTTTTTCAAGTATGTTTTTTTATTGTTTCGTTTGATTTTATTTTTTATATTTCTTCCAATTGAATTTTGAGATTTGTGTTTCCATTTTTTTACACATTTGAAATCTAATTTAAATTTGGATATTAGTAATAAATTTATTATTTTTAGTAACTAATTTTTGCATGACTATAATTCTCAAGACGTAAAAAAATTGAACATGGACTAAACACATTAGATCTTAAATTAAGAAAATCAGCAATCTCTTTCCATTCGTACATTACACGATACAATTTAATGGTTTTATTAGTTCAAATATCTCTTTCAAATGGAAAATAACTAAAAATTAATTCGTTTATTTCTTTTTAATATTTTTAGCTGGTGGTGAAACCTTGCATCTTCCCTCTATAATAGTTTATTGGGTGCAATTATGATGGCATGCGCCACATTCACTAAGTTTTGAAATCTCCATCTAATACTGACATTATTGTTTATTGCATTGTCAATTAGATGAAAATCGACAACATGTAAATCCCAACATATCATGATCCTTACATCAATAAGTATGTTTTCACAAGGGTATTTCATCACTAAATCAAAAAAATAATCCCACATATGTTGGACTTGTCTGCAATAACATATAAACATCAATAAATCATTATTCTTATGACAATAAGAGTAGCGCCACAATGAAAATGACCCTTTTACCAACACAATGGATGATTGGATTTAAGTTGAGAGTGTTTCCCATATCAACCTTCCCCTATCCTCTATAACCATTAGAAAAAATCTTAATAATCCTAAACATCTTATGTGTCAAATATGAAAAAACCATGTATCGATCTGGTGTTCTTATAGTAAAATATATATATGTGATATCTATTATTTTGAGAGTTCAAATGAATTAGTATTTTGAACTTGTATATTAGGAAATTATGAAAATATTTATCTAATATTCTTTTGCAATTTTGCTAAATGCATTGATGGTCTAGGTAATTTCATAAAAATCTTCCTTCACCGACTATATTTATCGAGCTTCTCTTGTATTGGTTTTGCATTGATTCCCGTAACTCTATACAAAGAAAGGATACTTCATGAGATATTATTTCATTCTTTGTTGCGTCAAATCAATATTGTTTGAACTTAGTTTCTTGTGAACTATCTTTCATATGTTAACAAAATGCTTTCCTCTTTGTCTGGTATGGTTTCTAACACCTTGAAAATATTTTTTCCATGTTTGAACTGTTAGGTGCTCCAAGAAGATTGTATGTATTGCTATGAAAAAAGATACAGACATCATGCCTTTATATAGGCTGTGGAAGATGCAGAGGGAGGAACAAATCCGAGGAAAAGTTATATAACTGTTCACTAATCACTAACAATTAACAAAATGTATTAATTTGCTAACATTCCCCCCTTAATACATTGCTCTTACAAATGTACCCCCTAAACAAATCAAACTTCACCTTGCCGAGAGGCTTGGTGAGAATATCTGCAACCTGAGAATCAGTAAGGCAGTACTGGAGCTGAATTTGGTGGTTTAAGACCTATTCACGAATGTAGTGACATTCGACCTCAATATGCTTTGTTTGTTCATGGAAAACAAGATTCTTCACAAGCTTCAACACACCTTGATTTTCGCAGTGAATGATGGGAGGTTTCTCTTCAGGAATCCCTATATCTGTAAGAATGCGACGTAACCAAATTGCTTCACACAAAGCTCCTCGTGCAGCATGGTACTCAGCCTTAGTGGATGAGAGAGCAACAACAATTTGCTTCTTGCTGATCCACGAGATAGGTCTAGATCCGAGATGAAAAACATATCCTGAAGTAGATTTACTGTCATCAACGGATCCTGCATAGTCTGAGTCTGTATATCCCTGTAAGAAGAACTGAGTGTTCTTCTGATACTCCAGACCAAAGTCAACTGTACCTCAGACATATCTCAACACATGCTTTGCTGCTATCCAATGACATTTCTTCGGCTCCTGCATAAACCTGGCGAGATAGCTCACAGCAAAGCAAAGATCTGGTCTGGTATAAGTCAAGTAAATGAGACTCCCCACAAGCTGCCTGTAGTGAGTGCCATCTACCTGTGGTGAATCCTGGAATCTAGATAGTTGCAAACCTTTTTCCATAGGTGTGGACATTGGTTTACAATCTGACATCCCATACTTTTCCAAGAGTGTCTTGGCATATTTCATCTGGGAGACAAAGATATGATTCTTCTTCTACCATATCTCTAAGCTAAGACAATAGTGAAGTAGCCCCAAATCAGTCATGTCGAAGGATTTCTTCAGATCATTCTTTACATCATCTACAAGATTGTCAGAACTTCCTGTGATCACAAGATCATCTACGTACAAAACCAAAATGACAATCTCTATTCCTACCTTCTTGATATAAAAATTTGTATCTGAGGGGCTACGAGTGAATCCATGCTGCAATAGGTGATCATCAATTTGTATATACCATGCCCTAGGTGCTTGTTTGAGTCCATAAAGAGACTTTATCAAACGACATACCTTCTGTGGTTGATGCTCGTCTACAAACCCTTCAGGTTGGGCCATGTACACTTCTTCTTGTAGATCACCATTTAGAAAAGCACTCTTGACATCCATCCACTGAAGTTTCCATCCATTTTGTGCTGCCAGTGCACATACAACTCTGATGGTTTTGATCTTCGCAGTGGGTGCAAAGTTCTCGTCATAGTCAATTCCTTCTTGCTGAGCATAACCCTTTGTAACAAGTCGAGCTTTGTGTTTGTCGATTGAACCATCTGCCTTATATTTTGTTTTGAAAATCCATTTGCAGCCAATAGATTTCTTACCTGGAGGCAGATCGACAAGTTCGCACATCCGATTCTGAATCAGGGAATCATATTCAGCATCCATAGCCTGTTTCCACTGTGGTTGGTCTAATGCCTCACGAACAGTGTCAGGTTCGGTGCTCTCAACAACTGAACTCATGAGTGAAAAATTTACCTCATCTCTAGCTTGACTTCATGTTCTAACTCCCATAGAAGTACCAGGAAGTGAGTTCAGGTGTGCATCCCTAATAGTACTCTGGACCCATTTTAGGTGTTGGTGCTGCTGATGTGAAGATGTGTTTTCCAGTGTGCCAAGATCAACGAACAAGTATCCACTTAGCTCTTCTTCTCTCTGAGAAGAATCATCTTGCTCATCATCTGGATGTGTGAGCAATCTATGTGACGAGGTCGGTACTAGATCTCCATTGTGTGGCAGGGAGTCAAAGGACGACTCATCACATACCACATCTCGACTCTCGTAGATCTTCTTCGTCTCAGGATCCATGAGACGATATGCCTTTGAGGTAGTACTATACCCCAAGAAAAGACATGGCAGTGTCTTTGGATCGATCTTCTTCCTTCTCTTATCTGGAACATGCATATATGCAGTACAACCGAAAACTCTCAAATGATGAATAGAAGGTTTACGACCAGTCCATACCTCTTCCGGTGTCTTGTTCTGCAAGATCTTCGTGGGTGCCCGGTTGAGTAGATACACTGCTGTCTGGACTGCTTCTGCCCAAAACTGATCCTCCAACTTGGCGGTCGAGAGCATACAATGAGCCATCTCCATGGCATTCCTGTTGTGGTGCTTGGAAATCCTGTTTTGTTGGGGCATGTAGGGAGCAATCAAATGTTGCTGAATGCCATGCTGCTCGAGGTATGCTAAGAACTTCTTTGACACAAATTCCCCCCCTCGATCTGAGTGGAGGAGAAGAAGAGGCTTCCCAGACTGCCTGGTTGCTTGCTGGTAGAAGGTTTGGAAATTCGCAAGTGCCTCACTCTTCTTCCGAAGGAAATATACCCACATTTTCCGTGAGTAATCATCAATGATGAGCTGAAAGTATGAAAAACCTTGGAAGCTAGCTGGCAGGGGTCCGCACAGATAAGTGTGAACGACCTGAAGAGGCTCTGTAGAATGATAAGAGCTCTGTTTGAATGGACCTTGATGTTGTTTGCCCGCAAGACATCCTGAGCAAACAGGTAAGGAATGGGAGAGTGGAGGAAGCCCTCTTACCATTTCCTTCGCACTGAGTTGATGAAGAGCCCCAGCAGAAAGATGACCATATCGAAAGTGGCAAAGTGCAGTGGACTCTACCGTTGATGCAGAGAGAGCAACGCTAGATGAAGTGAGCGCATCCAGTGCAAATAGACGGCCCTTCAGAAATGCTTGAGAAATGACTGACTCTCCCTGGGAAATGATGCAGGACTTGACGCCTTTCTCAACAAAGAATTCAACCTGCATTCTATGGTTAAGAAGTTGACTTACAGACAAAAGATTTGAAGTCAAACCTGGAACATATAGCACCTTTGTGAGTGTACATCTTCATGTTCAAAGAGGAATGATGACATCACCAATCCCTGCTGCAATATACTCTTGATTGTCTGCAATGGTGATCCGATCTCCAGTGGGCTGGTCACTTAGAGTATGGAACAACTTCTTGTTGCTAGTCATGTGTTTCCTGGTGCCTGAATCAATCAACCAGACATCTTCTGACAGATGTGAAGTCTGTGAGACTAGAACAATGTCAGAATGAGTTGTATCTGGTACCTCTTCATCAGAGGTGGCATCCTGCTGAGCAGCAATGTGGCCCTTCTGTCTCTGATTACGAGCATGCCATCGGGATTTCTTCGAATATCCTTGGCCAAAAGTTCTCTCTTCACCAGAATTTCCATACTTGCGACCGTTGTAATAACAGTTCACAGTCGTGTGCGTATCCGTGGAGCAAATGTGGCACCACCGATCCATCTTGTGATTATGTTGCTTCTGGGGTGGCCGCTGTGAAGATGGCTGCTGAGCATGCTGCTTCTGATTCTGGGGGACTAATTGCCGTTTCCGAGGCTTATGTTTTTACCTCGTGATGAGAGCCTTGTCTTTGAAGGCTTCTTGTACATTTTGCATGGCTTCTTCCTGCTGGAGATAATTCACCAGGGTTACAAAACTCACCTCCTGTTGAGTGATTGTCAACGTGGTGATCAGTGTCTGAAACTATGAAGGAAGAGCTCGCAAGGTGAGCGAGACAAGCAACTTGTCGTCCACTGGTTCACTGAGTGCATGGAGTTCTGCACGTAACTCAGCTACACGCCGCAAGAAGGCTTCTACTGATTCACCATCATGCATACTCATCGTATGAAGCTTTGTCTGAAGTTGTAACTTTGTCGTCAGATTCTTAGCTTCGTAGATGGTACACAATGCGCTCCATGCCTGAGAAGAAGCGGTTGCTTCCCGAGTGTATGGCTGTACCTCATCAAAAAGAGTCAGGGTGATGAGCATTAGCACTTTTGCATCAGCCTTTTCATATTTTTCTAACAGATCAGCGTGTGTGGGAGGGGCGTCTTTGCCAGAGACAATCCCCCAAAGATCTTCGAATTGAAGAATCATCTGCATTTCGGTTTTCCATGCAGTGAAATTTGGCCCTTTCAAGAGTTGGGCATCGGATAGCAATATTTTTGGAGCAGACATTTTCAAAAACTCAAAAATGTATTTTATTTATTTATTTATTTTTCAAAAATGGCTACAATGCTTACTGAAGGAATCTGTCCCGAAGATGGGCTCTATAGGCTCGTGCAGTTAGACGTCAACGCTCCTATGGGCGTTCTATTTCACGTTCGTCATCTGCATCATAACCACATTCAAGTTTTGCACGAATCCGCCGTGCTTGACATCGAACGTCGAACCAAAAGTATTCCAACAGTCCTTGGCGCACAATCTCGTCAAAGAGAATGTTCCCAGTGTTGTGTAGCTCGTTGATCAAGGCAAAGAACAGCCCAATGGTGTCTTAATTGTCATTCAATGCCCAAATATTTGGTGCATTGCTTGAGGTGCTTTGTGCATCAGAAATTTGCGACATACGCACACACACTGTTTCAAAATTTGTAAGCTTTCTTCACTTGCACAGTTTTAATGGAGCAAAGAAGAACAAAACAGTGACTGAGGGCTCCTACCAAGCACAGTTTTTCTCTTCTTCTTGTCTTCCACTCAGCAAAGAACTCCCCACTCAGGCAAAAGAACACGGACAAGAAATCTCCACGCACAGCAAAAACGGGACAGTCTTCCACGCACAGCATGGATAAGCACTCTCCACGCACATGAACTCACCTCCTTCAGCGCCACGCACAGTACAAACGGGCCAGTTTTAGTCTCCTCCAAAAACGGGACAATCTTCCACGCACAACACGGACAAGCACTCTCCACGCACACGAACTCACCTCCTTCAGTGCCACGCACAGCACAAACGGGACAATTTCAGTCTCCTATCCTCCTTCACGCACGCACAGCAAAGAGGGACAGTCTCAGTCTCCACGCACGCACAGCAAAGAGGAACAGTCTCAGACTCCACACACGCACAGCAAAGAAACGGCGGTCTCAGTCTCCACGCATGCACAGCAAAGAGGAACAGGCACTCAAACACGCGGGACAGGCACTCAAACTTGCTCTGATACCAATGTTAGGTGCTCCAAGAAGATTGTATGTATTGCTATGAAAAAAGATACAGACATCATGCCTTTATATAGGCCGTGGAAGATGCAGAGGGAGGAACAAATCCGAGGAACAGTTATATAACTGTTCACTAATCACTAACAATTAACAAAATGTATTAATTTGCTAACATGAACTTTGCTATGAATTTTATTAAAGGGGTTATTCTTTGTATCAAAATGGCTAGCTCTCCCAACTTTCATCGCGCTCCAGAATAATGACTTGCAGAGTTGTTGGATATTTTGAAGGTTTGAAAGATCTTCCATTTAAGCAGAACATTGCCTTGTATTATTGGAATACAGACAAACACCTATACTACATTCTTCAATATATATTATCTGGTTGTTTAAATCTTGTAAATGGAACTTTTCAGTGTATAAAATCGTAGAAGTGTGAGAAGATAATTGTATTGTACAATATTTGGACATCACAAGAATCTATCAATACATCTTATGTTATATTTGACATCTAGGCATGGATGTTGGAACTCATTATTTAATATTCCTCATGATCAACCGACTACATATGTGCCTCGTTGTAAGACACATGGATTCCACAAAATGGTTCAACCCAATATTTTCCTCTTCCAATTTCTTCTCCTCCCTCCAACCCCCTCTTCTACACCCATTTTCCTCCTCTTTTGTTTCGCTCCTTCAAAATCAACCTCATCTTGAACTACCCCTTCGGCATTAACATCATACAGTTCACGTGCGATTGCTAGTTAATTTATTAATAAATTGTTTTATATAAATTATTAGAATCTGAATGTTTTCCAACTCACTCAAAATTATTTCTCACAAAATACATACTAATTAAACAAATTTCAATTTAAAAAACAACCTTATAAAATCATAACTTAAAAAAGGTGCCCTAAATAAATCTATTTTTCTCATGTTCAAATTTTAAAGAAATAATTTTTATTAAACTTTATATTTTCACCATAAAAGAAGATAATTATGACAAAAAATCATATTTAAAGGGTTATTTATAATTTAATATGAATAATTTAGTTGATAGGCCTCATCTAAAACAAGGAGCAAGTTTAATTTTTATGGGTAGCTGGGTTATCCAATTTTCAATGTTTTTGAATTCTATTTTTTTATTAATGTTTTACAAGTCTTACTCATAAAAATATGGTAAACATGACAATAATGAGAATATCAAGTATATTTTCTAATTATTTTTTAACTCCATTTTTTATTAATGTTTTACAAGTTTTATTCATAAAAAATTGGTAAATATGATAATAATGAGGATATCAAGTATAATTTTCAAAGAGAGGTCGAATTGAAGATCTATTTTTCAATTATTTGTTAATATTTTTTAATCTAACTTTTTAATTGTTTAAGCCTCTACGATAGTCACCACAACAATGACGAATACTAGCGATCACATATGAAGGGCAACATATTGCAAGGTACACACAATTTTCATTTGCATTAAAAAAAATAAAAAACCTAGTTAGGTGGAGAGACTTCAACTACAATAGTAAATAAGGGGACACTAAATTAATTTTGGATCTTAATGCAAAGTTCATTGAAGCTTAATGGTTTCCTTAGTTGTTTACTAGAGGCCTCACCTACACTAGTAAACAAAGGGGATGGAGTGTAATTTTATGTGTGAAAGATATGGATATTGATGATTTATTTTTAATATTAGAAAAGTTTTGTTTGGTTAGATTTGACATATTTTTTAATTGACCCAATATTTCCATTAGGTTTTTTTTTTTTTAAAATTTGAGGAGATACAAAAATTAATGATCCTTTTCTCAATGCTTAAATATTTGTTAAGTTAGTTTTTGTTAGACAAAAAATTATCAAAATTGCTGTTTTTATTTTATGATGAAATTTTATTAAACTTTATGAATTTCACCCAAAAAAAATATAAGTATAAGAAAATATCACATTTGAAAGGTTACTTATAATTTAATATGAATAATTAAGTGGAGAGACCCTAGTGTAATATTTTTGGATTCCCAGGTGGATAGGTGGGAGGGGGTGTGTTATAAGATATTGAAATCAATTATTTATTTTTAATATTTGAAAAAAATTGTTAAGTTGCTTTTGACATTTTTTTTAATTAGGTTGTTTTTCAATACAACAATTCCATTAGGTTGTTTTTCATTTGAGGAAGAGATATCAAAATTGATGATTATTTTTTCAAGTGATAATTCATTTATCAATGCCTAAATATTTGTGAAGTCATATTTTGTTATAGAAAAAATATCAAAATTGATGTTCTATTTTTTATGAAGATATATTTTTAAAACTTTATGACTTTCACTATAAAAAAAGATAATTATGATACAAGATCACATTTGAAAGGTTACTTATAATTTAATAAAAAAATTTACTCGAGTGAGTGTATTATTTCTTTGGCTCGTGTAATATTTTTTGGCTTGAGGCTTCACCTAGAACAAGGAGAAAATGTAATTTTGTTGGATGAGAGGAAAGTCTTATTCTTAGAAAATGCTAAATATGACGATAATGAGGACATTAGATGTAATTTTCTAATATGGGTCTAGTTGATTATCTATTTTTCATTTTTTTCTTATTCTTTTAGAAATTTAGTGATACCAATGTATGTAGGTGTGTGTATTGTGTTTTATATTCCTCTTGGTCAAGTATTTGTGCCACAGATTGCAAGGTACACTCAATTTTCATTATGGTTCAAAGAAATATTTATTAGGTGGAGATGCCTCACCAACACTAATAAACAAGGGATAGGACAAGCCAATGTATTTTTTTGGGAAAAAATATCAAAATTGATGATTTATTTATTAATAGGAATGTTTTGTTAGGCTGTTTTTTATTTATTAATGACCTATTTCTTAATTTATTGAAAATACTAACACAAGATATAATCTAGGATAGAGAGTATTATAGTCAGACAAAGCGAAAGTGTTATGTTAGAACCAAAATCTAAATCCCTCAAATTGGTGTTGTAAGGCATGAGGGAAGTAAGGTTTCCATTATCTAATTGGAAAAGAACCACTAGGAGGAATTATGTTAGGGGGAAAATGGTGTTCATACAATCAAATAAGAGTGGTGGTAGTGTTATGATTCTTAACATATTATAAGCTTTGAAATCATGCTTTGTGCATGCAGACAAAAATTATGTTGATATCACATGTGAAATATCTCCAATAGAATTAAAACAAACAAATCACATTCAAGTAATTGTTGGGAATATAATAATAGTACTCACATGTAATAAGCGTGAGTTATTATGATTATGTGTGAGATTATATTTATATTGAAGAGAATAATGTTTGTTATTATTAAGTTGTATACATGAGTAACTCGCTATACATATTTAATGGAATGACTAAGTGTAAATGTGGTAATGTTGAATCATATGTGGTAATATTCAATATTGAGTAGTAAATTGAATCAAATATACTATTTTAAAATTGTGTTAGTTCGAACCAAATTTATATTTGGTATCACATAATCAATTTTTGTGTGTTTGTAATGGAAAAATAGACCTGCAAGGGCACTGCCATACCATCTAGAGTTTCCCCAAATTTGTGATTTAAAACCTTTGATAAGAAATTTATACCAAAATATTAGTTTTAGGTTGTCTTTAGTTTTTTAATCTTAACATATTTTTGAGCTTATTCATGTCTTAGTGGTGTTTATGAAAAAATCATCTTCCACATGAGAAGTTCAAATTCTTAATTAGAAGTCCACATGAGAATGACTATAATTTTTTCTCAAAATAAAAATTCATTGGTATGAGGTAAATATTTTGTGTGTATCTATACATATATACACACACAAAAATACATATATAATTAAATTATAAAGTGAATTAAGTGTATTTTGTTAGAATTATGTTAGCTTAGACCAAATTTAACATAATGTATTTTGGTAGACACATGAGTATAAGTATATTTTAAACTATGGATATGGGCACCAAGTGATGCCCCTTATTAGACGTGTGATATGAATTATATGATTGAAAATGTAGTAAATCAGGTGTGTTATTTTTATAGGCATTTTAATGTCATTGTAAAAAATTGTCAACGATCCATGAATGTTAGAGGAATCAATGATGATATCACATGGTATAAATTCAAGCTCTCGGGAATGTTAAGACTCAATCACTATGATGGGTTTGTTACAATAGTCGTGATAGAATATGAGATGCAAATATCTAACAAATGATCAAGAGTTGTTTCAATGTATTGACTAGGAAATGTATGAGTCGTAGTAGCAATGCATTCATTTTATGTGGTAGGTAAGTCATATGTAGATGGTGCACAAGAAAGGTGGGATTTTGGTAGGTGAAACTCCATGTTTGTAGCATCGGACAAGACAATAAAGATAAGGATATGAGAACTAGTATGGTATTGGATATTTTTGTGTAATGTGTAAAAAATGCTAGTATATTGTCGAGGACATTGGTGGTAGGTTCAAAATGCCTTGGGATTGAACTGTAGTGCACACTTCCCTTCGACACTATTTGTTATTGTTTATGACACTATTGAATATATTTATGGACATTATTGTAGCTTTTGAGTTGGTACGATGTTAGATGTTAGAGATCATAGACTGTTGTTGATTTTGATTCATATATGATGCATGTGGATAATTGGATACATTATATGTGTGTGTGTGTGTGTGTGTGTGTGTGTGTTGTTGGACATGTGTTATTTTGTCATATTGAGTAGACCTAGAAAGTTGATTTAATCTTGTGATCTTATGATTATGGATGAAATTGTAAATGATGTTGTTACTTTCTTGATGATGTTTTGATTTTGATTTATATATAGATGACTTTGGAGTTATATTGTACATATATTTTGGATGATTTGATGCGGCCACAAAGCTGAAGGAGGTATTTGTGTTTTGCAGGTAAACATGTCACAACAAACATTGGGGGATTGGAAACCAACCACATTGGAATCCTAGATGAATTCAACAAGGGTCACCATGGCAACGTGTATTTGTTGTGTGTGTGTGTGTTTGAATTGTTGTTAGGGGTTCCCAGAGGGGGATCACCTTCAAATGTGACCAAGAGGTTATGTGTATTCTTTTATTTAGTTTCCTTTGTTTAAATTTAGTATGTGGATTTTAGTGATGTATTTTCCCCTTTATTATTTATTTTATTTGTGTCTAGATTAGTGAGTAATCATGTTGTTAAATAAATTAAAATGGGTCAAAAGAATGCATTTATTAGAGCTTATTGCTCTTGGATTATGTGTTGTAAGTAATGTGTAAGTAGCTTTGAGTGTGAAACACTCCATTTTCCTTTTGAAATTCAGATATGTCCTTAGGGGTTGATTTTGGGTGCTTGTGGGACAAGTAAAACTTGTCCCACACCTCTTAAATTGTTACACCAACCCTACCTATGGGTTGGGGAGTCAAAGTTAGGCCTTATTATGCATTTTGAGAAGACAAGTTGTAATATCTTATTGCACCTTATTACATGAAATTAATTTTAGTCCTTAAGGGGTGTGGGCTTGGATTGTGTGTGTAAGTAAAATTTCATTTTATTCGTGCACACTTATTGATTGTGCTTTGGAGTTTGAAGTTGACTTGTGAGGTGGAGTTGAGGATGAGTGATGTGGCATCCTACATGGATCCACCTCATCCTCCTCTCCCCCTTTTCTATTTATTTGAATTCTTTTTCAGTTTTGTGGGTTACTTCATGTTGGTCTGGTGCTCTTGAAATTGGAGAGAGTTAGAGGATTTTAAATGCTTGTGGAATTTTTGGTGCTTTGGGACTATTTGGATTTGAAGAAGCTTGTGGTTGAACTTTTGGATCAAGCTCTATCATGGAGAGGTACGAGCTTGACTCTTGTAAAAAGGTTTTGTTTCTGTATTGTACTTATGTGAATGTTTTTAAATGTTTGGTATGTTTGTTGGTTGGTTGGGTAGATTGCCTAGGTGTGGTGTAGTAGAAAACTATGGGGATATTTTGTGGGGAGGCATAAGAGTTATTCGTGGAGGGATTTTTGGGTTGGGTGTTCCACCTTGGACAAGAAATAGATTGCATTTCTTACTTTTATGGGAGACATAAGAGAATGGGGAGGCATAAGAGTATGTAGGGGTTTGAGATGAATATTTTGGTGGATTTTTAAGGTGGTCACCCATTCCCCATTGGGAGGTATAAGTAGCTTCCCCCATAGATCTTGCTCTTTTGACCTTTGTGTGATGAGGCCTTGTTCATTTTGTTATTGTCCTTCTTGTGACTGTAACTGCATGTTATTTTGGATTGTGATATGATTGTGAAATATTTTTTTTGTTGTGGAAGCTTGTATTGTTGCCATGAATTGAATACATTTCCTATTATAATGTGGTTTGGGCTCGGGGGCTAATGAGGAGAATGGCTTCTCATCTTCATTGGAATTCTGGTTGGGTGGAGAGCGTTGCCTCTCCCCTTGTTTTGTTGTGACCAATTTGAAACATGGCGGATCTATCTTGTTGTTTTATGTAGAGCTTGTGTGAAGACAAATTTTGTAGTTCTCCTTGGGACTCCTATTGTAAAATTTCCTACTTCAAGTGGATGACTTTGTAACAATATTTATAGTGAAAAGCTGCCCTGTGTTTGGATATGAAAGTTGTATTTGTATGTGAAAAAGGAATGAGAAAGATTTATTTGGCATATTTTGGAAAACAGAAAAGAAGTGTAAAATGAATTATTTCCTTTAATTTAATGTTGATTCACTTTCATCAAATGGTGTTACTCTGGTTTAAAACTTGTTGTTGTAAGTATATTGTAAACTCTCTGTTAAAGGCTGGGAATGCCTGTTTTAAAATTATTGCATTCCTCTATATTATTTGATTGGCATGTTTTGAAAATAGAATTACATTTTTGCTTTTCATGTATTGAATGAATTGAAGTTAAAAATTGTAAATTAGATAGGAAAGAACTTAACATTTAGGGTATGGTATATGAAAATAGATCAATTTGGGTTTAAGTATGTCTTCCATTTGGACTCATTGTAAAACCTGTAAATAAATATCATAAAATCATACATAGTACCTTGCAACAATGAAAGACCAAATGAAACTTTTAAATGAACTAAGGATGAACAAAACACATCATAAAACAATTGCATTGCCCTAGTAATTTATTTAGAACTCTAGTAATCGGGTGAGAGGCATGATAATGAAATTTCATCGAAAAGAAAATAAATTCATATTGAAATCTCAACCGTTACTAAAGTAATCCTTGCAATCCATTTCAAATCCTTCAAGTGAATTTATCCATGCCTGTTTGGTATGTTGAAGAAGAAAGAATAGTGGATTTAGACCAATTTTGGTAGTTGAAAAAGTTTAGTTCACATTTTAATGGCACGAAAAATGTCTCCTTAAAATTCACCTATCTATGTTTGTTGAAAATAAGATTTTGTGCTTCCTATGCAAAGAGGAGTTTGAGCCCTTTCCAAAAGTCCTCATTTTCTCAAATCTGAGCTTCCAATCAAAATTTATGGTCTTCTGAAGTTTTGACATTGTTTGGTTCAAAAAAAAAAAATTGTCAAAAAAAAAGAGGAAATTTTTGTAAATCGGATCTGTTGGCCAAAAAATTACTTAGGGAACTTTTTGCTAAAAGGAAAATGTCACAAGTTCTCCCACGGCTCTGAAATCTTGAATTTTTCCTTTGGCCAAAAAAAAATGTACTTCGGTAGGTTCGTGGGCCTACACCTTCAAACTTTACATTTTAAAAAGAAAAAGGGTGAAAAATTATAAGTTTCCCCACCGGCCCGCCTTCTCACAAGTTACTATTGGACTGAAACTCAAGTGTCATTGGTTGAGCATTATGGGTGGGAAACTCAAGTGTATCGAACTAGTTTCTTGCGCCGAGTATAAGGATGATGAAGAAGTTTGGGATTTTCTTAAGGAAAATGGTTTAACCACTTTCCTGGAGAGGATTTCGAATTACTCTGTCATTGTTTCATACGAGGGCTTAACAACTTGGTCGAGAGGTAAAGTCTAGATTAGCAACACTTACTTCACAATCTCAACCAATGCCATTGCCTTGGTTACTGGTTTTTCATCTTCTGTGGCTACCTACTTCAAAAACTTGTTGAATGTGGAGTTGTAGGATTTCATTCATCTGGGAGAACCTTTGAGAAAGTACCTATCTGGCTATGTGAGAGAGTATCTTCAGCCTCCCTGGAATAGAGTGAATGAGGTTATAATGTGATATTTTACAGTATATGGCCACTAATGATTAGTCTACGGTCCTCATTTCTTCATCATATCCCATCTCCGAAGGGGTAAGAAAATCAAATTTCCTGCCTTCTTGTTTCAATCCTTGGAAGATTTTATAAATTTAGCTAGGGATGGTGATGGCCTTATTCTACATCAATTCCTTTTATATCTCCTTTTTCAGTATGTCACTTCCCTTGCTGAGCTCATCCACTTTCCTCCCAAAATGGGCAGAAATTGTCGCACTCCCACCACATCCCCACTTTCCACCCCTCTTCTAGCAACAGATGCCATCTACAAGTCATATTTGATTCTAATTCAGATGTCACCATTGTTGGTTCCTCTTTTGAAGAGGTTAGATCCCCTATGGGTACCATCTCTCCTCCACATTCCTCTAGTCAACCCTATCTTGAATCCCCTACTGATGCTACCCATCAGCTCTTGCTTTCGACAATTCCTAGTTGCCAACTCAGATCAACAACTCTCCAAAGATTTTCTTAGGCTAGCTGAGTTGTATCTTGACTCTCCTGACAATGTTCCTGTTGCTATGGATGTTGAGAACTTGGATGAGGATAGCGAAGTTAAATTGGATAGTGTGGATTTCCAAATGCTATAAATTGACACAATTAAGCATGATATTGCAAATACTAATAAACAAAAAGGAAAGGACACTTAGGTTGGGGGAAATGATGGATCTAATGAATAAATTTGAAAAAAATCCACTGGCTGAGGATAGTCAAATTGACCTAGTCACCTCCATCCTTGCTAAGCTCCAAAGGGCCTTCACTATCTTGAAGGATTGATAAATCTACACTGACAATACCAAGGTTGCCATTAACAAGGATAACATCGAATTTCTCATCTTGGCTAAGCAGTTGGCTGAAAAAGTGGCTCGGTCAGTGCTAAGAATATTGTGATCGAGATGAAAAAGACCTTATGATAGATTTTCTATGTTTTTTGTTATGCTTTGTTTTATTATCTCTCTTGGTTTTTTTTGGAATCTCTAAGGGTATCTCCAATGTAATTTTCAATGTTTTTTTTTCCATATGGGAATTTTGTAAAGGTTTTGGGACCTTCTAGAACCTTCCATTTACCATAACTCCAAAAATACTAGATTAACTATAGAATTAGAATAAATTCCACATTTAAGTTAATCAAATCCAAAATACAACAAAACTATAGCATCAAAGCAATTTTACATCCGGATAAAACAACAAAAGAAGACAAAAAATAGAGACACCACAACCTACATTTGAGAGGTTCATTAAAAACCTTTTTACCTCCTTCATAGGTTTAAACAAATTAAGAGTAGTGTGCAGAGATGGTTCCTTGCTTATGTTAGAGACTGCCATTTTATTTTCTTTACCTCATTTCCAAATCCATGAAGGAATATCACAAACCTATTTGACCCAAATTTCAATGAAATCAAGGAGGGTCCTATGCATAGAAAGGTGATCAATTTGCTTGTTTATGATCTTCTCCATTATTTCTTCCATATCCTTCTACTTATTAGCTATTTCTTCAGTTTTTCCTCAATCATATGGTTACTATCAGGAACCTGCTTAAATTAAAGTTTGAATATTAAATTTTATGGGCATGCATGATTGATTCCTCTTAGGATGAGACCAAGTTTGAAATATAGATAAATTTCACATTAAAAAAATAAACACACAAATACATACATCCAGAAGAGAATTTCCTTTTGAATAATTAGACAGAAAAGAAACCATTATATTGATAATCATGACATAAGAATTTTACTGACATCTTCACGTTAAAAACATTGAAAAAGAGGGATTTTTTTTGTAGGGTGAAAATGCATAGTTTGAATTGTGTTATTAAAGTTTTGTTGTGCAAGATATATTACACATTCTTCATTTATAGTTGTCAAATTTAACTTACTATTGTGAGTTACGATGACAAACTATGAGAAATAAAATTTCTGTTCTCGATCTATGTTGATTATATACAATTCAGAGCTTATATATCATTGCCTTGCCATTGTTGTAAATAATAGTACAAGACAAAAAAAATGCGCATTAATTTCTCAATAAATAACACATAAAGCTCGTCAAATAGGCTTCAATAGGACTCACATCCAACTTATTTAGTTTTTTACATATGTTTTTTATTTTTTTGTTTCATTTTATTTTTTATATTTCTTCCAATTGAATTTTGAGATTTGTGTTTCCATTTTTTTACACATTTGAAATCTAATTTAAATTTAGATATTAGTAATAAATTTCTTATTTTTAGTAACTAATTTTTACATGACTATAATTCTCAAGACGTAAAAAAATTGAACATGGACTAAACACATTAGATCTTAAATTAAGAAAATAAGTAGTCTCTTTCCATCTGTACATTACACGATACAATTTAATGGTTTTATTAGTTCAAATATCTCTTTCAAATGGAAAATAACTAAAAATTAATCCATTGATTTCTTTTCAATATTTTTAGCTGGTGGTAAAACCTTGCATCTTCCAACTATAATAGTTTATTGGATGCAGTTATGATGGCATGTGCCACATTCACTAAGTTTCAAAATCTCCATCTAATACCGACATTATTGTTTATTGCATTGTCAATTAGATGAAAATCGACAACATGTAAATCCCAACATATCATGATCCTTATGCCAATAAGTATGTTGTCACTAAAGGCGCTCCAAATAGATTGAATATATTGCTATATATCAGAATACAGAGAGACACCTTTATATAGGCAGCGAGAGGGGGAGCCCGCGGCAGAAACAGTTGCATAACTATTTAGTAAACAAATACAAACAAAATGTATTAATTCCCTAACATTCCCCCCTTAATGCATTGCTCTTACAAATGTACCCCCTAAACAAATCAAACTTCACCTTGCCGAGAGGCTTGGTGAGAATATCTGCAACCTGAAAATCAGTAGGGCAGTACTAGAGCTGAATTTGGTGGTTCAAGACCTGTTCACAAATGTAGTGACATTCGACCTCAATATGCTTTTTTCGTTCATGGAAAACAGGATTCTTCACAAGCTTCAACACACCTTGATCCCTATATTTGCAAGAATGCGACGTAACCAAATTACTTCACACACAGCTCCTCATGCAGTGCGGTATTCAGCCTCAGTGGATGAGAGAGCAACAATAGTTTGCTTCTTGCTGATCCACGAGATAGGTCCAGATCTGAGATGAAAAACATATCCTGAAGTGGATTTCCTGTCATCAACGGATCCTGCATAGTCCGAGTCTGTATATCCTTGTTAGAAGAACTGAGTGTTCTTCTGATACTCCAGACCAAAGTCAACTGTACGTTGGACATATCTCAACACATGCTTTGCGGTTATCCAATGACATTTCTTTGGCTCCTGCATAAATCTGGCGAGATAGCTTACTGCAAAGCAAAGATTTGGTCTGGTATAAGTCAAGTAAATGAGACTCCCCACAAGCTTCCTGTAGTGAGTGCCATCTACCTGTGGTGAATCCTGGAATCTAGATAGTTGCAAACCTTTTTCCATAGGTGTGGACATTGGTTTACAATTTGACATCCCATACTTTTCCAGGAGTGTCTTGGCATATTTCATTTGGGAGACGAAGATATGATTCTTCTTCTGCCATATCTCTAAGCCAAGACAATAGTGAAGTAGTCCCAAATAAATCATGTCGAAGGATTTCTTTAGATCATTCTTTACTTCATCTACAAGATTGTTAGAACTTCCTGTGATCACAAGATCATCTATGTACAAAACCAGAATGACAATCTCTATTCCTACCTTCTTGATATACAAATTTGTATCTGAGGGGCTACGAGTGAATCCATGCTGCAATAGGTGATCATCAATTTTTATATACCATGCCCTAGGTGCTTGTTTAAGTCCATAAAGAGACTTTATTAGACAACATACCTTCTGTGGTTGATGCTCGTCTACAAACCCTTCAGGTTAGGCCATGTACACTTCTTCTTGTAGATCACCATTTAGAAAAGCACTCTTGACATCCATCTACTGAAGTTTCCATCCATTTTGTGCTGCTAGTGCACATACAACTCTTATGGTTTTGATCTTCACAGTGGGTGCAAAGGTCTCGTCATAGTCAATTCCTTCTTGCTGAGCATAACCCTTTGCAACAAGTCATGCTTTGTGTTTGTCGATTGAACCATCTGCCTTATATTTTGTTTTGAAAATCCATTTACAGCCAATGGATTTCTTATCTGGAGGCAGATCGACAAGTTCCCACGTTTGATTCTGAATCAGGGAATCATATTCAGCATCCATAGCCTATTTCCACTGTGGTTGGTCTAATGCCTCACGAACAGTGTCAGGTTCGGTGCTCTCAACAACTGAACTCATGAGTGAAAAATTTACCTCATGTCTAGCTTGACTTCATGTTCTAACTCTCGTAGAAGTACCAGGAAGTGAGTTTAGGTGTGCATCCCTGATAGTACTCTGGACCCATTTTGGACGTTGGTGTTGCTGATGTGAAGATGTGTTTTCCAGTGTGCCAAGATCAACGAACAAGTCTCCACTCAGCTCTTCTTCTCTCTGAGAAGAATCATCTTGCTCATCATATGGATGTGTGAGCAATCTATGTGACGAGGTCGGTACTGGATCTCCATTGTGTGGCAGGGAGTCAAAGGATGACTCATCACATACCACATCTCGACTCTCGTAGATCTTCTTCCTCTCAGGATCCATGAGACGATATGCCTTTGAGGTAGTACTATACCCCAAGAAAAGACATGGCAGTGTCTTTGGATCGATCTTCTTCCTTCTCTTATCTGGAACATGCATATATGCAGTACAACCAAAAACTCTCAAATGATGAATAGAAGGTTTACGACCAATCGATACCTCTTCCGGTGTCTTGTTCTGCAAGATCTTCGTGGGTGCCCGGTTGAGTAGATACACTATTGTCTGGACTGCTTCTGCCCAAAACTGATCCTCCAACTTGGCAGTCGAGAGCATACAACGAGCCATCTCCATGACAGTCCTGTTGTGGCGCTCGGAAATCCCGTTCTGTTGGGGTGTGTAGGGTGTAGTCAAATGTTGTTGAATGCCATGTTGCTTCAGGTATGCTAAGAAATTCTTTGACAAAAATTCCCCCCCTCGATCTGAGCAGAGGAGAAGAAGAGGCTTCCCAGACTACCTGTGGCTTGCTGGTAGAAGGTTTGGAAATTTGTAAGTGCCTCACTCTTCTTCCGAAGGAAATATACCCACATTTTCCATGAGTAGTCATCAATGATGAGCTGAAAGTACGCAAAACCTTAGAAGCTAGCTGGCAGGGGTTTGCACAGATCGGTGTGAACGACCTAAAGATGCTCTGTAGAATGATAAGAGCTCTGTTTGAATGGACCTCGATGTTGTTTTCCCACAAGACATCCTGAGAAAACAGGTAAGGAATGGGAGAGTGGAGGAAGCCCTCTTACCATTTCCTTCACACTGAGTTGATGCAGAGCCCTGGCAAAAAGATGACCATATCGAAAGTGCCAAAGTGCAGTGGACTCTGCCGTTGATGCAGAGAGAGAAACACTAGATGAAGTGACCACATCCAGTGCAAATAGATGGCCCTTCAGAAATGCTTGAGCAATAACTGACTCTCCCTAAGAAATGATGTAGGACTTGACCCCTTTCTCAACAAAGAATTCAACTTGCATTCTATGGTTAAGAAGTTGACTTACAGACAAAATATTTGAAGTCAAACCTAGAACATATAGCACCTTTGTCAGTGTACATCTTCGTGTTCCAAGAGGAATGATGATATCACTAATCCCTGTTGTAATATACTCTTGATTGTCTGCAATGGTGATCCGATCTCCAGTGGGCCGGTCACTCAGAGTATGGAACAACTTCTTATTGCCAGTCATGTGTTTGCTGGCACCTGAATCAATCAACCAGACATCTTTTGACGGCTGTGAAGTCTGTGAGACTAGAACAATGTCAGAATGAGTCGTATCTGGTACTTCTTCATCGGAGGTGGCATCCTGCTGAGCAGCAATGTGGCCCTTCTAACTCTAATTACGAGCATGCCATCGAGATTTCTTGGAATATCCTCGGCCATAAGTGCTCTCTTCACCAGAATTTCCATACTTGCGACCATTGTAATAACAGTTCGCAGTCGTGTGCGTATCCGTGGAGCAAATGTGGCACCATTGATCCACCTTATTATTATGCTGCTTCTGGGGTGGCCGCTATGAAGATGGCTGCTGAGCATGTTACTTCTGATTCTGGGGGGCTGTTTGCCCTTTCCGAGGCTTATGTTTTTCCCTCGTGATAAGAGCCTTGTCTTCGAAGGCTTCTTGTACATTTTACATGGCTTCTTCCTGCTGGAGATAATTCACCAGTGTTGCAAAACTCACCTCCTGTTGAGTGATTGTCAACGTGGTGATCAGTGTCTGAAACCAGGAAGGAAGAGCTCGTAGGGTGAGCGGGACAAGCAACTTGTCGTCCACTGGTTCACTGAGTGCATGGAGTTCTGCACGTAACTCAGCTACACGCCGCAAGAAGGCTTCTACTGATTCACCATCATGCATACTCATCGTATGAAGCTTTGTCTGAAGTTGTAACTTTGTCGTCAGATTCTTAGCTTCATAGATGGTACACAATGCGCTCCATGCCTGAGAAGAAGCGGTTGCTTCCCGAGTGTATGGCTGTACCTCATCAAAAAGAGTCAGGGTGATGAGCATTAGCACTTTTGCATCAGCCTTTTCATATTTTTCTAACAGATCAGCGTGTGTGGGAGGGGCGTCTTTGCCAGAGACAATCCCCCAAAGATCTTCGAATTAAAGAATCATCCGCATTTTGGTTTTCCATGCAGTGAAATTTGGCCCTTTCAAGAGTTGGGCATCGGATAG
The DNA here is from genome assembly GCA_019776745.2 of Taxus chinensis. Classification (NCBI taxonomy): domain Eukaryota; kingdom Viridiplantae; phylum Streptophyta; class Pinopsida; order Cupressales; family Taxaceae; genus Taxus; species Taxus chinensis. The sequence goes on from CM034147.1 coordinate 52,011,787, forward strand.
CAATATTTTTGGAGTAGACATTTTCAAAAACTCAAAAATGTATTTTATTTATTTATTTATTTTTCAAAAATGGCTACAATGCTTACTGAAGGAATCTGTCCCGAAGATGGGTTCTATAGGCTCATGCAGTGAGACGTCAACGCTCCTGTGGGCGTTCTATTTCGCGTTCGTCATCTGCATCATAACCACGTTCAAGTTTTGCACGAATCTGCCGTGCTTGACATCGAACGTCGAACCAAAAGTATTCCAACAGTCCTTGGCACACAATCTCGTCAAAGAGAATGTTCCCAGTGTTGTGTAGCTCGTTGATCAAGGCAAAGAACAGCCCAGTGGTGTCTTCATTGTCATTCAATGCCCAAATATTTGGTGCATTGCTTGAGGTGCTTTGTGCATCGGAAATTTATGACATACGCACACACACTGTTTCGAAATTTGTAGGATTTCTTCACTTGCACAGTTTTAATGGAGCAAAGAAGAACAAAACAGTCACTGAGGGCTCCTACCAAGCACAGTTTTTCTCTTCTTCTTGTCTTCCACTCTGGAAATGATGGCAATGGCTAGAAATGGCACTAGCTTGAGCCAACAATTTCTCCTTCCATGCTTCCGCTGCGCACCAGAAAAGAACAGCCATGCACAGCCACGCACTCTCCTCCTTCCACGCAGGTAGAGGATGCACCAGCAAAGAACTCCACACACAGATTCACTGGTTTGCAAAAATATCACGTTCTTGCTGCTCCTCCATGCTAATCCATGTAGGTCAAAGAAAATTCATGCACAGCATAGCCAAAATGGACACTTCCACGCACAGCACAGTCAAAACACCAAAAATGGACACTTCCACGTACAACACAGCCAAAACGGACAGGAAATCACGCAAACTCTCTCCCTCCAACGCCAGTTGCAAAACGGACAGGGAATCTGAGTCTCCTCTCCATGTATAGCATGCAAACTCACTCTGATACCAATGAAGGCACTCCAAATAGATTGAATATATTGCTATATATCAGAATACAGAGAGACGCCTTTATATAGGCAGCGAGAGGGGGAGCCCACGACAGAAACAGTTACATAACTGTTTATTAAACAAATACAAAGAAAATGTATTAATTCGCTAACAGTCACAAGGGAATTTCATCACTAAATCAAAAAAATAATCCCATATATGTTGGACTTGTCTGCAATAAAATATAAACATCAATAAATCATTATTCTTATGACAATAAGAGTAGCACCACAATGAAAATGATCCTTTTACCAACTCAATGGTTGATTGTCTCTAGGATGAGAGTGTTTCCCATATCTGTTATCATTAATACATAGTTGTTAAGGGATGGTTACAGACAGTTATAACTGTCTCCTTCCTCCTGTAGCCAAACCGCAACCTATATATTTGGTTTTACTCTATTGTTTGACACGCATTGAATAAACCATTCATTTTCTGCTATCATTGGTATCAGAGCAGACACCTTCCCAGCGCTGTCTAAATTGTAATCATGGTGGACAAAGGATTGGCACAGACCTGGTCTTTGCATGGTTTGAAGTTTGGAAGACATTAGCACCCAACACCTATAAAGCCCTGGCGAGTGATCTGCTATGTAGCGAGAGTGGCGATTTAGAAGCAAGAGGAAGCGGCCTGTGTGGAGAGACTTTCCTTAGCATTGAAACTTGATTGAAGACCTATGTTTTCTTTCATCAGGATGTGTGGACCTTGTGCATGGTAGCCTATAAAATTTTTCTTTGGTGTTTTGGAATAGCAGTGCAGAGCTATTCTGGAAATTGGCGTAGAACTTTCTACTCTTGGTGAACCAGTGGACGACAAGTGGCTAGTCCCGCTCACCTTGCGAGATCTTCCTTCCCGGTTTCGAACATTGATCACCACGCTGACCATCACTCAACAGGAGGTGAGTTTTGCCAAACTAGTGAATTATCTCCAGCAGGCAGAAGCCATTCAAAATTTTCAAGAAGCCTTCGAAGACAAGTCTCTCATCATGAGGAAAAAACATAAGCCTCGAAAAGGGAAATCAGCCCCCCATAATCAGAAGCAGAATCCACAATAGCAACCTTCTTAGTGGCCACCACAGCAGCCACCCAAGAAGTAGTAGAACACCAAGGCAGGTCAATGGTGCCACATTTTCTCCACAAATATGCACACGACTGCGAACTGTTATTACAACGGTCACAAGCATGGCAACACTTGCGAAGAGAGCACTTCTAGCTAAGGATATTCTAAGAAATCCCAATGGCATGCTCGTAATCAGAGGTAGAAAGGTCATATTGTTGCTCAGTAAGATGCCTCCTCCGATGAAGAGGTTCTAGACACAACTCATCTTGACATTTTACTAGTCTCACAGACTTCACAGCTGTCAAAACGTATCTAGTTGATTGATTTGGGCGCCAACAAACACATGACTAGCAATAAGAAGTTGTTCCATACCCAAAGTGACTGGCCCACTAGAGATTGGGTCACCATCATAGATAATCAGGAGTATATTGTGGTAGGGATTGGTGATGTCATCATTCCTCTTGGGAAACAACTATATGTTCTAGGTTTGACCTCAAATCTCTTATCTGTGAGTCAGCTTCTTAATCATCAAATGCAGGTTGAATTCTTTGTTGAGAAAGGGGTCAAGTCCTGCATCATTTCCTAGGGAGACTAATTTATTGCTCGAGCATTTATGAAGGGCTACATTTGTGAGGGAGATACACACCCCACTGATATTTGTACACCCTTTCATCTTGAGAAACACATGGTGAATGGAATAGAGTTTGGTTTTTTTCAGCTTTTGTTTCCTCAATGCATGCACATTGCGTCCATGAATGATTTCTTGCTTTGATCTTGAAGCTACATCATTTTGCGGTTGAGTGCAACGTTTTGATGCTCACATATTCCCTCCACATCTTCATCATTCCTCTGACATGGTATCAGAGCTTAGGGATCTGAATTGTGTTGCTCACCTCTATTGCTTACTACTCTCCACCTCGTAGTTTCATGTGCAAGTTCTCATTCTTGTTTTGTGCTCTACTTTCATTTTTTATATATATAAAAAACAAGGGGGGGTATATGTATTTGGTTTATTTGCTAGTGTGTTTCCCATTGGCATTTTACAGCGTTGTTCACTCTAGTAGCTCGCTTAGGCTTGGGTGATTTACTCCTTGGCGCATTGTTGGCTCGATGGTGCTTTGCTTCGATTTGCTTATGTTTTCTTGATCAAATGGGCTCGTGATTTGGTTGAAATGTTGGCTCATTTGAACATGGACGTTTTGCAATGATATTTCGAGCTCTTGCCACTCAGATGGTCATACATGCATTAATGTTATGATTTCTCTTGACACATCGTCGGCTCATTCTTGGTTGAACATTGGCCTGCATGTTGAGTCTCTTGCTTTCATCTACATTTTTTCATGCTCCTCGATCTTTGCACTTTTGTTGGCTTGTATTATTTGGGAACATCCTTCAATGCAATCTACGTAAAGGAACCATATCAGCTCGTTTTTGGGCTCTGCTATTTGAAATATCTATTGTGTTTCTGTATATACGTTTTTCTTGTAGCCTACATTTGAAACATGCTCAGGCCGTTACAAGGAATGCATGTAGCCTGCGTTTTAAACATGCTCAGGTCGTTCTTCCTGTAGAATGTGTTTGAAACATGCTCGGGTCATTACACAACTCTACTTGACCATTTTTACGCTTAACTTAGGCCTGGGCCCTACATATCTCAATGCATACCTTGCCAGACCGTTTTCTGCTCCCACCTACCTTGGAATCTTCTACACGTGCCTTCCCTCTGCTCAGTCGTTTCTCCTCTCAATGGTTCACACTTGCTACCACACTTTTTGTGTTCTCTGCTATGTTGCTAACCATTACTCTACTATTTGATCTCCTATCATTTGGCACCCACTTCTAGATGACAAGTGGCTTCCACTGACCTTGGTTTCAACCCAGAACTGACACCCCTATAGGACTGACTCAGCACAATAGCATCAGCTCGCATTTTAGTTACAAGCACGTGGCCTCCAGCTCGTCCTCCGAGGTAGCTCCACCATGGATTGACATTCCAAACGTTGGCCCGATCAAATCCTTTTTTTAATGTTTTAAGGTTTTAAAAAAAAACATTTCATTGTAATAGGCATTGTAATAAATTTTGGGCTGCAGTTTTTCTTGTATTATGTCCTTCATTCGCGTGTTGAAGACAGAGGGCGAGGTCTGGGGTTGGCAGGAGGCTAATCCCCCCTCGTAGTCAAAACAAACTATGCCTAAAATTTGATGTCGTTTCCAACGAGTAGTCACATGATACCCTTTGCACTCGTTTTGAGTACTTTTTTAATGTGTTTGCAACATTTAGTGGCATTTTCTATCAGTTGTGAGAATCATTTTAATGCCATAACTTTTGACTCGCAGCTCATTTTTGAGCGCTTCTTTAGTCAAAGTTGCATGATTTTTCACACACTACATGATGGCATTGTTATTTTTGTAAATTCACTACTTTTATAAAATGCCACGTTATGGGGGGTTGATTATACTCTTGGGCCTTCACACGCATACGCATTATCGGCCGAGTCCGACGTCCTACTTTTGTCCATCTTTCATTTTTTCATCATGGAGAGTGTTCTTTCCAAACTTGAGCATCATATGATCGCCTTACAACCTCCACCACTTCTCACCGGGAGAGGGAACTATTTAGTTTGGCGTGCTTCCATGGAACGTTACTTCACCCACGAGGGTCTTTTACCCTTCTTGCTTGGGCCAGTTCCTTCACCCACTGATCATCGTCATCTGGAATACTTCCTTGACACCTGTGACCATGTCTTTGGTCACACGATAATGCATGTCTCCAGATCTCTCTGGTTTCACGTGGCCGACTCAGATCCACGTCACTGTGTCTGGAGCATTCTTCAGTCCTTGTATGGAGACCCTTCACATACTGCCACCGTTGTTGCTGTTGCTGATTTATTTGTCCCCTCCATTTCTTCATGTGATGACAATTCCACTGACACAGGCTCGCTTGGTTCTACTTCTGATGAAGAGGATTGTGCATCCAGTTCTTATGTCGAGAGTACTACAGAGGACTCTTCTCCTCTTTCTCTCACTATTCCAGACATTTTTGTCACCCCCCACATCTCATCAGATATCGAGTAGTCTCCTACTCATTCTCACACCATCATTACACCAGCCTCCTTTCCACTTCCAGTGTGCAAGGCCCCGTGCACTCCTCTTCCTTCATTGGATGACTCATACCTATCTGACATCGCTCTTATGTTTGTTGAGCCCCCTCATTGCGATGAGAATCTTCCTGACCTTAGTCACATTTTCATAGAGTCTGCTTGTGATGCACTACATGTTCCTCATCCATCTATAGGTATTTCAGAGGAGTTCATGATCTATGTTGTTGGGAGTGCCCCTTTCAGGAATCATGTCACTTCCACATTTCCGGAGACCTTCATTTATCCACCCTCAGCTGTGGATCCCTTATCTATTGTGGAGGATGTTTTGTTCCCTTCACATCACTTGGACATCATTTCTACGGGTGTTCCTCTTTTTCACTCTATCAGTTCTATGCACGTGGCATTACCTTTGGTTCCTTAGCACTCAATCGCTAGACCTATGTCACACTTCAATGCACCAAACTCAGAGTTCTTCGTGCTACTACCTTTGGTTTCCTTCATGGAGTGGGTAGACTTTCAGCACGTCATTTTTGTCCTTCCCAAGGGCAGGCACATAGTTCGATGCGGGTGGCTCTTCTTCAGTCTAGAGGTAGAGGATCTCGTCATCGACATTCTTCTAAGAGACCTCTTAGAGCTGCAAAGTTCAGATTAGTCCATGGCATCTTCTGCATCCCTCTCGTCTCCTCTTCTTCTCTCTTTTTCTTCTTTTTGAGATATTTCCTCTTTGTACATGGGTACCTTTTCGGGCTCGTCTGTGGCCGGGACCCATCCTTGGCATCTTTCTTAGATTAGAGAGTGGATTTGTCTCACTTTTGGGGGGGAGTTTTTTCCCATTGGATTTTCTCCTTTTACTCCACTTTTCGAGAGCTTCTTGTACATGGGTACCTCATTAGGCTTCTTTTCAGGACCCACTTCTCCTTGTTTTCATCTATGTCTCCATCTAAGCTATGCTTTAGGGGGGGGGGGGTGCTAGTGTACGTTATTTTCCATGTATTTATTTTAAATACATGGAATACCTCCACATAGGTGATTCACCATGCTTAGGTGTCCTAGGGTCTCATTATGGCTCTTACACACGTCATAGAGTGTCATTGTAGTTACATTTCACCGACTATCCCGGGAATGTAACTCCCACTTCTCGATGACTACATTTGTGGGGGAGTTACACACCCTACTACTATTTGTACACCCTTTCATCTTGAGCAACACATGGGGAATGGAATAGATTTTTTAGCTTTTGTTTCCTCAATGCATGCACATTGCATCCATGAATGATTTCTTGCTTTGATCTTGAAGCTACATCATTTTGTTGTTGGGTGCAATGTTTTGAGGCTCACGGATTCCCTCCAGATCTTCATCATTCCTCTGACATATATTTCCTCCGGAAGAAGAGTGAGGCATTTGCCAATTTCCAGACCTTTTACCAATAAGCCACTAGGCAATCTAGGAAGCCTCTCCTTATCCTCCACTCAAATCGAGGGGGGAATTTGTATCGAATAATTTCTTAACATACCTGAAGTAGCATGACATTCAGCAACATCTGACTGCACCCTACATGGCCCAATAGAATAGGATTTCTGAATGACACAACAGGACTGTCATAGAGATGGCTTGTTGTATTCTCTCCACCGCCAAGTTGGGGGATCAGTTTTGGACAAAAGTAGTCCAGACAGTAGTGTATCTACTCAACCGGGCACCCATGAAGATCTTACAGAATAGGACACCAGAAGATGTATGGACTGGTTGTAAACCTTCTATCTATCATTTGAGAGTTTTTGGTTGCACTACATATATGCATGTTCTAGATGAGAAAAGGAAGAAGATCGATCTAAAGACACTGCCATGTCTTTTCGTGGGGTATAGTACTACCTCAAAGGCATATCATCTCATGGATCCCGAGATGAAGAAAATCTACGAGATTCGAGATGTGGTGTGTGATGAGTAATCCTTTGACGCCCTGCCACACAATGGAGATCAAGTACCGACCTCGTCACATAGATTGCTCACACATCCAGATGATGGGCAAGATGATTCTTCTCAGAGAGAAGAAGAGCTGAGTGGAGACTTGTTCGTTGATCTAGGCACATTGGAAAACACATCTTCACATCAACACCAACAGCACCAACTTCTAAAATGGCTCCAAAATACTATTAGAGATGCACACCTGAACTCACTTCCAGGCACTTCTACGGGATTCATAATATGAAGTCAATCTAGACATGAGGTAAATTTTGCACTCATGAGTTCAGTTGTTGATAGCACTAAACCTGACACTATTCATGAGGCATTAGACCAACCACAGTAGAAATAAGCTATGGATGCTAAATATGATTCCCTACTTCAGAATTGGACGTGGGAACTTGTTGATCTGCCTCCAAGTAAGAAATCCATTGGCTGCAAATGGATTTTCAAAAAAAAAAAGTATAAGGTAGATGGTTCAATTGACAAACACAAAGCATGACTTGTTGCAAAGGGTTATGCTCAGAAATAAGGAATTTACTATGACGAGACCTTTGCACCCACTGCGAAGATCAAAACCATCAGAGTTGTATATGTACTGGCAGCACAAAATGGATGGAAACTTCAGCAGATGGATGTCAAGAGTGATTTTCTGAATGGTGATCTCAAAGAAGAAGTATACATGGCCCAACCTTAAGGGTTTGTAGATGAGCATCAACCACACAAGGTATGTCATCTAATAAAGTCACTTTATGGACTCAAACAAGCACCTAGGGCATGGTATATAAAAATTGATAATCACCTATTGCAGCATGGATTCACTCGTATCCCCTCAGATACAAATTTTTATATCAAGAAGGTAGGAACAGAGATTGTTATTCTGGTTTTGTACGTAGATGATCTTGTGATCACAGGAAGTTCTAACAATCTTGTGGATGATGTAAAGAATGATCTGAAGAAATCCTTCGACATGACTGATTTGAGGCTACTTCACTACTGTCTTGGCTTAGAGATATGGCAGAAGAAGAATCATATCTTCATCTCCCAGATGAAATATGCCAAGACACTCCTGGAGAAGTATGGAATGTCAAATTGTAAACCAATTTCCACACCTATGGAAAGAGGTTTGCAATTATCTAGATGGCACTCACTATAGGAAGCTTGTGGGGAGTCTCATTTACTTGACTTATACCAGGCCATATCTTTGCTTTGCAGTGAGCTATCTTGCCAGATTTATGCAGGAGCCAAAGAAATGTCATTGGATAGCAGCCAAGCATGTGTTTAGATATGTCCAAGGTATAGTTCACTTTCGTCTGGAGTATCATAAGAACACTCAATTCTTCATACAGGGATATACAGACTCGAACTATGCAGGATCCATTGATGACAGGAAATCCACTTCAGGGTATGTTTTTCATCTTGGATCTAGACCTATCTTGTGTATTAGCAAGAAGCAAAATTTCGTTGCTCTCTCATCCATTGAGGCTAAATACCGCACCACACGAGGAGTTGTGTGCGAAGTGATTTGGTTACGTCGCATTCTTGTAGATATAGGGATTCCTGAAGAGAAACCTCCCATCATTCACTGCGAAAATCAAGGTGTGTTGAAGCTTGTGAAGAATCCTATTTTTCATGAAAGAATAAAGCATATTGAGGGCGAATGTCACTACATTCGTCAACAGGTCTTGAACCACCAAATTCAGCTCTAGTACTGCCCTACTAATTTTCAGGTTGTAGATATTCTCACCAAGCCTCTCATCAAAGTGAAGTTTGATTTGTTTAGGGGGTACATTTGTAAGAGCAATGTATTAAGGGGGGGAATTTTAGCACATTTGGTTTGTTAATACATTATTAGCTTTTGTTCATTGTAGACAATTATCTAACTATCTTCTCTTTCTCCTTCCTCATGCAACGTATATATTGGCTTACTCTTTTATATTGTTATATGCATTGAATAAACACTATTCATGTGCCATCATTCCCGACTGTTTGAAAATATCGACTTTTCAAAATACTCTAGTAACTCATTAGAAAAAATCTTGACTAATTCTAAACATCTTGACATTTTTCAAGTATGAAAAAGTCCTGTTTCAAAATCCTGATATTTCCACTGATATTTTAAAACATATATCTGCGACCTCTATTATTTTGACAGTTCAAATGAATTAGTATTTTGACAAATGTTATACTTATAGAAATTATCCCAACATTATTTGAAAATACTGATCTTCTTTTGCAAAATCCCTGATTTATGCAAAAAAAATCAACCTAATTTCATAAAAATCCTAACTTTTTCAAAATCACATCATTTTAATATCGAGCATATCTTGTAAAAATGATGACTTGCCAAAATCTTGACTTCCCAAAAATATCTGACAATTCAAAATAATTAACTTTTTGAAAATCTGGACTTTTTTAATATCTCAAATTGCGGTCAAACATTCAGTATTTTTTGAATATCTACTTTCTTGTGATCTAAATCCTGACATATGTTAACAAAATGCATGACTCTTTGTCTGAAAATTCCATCCTTTTCAAAATCTTGACAATATTGTTTCCTAATCTTCTGAACTTTTTATAATCCAAACATTTTATTGAAGGGGTCAATGTCTTTGTATCAAAATGGCTAACATTTCTAAAAAAATTCATCGACCTTTCAGAATAATGACTTGTAGACTTGTTCAAAAATCCCCACTTTTTCAAAGATCTTCAATGTTTTTCAGAATCATTGCATTGTATTATTCAAAAATCCTACATGTTTCCTATGCTACAATCTTCATAAAATGTTGACCTGGTTATTAAAAAAATCCCAACTTTTTTATGGAATCATGACAGTATAGAAAATCCATAACATTTTTTAGAAGATAATTGTACTGTACAATATTTGAAAATCACATGTATTTATTCAAAACAATCTGATATGTTAGATTTAAAAATCCCAGGCATGGACGTTGAAAATCACATAGTTGAATATTCCCCATGACTTTAACCGGCTACATATGGTGCCTCGTTGTCAAAATACATGACATTTTACAAAATGGTTGACAATTCGAAATAAAAAACTTTTCGAAAATCTTGACTTCTCCTTAAAAAAATCTCGACTTTTTCTAAACTCTCAATTGTTCCTGGAGTATGTAGTGTTTCGCTCCCTTAAAATCATCCTGACTCATTAACTAATCCTAAATCGGCGTTAAAATCATCACATTTTCAAAAATTCCGATTGCTAGTTCAAAATCTTGACCTTTTCCTAATCTTGTTCTATATAAATTATTAGAATCCAAATATTTTCCAACTCACTCAAAATGTAATTGTTTTCACAAAATACGTGACATTTTTTGAACATCTTGACATTTTTTCAAAAATCACGACACTTTTCAAAAATCATCAATTTTTTCAAAACTTTGCCCTTTTTAATATCTCAATATCTTCAAAATGCTTACATAAATTTCCCAAAAACAATTAAAAACACTTTTTGAAATTCTCATGATTTCCTATTTGAAAATATGATTTTGTGTGAAGAAATCCTGACTTTTCAGTAAATCTTGACTTTTCAAAATCGTCACTGCCTTTTCAAAATAAATAACAGACAATGTATAACCTGCAATACATTTCATAAGAAATCCTTATCAGTATGCCTCGAAAATCCTGACTTTTTTGCAAATTGCGACTTATACAAAATCACAACGTTCTTGTACAGAATACTGACTTTTTTTGAATTCATGATCTTATGTTCAATAAAGGGGAAGTATGATTTTTTTTTTTAATATATCTAGAATCTTATTTCAAACATTGATAAACTATTACATATCCTAATATTTTGAACATTTTTGCCATTTGGAAAAAGCTCAGCGCGGGACAAAACCATATAGAGCTGCAGCATGCACATTAATAAGTATTCAAATAACTAATGCATATTTTGCAAAATCATGTAACATTTTTAACAATCTCAATTTTTTCAGAGGCTCTCAAATTTTTCGCACAGTGATTCAACGTATTTTTCGAAAAAATCCCGACATTTTTCAGAAATCATGATCATGTGTTAGCACAAAATTGTTATTATTTACAAATAGTTGAGACTTTTTCAGCAGTACCTTGAATTTTTCAAAATTCCTTGCAACTTTCGGAGACGGCATAGAACTTTTCAAGCTCCCCGGGGAAAACTAAGTTTTCAAAAATCCCGATCTTTTTCAAAATCTCATCCTGGCTTTAACAATGGGCTTGTTGCTTTCCAGTGGACAGTTTGCTAGGCTTCCTTGGCAAGTTTTTCAAAAATCCTAACTTTTTTGACAAGATCGTGATTTTTTCAAAAATTTTAACATGGCCTTGGTGAAAATGCCCGACTTTTAAAAATTCGCATCGTGCTTAATATCACCATATTTTAAAAATGTAACTATTGTACGTCTCATTTTCTTATTAAAAAAAATCAACATTATCCTTCTAAATTCGTGATTTGCTATTCACCACAGCCATTTTCGACATCTTCTTTTGGGAAAATGGAATTAACTTTTTCAAAATCACATTTCCTTTTAATATTCTAATATTATAAAAAATTTGACTTATTAAAATCATTGACAATTTCAGAGAAATCAATGAGAATTCAATATGTATACTACCAGTCTTGAATTATATTGAATATTGCTCAATTGTTTCCGTATCAGATTGCAAGTCTTTTTAAAAATCTTGAATTTCTGGTCCAAAGATCATCACATTTTCAAAATTTTCATCCATGGAGAGGCCTCTCCGACACTAGTTTTCAAGGGATAAGAGGAGGCAGCTTTATTTTTATAATGGGAAACATATCGAAAAAAATCATTTGTTTTTGAAAATCTTGACATGTTTTGATATGGATTGACTGTTGTATTCGAACATCATTGGTCAATTATTTGTGCCAAAAACTGCAAGCGACACTTTTCAAAAATCTAGAATTCTGGTTCAAAGAAATTTTGACTTAGGTGGAGATGCCTCACCGATATTTTTAACAATCCTGACTGGGAGTCCAAACCTTGTAATTTTTTATTGGAAACTTTTCAAAATTCCTGACTTGTTCAAACTCTGGAGACCTATTTTCAAAATGTATAAAAGTCCGTTTCAAAATCCTTATGTGGTCCACCGACATGTGCCTAAAATCTTGCAAGCACTATTCAAAAATCTTGAATTATGGTTTTACAAACCCTTGACTTAGGTATAGAGGCCTCACCGACACGTTTTTTACAAAGGGGATAAGAGGAGGCAGCCTAACCTTTTTATGGGAAAAATCATAGGTTGTGGAGCCTGTTTTCATGTGTGAAAGTGTTGAAGACTATACACTAAGAGTAATGTACACTTTTCATGTATCCTCGCTGGGGTTAGGCGTAAAAAATTTTTGCCTCGAAAAATGCACCCGACAAATCGGGAAACGTGCTCTTCTCGATATGGGCGTGTTTTTGACCCATAGGTTTATGGGTCGGGTTATCCCCATGGTTTTGATACCCACGGTTTTGTAAAACTGCTTAAATCAGTTGTCTATTTCATATGGTCTTATGACAATTCGATAGATATACTAGCAAATGTATCAATAAATCGTGACTTTTTAATTCGGGTGTGAATTCTGTAGAGTTTTTTCAGCATACCTCTCAACGGATCTGGGTATTCAAATATCTACTCTTTTGGAGGCTTGTAAAATCACAACATTTCTCGAGGAATTACATTCTTGGTGGACGTAGCCCAAAATTGGGTGAACCACGTTAAACCTTTTCCTAATCTGTGTTGTGTTATTTATAATCTGCAAACATTTATTTCAGATCTGTAATAGTTTCTGCATATTGAGTTTTCTACTTTTGCGATTCTGGTGAGGGATTATTCCGCATATTTTATCTCTTATTTCCTAACAAAAAATATCAAAATTGACGACCTTGTTTCAATATGGGGAATCTTTTGATATGTATAGTCTGTTGTATTCCTATTGGTCAATTATTTGTGCCTAGATAGCACGCTACACTCACTCTTAATTCGAGTCCAATATCACCTTAATTAGGTGGAGAGGCCTCCTAAGACTAGTTTACATAAGGGATGGTAATAGTTCAAAGTCCTAACTTTTTCTAAACCTGGGAAATTTTTACAAATTGATGATTTATTTTTAGAAAATGGAGAATCTTTTCATATGTATAATAATCTTTTCAAACTCTTATTGGCCTTTTTCAAAAACTTGTGCCTTCTCAAAATCATGCATGTTTCCACCTCGACATTTTTAAAATCTATGGACCTTACACAAAATCTCTACTTTTTTCCAAAGGCCTAACTGGCAGTTAGTAAACAAAGGGGATCCCAGGACGTCAGTGAAAATATCGTCTTTTTGTGGGAAAAATATTGAAATTTTAAAAAATTTATTTTGACAGTATCCCAAAAAAATTGTCGACTTTTTCAAAATGACATTATTTTATTATCCCCATATTTTAAAAAAGTTGGCTTGTCAAAATTCTATGACAATTTGAAATAACTAACTTTGCAAAAATCTAGGGATGCTTTTTCAAAATTGATCGATCCATTTTCAAACTCTAATGAATCCATTTATCAATGCCATCCAATCTTTTGTTAAAATTCTGACTTGTATGAGAAAATGCTAAATTTATCAAAATTCATGTTCCATTTTTTTGTGAAAAATAATCTGTCCTTATTCAGACTTTATGACCTTTTCACCATAAATCTAGATTCTTTTTATTTTTAATCCAACACATTTAAAAGGTTACACTAGTAAACAAAGGGGATGGGAGTAGTCAATGTAATTTTTTATCCTGAAAAATATCCAAATTGATGATGTAAAATTTTGATATCCGTATATAGTCTTTGTATTCTTATTGGTCAATTATTTGTTCCTTAGATTGCAAGCTCTACTCAATCGTTAATTACTATCCAAAGAAATAATTTGATTGTTTTTTTGAGGAAAATATGTCAAAATTTTTCGAATTATTGAAGAAATGATTTTTAAAAACTTTTGACTTTCACCAAAAATGGTGAAGATAATTATGAAAAATTCCCGACATATTTCAAAGGTTATTTAATTTTAATAGGAATTATCTTTTTATAGGCCTCATTTCTAAAATTAGAGAAGCAAGTTTTGATAATGGTTGGGTTATCCAATTTTCAATGTTTTTGAGCTCTATTTTTTTATTAATGTTTTACCAGTCTTACTCATAAAAATGTTGACATGGCAATAATCAGAATATCAAGTATCGACTTCTTCAATTATTTTTTTAATTTATTTTTAATATTAGAAACATTTTGATAATCTAGTACTTTTGTGAAAATCCAATGATGATTTATTTTTAATATCTCGAAATTCTTGTTAGGTTGCTTTTGAGTTATTGATTATTCATTTTTCAATGCCGAAATTCTATTAGGTTTTTTTACATTTGAGGAGGAGATATCAAAATTGATGATTCATTTATTTTTTTCATTTGGAGAGGAGATATCAAAATTAATGATCCATTTTTCAATCGATAATCCATTTCTCAATGCCTAAATATTTGTTCAAAAGTTGTTTTTTTATGAGAAAAACACTTATCAAAATTGATGTTCCAATTTTTTATAAAGAAATATTTTTTTATTAAACTTTAGATTTTCACCATAAAAATAGATAATTATGATAAAAAATTCACATTTGAAAGGTTACTTATAATTTAATATGAATAATCTAGTGGATAGGCTCCATCTAAACTAAGAAGCAAGTTTAATTGTTATGGGTGAGAGTGGGTGGGATATAATTAAATATAATTTTGTATTTTTGTGCTCTATTTTTGGTAATATTTTAGTATTTTTATTCATAAAAAATAGTAAATATGATCATAATGAAAATATTAAGTATAATTTTTAAAGCGGGGATCTAATTGATGATCGATTTTTCATTTTTTTTAAAATCTTTTTTTTTTGTGTAAATCCAACTTTTTAATGATTTATGCACCTTTACCTTCACCTAGAAACATTAGGGTAATCATCATAAAAAGGATGAATATTAGTGATGACATATTAAAGAACCACATAATCGCAAGTTACTCACATATTTCACATTAAAAATTTTCTGGATCTTAATGCAAAGTTCAATGAAATTTAATGGTTTCTTCATATGGTTAAAAAATAGATATGAACTCTCATCAAAAACAAAAACAAATATCACAAAATACATACTAATTATATTTATTTATTTTTTGGTAAAAAATTCACAACTTCAAAAGTGCAACTCATTCCACTAAAAAATTCTACTTCCCAATGCGTTTATATAAATTTAACAAAGTAAAACTAAACATACTTTTAACTATTACATTAGAGATAGGAATGGAGCTGGATACGTATACATTGTTTTATATTCCTATTGGTCAATTGTTTGTGCCTGAGATTGCAAGGTACACTCAATCTTGATTCTAGTTCAAAGAAACCCTAATTAGGTGGTGAGGTCTCACCAACATTAGTAAATAAAGGGGATGGGAAGAGCGAATGTAATTTTTGTGGGAAAAATATTGAAATTTATGATTTATTTTTAATGTTGGGAATGTTTTGTTAGGTTTATTTTGACCTATTTGATGATCCATTTTTCAATGTAGAAATTATGTGAGGTTGTTTTTTATTTGGAAAGGAGATATCAAAATTGACATCCATTTATTTTTCATTTGGGGAGGAGATATAAAAATTTATGATGCTTTTGTTTTTCATTTGAACAGAAATATCAAAATTGATGATCCATTTTTGAATTGATATTCCTTTTCTCAATGCCTAAATATTTTTTAGATTATTTTTTGTTATGAAAAAAAGATATCAAAATTTATTATCAAGTTTTCAATGCACAAATTTTTATTAGAATTTACCACTTTCACCCTTAAAAAAGATAATTATGATAATAGATCACATGTGAAAGATTAAATATAATCTAATACGAATAATTAAGTGGAAAGGACTCACCTAAATAATAATTAAATGTATAAGCTTAAGAATAACACCAAAAATGTGTGTAAGCTTTTTAAAACCCTTGCAGAAGACTTCGATGTTGAAGATCGAGGAGGATCTACTACAAAAGGTTCTTAATGAGGAAGTAAATCTCTCTCCAACTTGGACTCATCTGCAGATTTCACAAGTTCTAGCCTAAGCTATCTCATCTCCACAACTAGATTTCTCAAATATGGAGGGAAAAGATTAAGGGTAAGATTGAGCTTTACCCCTGTGTTAAATCTTATTTCATTGTTGTATTTTCAACCCCTGAAGAAAGGGATTTAATTTTTAACTAGTATTGGGTTTGGGTTGAAGATGGGCTCATGTTCAAGCCCTGATATCATTCTTTGATCCTATAAAAGACAATTTTTATACCTACCCAGTTTGGGTTCACTTATCAAGACTTCCATTACAAATATGGAACAACTCATGCTTCGCTGCTATAGGCCATACATTAGGATCTTTTGAGAAAGAAGATATTAAAACCTCTGATCAAATTCATACAATTTATGTAAGAATCTTAGTAGATATTTACATCTCTTAAGACATTCCAGCAGAAATCAATCTACAAATTGGTGAGAGACATTAGATTTAGAGGATAGACTGTGAGGGTTTAGTCTTCAGGTGTCGGTGATCCTTTCAAACAATGCAATCTTTTGAATGAATGTGAACACTCTAGATGCAAGAAAAGTGAAAAACTAGCATGGCAGAAGGTCTCTCTTCCTAAACATCACACAGTTAGTCCTCATTCAGATTTGGTTTAAGAATCATTGACTGTCCATGTTAGCATACATAACATAGTTTATATTTTTAGGTGATATCCCTTTATTCTCTCTTCATTGTTATATTCCATTATTTTCTCATCTTCCTCCTTCAGTTTAGGGGAATGTTGTTTACTATTTCTCCTATAAGTTGTACATGCTTCTCCATAATAAAACAAGATGTGTTGAGAGATATTTACTCCACATTCTTCTGATCTATTTGCTTCCCACATTTTGGTATTAGATCACAAATATCACTAGCCTATGTGCTTGGTATGGTCCAGCATGAAAGCTGTGTGGAGAGAAGAATTCCATCCTAAGAAAGCCTTCCTACATGGAGGAGGATTTTCCCAACAATTTCCTTTTGAAAACCACGGTTTTTTTTTTACAAAACAAGCCTAACATATATTTCTTCATGGAAATTTGTATAAAACTCATTGGCTACTGTGTAGAGGAAAAAACCAGCTATCTACGTGGAAGTAAAGAAAATTTTGTCATTTGAAAAGCTTCTATAATCCATTAGCAAATGCTACAAAGAAAAAATCATGGCAGCTTGACTGACTGTACACCTGCATGGAAGGGGGTTTAGACCACTCAGTACTTGGAGATCTGCATGGAAACATCTTGGCTGACCATGTGGGAAGAACTTCTTACTGACTATTGCATGGAGAGGAGAGAGGATGTGTGGTGTGGAGAAGAGATAGATCTTCAGCCTATGTGGTGTTGCGTAGAAGAATCCACAACCTGCATGGAAATACCAAAAGCTGCGTGCAAAGAGATAAAGCAACTATGTAAAAAAATGATGTCATGCGTGTAGCTGTTATTCCTCTGCGTGAAACTACATGAAAAGACAAGAAGAAACTCATTAATGTTGTGAGGAAAAGCTTTTCTGCATGAAGTTTGTCTTTTGCTACCTTCTACATGGAATTTTGATACTGGTGTTTAGAAAGGAAAAAATCATTTGCTAATTTGCGTGAAAGAAGAATTATTTCTCCGTGGGAGTATGCATTTTTTTATTTTCTATTTCTCCTTAAACATGTGATTAGTTGCAGATACTCTACCAAGGAAACATGGAGTTTTCTACAACACTACAATCGAATGTCGAGTATAGACAACTCGATTGAGAGCATAAATAACATGGTCGCCACTGCTAAAAGCCGCAACGTTGACTTACCAGCCAGAGAACATCATGAAGAAGCTCCTGAGAGCTCTGGGTTCTACTTTTCTTTGTTGAACGAGCTTTGGAACATCGGCAATCTTGTCTTCGACGAGCTAGTTCGACAAGGACTTCTTCAATATTTCCTTTTCGACATCAGCTACCAAGCAAAGAGAGTTCAAGAAGAGTTAGAAGCCAAGAACGATGCCGACTATGAAGATGAAGAAGAATGCCCCACAAATCATCATCGTCTCTCAAACACACGAGTATCGAGAGCATCTACGAGCTTGTACTTCACATCAGTGAGTCACAATTTGTAATATCTCTTGAATAAATAAATTATTATTATTATTATTATTACAATGTCTGCTCTGAAGTTGCTTCTCTCTGATGCTCAGTTGATCAAAGGGCCAAATTTTGTGGTATGGAAAACAAAAATGAGGACAATCCTTCAATTTGAAGGATTATGGGGCATTGTGACCATATCTGTGACCGCTCCCACAGCCCCTGATGAATTAATAAAGTATGAAATGGCTAGTTTCAAATCCTTAATCTTGATAATGCTCAGTATCAGTGAAAATGTGCAAACACATGTTTAGAATGCGGAGAAACCAAAGGAGTCCTAGGACAAGCTAGTAATAATCTATGAAGCCAAAAATCAGACTAAGATCCTTCATCTTTAGTCAAAGATGCACACCCTCTCTATGGGTTTAGATGAGAAAGTGGAGGAGTTCTTACATTGCGTGGTTGAGCTTTGATTGGAGTTATTAGCGATCGGTGAAACAGTGCATGAAAAAATTCTCATACTGATCACCTTAAGCACTCCCATCTCAATTTTGAGTGTTCGTTACAACACTAAATGTATCTAAAAAACAATGGCATTCGAAGAACTTGTGAATTTTCTACAGCAGGAAGAGGTCATCAATTCATCCCAAGAGGAGTCTTAGGATAAATCCCTATTCTCAAAGCTATACCATGCCTAGAAGAATCGAAAGGGTCCCACAGAGAAGACAAATCAAGCGCAACCAAAACAATAATAGAAAGATCAAAAGTCAAAGAGGTGGTGTCACATTTGTAAAAACAACACTCACGACACAGATCACTGTTGTTACAATAGCTTGAAACAAGGGTCTTTAAGTCAAATAAGCACATCAGGGCGCAAAGATTTTCAAAATTCCAAACGACGTACTCGCTTGAGAAATCACAAGGGGCATATCACAGCCCTACAAGATAATGATTCTAATGAAGAGACATCAGAAGGAGCACATTCTAGTAAGAATATTATACTTTTCTCTCAGACATCACAACCCACAAAGGGAGTCTGGTTGATATACTCTAGTGCAAGTAAGTATATGTCAGGTGACAAGGTACTGTTTGATTCACTAGACAAACAACCCACTAGTGATAGGGTTCAGATAGTAGATGAAAAAGAGAACATTGCAGAAGGAATAGGATGATTCACCATTCCTCTGGGACCACAAAAAATGTACGCTAACAAAGGTATTATATGTTCCTGGATTGATTAGCAACCTCTTGTCAGTGACTCAGCTATTGAATCATCACATGAAGGTATAATTTCTTATCCAAAATGGCATCAAATCATGTTTGATCTCATGACAAGGTAATATTATTGCTAGAGAATTTCTGAAAGATAAGTTATTTACTTTAGATACTATTTCATCTTCTGCAATAGCTTTATTTGCATCAACAATACAATCTACTACACTCCGGCATTTTAGATATGGACGCTTATTGCCTAGTTCATTGCATCAGATGCGTTCAAAATCATTGGTTCATGGACTACCCAAATTGTCTAGTTCCTTGCCTCTTTTCCCTGGCTGTCTTGCAAGAAAACAACATAGGGATCTATTTTAGGGAAAGCACCTTCCATGCCAAGAAGCGTTTGGAGGTAGTTCATACCGATCTGAACATCCTTCTGCCTACTTCATTTTCAGGATACAAGTACTTTCAATTGTTCATAGATGACCACTCCCAAAAAGACGTGGGTGTTTTTCCTAAATAATAAAAGTGAGGCTCTTCAACATTTCTCGCTATCATGTTGCTACACAAAGTCAGTTTGTGGATGATAATCTTCTATTAAATGTTGCATCTATAGTTGAAGTAAAAGATCTAAAATAAATTACGGAATGCTATCAAGTGGCCTCTCAACAATTTATCAACTTTACCAAAAGTAGCATAGCTTTCATAAATACTCCTCCAGAAACTCAAAGAAGAATAATAAATATCTTTGGTTGCAGCCTTATAGATTTACCTTCCTCCTATCTTAGCAATCCTCTTTTCAAGGGAAAACAAATAAAAATTCTATGAACCATATCATATAAATATACCATAAGAAACTTGATGCATGGAAAGGAGCTCTCTCAGTTAGGCTGGAATACTCCAATTGGTGAAATCTATGCTTCAAATCCTACCTATATATTTCATGTCACTGCTCAAAATGACCTCTTCTATTGTTAATATTATCGAGAAAATATAAAAATATTCCTATGGTCTAGTTCATAGGAAAAGAAGAGGATTCACTTGGCCTCTTGGAATGATGTTTTTAAACCGACTAAATTGGGAGGTTTGGGACTATGACACATTGTTGACATGAATGAAGCACTTCTTGCTAAGATTGGATGGGAAGTGGCTTCTTCTAGTTCCACGAATTGGGTTCAAATATTTAGATCTAAATATTTTTCATATTTTTCTAGTTTCCTTCACTCCTCCCATCCTCTCGGTTAGGCCATCTGTAACTCGATGGTTAGTGCTTTGCATCTCTTGCGTGCTGGCACCAAATGACACCTAGGCAACGATAGTCATATTGAATTCTAGTATGATTGGTGGATTGGAGATAAACAGCTATGTCAAGACCCTTCCTGGGATATAATCAAAAGACCCCTCATCATTCACCATGGAAATAATTTTAACAGTTACTGGATTAGCTCAAAATCTATCCGTTCGTGGTATATTCCTGACTGACTGGGGCATTAGTGAAATGCAAAGTCAACGCTTGAAATGTTTGAGAGACTTTCTCTCTTCTCAATACATTCCTTTATCCTTACCTATAGACAATCGTATTTAGCCTCTCTCACCTTCTAGATCCTTCACAATTAAAGTGGCTTATGATTCTGAATTGTGTGTTACCTCTCGCCCTCCTCTCAGCAGCATCTGGCCCAAGAAGTTTATCCATAAAATATGTTTTTTTCCTAGATCTCATTTAGAAACACCTTCTTATCTAGTGCAAATATTAAAAGAAGGGGATTCTCACTACCTTCATGTTGTGTTCTATGTTGTAAGGCTCTGGAGTCCTCCTCTCACCTTTTGGTACATGTTCTTTTTCTCATTCTATATGGATTTGGCTTCTAAAACACTTTGACGTAGTCTGGATCTTTCCAAAATCTCTTCAAGCTACTTTCTAACAATGGTGTTCTCCATTCTCACACCCAATCCTCTCACTTGCTTAGAATATTATACTCCCCCATGTCATCTAGGGTATTTGGAAGGAAAGAAACAATAGAATATTCAAAGAAAACAACATGGAGCACACACAAGTAGCGAAGACCATAGCTCTTCTCTTCCAAGACAATATCAACAATTGCCCCTGGAAGAAATATCAACAAAAAATTTAATTTTGTGGCAGCAAAAATTGGTGTCGGCAAATTTCTATTCAACTTAGAAAATAATTGTCGGTTACAGTACAGGTTGGGGTCTTATGGTCTCCTCCCCTTCCCGATTGTATCAATCTTAACACTAATGGTGCCTCTAAGGGAAATCTTGGAAAATTTGATGGAGGTATTATTCTTCGCAATAACACGGGTGCCCCTCTTGCTGCAACTGCAACTAATCTAATCATAGGGTGGAAGCAATGGATATTATTAAAGGCCTTGAACTACATCTTCAAGTAGGGAGTGGATGCTTGATTGTGGAGAGTGATTCACTAAACATAATTAATATCCTTAACTTGGAAGAGTCAGGGGAATGAATGATCAAGAATATAACAATTGACATGCATATTCTTACAAAACCACTTTTAGGAAGTCAAGTATCAACACGTCTACAGAGAAGGGAACAAAGTGGTTGACCACCTTGCAAATAAGGGAGTCCTTCTAGAAAATCAACAAAATTGGATTGGGAATTTCCCAAATGATCTCTTACAGATTCTCCACAATGATTGCTTTTCTATCAATTAACTTGCTTTGTTTTCTAGTTATTGGTTTTGGTGTTAGCAAATTCAGCAGAGAGATGTTATTTAATATAGGGGGTGGTTGTCATAATTTCCCCATTATGACGATGCAACATTTAAAATGCATTGGCACATGTGGCAAAGGTAATACCACACAAACGGATATTGTGTTAAGATGTTCCTTTTCTAATCATCGTCATTTCAAGTACAAGTGTTTTCATGAAGGTATAGCCTCACAAAAAGAAAAGGTGGTCTTTAAATTCTATGCTCCCCATAATGTTTCTTCATGTATGAATTGGTTGAGCATTATGGGTGGGCAAATCAAGTGTATCGAACCAGTTTCGTGCGACGAGTATAAGAATGATGAATAATTTTGGGATTTTCTTAAGAAAAATGGTTTACCCACTTTCCTAGAGAGGATTTTGAATTACTTTGTCGTTGTTTCATACGGAGGGCTTAACAACTTGGTCGAGAGGTAAAGTCTAGATTAGCAACACTCACTTCACAATCTCAACCAATGCCATTGCCTTGGTTACTGGCTTTTCATCTTTTGTGGCTATCTAATTTTAAAACGCATTGAATGTGAAGTTGTAGGGATTTCATTCATCTGGGAGAATGTCTGAGAAAGTACCTATCCGGCTATGTGAGAGAGTATCTTCAAGCCTCCCTGGAATAGAGTGAAAGAGGTTATAATGTGATATTTTACAGTAGATGGGCCGCTACTGATTAGTCTACGGTCCTCATTTCTTCATCATATCCCATCTCCGAAGGGGTAAGAAAATCAACTTTCCTACCTTCTTGTTTCAATCCTTGGAACATTGTATAAATCTAGCTAGGGATGGTGATGTCCCTATTCTACATCAATTCCTTTTGTATCTCCTTTTTCAGTATGTTGCTTCCCTTGCTGAGATCATCTGCTTTCCTCCCAAAATGGGTAGAAATCGGCGCACTCCCACCACATCCCCACTTCCCACCCCTCTTCTAGCAACAGATGCCATATACAAGTCATATTTGATTCTAATTCAGATGTCAACATTGTTGGTTCCTCTTTTAAAGAGGTTGGTTCCCCTACAAGTACCATCTCTCCTCCCCATTCCTCTAGTCAACCCTGTCCTGAATCCCCTACCTATTGCTGCCCATCTGCTCTTGCTTTCGACAATTCCCTAGTCACCAAATCAGATCAACTCCTCTCCAAAGTATTGTTTAGGCTATTCGAGTTGTATCTTGAATCTCCCGACAATATTCCTGTTTCTATGGATGTTGAGAACTTAGATGAGGATAGCAAAGTTAAATTGGATAATGTGGATGTCCAGATGCTATAAATTGACACAATTAAGCATGATATTGTAGACACCAAATAAAAAAAAGGAAAGGACACTTAGGTTGGGGGAAATGATGGAGCTAATGAATAAATTTGATAAAAAATTCACTGGCTGAGGATAGTCAAATTGACTTAGTCACCTCCATCCTCGCTAAGCTCTAGGGGGGCTTCACTGTCTTGAAGGATTGATAAATCTACACTATAAATACCAAGGCTGCCATCAACAAGGATAACATCGAATCGCTCATCTTGGCTAAGGAGTGGGCTGAAAAAAGTGGCTCAGTTAGTGCTAAGAATATTGTGATCGAGATGAAAAAGACCTTATGATATATTTTCTATTTTTTTTGTTATGCTTTGTTTTATTATCTCTCTTGGGTTTTTTTTGGAATCTCTAAGGGTATCTCCAATGTAATTTTCAAAGTTTTAAATTTCCATATGGGAATTTTGTAAAGGTTGTGGGACCTTCTAGAACCCTCCTTTTACCATAATTCCAAAAATATTAGATTAACTATAGAATTAGAATAAATTCCACATTTTAGTTAATCAAATCCAAAATACAACAAAACTAGATCATCAAAGCAACTTTACATCCAGATAAAACAACAAAAGAAGACCAAAAATAGAGACACCACAACCTACATTTGAGAGATTTGTTAAAGACCTTTTTACCTCCTCCATAGGTTTAAAAAAATTAAGAGCAGTGTGCTGAGATGGTTCCTTTCTTATGGTAGAGATTGCCATTTTATTTTTTTTACCTCATTTCCAAATCCATGAAGGAATATCACAAACCTATTTGACTTGAATTTCAATGAAGTCAAGGAGGGCCCTATGCATAGAAAGGTGATCAATTTGCTTGTTTATGATCTTCTCCATTATTTATTCCATATCCTTCTACTTCTTAGCTATTTCTTCAGTTTTTTCCTCAATCATATGGTTGCTATCAAGAACCTGCTTAAATTAAAGTTTGAATATTAAATTTTATGGGCATGCATGATTGATTCCTCTCAGGATGAGACCAAATTGAAATATAGATAAATTTCACATTGAAAAAAGAAACACAAAAATACATACATCCAGAAGAGCATTTCCTTTTGAATAATCAGACACAAAAGAAACCATTATATTGATGATCATGACATAAGAATTTTACTAACCTCTTCACATTAAATTTTTTGAAAAAGAGGGATTTTTTTTTGTAGGGTGAAAATGCATAGTTTTAATTGTGTTATTAAAGTTTTTTTGTGCAAGATATATTACACATTCTTCATTTATAGTTGTCAAATGTAACTTACTATTGTGAGTTGCGATGATAAACTATGAGAAATAAATTTTCCGTTCTCGATCTATGTTGATTATATACAATTCAGAGCTTATATATCATTGCCTTGCCATTGTTGCAAATAATAGGACAAGACAAAAAAAAATGTGCATTAATTTCTCAATAAATAACACATAAAGCTCGTCAAATAGGATTCAATAGGACTCACATCCAAATTATTTAGTTTTTTACGTATGTTTTTTATTATTTTGTTTGATTTTATATTTTAGATTTCTTCCAATTGAATTTTGAGATTTTTGTTTCCATTTTTTTACACATTTGAAATCTAATTTAAATTTATATATTAGTAATAAATTTCTTATTTTTAGTAACTAATTTTTGCATGACTATAATTCTCAAGACGTAAAAAAATTGAACATGGACTAAACGCATTAGATCTTAAATTAATAAAATAAGCAATCTCTTTCCATCCGTACATTACACGATACAATTTAATGGTTTTATTAGTTCAAATATCTCTTTCAAATGGAAAATAACTAAAAATTAATCCATTGATTTCTTTTTAATATTTTTAGCTGGTGGTGAAACCTTGCATCTTCCCTCTATAATAGTTTATTGGATTTATTTATGATGGCGTCTGCCACATTCACTAAGTTTCAAAATCTCCATCTAATACTGACATTATTGTTTATTGCATTGTCGCATTAGATGAAAATCGACAACATGTAAGTCCCATTTCATGTTATGAATTCCTTATGTCAACTTTCATTATTTTGTCTGCAAGTGATGAATTTTCACTTGTGACCCAATTCATTCCTATCCTGCCATAAGGATCATGATATGTTGGACTTGTCTGCAATAACATATAAACATCAATAAATCATTATTCTTATGACAATAAGAGTAGCGCCTTCAATGAAAATGATCCTTTTACCAACACAGTGGTTGATTGGCTCTAGGATGAGAGTGTTTCCCATATCTGTTAGCATTAATACATAGTTGTTAAAGGATGGTTACAGACAATTACAACTGTCTCCTTCCTCCTATAGCCAAACCGTAGCCTATATATTTAGCTTTACTCTATTGTTTGACACGCATTGAATAAATAATTCATTTTCTTCTATCATTGGTATCAGAGTAGACACCTTCCCAGCGCTATCTCCATTGTAATCACGGTGGAAAAAGGATTGGAACAGACCTGGTCTTTGCGTGGTTTGAAGTTTGGAAGACATTAGCACCCAACACCTATAAAGCCCTGGCGAGCGATCTGTCGTGGAGTGAGAGTGGCGATTGAGAAGCAAGAGGAAGCGGCCTGTGTGGAGAGACTTTCCTTAGCATTGAAAATTGATTGAATCCTATGTTTTCTTTCATCAGGATGTGTGGACCTTGTGCGTGGTAGCCTGCAAACTTTTTCTTTGGCATTTTGGAATAGCAGTGTAGAACTATTCTGGAAATTGGCGTAGAAAACGTGAAGATGCATTTGCAACTTTCGGAGGATTTGCTATCTTTATTTGGTAGAGTGTGGCAGCGTGGAATTTTCCTAGCCTTATAGTTTCCATCATTAGAAGTTTCCTTGATTTCTTTCCTGAAAGGATAAGTTGCAGTGACTTACAAAGTCCGCATTGAAATTACAACAACCAGTAAATAATAAGGAGGTCTGCATTGAAGAAGAATCAGACCGAAGAAGTGTGCGTGGAAACCTCCAAGCCTACACACCTGTTACGAAGTAAAGGGAAACCACAACCTGCAAAACCAATCAATTATGTGGAAGCAATGAGGAGGCTGGAGACCATGTGAAACTTGTAGCGTGAAGAGCTTGGTGAGAGAGGCTAATCTAGATAACCTCGCCATGTACATGTGTTGCCACGTGTTGGAGAGCTGAGTCTATTTTTTTGATCTATGGCACACTTTTATGCCCTCTCTCCCGTGCTTTCTCCCTTTCCTACCCCTCGTGGAGAGCGATCGACCCTTTCTATGATGCTATCATCGCCCCCTCTAGCTTAGGATTCCCTTTGCGCATCTCCTTATTCTCCATGGTCCCTTGGAATCGTAGAGTAGTGTGTATAGCTTCATTTCTAGCATTAGGAGTAGTATTAGTGGTAAAAATAGGTAGAGGAACTAGCCTTCTTCAGATATCTATCTCAAGTGTGCAAGGTCCCACAACTTGGAGACGGTTCCATTATTGACTTAAATGACTCAGTTCTTCTAGATCTGAGACACAGGCATAAGTTTGACCACTAGTGAATTATCTCCATCAGGAAGAAGCCATTCAAAATTTTCAAGAAGCCTCCGAAGACAAGGATCTCATCATGAGGTAAAAACATAAGCCTCAGAAAGTGCAATCAACCCCCCATAATAAGAAGCAGCATCCACAACAACAACCTTCTCAGCGGCCACCACAGCAACCACCCCAGAAGCAGCAGAACAACAAGGTGGGTCAATGGTTCCACATTTGCTCCACGAATACGCACACGACTGCAAACTGTTATTACAATGGTCGCAAGCATGGAAACTCTGGCGAAGAGAGCACTTCTAGCCAAGGATATTCTAAGAAATCACAATGGCGTGCTTGTAATTAGAGGTAGAAGGGTCATATTGCTACTCAATAAGATGCCTCCTCTGATTAAGAGGTTCTAGACATAACTCATCTGAACATTTTCCTATTCTTGTAGACTTTGCATCCATCAGAAAGTGTCTAGTTGATTGATTCGGGTGTCAGCAAACACATGACTGGCAATAATAAGTTGTTCCATACCCTGAGTGATCGACCCACTAGAGATCGGGTCACCATCATAGATAATCGAGAGTATATTGTGGCAAGGATTGGTGATGTCATCGATCCTCTTGGGACACGAAGATGTACACTCATGAAGGTGCTATATGTTCCAAGTTTGACCTAAAATCTCTTGTCTGTGAGTCAACTTCTTAATCATCAAATGTAGGTTGAATTCTTTGTTGAGAAAGGGGTCAAGTCCAGCATCATTTCCCAGGGAGACTGAGTTATTGCTCAAGCATTTATGAAGCGCCGTCTATTTGCACTAGATGCGGTCACTTCATCTAGCATTTCTCTCTACTTCAACGGTGGAGTCCACTGCACTACATGGCACTTTTGATATGGTCATCTTTCTACTGGGGCTCTGCATCAGCTAAGTGTCAAGGGAATGGTAAGAGGGCTTCCTCCACTCACCCATTCCTTAATTTTTTGCTCGGGATGTCTTGTGGGAAAACAACACAGAGGTCCATTCAAACAGAGCTCTTATCATTCTACGGAGCATCTTCAGGTTGTACACACCGATCTGTGCTGACCCCTACCATCTAGCTTCCAAGGTTTTGAATATTTCCAGCTCATCATTGATGATTACTCACGGAAAATGTGGGTATATTATTGGTGTAGGTTATTTTCCATGTATTTATTTTAAATACATGGAATACCTCCACATAGGTGATTCACCATGCGTAGGTGTCCTAGGGTGTCATTATGGCTCTTACACACGTCATAGAGCGTCATTGGAGTTACATTTCACCGACTATTCTAGGAATGTAACTCCCACTTCTCGATGGCTACATTTGTGGGGGAGTTACACACCCCACTGCTATTTGTACACCCTTTCATCTTGAGCAACACATGGGGAATGAAATAGAGTTTTGTTTTTTTCATCTTTTGTTTCCTCAATGCATGCACATTGCATCCATGAATGATTTCTTGCTTTGATCTTGAAGCTACATCATTTTGCAGTTGAGTGCAACGTTTTGATGCTCACGGATTCCCTCTAGATCTTCGTCATTCCTCCGACATGGTATCAGAGCTTAGGGATCATAATCGTGTTGCTCACCTCTGTTGCTTACTACTCTCCGCCTCGTAGTTTCTTGTGCAAGTTCTCATTCTTGTTTTGTGCTCTACTTGTAATTTTTTTTATATAAAAAAAGGGGGGGTATATGTATTTGGTTTGTTTACTGGCGTGTTTCCCATTGGCATTTTACAGCATTGTTCACTCTAGTAGCTCACTTGGGCTTGGGTGATTTACTCCTTGGCGCATTGTTGGCTTGATGGTGCTTTGCTTCTGCATGCTTGTGTTTTCTTGATCAAATGGGCTTGTGATTTGGTTGAAATGTTGGCTCATTTGAACATGGACATTTTGCAATGATATTTTGAGCTCTTTCCACTCAGATGGTCATACATGCATTAATGTTGTGATTTCACTTGACACATTATCAGCTCATTTTTGGTTGAACATTGGCCTGCACGTTGACTCTCTTGCATTCATCTGCATTTTTTCATGCTCCTCGATCTCTGCACTTTTGTTGGCTTATATTGTTTGGGAACATCCTTCCATGCAACCTGCATAAAGAAACCATATCAACTCGTTTTTGGGCTCTGCTATTTGGAATATTTACTACATTTCTATATACACGTTTTTCCTGTACCCTACATTTGAAACATGCTCGGGCCATTACAAGGAATGCATGTAGCCTGCGTTTGAAACATGCTCGGGTCATTACACAACTCTACTTGACCGTTTTTGCGCTTAACTCAGGCCTGGGCCCTACATATCTCAACGTAGACCTTGGAAGACCGTTTTCTGCTCCCACCTACCTTGGAATCTTCTACACGTGGTTTCCCTTTGTTCAGTTGTTTCTCCTCTCAATGGTTCACATTTGCTGCCACGTTTTTTGTGTTCTCTGTTGTGCTGCTAACCGTTACTCTGCTGTTTGATCTGATATCATTTGGCACCCACTTCTTCACACATGGCATTTCTTTGCTGCAACCTGCGTTGGAATCAACAGACCTGTAGCACTGCATTTTTGGTAGTTTTGGCATTTTTTGGCATCTAACCTACTCAACACAACAACCACATGGCACGTGGTCCTTGATAGTAGCCCACTTCCAATGTGGGTCCTCCTCCTCCACCTTTTTTTATGTTTTAAGGTGTTTAAAAAATTAAAACATTCCGTTTGGCATTGGCATTTTTATTGTAAGGCTATATTTTGGCTTATTTAATACCCTCCTATGCTTGTCGAAGATAGAGGGTGAGGTCCGGGGTTGGCAAGAGGCTAACCCCCCCTTGCAGTCAAAACAAACCCTTGTTAAAATTTCGTGCCGTTTCTAATGAGTACCCACGTGACACCCTTTGCACCCATCTCATGTACTTTTTTAATGCATTTGCAACATCTAGTGTATTTTTCCATCAATTGTGGGAATTGTTTTAATGCTATAAATTTTGAATCAATGCTCGTTTATGAGCACTTATTTAGTCAAAGTTTCATGATTTTTCAAATTTTACGTGATGGGATTGCCAATTTTGTAAACACACTACTTTTATAAAGTGTCACATTCTAGGGGGGTTGCTTGTACTCTTGGGCTTTCGCATGCAAACACATTCTTGGCCGAGTCCGACGTCTTGCATTTGTGCATCATGTAGTTTTCATGATGGAGAGTGATCTTTCTAGAATTGAGTGTCATAGGATCACTTTACAGCCTCCGTCACTTCTTACCGGGAGAGGGAACTATTCAGCTTGGCATGCTTCCATGGAACGTTACTTCGCTCACGAGGGCCTTTCACCCTTTTTACTTGGGCCAATTCCTACACCCGCTGATCATCGTCATCTGGACGAATTCATCAAAAATTGTGACCATGTCTTTGGGCACATGATGATGCATGTCACTCAGATCTCTCCAGTTTCACATGGCACAATCAGATCCACCTCACTGTGTCTAAAGCATTCTTCAATCCCTCTATTGAGACCCTTCACATACTGCCACTCGTTGTTGTTGCTACTGATTCAGTTGTCTCCTCTTCTTCATGTGATGGTAGTTCCACTGACATAGAATCATTTAATTCTAATTCTGATGACGAGGATTTTGCACCCTAGTTTTGATGTCAAGAGGACTATAGAGGATTCTTCTCCTCTTTCTCTCACTATTCCAGAGAGTGTTGTCACCCCTCACATCTCATCAAATATTGAGCAGTATTCTACTCAGTCTCATACATTCATCACACTCCGCCTCCTTTCCGACTTCCAGTGTGTGAGGCCCCTTTCACTCCTCTACCTTCATTGGATGACTCATACCTATCATGACATAAATATTCTGTTTGTTGAGCCCCCTCATTGGGACGAGTATCTACCTAACCTTAGTCATCTTTTCGCAGAGTCTACTTGTGATGCACTACAAGTCTCTCATCTGTCTATAGGTGTTTCAGAGGATTTCATCATCTCTGTTGTTAGGAGTGCCCCTTTCGGGAATCATGTCATTTCCACATTTCCAGAGACCTTCATTGATCCACCGTCAGTTGTGGATCCCTTTTCTATGTTGTAAAGGATGTTTTATTCCCTTCACATCACTTGGAAATCCTTCCTGCAGGTGTTCCTCTTTTTCACTCTAACAGTTCTACACATGTGGCATTACCTTCGGTTCCTTGACACTCACTCACTAGACCTATATCACACTTTCGTGCACCAGATTCAGAGTTCTTCATGCTATTACCTTCAGTTTCTTTCATGGAGTGGACGTGGAATTCCAGCACATCATTTCTATCCTTCCTAAGGGCAGGTACACAGTTTGTTGTGGGTGGCTCTTCTTTAGTCCAGAGGCAAAGGATATCATGATCGAAATTCTTCTGGGAAAGCTTCATAGAGTTGCAGATTTCATATTTGTCCATGACATATTTTGCATTCCTCTTGTTTCCCTCTTCTTCTCTCTTCTTCTTCTTTTTGAGAGATTGCTTCTTTGTACATGGGTACCTTTTCAGGCTCGTTTGTGGCCGGGACTCATCCTTGGCATCTTTCTTAGATTAGAGAGTGGATTTTTCTCTCTTTTGTGGGGGAGTTTTTTCCCACTGGGTTTTCTCCTTTTACTCCAGTTTTTGAGAGCTTCTTGTACGTGGGTACCTCATTAGGCTTCTTGCCAGGACCCACTTCTCCTTGTTTTCATCTATGTCTCCACCTTAGCTATGCTTCAGGGGGGGTGTTGGTGTAGGTTATTTCCCATGTATTAATTTTAAATACATGGAATGCCTCCACATAGGAGATTCACCATGCTTATGTGTCCTAGGATGTCATTATGGCTCTTACACACATCATAGAGCATCATTGGAGTTACATTTGACCGACTATTCTAGGAATATAACTCCCACTTCTTGACGGCTACATTTGTGGGGGAGTTACACACCCTAATGCTATTTGTACACCCTTTCATCTTGAGCAACACATGGGGAATGGAATAGAGTTTGGTTTTTTTCAACTTTTGTTTCCTCAATGCATGCACATTGCATCCATGAATGATTTCTTGCTTTGATCTTGAAGCTACGTCATTTTGTGGTTTAGTGCAACGTTTTGATGCTCACAGATTCCCTCCAGATCTTCGTCATTCCTTCGACATATATTTCCTCCGGAAGAAGAGTGAGGCATTTGCCAATTTCCAAACCTTTTACCAACAAGCCACCAGGCAATCTAGGAAGCCTCTTCTTCTCCTCCACTCAGATCAAGGGGGGAATTTATATCGAAGAATTTCTTAGCATACCTAAAGAAGCATGACATTCAACAACATCTGACTGCACCCTACACACCCCAACAGAATGGGATTTCTGAGCGAAACAATAGTACTATCATGGAGATGGCTCGTTGTATGCTATCCATCACCAAGTTAGAGGATTAGTTTGTGGCAGAAGCATTTCAGACAGCAGTGTATCTACTTAATAGGGCACCCATAAAGATCTTACAGAACTAGACACCAGAAGAGGTATGGATTGGTTGTAAACCTTCTATCTATCATTTGAGAGTAATTGGTTGTACTACATATATGCATGTCCTAGATGAGAAATGGAAGAAGATCGATATAAAGACACTACCATGTCTTTTCTTGGGGTATAGTACTACCTCAAAGGCATATCATCTCATGGATCCTGAGACAAAGAAAATCTACGAGAGTCGAGATTTGGTGTGTGATGAGTCATCCTTTGACTCCCAGCCACACAATGGAGATCTAGTACCGACCTCATCACATAGATTTCTCACACATCCAGATGATGGGCAAGATGATTCTTCTAAGAGATAAGAAGCACTAAGTGGAGACTTATTCGTTGATCTAGGCACATTGGAAAACACATCTTCACATCAATAGCAACAACACCAATGTCTGAAATGGGTCCAAAATACTATTAGGGATGCACACCTGAACTCACTTCCAGGAACTTCTATGAGAGTCATAATACGAAGTCAAGCCAGACATGAGGTATATTTTGCACTCATGAATTCATTTGTTGATAGCATCGAACCTGAAACTGTTCATGAGGCATTAGACCAACCACAGTGGAAACAGGCTATGGATGCTAAATATGATTCCCTACTTTAGAATCAGACGTGGGAACTTGTTGATCTGCCTCCAAGTAAGAAATCCATTGGCTAAAAATGGATTTTCAAAAAAATAATGTAAGGCAGATGGTTCAATTGACAAACAAAAAGCATGACTTGTTGCAAAGGGTTATGCTCAGCAAGAAGGAATTTACTATGACGAGACCTTTGCACCCACTGTGAAGATCAAAAACATCAAAGTTATCTATGCACTGACAGCACAAAATGGATGGAAACTTCAGCAGATGGATGTCAAGAATGCTTTTCTGAATGGTGATGTCAAAGAAGTATACATGGCCCAACCTGAAGGGTTTGTAGATGAGCATCAACCACACAAGGTATGTCGTCTGATAAAGTCACTTTATGGAATCAAACAAGCACCTAGGGCATGTATATAAAAATTGATAATCACCTATTGCAGCATGGATTCACTCGTAGCCCCTTAGATACAAATTTGTATATCAAGAAGGTAGGAACAAAGATTGTTATTCTGGTTTTGTACGTAGATGATCTTGTGATCACAGGAAGTTCTAACAATCTTGTGGATGATGTAAAGAATGATCTGAAGAAATCCTTCGATATGACTGATTTGGGGTTACTTCACTACTGTCTTTACTTAGACATAGGGAAAAAGAATAATCATATCTTCATCTCCCAGATGAAATATGCCAAGAAACTCCTGGAGAAGTATGGAATGTCGGATTGTAAACCAATGTCCACACCTATGGAAAAAGGTTTGCAGTTATCTAGATTCTAGGATTCACTGCAAGTAGATGGCACTCCAGGAAGTAGTGGGGAGTCTCATTTACTTGACTTATACCAGGCCAGATATTTGCTTTGCAGTGAGCTATCTCGCCAAATTTATGCAGGAGCCAAAGAAATGTCATTGGATAGCAGCAAAGCATGTGTTGAGATATGTCCAAGGTATAGTTGACTTTGGTCTAGAGTATCATAAGAACACTCAGTTCTTCTTAGAGGGATATATAGACTCGGACTATGCAGGATCCGTTGATGACAGGAAATCCACTTCAGGGTATGTTTTTTATCTTGGATCTGGACCTATCTCGTGGATTAGCAAGAATAAAATTGTTGTTGCTCTCTCATCCATTGAGGTTGAATACCGCACTGCACGAGGAGCTGTGTGCGAAGTGATTTGGTTACATCGCATTCTTGCAGATATAGGGATTCCTGAAGAGAAACCTGCCATCATTCACTGCAACAATCAAGTTGTGTTGAAGTTTGTGAAGAATCCTATTTTTCATGAACGAACAAAGCATATTGAGGTCGAATGTCACTACATTCATGAACAAGTCTTGAACCACCAAATTTAGCTCCAATACTGCCCTACTGATTTTCACGTCGCAGATATTCTCACCAAGGCTCTCGGCAAGGTGAAGTTTGATTTGTTTAGGGGATACATATGTAGAAACAATGTATTAAGAGGTGAATGTTAGCATTAATACATAGTTGTTAAGGTATAGTTATAGACAACTACAACTATCTTCTTCCTCCTGTAGCCAAACCATAGCCTAAATATTTGGCTTTACTCTATTGTTTGACACACACTGAATAAATCATTCATAGTCTTCTATCAATATCAACCTTCCCCTATCCTCTATAACCATTAGAAAAAATCTTAATAATCCTAAACATCTTATTTGTCAAATATGAAAAAGGCATGTATCGATCCGGTGTTCTTATCGTAAAATATGAATCTACGATATCTATTATTTTGAGAGTTCAAATTAATTAGTATTTTGAGCTTGTATATTAGGAAATTATGAAAGTATTTATCTAATCTTCTTTTGCAATTTCCCTAAATGCATTGATGGTCTAGGAAATTTTATAAAAATCTTGCTTCACCGACTATATTTATCGAGCATCTCTTGTATTGGTTTTGCATTGATTTCCGTAACTCTCTACAAAGCAAGGATACATCATGAGATATTATTTCATTCTTTGTTGCGTCAAATCAATGTTGTTTGAACTTATTTTCTTGTGATCTATCTTTCATATGTTAACAAAATGCTTTCCTCTTTGTCTGGTTCAGTTTCTGACCCCTTGATAATATTGTTTCCATGTTTGAACTTTTCTATGAATTTTATTGAAGGGTTTATTCTTTGTATCAAAATGGCTAGCTTTCCCGACTTTCATCGTGCTCCAGAATAATGACTTGCAGAGTTGTTTGATATTTCAAAGGTTTGAAAGATCTTCCATTTAAGCAGAACATTGCCTTGTATTATTGGAATACCAACAAACACCTATACTACATTCTTCATTATATATTACCTGGTTATTGTTTAAATCTTGTAAATGGAACATTTCAGTATATAAAATCATAGAAGTGTGAGAAGATAATTGTATTGTACAATATTTGCACATCACAAGAATCTACCAATACATCTTGTGTTAGATTTGACATCTAGGCATGGACGTTGGAACACATTATTAGATATTGCTCATGATCAACCGGCTACATATGTGCCTCGTTGTAAGACACATGGATTCCACAAAATGGTTCAACCCAATATTTTCCTCTTCCAATTGCTTCTCCTCCCTCCAACCCCCTCTTCTACACCCATTTTCCTCCTTTTTTGTTTCGCTCCCTCAAAATCAACCTCATCTTGAACTACCCCTTCGGCGTTAACATCACACAGTTCACATGCGATTGCTAGTTAATTTATTAATAAATTGTTTTGTATAAATTATTAGAATCTGAATGTTTTCCAACTCACTCAAAATTATTTCTCACAAACTACATACTAATTACAAATTTCAATTTAAAAAACAACCTTATAAAATCATAGCTTAAAAAAGGTGCCCTAAATAAATCTATTTTTCTTATGCTTATATAAATTTAACAAATACAATTAAAATCACTTTTAACCATGATTTCCTAATTCCAAACAATTTTGTCTGAAGAGACCCATTTGTAAACAAATAAAACGTAACTGCCAATCAAAAATAAATAACAGAAAAACATTATTTGCCTCGAACATGGACACTTGTGAAGTAAGCAAAAAAAAGAATTCTCTTCAAATTCCTGTACAGAAATATTTCACAATTCTTTCTTATGTTAATAAAGGGGAAGTATAAATCTTATATTAATATATCAGAATCTTATTTAAAACAGTGTTAAACTATTACATTTCCTGATATTCCAACAATGCCATGGAAAAGCTCAGCGCAGGATGCACATTAACAACTATTGAAAGAAGAAACGCATATGCTGCAAAACATGTAAAATCTTTAACAAAAGCATATGAGAGGCTTCAAATTAAAAGCACAGTGATTCAACGTAGTTCGAAAAAAAGCAGACAACAGAAGTCAGATCTGTGTGAGCAGAGAAGTTTTATTGACAAATAGTTGAGAATTATTCAGCAGTACTAAACTTGGAAACGGCCTTGCAGTCCTCGGAAACGGCATGCTTTCCAAGCTCCCCGGGGAAATAAGCTTAGCCGACGTCTGAATCTCCCTGGCTGTGATTGTGGGCTTGTTGCTGTGAGTGGACAGTTTGCAGGCTTCATTGGCAAGTTTGTCAAATATATCGTTCACAAGACTGTTCATAATTCCCATGGCCTTGGTGGAGATGCCCACTTGAGGATGGACCTGCTTCAGAACCTTATAGATGCAACTATTGTACGTCTCATTCTTCTTCTTCTTCTTTTCCTTCTCCTTCGTTTTGCTCTCCACCACAGCCAGATTCGAGATCTTCTTTTGGGCGAGTGGAATTGACTTGACGGCCATTTCCTTTTTCTCTCCTGGATTGGATGCCATTTTCATTGCAATTTAGAGATAGCAATGGAGTTGAATATGTATACAACAGTGTTTTTTATATTCCTATTGCTCAATTGTTTGTGTCTCAGATTGCAAGGCACACTCAATCTTGAATATTCTGGTCCAAAGAAACCCTAATTAGGTGGAGAAGCCTCACCGACACTAGTAAACAAAGGGGATAAGAGGAGGCAGCCTAATTTTGTATGGGAAAAATATCCAAATTGATGATTTGTTTTTAATATCGGGAATGTTTTGATATGTATAGTCTGTTGTATTCCTATTGGTCAATTATTTGTGCCCTAGATTGCAAGCTACACTCAACCTTAATTCGGGTCCAAAAAAACCCTAATTAGGTGGAGAGGCCAGACACTAGTAAACAAAAGGGATGGGAGTAATCAGTGTAATTTTTTATGGGAAAAATATCCAAATTGATGATTTGTTTTTACTATGGGGAATATTTTGATATGTATAAAAGTCTTTTGTATTCTTATTGGTCAATTATGTGTGCCCAAGATTGCAAGCTCTACTCAATCTTAATTATGGTTAAACAAACCCTAATTAGGTAGAGAGGCCTCACCCGCACTAGTAAAGAAAGGCGATGGGAGGAGTCAGTGTAATTTTTTGTGGGAAAAATATCGAAATTGATGATTTTTTTTTAGTATTGGGAAAGTTTTGTTGGGTTTCTTTTGACCTATTGATGACCCATTTTTCAATGCAAAAATTCAGTTAGGTAGTTTTTCATTTGGGGGGAGACATCAAAATTGACAATCCATTTGTTATTCATTTGGGGAGGAGATATCAAAATCGATGATCCTTTTATTATTCATTTGGGAAGGAGATATCAAAATTAATGGTTTTTCAATTGATAATCCATTTCTCAATGCATAAATATTTACTAGCATACCTATATTCTCTAAATATATGTAATATATGCCGAGAGGTATATATTACATATATTTATATATTATATAAATATATAGGTGCCTCGTGAACTTCACCTCTCGGCATATTTTACATACCATGTTTTGGTTTATGTTTCTATGTGTATGTAAAATATGCCGAGAGGTGAAGTTCACGAGGCACCTATATATTATATAATATATAAATATATGTAATATATACCTCTCGGCATATATTACATATATTTAGAGAATATAGGTATGCTAGTAGCAACCGCAGGAGTTGCATTATACATAAAACAATACCAAAAATAAAGTATGAAAAATAAGGAGGAATTTAGTTCGTGTATGAATAAAAAAAAAATTATAATTTAATATTATAATTACTTATTATCAAAACATAGTCACTTATATGTAATTTTCTTATGTAATTATATTACTATATAACTTAACACATATTTGACTTTGGAGAATGAGTATGAGCAAAAAAAATCAAGGTCTATAATGCACAAAGTTCTTATGGATTTTATTAGTAACCGTATTATCAAGTTAAAAAAATACAATCCTTCTTCATACGAATTGAAATGTATAATGTACATCACATGTAATGACAAATTCATATAATGCAATGTGTGCTACATATGGTACATTATTTATATTCCAAGGACATAAGTTTTTTTTCCTCAGCCTTCCGTTTCGAAAGTAGTTTTCCGTTCTTCATTTTTGCATAGCGCTCATATGAAAATGGTGGAGATATTCTTAGACTCTGCAACGACTTCACTCGAGAGATAGCCACAAATGTTAACCCCATTGTCTCTCTTTCTTCAATATCAACTGTAGCCTTGGAAAGAGTCAAACCTTGCGATTTATGTATCGTCAATGCCCATGCCAACCGTAAGGGTAATTGGTGTGTGCGTCCCCTTTGTATTGGTGTAATTGGGATGGTATGCGGAGTTCTATCTTCAAATGGTATTCCGAAGTAACTATCGAATTCAACCATTACATATGTTGGCGGGTTCGGTGGACCAGTACCAGGTGCATATACTATGTTTCGAATATATCCCAGAGCTCCATTTACAAGACCTACTTCTATCCAAATATTGGATGTTAGCATAACCCTTGCATCATTAGAAATTAATAATTCTAAATCAAGTTCGTCATTCAGACCTCCTGCTAGTGTGTTGGCAGTACTTGTTCTAGTTGCAATGCTATGTGCGACAGGTCTTTTCAATGAATGCAATTTTTGTTGTTGTGGTTATTCACGTTAATCTTTGTCGCCATTAGGTGAATATTATTATAGAATTCTTCATTTTTATCTTTGTCTAATGCAGAACTTGTTCTACTCATTAACAACATCCAATCATCCAGTGTCAGATTCGCATCTCTGAGATTGGCCAGAAGTTCCCGAAAACACTTTTGGTCTTCATCTTCTCCTGCTTGCCTAAATACCTTATCCAATGTAACAACTATTCCAAATGCTTCCCATAACAGCTTTGCACGTCTATTACTATCATATGGCGATTTATCGGTAACAGGAGGAAGTTGCCCCAAATCTCCTACCAAAATCATAGAAACACCACCAAAACTCATGTTTGCTCTTTCAGAGAATGCTTGACGAAGTCGGGAGTCCACGTTTTCTAGCAAACTTTTTCCGATGAAGCTCATTTCATCAATCAATACATATTGTTTGATGCCAAAAATCGATGATGACCTTTCTCTTGTCGACATCTAGTACACATAGGTCCTTCAGGTGTTTGAGAAAATTTTATTCCAACGTAACATTCTTGAAAAATATAACACATGACTGGCGAAGAAAGGTTATCAAGATCGTGTCGAAAAATCATTTGGACCGTATTGAAATCTCTCCCAATAATTCCATTGGGATCATCTATCATGTGTTCTCTCGCAATATGTGAGTCTTGCATTCTTCTTCTTCTTCTAGGTTGAATTGTTAACTCCTCTTGTAAATCATTATTTTGCATTCTTCTTCTTCTCGTTGTTCGTATTGATTGTAATATCATCTCCTGTTGCACACTATCATTCTCTAAATTATTTACAACATCTATATTCATTATATCTTAGGCCAAGTTTTCTGGTGTTTCGAGCACGCAATCCATTGATGTTGAATTTTCTTCCCCAGAATTAACTTCAACATTACCAGCCATTCTATGATAATTCCTCTGAGATGCTTCGCGGTGAAGTTCTTGTCTATGTAGTCTTTCCTCCTCTTGCAACTGACCTGAACGAATCTGT
Source organism: Taxus chinensis (assembly GCA_019776745.2). Classification (NCBI taxonomy): domain Eukaryota; kingdom Viridiplantae; phylum Streptophyta; class Pinopsida; order Cupressales; family Taxaceae; genus Taxus; species Taxus chinensis. The sequence goes on from CM034147.1 coordinate 52,051,845, forward strand.
CTTTGTAACCTTGCTCTTGATACATGTGAGTCATCTTGAGACGATCGTTCACGAATTATTGTCATGTTATTTGCATGTTTTCATCTTTCTGCATCCAATTCTTCATTTGTTAATTCAGCCCTCCGTTCTGCAAACCTTTGTCTATCGTTATCATTTTGAAGTTTCCTTTGTTCCTCTCGTTGTGCATCTGTCATTTCTTGTTGTCTCCTTCTACGATATTGTCTTTGATATTCTCTTCGATATGATCTTCTTTCATCTTCATTTTCAAAATTTAATCGTGGTCGAGCCCCACCTATAAATTATTTTCAACAAATTTTGTAATTATTTATATAACTAAAAAATCCACGTACATGTAATAGAAATCAATCATATATTATCCAAGTTGTAACAATTAGCAAGGCCATTCAAAGAATTATATGAATTTAAGAGAATAGGAGATTAGAAAAAGCGTTTTCATTTCCATATCTATGACCTTTTGTTTGATTTATAATAGTTTTTTCACCAACACACTCAAAACACTATGCAATTTATAAAATCTTTTATATAAATAATGCAAGTAAATCCTCACGTTCTCGTCTTTCTTCCTCAGGAAACTGATCTATATGAATCTATCCTTGTATCCTTGTTCTTGATACATGTGAGTCATCTTGAGACGATTGTTATGAGAAAATGATCTCAAAAATGATATTCGAATTTTGAAGAAATAATTTTAGTTACACTTTATATTTTCACCGTAAAAGAAGATAATTATGACAAAAAATCATATTTAAATGGTTATTTATAATTTAATGTGAATAATCTAGTTGATAGGCCTCAATTAAAAGAAGGAGCAAGTTTAATTTTTATGGGTGGTTGGGTTATCCAATTTTCAATGTTTTTGAACTCTATTTTTTTATTAATGTTTTACAAGTATTACTCATAAAAAATGGTAAACATGACAATAATGAAAATATCAAGTATATTTTCTAATTTTTTTAAAACTCCATTTTTTATTAATATTTTACAATTTTTATTTATAAAAAATGGTAAATATGATAATAATGAGGATATCAAGTATAATTTTCAAAGAGAGGTCGAATTGATAATCTATTTTTCAATTATTTGTTAATATTTTTTCATCTAACTTTTTAATTGTTAAGCCTGTATGATAGTCACCACAACAATGATGAATACTAGCGATCGCATAATTTTCATTTGCATAAAAAAAACAAAAAACAAGGGCACACTAAATTAATTTTGGATCTTAATGCAAAGTTCATTGAAGTTTAATGGTTTCCTTAGTTGTTTACACTAGTAAACAAAAGGGATGGAGTGTAATTTTATGTGTGAAAGATATGGATATTGATGATTTATTTTTAATATTAGAAAAGTTTTGTTCGGTTAGATTTGACATATTTTTTAATTGACACAATATTTCCATTAGTTTTTTTTTTTAAAAATTTGAGGAGATACAAAAATTAATGATCCTTTTCTCAATGCTTAAATATTTGTTAAGTTATTTTTTGTTAGAGAAAAAATTATCAAAATTGATGTTTTTATTTTATGAAGAAATTTAATTAAACTTAATGAATTTCACCCCAAAAAAAATACAAGTATAAGAAAATATCACATTTGAAAGGTTACTTATAATTTAATATGAATAATTAAGTGGAGAGACTTTTGACATATATTTTTTAATTAGGTTGTTTTTCAATACATCAATTGATTAGGTTGTTTTTCATTTGAGGAAGAGATATCAAAATTGATGATTCCTTTTTCAAGTGATAATTCATTTATCAATGCCTAAATATTTGTGAAGTCATATTTTGTTATAGAAATAAATATCAAAATTGATGTTCCATTTTTTATGAAGATATATTTTTTAAACTTTATGACTTTCACTATAAAAAAAGATAATTATGATACAAGATCACATTTGAAAGGTTACTTATAATTTAATACAAAAAATTAACTCAAGTGAGTGTAATATTTTATTGGCTGGTTTAATATTTTTTTCCTCGAGGCTTCACCTACAATAAGGAGAAAATGTAATTTTATTGGATGACAGGAAAGTCTTATTCTTAGAAAATGCTAAATATGACAATAATGAGGACATCAGATGTAATTTTCTAATATGGGTCTAGTTGATTATCTATTTTTCATTTTTTTGTTATTCTTTTAGAAATTTAGTGATACCAATGTGTGCAGTTGTGTGTATTGTGTTTTATATTCCTCTTGGTCAAGTATTTGTGCCACATATTGCAAGGTACACTCAATTTTCATTCTAGTTCAAAGAAATCTTTATTAGGTGGAGAGGCCTCACCAACACTAATAAACAAGGGGATAGGAGGAGCCAATATAATTTTTTTAGGAAAATATATCAAAATTGATGATTTATTTATTAATAGGAATGTCTTATTAGGGTATTTGTTGTTTATTAATGACGTATTTCTTAATTTATTGAAAATCCTAACACAAGATATAATCTAGGATAGAGAGTATTATAGTCAGACAAAGCCAAAGTGTTATGTTAGAACCAAAATCTAAATCCCTCAAATTGGTGTTGTAAGGCATGAGGGAAGTAAGGTTTCCATTATCTAATTGGAAAAGTACCACTAGGGGGAATTATGTTAGGGGGGAAATGGTGTTGATACAATCAAATATGAGTGGTGGTAGTGTTATGATTTTTAACATATTATAAGCTTTGAAATCATGCTTTGTGCATCCAGACAAAAATTATGTTGATATCACATTGAAATATGTCCATTAGAATTAAAACAAAGAAATCACATTCAAGTAATTGTTGGGAATATAATAATAGTATATTCACATGTAATAAGCGTGAGTTATTATGATTATGTGTGAGATTATATTTATGTGGAAGAGAGTAATGTTTTTTATTATTAAGTTGTATACAAAAGAGTAACTCGCTAAAGATATTTAATGGAATGACTAGGTGTAAACATGGTAATGTTGAATCGTATGTGGTAATATTCAATATTGAGTAGTAAACTAAATCAAATATACTATTTTAAAATTGTGTTAGTTCAGACCAAATTTAATATTCGGTATCACATAATCAATTTTTGTGTGTTTGTAATGGAAAAATAGAACTGCAATGAGTTAAAATCTTTGATAAGAAATTTATATCAAAATATTAGTTTTAGCTTGTCTTTAGTTTTTTAATCTTAACATATTTTTGAGCTTATTCATGTCTTAGTGGTGTTTATGAAAAAATCATCTTCCACGTGAGAAGTTCAAATTCTTAATTAAAAGTGAATTCAAATTCATAATTAAAAGTCCACATGAGAATTACTATAATGTTCTCTGAAAATAAAAATTTATTGGTATGAGGTAAATATGTTGTGTGTATCTATACATACACACACACACAAAAATACATATATAATTAAATTATAAAGTGAATTAAGTGTATTTTGTTATAATTATGTTAGCTTAGACCAAATTTAACATAATGTATTTTGGTAGACACATGAGTATAAGTATATTTTGAACTATGGATATGGCCACCAAGTGATGCCCCTTATTAGACGTGTGATATGAATTATATGATTGACAATGTAGTAAATCGGGTTTGTTATTTTTATAGGCATTTTAATGTCATTGTAAAAAATTGTCAATGATCCATGAATGTTAGAGGATTCAATGATGATATGACATGGTATAAATTCAAGTTCTTGAGAATGACGAGACTCAATCACTATGATGGGTTTGTTACAATAGTCGTGATAGAATATGAGAATCAAATATATATCAAATAATCAAGAGTTGTTTTAATGTATTGACTAGGAAATGTATGAGTCATAGTAGTAATGCATTCATTTTATGCGGTAGGTAAGTCATATGTAGATGGTGCACAAGAAGGGTGGGATTCTGGTAGGTGAAACTACATGTTTGTAGCATCGGACACGACATTAAAGATAAGGATATGAAAATTAGTAAGGTATTGGATATTTTTGTGTAATGTGTAACAGATGCTAGTATATTGTCCAGGACATTGGTGGTAGGTTCAAAATGCCGTGGGGTTGAACTGTAGTGCACACTTTCCTTTGACACTTTTTGTTATTGTTTATGACACTGTTGACTATATTTATGCACATTCTTGTATCTTTTGAGTTGGTATGATGTTAGATATTATAGATCATGGATTGTTGTTGATTTTGATTCATATATGATGCATGTGGATAATTGGAGACATTTTATATTGATGTTGTTATGATGTTGACATGGTTGTGTGTGTGTGTGTGTGTGTGTGTGTGTGTGTGTGTGTGTGTGTGTGTGTGTGTGTGTGTGTGTGTGTGTGTGTGTGTGTGTGTGTGTTGTTGGACATGTGTTATTTCATCATACTGAGTAGACCTAGAGAATTGAATTAATTTTGTGATCTTATGATTATGGATAAAATTGTAAATGATGTCATTACTTGCTTGATGATGTTTTGATTTATATATAGATGACTTTGGAGTTATATTGTATATTTATTTTGGATGATTTGATGCGGCCACAAGGCCAAAGGAGATATTTTTGTTTTGCAGGTAAACATGTCACAACAAACATCAAGGGATTGGAGAACAACCACATTGGAATCCTAGATGAATTCAACAAGGGTCACCATGGCAACTTGTATTTGTTGTGTGTGTGTGTTTGAATTGTTGTTAGGGGTTCCCATGGGGGGGATCACCTTCAAATGTGACCAAGGGGTTATGTGTATTCTTTCATTTAGTTTCCTTTGTTTAAATTGAGTATGTGGATTTTAGTGATGTATTTTCCCCTTTATTATTTATTTTATTTGTGTCTAGATTAGTGAGTAATCATGTTGTTAAATAAATGAAAACGGGTCAAAAGAATGCATTTGTTAGAGCTGATGGCTCTTGGATTATGTGTTGTAAGTAATGTGTAAGTAGCTTTGAGTGTGAAACACTCCACTTTCCTTTTGAAATTCGGATTTGTCCTTAGGGGCTGATTTTGGAGGCTTGTGGGACAAGTTAAACTTGTCACACACCTCTGAAATTGTTACACCAACCCTACCTATGGGTTGGGAATTCAAAATTAGGCCTTATTATGCATTTTGAGAAGAAAAATTGTAAGATCTTATTGCACCCTCTTACATGAAATTAATTTTAGTCCTTAAGGGGTGTGGGCTTGGATTGTGTGTGTAAGTAAAATGTCATTTTATTCACCCACTTATTGATTGTGATTTGGAGTTTGAAGTTGACTTTTGAGGTGGAGTTGAGGATGAGTGATGTGGCATCCTACATGTAGCCACCTCATCCTCCTCTCTCCCTTTTCTATTTATTTGAATTCTTTTGTAGTTTTGTGGGTTACTTCATGTTGATCTAGTGCTCTTGAAATTGGAGAGAGTTAGAGGATTTTGAATGCTTGTCGAATTGTTTGTGCTTTGGGGCTGTTTGGATTTGAAGAAGCTTGCAGTTGAAATTTTGGATCAAGCTCTATCATGGAGAGGTAGGAGCTTGACACTTGTAAAAATGTTTTGTTTCTGTATTGTGCTTATGTGAATGTTTTTGAATGTTTGGTATGTTTGTTGGGTGGTTGGGTAGATTGCCTAGTTGTGGTGTAGGAGAAGACTATGGGGATATTTTATGGGGAGGCATAAGAGTTATTCGTGGAGGGAGTTTGGGTTGGGTGTTCCACCTTGGACAAGAAATAGTTTGCATTTCTTACTTTTGGGGGAGATATAAGAGGTACTTGGGGGAGGCATATGAGTATGTAGGGGTTTGAGATGAATATTTTGGTGGGTTTTTAAGGTGGTCACCCATTCCCCATTGGGAGGTATAAGTATCTTCCCCCATATATCTTGCTCTTTTGGCCTTTGTGTGATGAGGCCTTGTATATTTTGTTATTGTCCTTCTTGTGACTGTAACTGCGATATGATTGTGAAATCTTTTTTTTGTTGTGGAAGCTTGTCTTGTTGCCATGAGTTGAATATATTTTCTATTATAATGTGGTTGGGGCTCGGGGGCCAATGAGGAGGATGACGTCTCATCTTCATTAGAATTATGGTTAGGTGGAGAGTGTTGCCTCTCCCCTTGCTTTGTTGTGACCAATTTGAAACTTGGTGGATCTCTCTTGTTGTTGTATGTAGAGCTTGTGTGAAGAAAAATTTTGCAGTTCTCCTTGAGTCCCTTATTGTTAAATTTCCTACTTCAAGTGTATGACTTTGTAATAATATTTGTAGTGAAAATTTACCCTGTGTTTGGATATGAAAGTTGTATTTGTATGTGAAAAAGGAATGAGAAACATTTATTTGGCATATTTTGGCAAACAGAAAAGAAGTGTAAAATGAATTATTTCAATTAATTGAATGTTGATTCACTTTCATCAAATGGTGTTACGTCTCTGGTTTAAAACCTGTTGTTGTAAGTATATTGTAAACTCTTTGTTTAAGGCTGGGAATGCCTGTGTCAAAATTATTGCATTCCTCTGTGTTATTTGATTGGCACATCTTGAAAATAGAATTACATTCTTGCTTTTCATGTATGGAATGAATAAAAGTTAAACATTGTAAATTAGATTGGAAGGAACTTAACATTTAGGATATGGTAAATGAAAATAGATCAATTTGGATTTAAGTATGTCTTCTATTTGGATTAATTGTAAAACCTGCAAATAAATATCAGAAAAACATATAGAGTACCCTAAAACAATGAAAGACCAAATGAAACTTTGGAATGAACTAAGGATGAACAAAGCACATCATAAAAAAATTCCATTGCCCTAGTAATTTATTCAGAACTCCAGTAATCGGGTGAGAGGCATGATAATGCAATTTCACTGAAAATAAAAGAAATTCGTATTGAAATCTCAACCGTTGCTAAATTAATCCTTGCAATCCATTTGAAATCCTTCAAGTGCATTTCTCCACGCCTGTTTGGTATGTTGAAGAAGAAAGAATAGCGGATTTAGACCAATTCTAGCAGTTGAAAAAGTTTAGTTCACATTTTAATGGCAGGAAAGATGTCTCCTTAAAATTCACCCATTTATGTTTGTTGAAAATAAGATTTTGTGCTTATTATGCAAAGAGGATTTCGAACCCTTTCCAAAAGTCCTCATTTTATCAAATCTAAGCTTCCAATCGAAAGTTATGGTCTTCTGAAGTTATTAATGTGAATTGAATTTGTTCCTTACATCTTAAATTCACCAAGATTGGAAGAGGCATAAGAAGATGGTGGGATGCCTAGCTGGCATCATTGCTAAATTTAAAATGAATGGAGTTCTTGAATTTTGTTTCGCCAAATTTGAAGTGGCAGTGGCGTAAGGAAAGGTGGAGAAATGGAATTAAATGCATTCAATGCATTCAATAGCCTCAAGCTCAGTGGAGGAAACCACGTAGGAGTTAGGTAGGAGGTATTGGAGAAAGTTGTTGTTCATTTGGATCTTTTTGGTTTTTTCTCTGCATGAGAGTTTAGGTTCTTCGAACCAGCAAGCTTATTTTTTTGACCCATTGGAATCGTGGGTATCTTTGGGTTTTTTCTGAACCTGTGGAAATGTAGAGAAAGTTGGGAGATTTGACTATTGACATTGGATGAAAAGAAGAGATTCTTGAGAAGCTCCGTTGGAGATATTTTGCAAATCAACAAGAAATTTTATCAAGCATGATAGGCTCTTCTTGTTAAATAGTTTTGCTTTTTATTAAGTGTCTTCATCAAAATAACTCTGCTCTTAGAAACAAATGGTTTTGTGGAAATTCCTTGGTGTATTTTTTCTGATATCTTCTACTTGAGTTTATTGTTTGGACAATATTCAAAATGGGTATTTTTCTTGATGCATGTTGAGTAAATCGTGTTTGTTTATTTGAAACTAGAAGGTTGTTTAAGTCATGTGGACTTCTGAACTCTTGTGCTAAAATGATTTAAGGAAAAATAATGATTGGTTTAAAAATTTGATCGGGAATATCTTCCTTTGTTAGGAGAAGGTAAGAAAAATTGATGTTTCAGTTAAAATTTGAAGTGGCTATTAGCATGTTCTATTTTATCCCTTTATTATCTCTTCTTTGTTGTATTCCATTATTCTCTCACCTTCATTCAAATCTTCCTCCTTCAGTTTAGGTGAGTATAGTTAATTATTTCTCCTATATAATGTGCGTAATTCTTAATAATAAAATCAATGTGTGTTGAGAGTTATTTCACTCCACATTATTCTCATCTCTCTTCTTCCTACAGGATGGTAATTAGATTGAATAAAATTCTCTTTGCTTGTGTATGGAAGTATTTGTATAGGACTGGTATGCATAGTAGATTTTCATGAAGGACTTGCATAGTCTGGGGTAGTATCTTGTTGCTCCTTCATGGAATTCAAAAAATAATCTCATATGGGATCCTTTACAATTCCTGATTTTTTTCCGTATTTAGTGAAGAGAAAATGTTTTGTTTTTAGAAACATGGACATTTTTTAAAAATGTTGTTTTTCCTGTGCAGTGTTTTTTCTTGTTTTGTGCAATGAAAAAAAATAACTATTGACCTCCTGCATGGAAAGGAGAGAAAGCCTTGCGTGGAAAGTTTCCAAAAGACTTACAAATAAGGAAATCAAGGTTCAAAAAAAACATGGAAGTTGGAAGCTTTTTTGTGTGGAACCTGTGTAGAGGAGTTAGAGCGGACTGCTGCATGGGAATTGAATTCCATCTACCTGGTGCTGTTGTTCTCACATGAACCTGCGTGGAGGAAGAGGATTTCCAGAGCGACCTGCATGTAATTAATCTGAGTTTCGTCTTGGCATCTATATCTTCCTGGTGCAACTATGACGACCTGTACAGTATATCTTGCTACAAATATTCAAAAGGATCCTGCACATTTCTCTAATACCTGTCAAAAACATTCTAAATATTCTTATGTGAGGGCATGTATGCATAGACCAGTTTTGTTTTGTGTCAATAAATAAGCCACGTCTATGTGGAGACAAGTGGTAAGAAGAATTAACTGAAGCTTTACAATTTGCATTGGAGGACAACTTTTATACCTGTTTTAGAGGAGCAGCCTGCATGTAATTACGTGAACTTCTACTTGCATCTAAATAATGTGAATTTTGGAGTTTGTCAGTTGCTACTACCTGGAGGAAAAGACCAACTACCTACGTGAATCAAGGTAGAAGCACACGAGGAGAAGAAACTTGGAAGATACTACAAATACTACATTGAATGTCAAGTGTAGACAACTCAATTGAGAGCTATGAATAACACGGTTGCCATAGCTAAAAGCCGAAATATCAACTTACCAGCTAGAGAACACCGTGAAGAATCTCTTGAGAGCTCCAGGTTCTACTTTGCTTTGTTGAATGAGCTTCAAAATACCAGAAATCTTGCATTCGACAAACTAGTTCGAGAAGGACTTCTTGAATACTTTCTTTTTGACGTCAGCTACCAAGAAAAGTGAGTACAAGAAGAATTAGAAGTCTAGGAACGATGCCAACTGTGACGACGAAGAAGAACACCCTACAAAGTGTCCCCGTCTCACAGCACGCGAATATCGTGAGTATCTACGAGCAAGTAATTTTCTCGTCAGTGAGTCAAAATTGTAATAACTCTTCAAATAAATAAATATATTTTTTATTACAATGTCTGCTCCAAAGTTACTTTTGTCCGATGCTCAGTTTCTCAAAGGGTCCAATTTTGCAGCCTGGAAAACAAAAATGAAGACAATCCTTCAGTTTGAAGGATTATGGGGAATTGTCACAGGGTCTGTGTCTGCTCCCATAGCCCCCGATGAATTAATAAAATATAAAATGGCTAGTGCTAAAGCCTTGATGCTGATAATGCTCAGTATCAATGACAATATGCAACCACATGTTAGGAATGCAGAGAAACCCAAGGAGGCCTAGGACAAGTTGGCAACCATTTGTGAAGTTTCTTCTTCAAAAATCAAACAAAGATATGTCATCTTTAGTCAAGCTGTTACACCCTCTCTATGGGGACAGACGAGAAAGTGGAGGAATCTTGCGTCGTGTGGCTGAGCTGAGATCCAAGTTATTAGCGCTCAGTGAAACGGTGAACGATAAACTTCTCGTCGTAATCACCTTGAGAGCACTCCCTTCTTACTATTCCAAGTGTTCGTTTAGGTGACACTAGAATGTGTCTAAACAAACAGTGACATTCGAAGAGCTTGTGAATTTGCTGCAACAGGAAGAGGCCATCACTTCATCACATGAGGAGTCTCAGGACAAATCCTTGTTCTCAAAGCCTTACCATGGCTAGAAGAATCGGAAAGGTCCCCCAGAGAAGCCAAATCTAGCGCAACCCAAACAACAACAGAAAGATCAAAATTCAAAGAGATGGTGTCACATTTGCAAGAATAATGTAATAAGGGGGGGGAATGTTAGCAGTCAACTTTACTTGTTTTCAATATTGAGGAATAGTCTAGTTGTTCTATCTATTCCATTATTCTCTCCCTCTAAATTTTGTAACTTCTCCATCCATTTAGGGGAGTCTTGTTCAATCTCGTACCTATAAATAATGTACATGGGTTATTTGTTCAATAGAATAATATGAGATAATATATCGTTCTATTCTTTCTCCTCCAGGATTCATGCCTCACAATATTATTTTATTTGCATTTAGTTAAATGATCCAGTAATTAAAAGGGGATTTAATCAAATCAAAAAAGTCATTATATTCATTTCAGTGTTTTTAATGAATCCTTTTCGAGTTATTTATTCATTATTAGAATTCAAAGTAATGTAGGAAGATGAAAATAAAAACAAAAATTCCTCTAGGCATTAGGAATTCTCATTTTTTTTTATAATAGGTAAAACAGGATTGAGGTTTGAGGAAACTTTTTCATGTTACTCTGTTTCATAGCCTTCTGACTTTACTTTATCCCATCATTATCATCTCGTGAAATCTCACTCACAAGTTGATACGTTTATTACTACGACCATTCTTGGTCAAAAGATTAACCTCATAAGAGAATATTTTAACCTATCATTAACTTCTACCATGTATTAATCTAATATACTCAAGAAACATAGAATTATGACTCCATACATTAGTCTTCCATTCCACTCCCTTTCCCCCATATATTATAAGCTAATTAGATGATCAAAATGAGAAATGCAATTTGTAGTCCTGAAAAATTCTAGGCTGACCAAGCAAACTGCATTAGACGATCCAAATCATGTTAGTTTAATTTTACTTCATATTGTTTATATCCTTACATGAATCTCTATGGAGAGTAGTATTTAAATACAAATTGACATTTCCAAAAAGTACATCAACCTAGTTGAAGCATCTTCATCATAACTTACATATATTAGGAGTTGTGTACAACAATTGTCCTTGATCGTGGCATTCCACACATAGAGATAGGGAGATATTTGGTTGTCATGGATGATACATTATCATACTAATGCAAGTCCTGATGTGATTAAGAGTTGATCGCTTGTTGAATCTTGATTCTTAGTCATTCCCACCTTTACCATATTTATCGTTTCAGAGGAGTACCATCCCACCACCATATTTTATTCCCCATTTTCACTTCATCTTCAAAATTTCAGCTATCTTCGCCCAACTTGAGGAATTCAAATACAAAGGAATACCCATGTAATTGAGATCTTATGTAAAATATCCATCCCTTGAATTTGTATAAGATGAGTCACCTAGGAAAACCTGAATATTTTACTAGAAAATTCTAAATTTAGATGTCAAAATCTAACTCGAATAGTAATGTGAAATAGTTATATCCTTTGTTTTATGGTTTTTTCCAAATTGGATTTCTTTGAATGACTTTTATCTATTCCTATACCCATGTCACTGTAACATGTTTTGTTGATATTCTATGATCCATAATTTTTATTTATTCCTCGAATTACATTAATAGCTGGATTGCTTGGGATAACCATATTAAATTCCCTCTCTTTCAAGGTGATGAGATATATACTTTAACTCAGCTCATATCAAAATAATTAAAGTGGATCCATGTTAGATATAACCATATAGTTACCGGCCACATCGTGTCGAATACATTGAAGATAACTAGCCGATCCAAATCCATGGTCATTATGTATAAACATGTACCTATAAGAGAGTGCATCATATAAATCATGGAAAAAGGAGATAACATACACACCAAGCATGAAATTATATAATCATGGTGGTAAAAATGAATCATACAAGTAGAAGAAAATCAATTTCACACAGTGGAATATCATAAACAAATCCAAGGATTACATACAGTTGACAGCAATCATGTCCCACACACAAACAAGGGATGAAGGGTTGTATGAGCAAAGGCAACTAAGGACACAACAAAAACTGACACAGATATATTCATACAAATATATAGATCGTATCATAAGGGATATACACATAAGACAAGAAAATAATCGATCCAATGTGTAATGATAAAAATTGATAGTAGTTGTGTTGGCTAAATTTTATGCTCGGCTAAACAAAAAACCTAGTCAGTCATGGGATAAATCCCCTTCATTTAATAGTGAAGCTCCCGTGTGAGTTATTCATTTACTCTATGGCCTATTTATAATAAATTAGGGGTATTACTTTAATTGAATAGCTCATGAACCATAACTAAACAAATTTGCATCAAGTAAGAATTTGTATGATAAGTAGATTGGATTAGATATGGAAAGAAGTGAACTATAAATAGATCATGCTAAAGAAGTGTGGTTGATAACAAGTAGATATCAGAGAAAGTTACAGTCACATGAAATAAACAAATATTTAACGATTTCTATAACTTTTAGCAAATGGAAAAGAAGCGTACTCATATGAAATTTAAAGATAACACTAAGTTTACCATTATCCTCCATAGTTGTACAATAAGAATTTCAGAAGACATAAAGTTGAACCAAAATCTTCCTTTATTCACATTATTCAACTTTCAAATATTTACAATATGGACATATAATTATTTCAATGCAAAGTTTGAAACAATCATGTACAACAAAAAACAATAGTTTGCCAAAAATTCCTAGATCCTCTTGACCCGTAGGTCACCCCTTCTATTTGGTAATCATTGTAAGTTTGACATTGTGTGCCCTTAAAAAAGAGACCATGTACTTTACACTCTCATAAATATCTAACTACAAAGTTGTGAGTAGTTGAGCACTTTCTTCCTTAAAAACCTCATTGTATGCCACATAGGAGTTTAGATACCATGTTTTATCATTTAAACGGGAATAACCGTATATCCACTATCCTTAGGTAATTTGATTTTTTCAATCAACTTAAAGTAACGATGGTTTACCACCAAATCATTTAAGTCTTATAATGAATATACTTGAAGAGTAGAGAGTGTGGAAGTTGCCCCATATTCGGAGAAGAGCATGTGCTCAAAATAAATTTAATTAAATATGATTAATAATGTGCACTTTGCCTCTGTATTTCACACATTTGGAGATTACTCTCACACCATCCTGTTCTGGTGTATCACCACTTTAGTGTAGGCTTTCATTTTATGCATTCTCTCTCCCTGGTCCCTTGGAAATTTAGATTAGAACAATTAGCTTATCCTGCATTAGAGTAGATTGTGGCAGGTAGTTTAGGAGCAAGAACCAGCTTTCTCTGGAGGTCTATCTCAAGTAGCAAGTCCCACAACTTGTGAATAAGACATCCCGGATGAATCAATAATGATGTGTTATTTCTTATTATTTTTGGTGTTATGTGATTAGTTTTTTGTGCATGCAAACTGAACCAACTTCTTGACCATGCCAAGAAGTGTCTAGAGGTAGTTCATATTGATCTGAATGGCCCATTGCCTGCTTTGTTTTCAGGATACAAGTACTTTCAACTTTTTGTGGATGACCACTCTCGCAAGATGTGGGTCTATTTCCTACAGAAGAAAAGTGCGGCTCTTCAACACTTGCAAAACTTCTATCATTGTGTTGTCAAAGAGTCCAGACAACCACTTCTTCTACTCGGCCCAGATCAAGGGGGGAATTCACATCAAAGAAGTTCTTGGCCTTCCTAAACCAACACGACATTAAGCAGTGCCTGATTGCTCCCTATACACCTCAACAAAATGGCATTGTTGAGTGTCACAATCTAACAGTGATGGAGATGGCTCACTGCATGCTATCAACTACAAAGCTAGGAGAACGTTATTGGGTTGAAGCAGTATAAATGGCTATATATCTTCTCAATAGGGAACCGATAAAGATTCTACAGAACAAAACACTAGAAGAGGTATGGAGTGGTAGAAAGCCATCAATTTCTCATTTGCAAGTATTTGGTTTCACAACATATATGCATGTCCCAGCTCAGAAGAGAAAGAAGATAGAGCCAAAAACACTCCGGTGTATTCTTCTTGGCTACAGTACTACCTCAAAGGCCTATCATCTCATGGATCTTGAGACAAAGAAAATATACGAGAGTCAGGATGTGGTTTGTGACGAGTCATCCTTTGACTCAATAGCATTAACAGAAGATCCACTTCTAACCACATCTCACTTATTTGTCTCTGAATCAGATGATGAGCCAGAGGAGACTACTTAGAGAAAAGAAATGCTGCCTGGAGAACTATTTGTTGACCTTGGATAACTGGAGAATGTGACTCCACATTAATCCACATAGCAATGACATAATTCTTCTCAAAATAGCCAAGTTCTCGTATGAAGAGGGTACAAAGCACTATTAAGGACTCACATTTGCAACAACTCCCAGATACATCATCTGGAGTCAAAACAAGGAGGCAAACACAAAATGAGGTAAAATTTACACTCATGAGTTCACTGATGAATAACTCCAAGCCAGATAATGTTTATGAAGCACTCATTCAACCTCGGTGGAAGGAAGCCATGGATTCAGAATATGACTTGCTCATAAAAAATCAGACTTGGGAACTTGTTGATCTGCCTATAGGAAAGAAACCCATAGGCTGCAAATGGGTTTTCAAGGAAAAATATAAGGCAGATGGATCCATCGACAATAATAAAGCACGACTTATAGCAAAAGGATATGCTTAGAAAGACGACATCGACTATGAAGAAACCTTTGTACCCACTGCGAAGATGAAGACCATCAGATTAGTTTGCACACTTGCAACATAGAAAGGATGGAGACTTCAGCAGATGGATGTCAAGAGTGATTTCCTAAATGGTGATCTAAAAGAAGAAGTATACATGACCCAAACTGAAGGATTTGTTGATGAAGACTAGCCTAAGAAGGTATTTCATCTCATCAAATCACTTTACGAACTGAAACAAGCTCCCAGGGCATGGTATATCAAGATCAATGATCACCTTTTGC
Source organism: Taxus chinensis (assembly GCA_019776745.2). NCBI lineage: Eukaryota > Viridiplantae > Streptophyta > Pinopsida > Cupressales > Taxaceae > Taxus > Taxus chinensis. The sequence goes on from CM034147.1 coordinate 52,067,053, forward strand.
AGCATGGGTTCACTCGTAGCCTCTTAGATTTGAATTTTTATATAAAGAAGGTAGGCAAAGAAATTGTCATTCTGGTTCTATATGTAGATGATCTTGTGATCACTGGCAGTTCAGAAGATCAAGTTGATATTGTAAAGAATGATCTCAAAACAACCTTTGACATGATAGATTTGGGGCTACTACATTACTGTCTTAGCTTGGAGATATGGCAAAAGGAGCATCACATTTTTTTCTCCTAGACAAAGTACGTCAAGAAACTCCAGGAAAAGTATAGAATGTATGAGTGTAAACCTATATCCACTCCCATGGAAAAAGGCTTGCAACTTTCAAGATTCCAGGACTCACCTCAAGTAGATGCTACTCTCTACAGGAAATTTGTTGGAGGGCTCATCTATTTGACATATAACATACCAGACCTCTGTTATGCTATTAGCTAGCTTTCTAAGTTCATGTAGGAGCTGAAGAACTGTCACTTGAATGCAACAAAGCATGTTTTGAGATATGTCTGAGGAACAACTAATTATGGTCTGGAATATAAGAAGAATGATCAGATCTTCTTATAGGGATACGTTGACTCAGACCATGCTGGATCTGTTGATGACAGGAAGTCAACTACAGGATACATATTTCATCTCGGATCTAGACCTATCTCGTGGATAAGCAAGAAGTAGAATGTTGTTTCTATCTCATCCACAAAGGCATAATATCGTGCCGCACAAGGAGCTATGTGCAAAATGATATGGATACGTCGCATTTTGGATGACCTGGGAATTCCTGAAAAATAGTCACCTATTCTCTATTGCAACAATCAGAGTGTTTTGAAGCTCAAGCAGAATCCAGTCTTTCATGAATGAACAAAGCATATTGAAATTTATTGCCATTTCATTCGAGAGCATGTCTTGAACCATCAAATTCAGCTCCAGTACTGTCTTACTAAAGCACAAGTTGCTGAAATTCTCACTAAATCTCTTGGAAAAGTGAAATTTGAACTTTTCAGGGGTTACATTTACAAGAATAATGTAATAAGGGGGGGAATGTTAGCATACGTTGAATAGTTTATATTTTTAGGAGAGTTTGTTTTGTTTTATCCCTTTATTTTCTCCTCCTTGGTGTATTCCATTATTCTCTCTCCTTCATCCAAATCTTCCTCCTTCAGTTTATGGGAATGTAGTTGATTATTGCTCCTATATATTGTACGCACTTCTTCATAATAAAATAAGTGTGTGTAGAGTACTTCAATCCACATTCTTCTCTCCTATCTACCTCCTACAGTGGCTTCAAATTTTATCATTGTGGTTAAGTTATGTTGAAATGGGTCTTCAGATTCATTGTTTTCTTGTGGATCCAAACTTGTTTTAAAGAAACAATGATATGATGACACCTTCTGAGCTTAATACGTTTTGAATTTATGAACTTTTTGGAACTGTTAAGAGAGTATTTCATTCAGTTTTATTCTTCCTTGCTCGAAATCTGGTAAATTACGATTTAACTTCTTCTCTTGGGATTGTGTGAGGATATTGATGTTTCTCTCTCTCCTCCATGTATGAATTAGCTTGTGAATAATATTTTTATGTACATCTGTAGAAGTTTTTGAAAGAACGGATTAATTATGTTTTAGTTAATTGAATTATATGAGTTAGAAGGGTTCGATTTTACACTTCCCCTTCTTTTTGGTTTGATTTTGAGAACCAACTTGGGGTTGAACCTCCCTTTGAATTGCCTTCATCTTGATTGAATCTAGGATGGATCCCTTTCTTTCTTACATATGGACTATTTCTTTGATTCATGTTAAGTGGGTACATGGATTGCTTGCCTATATCTTGTATTCATTTTTCTTGAGTACATAGGAATACCTTATAGGTTTCTCTCTATTTGGGAAATGAGGAAATGTCTGGACTGAGGCTATCTTTACTAAAATGAAGCTAAGGAATTAGTTGTTAAACTTATTGCCTGGGAAACTTGTATAAATTTTATGTTGCTACGTCTATTCTCTTTACTTGAAGAGAATCTCTCTCTTCAACCCTACCTTGTTTGATTATATTGTTATCTTATATCGATTCAATTTTGACTATGTTTTTTTTGTGGTAGTGGTTGTTGGATCTTGATGTTGTTAGGTAAGGATCAGTTTAGTCTTCTTAGGATTTTGATTGTGTTTAACCTTTTAATAGGATGGATTATTAGGATCTTCTCTCTATTTTTGAGCTAGGTGTACATTGTTGTTTTTCTTCAAATGTAAGAAGGATTTGAATTCGTTTCTTTATCTTCTCTGAATTGTTAAATATCATGTTGTTCGTTGAACACTAATGGATGAATTAATTTGTTTACTTCTCAATTTTTTTTGTCTTTCCTCTGTATTAACCATGTTGAGGGTGAATGGGTAATTAGGTGGGATCCTGCACTTCTTGTTTCCTTGAATCGATAAATTGGAATTGGATTAATATTGATTCAATGTTGGAAAGAAGGTAATTCTTGTATAGGATATTAATTGGTTCATCCTAATTCCATCCTTTTTGATAGAATGAATTTGGCTTCTGATATTATATGAAGATTTATGTTAGTGTTGTGGATTATGATTAATTGCTTCTTTAAAATAGTTCAGTTTTGAGAACTGTAGGCCGGTACCCTTCTTGAACACTTGTTTGAATCAAGAAAGAATTACATGCATCTATATTACGAGTTCGATAAGTAATTGAGGTGTATTATCACTTATTTGTTGTAATCCTTCTTAGGAAATTACTAGTTGAAGAGTGCTGCTTTGATCATGATACTTACATAATGTATTATGGATTACTTATTCTGACATTCTTGTTAGGATCCTCATTCATTTATGAGATATCTATCTGAATTTCTAAATGTTTCATAAAAGCAGTGTTCCTTTTATGAGACAGTTAGTTGAAAGCACATTGTTTTAACATTTAGTGCTTATCATGCTTAGTTCGATGAACTTACCCTTACTAGCAATTTTTGCAGATGGATTATGTAAGTGGTAAAAGAATACAATATATTTTATGATGCCTCTTGTGTTTACCTAAATCCTACATCTTTTATCAGGAATTATTATTCTTATTGTAATATAATTGAAAAAGGGAAAATTTGTATTCTTGTTTGAGTTTATCAATGCAGATTGTCAGGAATGAAGTCTGAATGTTTAGACTTATAAAATGTATAATTTAATTGAGGAATGTGAAAAAGGATTGATTGTTGTTTGTATTTGATGTATTATTCACTTTGGGTTACTGTAAAGGAAATTTTTTAAACTTGACATTACTCTCTAGTGAACCTATCTGTTTTGAATCCTTTCAGTTAAACTCAAATGAAACTGATAGGAATGGAATTGATATTTTATTCCTTTATCGAATGCAACCTATAAGTTTGCACACATAGATGGAAACATAACTAGATCATGTAGGTTTACTAGATGACGTAAATAAGAGGGAAATCTATTTATAATTCTTGTATAAAGTAAATGGTAACAATGAACCCTAAAATAATACAAAGATAAAAGAAAGGAAATTATTCTAAGGGGATAAGCATTTGTTAATACCTTTTGAGAAAACATACTCCCTCTGGTTAAATCAAATTAGAATATGGCAACTGAAATGAAATATATACATACGTTATGAATAGACTTCATCTTAATGACATCCATTAACAAGGAACCAAAATCTAAAATTAATCATGCTTAAACTTGGTTAAACAATGTAAGATAATCTTACCGTGGTATATTAATTTTGTTATGAACTTGAATCTTACGATAAGATACCATGGAATGAAATACAAACCTTCAGGAAGAGGGATTGATGGCAGATTTATCTACATGGTAACTATCAATCATTAATGGTTAGCAACCTTAGTGAAAAAAGAAATTAAGGATCCAATAGGGTTGTAGAAATTTAATCTTAATTAAGAAGATAAGTAAGTGTTTAACTTCTTAAATGGATATGTACTTATAGATGAGGTGTTTCAGTAGGATGTTGGTACATGCCAACTGCAGTACTGTGACATCATAAAGGCTGGGGGTCTTCATAATGGCACATTGTTGCAGCTGACATGTCATAACACCCTTCCAAATTGGATCATCTAGATCTGCATAAACTTGGACTTGACCTTAGTTTTACCTTCGGTAAGGTTAGGTACATGCCTTCATATAGAGGGAAACTCAAGATGAATAAACGTAACTAGAAACACATAATTAACTTGGGTCGACTGAGTATGTCTATGTACTCTTAGTCACCGCGAGCGATGCTTTATACCTTTTTGTGTTGCTAATTTGGGTTATGGTAAGTCTTGGACAAGAGGACTAACAGGAGTCCGTGAAGACCATTCTAGATAACAGATGAAGTGGGGGTAAAGGATGTATTTTGTTGATGAGTATGCCATCTAGGAATATGATCATACTAGGCATGTGAAAATATTTGGCCAAAGTATCACAAGCTACTTGTTGCATTGTCCTATATCACCTAGTTTAAGAAGTAGGATTCCAGATGAATATTTGGAGAAAATATTCAGATAGGCCTCTTAAATGGAACACTTCAATACCCTAAAATGGTAAGAGAACCAAACATACTTAGTATACAATACATTGAGTCAACATGAAGGATCGGTAAGAAACCGAGTCATGAAATGAGAGATCAACAATTTATCAAGTCATTACAGCTGCATATGGTTATTTGTTATGAGATTGATTGGCATGGAATGTGTGTTCTAAATCATGATCATTTAGAACACAGAACATTATTTAAAAACTTGAAATGTGTGTTCTAAATTATGATAATTTAGAACAAAGAACACTATTCAAAAAAAAATTCCCTTGTTTCTAAAGCTTTAAAATGGGAATGTTACAAAAAAGGAAGAAGAACATCTAAGGAAACCTCAGAGGAGGTTTGTAGATCTTTCTCATAGACCAAGGCAACCACATATCATACTAGGGCACCCACAGGCACCCATGTACCTCTTCATGCACCCCAATCCATCTTATTGTTCCAGATCTATGTTTTTTAGAGCTTCTTTGTATTCATTCCTTTAGTCTGTTCATCCGGTTTATTTTGCAACACATTCCCAAGGCATTGTCAAATAAGCTAATATATTTTTAACTCTTCTCACACTTTAAGGTTTTATATTTTCATAGCTTAGATTTCTTGGGTCATTTCCTTTAGGCTTATATATGTTATTTACTGATGTTCTTAATATTAGATTAAGTATATAATTAGAATAAATTCCACATTTTAGTTAATCATTTTTGTGAACCTGACCACTTTCATGCTTAGGATCCTTATATTTCCTCTATCATGGCTTCTGAAGTTCCTCAAGTTTCTTTTTCTAACCTACTTAAAATGCATCCCAATTGACAGGATTTTCTTAAAAAATCCCTAGACACCATATATCATTCTAAAAACACATTGCCACATAAAATAATCCATATATTTGATTTTTTCTATTACGACCCTAGTTCTAGTGCTTCTCCATCTAATCAACCCTTATTGCAATCAATTCAAGCTTTACATTCTTTGTTTCAACACAATTTTATGGATATGGAATCCACAATCACGTCTCTCAAATATGAAATCGAATAGCTTATGGATGCTTCTCAAATGTATGTTTGTTCTCCTTCTACATCTCATTCTCATGATAAGTCTACTATATGTGCTCATATCAATGAACCTCCTCACTTACCATTACCATAGCCTCTCATCCTTGATCATAACACTAAGCAACATGACCTCCTTACTGAGCTCCTTAGTTTCCACTTAATCACTTTACCATCTACTCATTTTTATCCCCCTTATCGGCTAGCCAAATATCAAGGTCATCCATATTGCAATTATCATTGAATCAATGTACATAATGAAATTGAATTTCATTCTTTACAATGAAGAATCAAACATCTTGAGCATCAGAGATTTATATCATTCGTTGTACAAGATTTTGTTGCATGCCCATCTACAAATTCTACATCTAAATGGGCTCCAAAATCTTCTCCTATATCTAATGAGCATTCGGCTGCAATTTCTAATGTGTTGTCATCAGCTAATAAAGTGTTGCCTATTCAATCCACTCAACCTCCTCTTAAGGATGATCCCACTTATATTCCACTTAAGCTATCTGCGACATTACCAAGTTAAAGTACACAACCACATCTCAAAATGAATATACCTTCTTCCCCTTTTAAGTCTTCGGTAACATCGTCAATACCTCCAAAGATGCCATTATTCAATATTTCTATCCATCTCACTCCACTTCTGTTTCCCATTCATTTTTTTAAATAAACTACGCCTACACTCAAGTTGCATGTGACATTACCACCTCAGTGTTCCATCACTTTTGTTAAGGAAACTACTCTTTACATTGATCCACTAACTGTCTTTTGACTAAACCTCCATTTTTTACACACTTGGGGGGGTAACATCCTGCACATCCCCCCTCTCTTAGCATCAACACACCTCTCATAATTGCATAGTCATATATCAATATCCTCACATAGGCATATTCATCTACACTTTGGCGTAACCAATACCTAATGACACACTTTTGTGCTTTAGTTCCCACTTTACTTTTGAGGGCTACATACTACTCATGAACCCCACACACTGTACACTAGATACAAAACATTGTGACCCTTCATACATCTCACATGATATGTCTTTCATATTACATCATACACTCTCCATTTAGTTTACATCACTTCACTATTTTCACATCTATGCATTATACATATGTCACAACACATACTCCTCATTCTACATAATACATAGCATTATTACATTATATATTATACATCATAAGTCTTACACATCACATGCTCATCTATCATCATTAAACATTCTACATCTTCTTCTACACATTTCACTCACTACCTTAATTAGATTTACTTTATTTCCTTGGTCCATACTTGACTACCGAGAGTTTAGAAATCAAATGGACCTTATCATACACACATGTTGTTCACTCAACCTTCCAACAAGTGTTGCTTTAGGCTGAATATTCACCTCTTCCTTCATCTTATAGTGCTATATGATTTTGGCTACATCACCACTCCCTCTATTTATCTTGTAGTGATATACACTTTAGGCTAAATCATCACTCCTATGCTCATCTTGTTGTGATATACACTTTGGCTATAGGATCACATACACATTTCATATCTAGGTCATATATCATCATCACTACATATACACATTCACAATAATGCGTTAGATACAACACACACTTTGTCTATTTCCCAATGACACACTCTTGTTTACGGTTCATTCTTGACTGTTGAGGGGGTATACTAAATGAACATCACTACATACACTTTCATTCAATCAGGGGGAACACAACTCCTATTATCCATCTTGCATTCCATCCATCCATCCACAACATGTTGCATATCTTGGTTGATTTTACTATTTCTTACATTTTCTTGTTCATGTTATCTTTATTACACATGCTAGCTAGATATCATGTACATCATTATCTTTACCATTCAAACATGTGCATTCACGCCATTTTCTAAGTTTTGATCACAGATACAGGTATCCCACACGGAGTGTGGATGCACACATCCTACCACTCCTACAATGGTCATAGGGGGCATCTGCATTCGTTGGTTATAGGTGTTGTTGTTCCATTTTGTACTTTTCACTTTCCATCACTTTCTTATACATGCTTTTGATATATGGGTTATCTTTACAACATGTTAAAGATTTCTTTATGTATAGCATTTGTTTGCAGGACTATTTTCTTCCATGTATATCTACTTGTTTATTTTCTATTGTATGTAGACCTTGCCCTTTTTTTTGTATGCACACTTATTTATTTGTATGTGTCCATTGTGGCCATGAGTGTCTTGCGACATCGTGAGTGGTGTCCCATGTTTGAAATCCTATTTGGCAGTCTATGTTGTCTTTTTGTGTGTCTACTTGCATTCTAGCTTATACATTGTTTGCATAACCTACACTTGTCTTTTACATGCTTGCTTGTACTAACATTTGTTTCTAGTCACTTTTTTGTGTGTTCTTTGGTTTCTACCAAGCACATTCCCTTTCCCCTGTGGGGTATAATTTATGCAGTTGATCCTCTTTTGGGGCCACATTCTATTATCAACAATGTTACATGTGCCCCCAAAGAGGGGGGCATCATTTGGGGTTTTAAACACTATTCAACACTTTTACCGGTACATTTCAGTTTAAATTTTGTCCTTGACATTGTGGGTAATACAACGAGTGGGTTCAAACTAGTCTATGAACGCCTTACATAAAGGATTTTACAGGATAGGTTGTCCTTAGCATTCTAGGGAGAAATTATAGGATGGAGGATACAAAAAATTTCCTCCCTACACTACTTTGGCCAGTGGCGTCAGATCACCCAAAAAATTAGGAATTACAGAGATCTCTTCATATATCTTCAAGAAGTAGTTATAGGTTGGAGAATTATGCATCATTTTCCCTACACTTATTTGGTTAGGGTGGCTTGAGATCGTCCAAAAAACTCACAGTAAAAGATATCCTCTTTACACTTTCTCTCTCATTATGGATCAGATGCACATGTTCCTTTTACTTCTTTATACTTCCATTTACAATATTTTTATTATATACATGCCATTTTTACACATACGTGCATATTTCACTACTTGATCATCTTCTCCTTTGCAAATTCATCCATATGAGAAGCAAGCAAAAAAACAATAACAAGAAAATACAATGAAGGATTCAACAACAATTTTTTTTTGCGACAACACACACCTCATACTAACATGCAGGTACATCACACACATCGGAAATTACACATGCATTTCTACCCTAGGTTCACTCTCATCAATTTTTTTCTCCTTCGCATCTTTAGTTTCCACGCTCCATATTTTTTTCATTCCACACTTTTTCGAGTCCTTCGAAAAGCTTCCTACATCAGGTATGCATCTTTGTTTACTTTATGTTACTGAGAAATTTTCTCACCAACATAAAGTGGGGGAAATTGTAGTCACAAAATCATGCACTTTAGACATTATTTAGTCTTGGTCTCGTACTACTATTCATATGGTTTTTGAGTTAAGAAAGTACCATTTAAACCATGTCCTTTGGCCATTGTACTTTGCTTGTTGTCGTTGTTGCGGACCTTCCACAACTACTTGTAGTCACTGAATAACGCACTTCATATATTATTTATCTCGGTTTCATAGTACTATTTAGAAGGTTCTTGAGTGAAGAAAGTAATAATTAACCCCCGTATTTTGGCCATCTTTTTTTTTGTTTCATCATTACCGGCCTTTTACATCCACATGCCTAGTCATCTTCTGTCATCTCCCATTAAATTAGCCTCGATCGACGTGCCTATATTAGTATTGGGGCACCCATGGGTGCTATGGTCCCACCAAGGGTGCCCTAGTCCCTTTTGTACTTTCTCTCCATCCTTTGGACTCTTTCTATCCATTTTAGCTTCTTATCTTTTTGGTGGTCAGAAATTTTGGGGTTAATTACGAAATTAGACCAAGATAACCCTATAAATATAAAGTTATGAGACCATAATGAGGGACCTAGCATCATTCACTACTATCATCCATCTAGAGTTACATCCATCTATTGTATTGGATATCACTTGCATCCACATAGCTCCATCATAAGGCATAAGGCTAGGACATCTGCATCACTCTTCATAGAGGGAGGTATTCTATTCTATTCCATGCAAACATGCTATTACATTTTCTACATTTAGTTATTTCTTGCTACTTCATAAAGTGTAACTAATACAAGAGAACCTAGGGCACATTATGCACACATTCACCAGAACTACATTTGGGGCCAAAATGTAGTGCGGTGCTCAGTTAGTAAGCCCACTATTGTGGCAGTTGATGTCTTTACATCATTTTTGATTATTAGCGACACTCAGTACAGGACAACAAATCTGATGTGACAAACACTGAGGGTTTCAAACCATTTGCCAAACTAATGAAGATAAGTTTTAGATATTTTACATAGACTAGGGTGCCCATAGGGAAGACCAGAGTGCCCGTAGGCACTCCATTCCAGGGAATCAAGCTAGATATATCCTTTTCAGAGCTTTGGCACAGACATTCCTGCTTCCATATTTTAAGTCACCTCTATGAAAGAGTCCCCCAAGAATCTAATATTCATCTGAGTTATTTCCTCTTCTCTCTTACACATTAAGGTTAGCATTTCCTTTTTCGTAGATTTTTTATTCATTTACATACTCATTTACTGCATTTATTTATTTTATTTACATTTTTTCATAGCTTGGATTATCTATGCCCACATACTACATATTTAGTTCATTTTAATTAATCACTATTTGCTTGATCACTTCAATCATTTAGCATCATTTTATCTTTGACTGAAGTACCCTTGGTGCCCTGAGCCTTTTTACACTTTCCACCACTTTTTTGACACTTTCTAGCCATTTGAGATTTCTAACTTGTTAGTCGTCGACATTTTTGGGGTTAGTTATGAAATTATAACACGAGAACCATATAAATGTTAGCATATGTTGGATAATAGATTTGTCTTAGGTGTCTATCTTATCACTTTATCTCTTCTTCTGTTATTCCATAATTCTCTACTTCTGTTGTGGATATTCTCCATTCATTTAGGGAGTCCAGTATAAATTATTGTCCTATAAATACTGTACGTGAGCTTTGTGTTAGACAGAATAATACGAGATAAACAATCTCTTCTATTTCTCCTTCATTCACTGTCTCTCAGTTTGGTATCAGAGTGACTGCAAATTGGTGCAGTTGGAGATGTAGGGCGAGATCTTTCCAGTGAGGCCAAAGCCTGCAAAGCTAAGCTTGTAAACCCTTTCGTTGTTGCAGGTCATGCCCTCTAATTCTGAAAACGTGCCATTACAGACCACCTGAAGCTTTTGCTTCGTCCACTGAGTGAGCTGAACAGTGCAACGGTATGTGAAATGCACATCAGTTGCTATGTTGTGAGTTTGACTCGCCGTAGAGGAAGAGGAGAAAAAAAGCATGGAAGAGTGTGGTCGTTGATCTTCTATTGTCTTGCATACAAGGGAGAGGAGTCCTGCTATTGCTGCTACATGAAGACTTTAGCATTTAGTCTTCTATTTTCTCTACCTGTGCGTGTTGATGACAGTTACTGCTGCATGGAGAGGAAACAATCTAAGGATATACAGTGAAACCTAGCAAAGGTGTTCCAACAGAAGCGAACCCAGTTAAGATCCAGTTCCTCCGCCGACTGCATTGAAGACAAGAGAAATTGTTTTCTTTTTCTGGTGCATTGGATAGGAGAAAAACGTGGAAGTTCACGTGGAGACTGCCTGAGCGTGTTGAAGACTGCTACTGCTAATGGACATAGAAACAATCTAAGGATCAAACACAAGCTGGAAGTGGAGACTTAATCAGCCACCTGCTAAAGGAAGGTAGTACGTGGGTGGAGAAAATACTGTCTGCGTGGAAAGCAAAACATGGAGATCCCGCTGGGAGAGAAAACTTATTTCTGTGCGCGGAGACCTTCAACCTGTGTAGCGCTGTCGAGGTAGTTTTGAGTCTACCACAATTTCTTCAACACTACGTCAAATGTCGAGTGTAGAGAACTCGATTGAGAGCATCAATAACACGATCACCACAACTGAAAGCCACAATATCAACTCGCCAGCCAGAGAACACTGTGGATTCCTGAGAGCTCTGGGTTCTACTTTGCTTTGCTGAACAAGCTTCGAAATTTCAGCAATCTTGCATTCGACAAACTATTTCGAGAAGGACTCCTTGAATACTTTATTCTTGATGTCAGCTGCCAAGCAAAGCAAGTACGAGAAGAATTAGAAGCCGGATACAACGCCGATTGTGACGACGAAGAAGAATGCCCTGCAAAGCGTCGTCGTCTCACACCACGCGAATATCGCGAGCATCTATGAGCCAGTATTTCTCGACAGTGAGTCTAAATTGTAATAAATTTTTAAATAAATAAATATATTTTTTATTACAATGTCTGCTCCGAAGTTACTTATGTCTGATGCTCAGTTGCTCAAAGGGCCTAATTTTGCGGCCTGGAAGACAAAAATGAAGACAATCCTTCAATTTGAAGGATTATGGGGAATTGTCACAGGGTCTGTGCCTGCTCCCACAGCCCCCGATGAACTAATAAAATATGACATGGCTAGTGCTAAAGCCTTGATGCTGATAATGCTCAGTATCAGTGATGATGTGAAACCACATGTTCGGAATGCGGAGAAACCCAAAGAGGCCTGGGACAAGTTGGCAACCATTTATGAAGCCAAAAATCAGACAAAGATTCTTAATCTTCAGTCGAAGCTGCACACCCTCTCTATGGGGTCTGACGAGAAAGTGGAGGAATTCTTGCATCGCGTAGCTGAGCTGAGATCGGAGTTATTAGCACTTGGTGAAACGGTAGATGATAAAATTCTCGTCCCAATCACCTTGAGAGCACTCCCTTCTCAATTTTGAGTGTTTGTTACAACACTAAATGTGTCTAAACAAACGGTGACATTAAAAGAGCTTGTGAATTTGCTACAGCAGGAAGAGGCTATCACTTCATCGCATGGGGAGTCTCAGGACAAAGCCTTGTTCTCAAAGCCTAATTGTGGCTAGAAGAATCGGAAAGGTCCCCCAGAGAAGCCAAATCCAATGCAACCCAAACAAAAAGATCAAAAGTCAAAGAGATGGTGTCACATTTGGAGAACCAATACTCACGACACTGATCACTGTTGGCACAATAGCTTGAAACAAGGGCCTTCAAGCCATACAAGCACATCTGGGCGTGAAGATTTTCAAAAGTCCAAAAGACGTCCCCGCTGGAGAAAGCAAAAAAGACATCTTGCAGCCCAAAAAGAAGATGATGACTCTGATAAGGAGACATCAGAAGGAGCCCATTGTAGTAAGAATCTTGTACTCGTCTCTCAAAATTCTCAGCCCACGAAGAAAGTCTGGTTGATAGACTCTGGTGCAAGCAAGCATATGTTAGGTGACAAGAAGCTGTTTGATTCACTACACGAAGAGCCAACTGGAGATCGAGTTCGGATAGCGGATGACAATGAGTACATTGCAGAAGGAATACAGAATGTGACCATTCCTCTGGGGCCACGAAAATGTACACTTACAAAGGTACTATATGTTCCTAGCAACCTTTTGTCAATTACTCAGCTCTTGAATCATCACCTTAAGGTAGAATTTTTTGTTCAAAATGGCATTAAATCATGCTTAATCTCCCGACAAGGTACGGTTCTTGCTAAAGCTTTTGTAAAAGATAAGTTATTTTCTTTAGATACTGTTTCATCTTTTGCAGTAGCTTTATCTGCTTCAACAATAGAATCAACTGCCTTATGGCATTTTAGATATGGACACTTGTTGGTCGGTTCATTGCACCAAATGAGTTCAAAAGCAATGGTCCGTGGACTACCCAAATTGTCCAGTTCCTTGCCTATTTTCCCTGGCTGTCTTGCAGGAAAACAACATAGAGATCTGTTTCAAGCGAGCACCTTCCATGCCAAGAAGTGTCTGGAGGTAGTTCATACCGATCTGAATGGCCCATTTCTTGCTTCGTTTTTAGGATACAAATACTTCCTGTTATTTGTGGATGATCACTCTCGCAAGATGTGGGTATATTTCCTAAAGCAGAAAAGTGAGGCTCTTCAACACTTTCAGAACTTCTATCATCGTGTTGTCAAAGAGTCTGGATAACCACTTCTTCTACTCCGCTCAGATCAAGGGGGGAATTCACATCAAAAAAGTTCTTGGCCTTCCTAAACCATCACGGCATTAAGCAGCACCTGACTGCTCCCTAAACGCCCCAACAAAATGGCATTGTTGAGCGTCGCAATCGTACAGTGATGGAGATGGATCACTACATGCTATCAACTGTAAAGCGAGGAGAGCGCTATTGGGCTGAAGCAGTACAAATGGCCGTATATTTTCTCAACAGGGCACCAACAAAGATTCTACTGAACAAGACGCCATAAGAGTTATGGAGTGGTAAAAAACCATCAATTTCTCATTTGCGAGTATTTGGTTGCACAGCATACATGAATGTCCCAGCTCAGAAGAGAAAGAAGGTAGAGCCAAAAACACTCCCGTGTATCCTTCTTGGCTACAGTACTACCTCGAAGGCGTATCGTCTCGTGGATCTTGAGACAAAGAAAATATACGAGAGTCGAGATGTGGTTTGTGTCGAGTCATCCTTTGACTCAATAGTATCAACAGAAGATCCACTTCCAAACACATCTCACCGATTAGTCTCTGAATCGGATGATGAGCTAGAGGAGACTACTCAGAGAAAAGAAATGCTACCAGGAGAACTATTTGTTGACCTTGGAGAATTGTAGAATGTGACTCCACATCAATCCTCATGGCAATGACACAGTTCTTCTCAAAAGTAGTCAAGTTCTCGTCTGAAGTGGGTACAAAGCACTATCAAGGACTCAAATTTGCAACAACTGCCAGATACATCATTCGGAGTCAAAACAAGGAGTCAAAAAAGAAATGAGGTAAACTTTACACTCATGAGTTCACTGATGAATAGCTCCGAGCCAGATAATGTTCATGAAGCACTTAGTCAAACTCAGTGGAAGGAAGCTATGGAAATAGAATATGACTCGCTCATGAAAAATCAGACATGGGAACTTGTCGATCTGCCTACAGGAAAGAAACCCATAGGCTGAAAATGGGTCTTCAAGACAAAATATAAGGTAGATGGATCCATCGAAAAACATAAAGCACGACTTGAAGCCAAAGGATATGCTCAGAAAGAAGGCATCGACTATGAAGAAACCTTTGCACCCACTGCGAAGATGAAGACCATCCGAGTAGTTTGCGCACTTGCAGCACCGAAAGGATGGAGACTTCAGTAGATGGACATCAAGAGTGCTTTCCTAAATGGTGATCTGAAAGAAGAAGTATACATGACCCAACCTGAAGGATTTGTTGATGAAAATCAGCCTAAAAAGGTATGTCATCTCATCAAATCTCTTTACGGACTGAAATAAGCTCCCAGGGCATGGTATATCAAGATCAACGATCACCTTTTGCAGCATGGGTTCACTCGTAGCCCCTCAGATTCAAATTTGTATATAAAGAAGGTAGGCAAAGAAATTATCATTCTGGTTGTTTATGTAGATGATCTTATGATCACTGGTAGTTCAGAAGATCGGGTTGATATTGTAAAGAATGATCTCAAAAGAACCTTCGACATGACAGATTTGGGGCTACTACATTACTGTCTTGGCTTGAAAATATGGCAAAAGGAGCATCACATCTTTGTCTCCTAGACAAAGTATGCCAAGACACTCCTGGAAAAGTATAGAATGTCCGACTGTAAACCTATATCCACTCCCATGGAAAAAGGCTTGCAACTTTCAAGATTCCAGGACTCACCTCAAGTAGATGCTACTCTCTACAGGCAATTTGTTAGAGGGCTCATCTATTTGACATACACCAGACTAGATCTCTGCTATGCTGTCAGCTATCTTTCCAGGTTCATGCAGGAGCCAAAGAAATGTCACTGGAATGCAACAAAGCATGTTTTGAGATATGTCCAAGGAACAACTAATTATGGTCAGGAATATAAAAAGAATGATCAATTCTTCCTATAGGGATATGTCGACTCGGACCACGCTGGATCTGTTGATGATAGGAAGTCAACTACAGGATACATATTTCATCTCGGATTTGGACCTATCTCATGGATAAGCAAGAAGTAGAATGTTGTTTCTATCTCATCCACAGAGGCAGAATATCACTCCGCACGAGGAGCTGTGTGCAAAGTGATATGATACGTCACATTATGGATGACCTGGGAATTCCTAAAAAATAGTCACCTATTCTCTATTGCGACAATCAGAGTGTGTTGAAGCTTGTGCAAAATCTAGTCTTTCATGAACAAACAAAGCATATTGAAATTGAATGCCATTTCATTCAAGAGCATGTCTTGAACCATCAAATTCAGCTCCAGTACTATCTTACTAAAGCGCAAGTAGCTGACATTCTCACTAGATCCCTTGGAAAAGTGAAATTTTAATCTTTCAGAGGTCACATTTGCAAGAATAATGTAATAAGGGGGGGAATGTTACCATACGTTTGATAATAGATTTGTCTTAGGTGTGTATCTTATCACTTTATCTCTTCTTCTGTTATTCCATCATTCTATGCTTTTGTTGTGGATCTTCCCCATTCATTTCGGGAGTCAAGTACAAATTACTGTCCTATAAATACTATACGTGAGCTTTGTGTTAGACAGAATAATACGAGATAAACAATCTCTTCTATTTCTCCTTAATTCACTGTCTCTCAATAAATATAAATTTATGAGACCATAATGAGGGACCAAGAACTAATCACTGTAATCATCACCTAAGGTTGCATCCATCAAAGGCTCAATTTGCATCCATCCATGCTTCATCATGCAAGCCAAAGGAGCAAGAAACTATGGGGGATGCTGCTTATGCCTCCCAAAAGGGAAATTTTATTCTATTCTATCCACCATTTTACTATATTTCTACACATAGTTATTTCTCGCTATTTTCACAAAGTGCGACTGGCACAAGAGCACCTAGGGCATGATTGCACACACACATAGAACTACATCAGGTCTGAGATATAGTGTAGCACTCAGTTAGTAAGTCCATCACTATGGTAGCTGAGGACAATCCGACCCCTTCATATGCATACTTTCTTTTTTAGGGGTTTTATTCTCGTCTTGCGGTTTTGTTGGTCTCTCCTTCATCACTAACTTTCAGTGAAAGACAACAGAGTTCAACAAAACTAGTGCAATGGTAGGATAAGGAAGGCGAACATCCAAAAACATCTAAGATGATGTTTTTAGATATTTTTCAAAGACCCTAGCGTATACATCTCATAATAGGGCACCCACAGGTGCCCTTGTCCCTCTCCAGGCACCCCAGTCTAGCCTACTATTCTAGATTTGTGTTTTATGGAGCTTGTGTATTCGTTCCTACATTCTGTTCATTCATTTTATTCTATAACATAGTCCTAAGGCATCTTCGAATCAGATAAGCTCTTTCTAACTCTTCTTGAAACTTAGGGTTTCATATTTTCATAAGTTATATTGTTTGGATCATTTCCTTTAGGCTTATATATGTTATTTTTTGATGTTCTTAATATTAGATTAACTATGGATTTTTTAATTTTCTACAATCTCTGGTGTCTATTCAAATGTTATACCCCTTTGATCCTGATCTAGCGCCCCCTATGTTGACACTTGGGGGGCTGTTGCCTTTAACTCCAACTGAGGCATGGAAAAAAATGGTGATAGGGTCCACCTCTGCCCCACATTCAGAAAAAATTTCACATGTTCTTTTGGAAGGGAATATTTCTCTTCAAATCCCCTCACACATCACCACTGTGGGTGCTTCTTCTAGATATTTATCTCTAGTGGGAAAAATGATGGGGCCTAGATACCCTCTGGAAGACATTAAAAAATAGACACACATGAAATGGATCCCTTGTGGTTCTTTGGAGATTTCAGCCATTCCAAATGGATTCATACTCTTTTCCTTCAACTTCAAAGAATACTACACGTGGGTTATACATGGTGCTCTATGGTTCTTTGGTAGAAGGGGATTCTATATATGAAAATGGAGTCTTGGTTTTAATCCGTTAACAGAAACCATGATGCATGCACCAATCTGGGTGCATCTTCTAGGTATTCCCCTAGATTTATGGGATCCTGTGGTTATTGAAGGTATTTCTCTTTCCATGGGCTCTCTCATAGCCATTGATAAAGCAACTAAAGCCAAAACAATATTTATTCATGTTCGTTTTTGTGTCAATGTTGATGTTAGTAGTCCACTCCCAAATTCGATTAAACTTCTCTCTAACTTTTGTGTTTGGACCTAACCCATTGAATTTGAATATCTTCCACAAGTGTGCTCCATATGCAAGAGCATTGGACATAGGGATCCGGATTCTCCCTCGAAGTCACTATCCAGATAAAACACTCTGATGTCACACCTAAAAAGAAAGGGAAATATGTTCGTAAAGTGGCTGCTGAAGAATCCCCCACAGTAACTACATCTAACCCCTTTTCTCTTCTTGAAGAAGGTGAAATTAACCTCGAGGAACCTATGGATGATTCTCTTACCTTGCGGATCCTTTCTTCATCTGTTGTTTCTCCCTTAGAGGCCCCAAAGGAATTCCCTCTTCCTTCTTCTTCCGATATTATCCCCACTATCACCTTCATTTCTTCCCAGCTCCCCCCTTTGGTGTCTCTCCCTGTGTTATCCTCTTTCACTTCCTCCCCTTTGGTTTCTTAGCCTTCCCCCTATGTTGTGGGTCTTCTATCCTCTTCCTCCCTACCTCCCCCTTCTTATGTCCCTTTCAATTCCCCCACCCCTTTCCCTCCTCCTTTTTTTCTAGTTGATTCTCATCTTTCCCCTTCTTCCCCTACCTCTAATGATAGTAAAAAACCCAGGACTACTAGAAGTAGTGGTAAGAAACCTGATGTCGGCACTGAAAAAACCTCAAGGGATAATCCCTAGGAACGTCAAGCTACAATAAGAATAATCTCTAAATGTGGCACAAGAAATTCAAAGTACCATCCCCATGGTGGTGGGGAACAATCCCAAATCCTAAAAAGGAAAATAATCTCCTGGAATATAAGAGGTCTCAACTCTTTACAAAAGAAGAGAGTCATCAAGGATATTAGATTTAATCATTCTCCTGATATAATAATGCTTCAGGAAACTCAACTAAAAAATGAAGACAACATATCCAAGCTCTAGTCAAATGCCCCTCTGATGCCTCAAAATTAATCTAGTAACTCAGGGGATTATGCACTCTCTAGAATCCCAAAATATTAAAAGGTGATTTCCTTATGAAGCATCCAAATTTCCTAGGCATTCTCTTCCAATAATTTGAATTTGATGCTTACTGGATTGCCATTAACATTTATGCTCCAAATCTGGAGTCATAGCGGGAACAAAGATGGCAAGAAATATCAAATTTCAAAAGAAACTACGGAAATATTCCATTTATAATCATGGGAGATCTCAAAAATACTCTTTCCCCTCTAAAAAATAGGGCAGTGCCCTTGCGTGCCAATCTAGAATGGAAGCTCTTACCAAATTCATACGGCGTGAAGATCTCTTTGATATAGACTTGCACGAGGCTTCCTACACTTGGTCCAACCGTAGAGATCATAGGAATCATATTCAAAGTAGGATAGACAAGGAAATGGGATCTATGGACTAGATTTTACTCTACCTTGAATTCTATCTTAGTGCTTTAGCTATAGTGGCTTTTGATCACAACCCTCTGCTTCTCTGTGCTAACACTAAACTCAAATCCAAAACCCTACCTTTTAGATTTGATATGGCTTGGCTAGAAAATAATCAGTTAGATCCTATAATTAAGAGCTGTTGGGATATTAATATTTAGGGCTATGATATATTCAATTTCTCTAGTAAACTTAAGGATATAAAAAAATAACTCTACCTCTGGAAATTTAATGTTTTTGGTAACATCAAGCTTCGCAAATAGAAGCTAACTCATAACATTACAAGCATATCTAAAGAAATTGAGAAAGAAGGAAAAATGAACCAAATTCATAAGTAGGAAATTTCTCTTCTAAATGACTATCACAATACATTGAAAGAAGAAAAACCCTATTGAAGAAAAATATCAAGAGCATTGTGGCTCGAGGAGGGAGATAGAAATACCAAATTATTTCATATCACGTTTTCTAATCACAAGAGTCGAGATAAAATAAAAGAACTACTATCATCTGAAGGTAATCTCTTATCTACTGATTTAGATATTTCTAATGAACTCATCTCCTTTTACTCTAACCTCTTATAGGAAGGGACTCCGCTGAATGATAATGCCATGAAAAGGATGCTGCAACACACACCAAAAATGGTCACTAATGAAATGAATGAGAATATAATGAAACCCTTCTCTATAGAGGAAATCCACAAGGCAGTGTTCACTATGAAATAAGATAAAGATCCTGAACCTGATGGATTCCTTGCTTCCTTCTTCCAAAAATTTTGGGAAATCATCAAGCAAGAACTTTACAAAGAGCTGAATGAATTCTATTACAATAACTCTATTATGAAATAATGAAACACTACTTTCATTAATCTTGCACCTAAATATCTAGGCTCCAAATCAGTTGCTAACTTTAGGCCCATAATTTTATGCAATGCATCCTACAAAATTATCACAAAATGGTTGGCTAATATATTAAAACCATTAATGAGCGGTCTCATCTCTAAGCAACATAATGGTTTCATCAGTGGTCAACTTATTCAAGGAGGTATTATTACTGTTCATGAAGCTATTCATTCTACTCAACATGAAAAGTATCTTGGTATGATCCTTAAATTAGACATGTAAAAATACTTTGGCAGAGTTAGTTGGAATTTTCTCTCGCGGGTGCTTCAATGTTACAGGTTCGACAAAAAATGGTGCAAGTAGATCTTCTCGTGTATTTCTACTCCTTGTTTCTCCATTCTCATAAATGAGATTCTGGCTGGTTTCTGTAAGAACAATAGAGGAATAAGATAAGGGGATCCCCTGTCTCCCTTCCTCTTCCTATTAATGGATGACTCCCTCAGCAAAGATTTAGAGGAGGCCAAACAAGGAGCTACTATTTTAGGTATCAAAATAACTTCTCTCTTTCTTTTTGCTATACAAAGTCAGTTTGTGGATGATAATATTCTATTAAATGTTGCATCTATAGTTGAAGCAAAAGATCTAAAATAAATTATGGAATGCTATCAAGCAGCCTCTCAACAATTTATCAACTTTACCAAAAGTAGCATAGCTTTCATAAATACTCCTCCAGAAACTCAAAGAAGAATAATAAATATCTTTGGTTGCAGCCTTATAGATTTACCTTCCTCCTATCTTGGCATTTCTCTTTTCAAGGGAAAACAAATAAAAATTCTATGGAACCATTTCATAGAAAGATACCATAAGAAACTTGCAGCATGGAAAGGAGCTCTCTCAGTTAGGCTGGAATACTCCAATTGGTGAAATCTATGCTTCAAATCCTACCTATATATTTCATGTCACTGCTCAAAATGACCTCTTATATTGTTAATACTATTGAGAAAATATAAAAATGATTCCTATGGTTGTAGCATGGAAAGGAGCTCTCTCAGTTAGGCTGGAAAAATCCAATTGGTGAAATCTATGCTTCAAATCCTACCTATATATTTCATGTCACTGCTCAGAATGGCCTCTTCTATTATTAATACTATTGAGAAAATATAAAAAATATTCCTATGGTCTACTTCATAGGAAAAGAAGAGGTTTCACTTGGTCTCTTGCAATGATGTTTTTAAACCGATTAAATTGGGAGGTTTGGGACTCTGACACATTGTTGACATGAATGAAGCACTTCTTGCTAAGATTGGATGGGAAATGGGTTCTGCTAGTTCCGCGAATCGGGTTCAAATATTTAGATCTAAATATTTGTCACATTTTTCTAGTTTCCTTCACTCCTCTGATCCTCTCGGTTCGACCATCTGGAACTCGGTGGTTATTTATTTGCCTCTCTTGCGTGCTGGCACCAAATGACACCTAGGCAACGATAGTCATATTGAATTCTAGTATGATTGGCAGATTGGAGATAAACAGCTATGTCAAGACCCTTCTTGGGATATAATCAAAATACCCCTCATCATTCACCATGGAAATAATTTTAACAGTTACTGGATTAGCTCAAAATCTATCCGTTCGTGGTATATTCCTGACTGACTGGGGCATTAGTGAAATGCAAAGTCAACGCTTGAAATGTTTGAGAGACTTTCTCTCTTCTCAATACATTCCTTTCTCCTTACCTGTAGACAATCGTATTTGGCCTCTCTCACCTTCTAGATCCTTCATAGTTAAAGTGGCTTATGATTCTCAATTACATGTTACCTCTAGCCCTCCTCTCAGCAATATCTGGCCCAAGAAGGTTATCCCTAAAATATGTCTTTTTCCTGGATCTCATTTAGAAACACCTTCTTATGTGGTGAAAATATTAAAAGAAGGGGATTCTCACTACCTTCACGTTGTGTTCTATATTGCAAGGCTCTTTATTCCTCCTCTCACCTTCTGGTACATTGTTCTTTTTCTCATTCTATATGGATTTGGCTTCTAAAACACTTTGGCGTAGTCTGGTCTCTCCAGAATCTCTTCAAGCTACTTTCTAACAATGGTGTTCTCCATTCTCACACCCAATCCTCTCACTTGCTTAGAATATTATACTCCCCCATGTCATCTAGGGTATTTGGAAGGAAAGAAACAATAGAATATTCAAAGAAAACAACATGGAGCACACACAAGTAGCGAAGACCATAGCTCTTCTCTTCCAAGACAATATCAACAATTGCCTATGGAAGAAATATCAACAAAAAATTCAATTTTGTGGCAACAATAAATTGGTTTCGGTAAATTTCTATTCAACTTAGAGAAAAATTGTCGGTTACAGTACATGCTGGGGTCTTATGGTCTCCTCCCCCTCCCGATTGTATCAATATTAACATTGATGGTGCCTCTAAGGGAAATCCTTGAAAATTTGATGGAGGTGTTATTCTTCGCAATAACATGGGTGCCCCTCTTGCTGCAACTGCAACTAATCTAATCATAGGGTGGAGGCAATGGATATTATTAAAGGCCTTGAACTAAATATTCAAGTAGGGAGTGGACGCTTGATTGTGGAGAGTGATTCACTAAACATAATTAATATCCTTAACTTGGAAGAGTCAGGGGAATGGACGATCAAGAATATAACAACTGACATGCGTATTCTTACAAAACCACTTTTAGGAAGTCAAGTATCAACATGTCTACAGAGAAGGGAACAAAGTGGTTGACCACCTTGCAAATAAGGGAGTCCTTCTAGAAAATCAACAAAATTGGATTGGGAATTTCCCAAATGATCTCTTACAGATTCTCCACAATGATTGCTTTTCTATCAATTAACTTGCTTTGTTTTCTAGTTATTGGTTTTGGTGTTAGTAAATTCAGTAGAGAGATGCTATTTAATATCAGGGGTGGTCGTCATAATTTCCCCATTATGATGATGCAACATTTAAAATGCATTGGCACATGTGGCAAATGTAATACCACACGAGCGGATATTGTTTTAAGATGTGCCTTTTCTAATCATCATCATTTCAAGTATAGGTGTACTCATGAAGCTATAGCCTCACAAAAAGAAAGGGTGGTCTTTAAATTCTATGCTCCCAATAATGTTTCTGCATGTATGAATTGGTTGAGCATTATGGGTGGGAAACTCAAGTGTATCAAACAATTTTCTTGCACCAAGTATAAGGATGATGAAGAAGTTTGGGATTTTCTTAAGGAAAATGGTTTAACCATTCCTAGAGAGGATTTCAGGTTACTCTGCCATTGGTTCATATGGGTGCTTAACAACTTGGTTGAGAGGTAAAGTCTAGATTAGCAACAGTTTCTTCACAATCTCAACCAATTCCATTGCCTTGGTTACTGGTTTTTAGTCTTCTGCGGCTATCTACTTCAAAAACTCGTTGAATGCGGAGTTGTAGGATTTCATTTGTCTTGGAGAACGTCTAAAAAAGTACCTATCCAGATATGTGAGAGAGTCTCTTCGGCCTCCCTGGAACAAAGTGGTCGAGGTTATAATGTGATATTTTACCATAGACAGCCGCTACTGATTAGTCTACAGTCCTCATTTCTTCATCATATCCCATCTCTAAAGGGGTAAGAAAATCAACTATCCTACCTTCTTGTTTCAATACTTGGAACATTGCATAAATTTAGCTAGGGATGGTGATGGCCCTATTCTACATGAATTCCTTTTATATCTCCTTTTTCAGTATGTCACTTCCCTTACTGAGCTCATCTGATTTCCTCCCAAAATGGGAAGAAATCATCACACTCCCACCAAATCCCCACTTCCCACCCCTCTTCTAGCAACAGATGCCATCTACAAGTTATCTTTGATTCTAATTCAGATATCACCATTGTTGGTTCCTCTTTTGAAGAGGCTAGTTCCCCTACGGGTACCATCTCTCCTCCCCATTCCTCTAGTCAACCTTGTCTTGAATCCCCTACTGTTGCTACCCGTCGGCTCTTGCTTTTGATAATTCCCTAGTCGCCAACTCGGATCAACTCCTCTCTGAAGCTTTGCTTAGGCTAGCTGAGTTGTACCATGACTCTCCCGACAATGTTCCTGTTGCTATGGATGTTGAGAACTTGGATGAGGATAGCGAAGTTCAATTGGCTAACGTGGATGTGCAAATGCTATAAATTGATACAATTAAACATGATATTGCAGATACTAATAAACAAAAAGGAAAGGACACTTAGTTTGGGGGAAATGATGGAGATAATGAATAAATTTGATAAAAATTCACCGGCTGAGGATAATCAAATTGACCTACTCACCTCCATCCTCGCTAAGCTCCAGAGGGCCTTCACTATCTTAAAGGATTGATAAATCTACACTGACAATACCAAGGCTGCCATTAACAAGGATAACATCGAATTGCTCATCTTGGCTAAGCAGTTGGATGAAAAAAGTGGCTCGGTCAGTGCCAAGAATACTGTGATCAAGCTGAAAAATATCTTAGGATATATTTTCTATGTTTTTTGTTATGCTTTGTTTTATTATCTCTCTTGGTTTTTTTTGGAATCTCTAAGGGTATCTCCAATGTAATTTTGAATGTTTTTTTTCAATATGGGAATTTTGTAAAGGTTATGGAACCTTCTAGAACCCTCCTTTTACCATAATTCCAAAAATATTAGATCAACTATAGAATTAGAATAAATTCCACATTTTAGTTAATCAAATCCAAAATACAACAAAACTAGAGAATCAAAACAACTTTACATCCGGATAAAACAACAAAAGAAGACCAAAAATAGAGACACCACAACCTACATTTGAGAGCTTTGTTAAAGACCTTTTAACCTCCTCCATAGGTTTAAACAGATTAAGAGCAGTGTGTTGAGATGGTTCCATGCATATGGTAGAGATTGCCATTTTATTTTCTTTACCTCATTTCCAAATCCATGAAGGAATATCACAAACCTATTTGACCTAAATTTCAATGAAGTGAAGGAGGGCCCTATGCATAGAAAGGTGATCAATTTGCTTGTTTATGATCTTCTTAGCTATTTCTTCAATTTTTTTCTCAATCATATGGTTGCTATCAGGAACCTGCTTAAATTAAAGTTTGAATATTAAATTTTATGGGCATGCATGATTGATTCCTCTCAGGATGAGACCAACTTTGAAATATAGATAAATTTCACATTAAAAAAAGAAACACACAAATCCACACATCCAGAAGAGCATTTCCTTTTGAATAATCAGACACAAAAGAAACCATTATATTAATAATCATGACATAAGAATTTTACTGACATCTTAATGTTAAAAACATTGAAAAAGAGGAAGTTTTTTTTTGTAGGGTGAAAACACATAGTGTGAATTGTGTTATTAAAGTTTTGTTGTGCAAGATATATTACACATTCTTCATTTATAGTTTTCAAATGTAACTTACTATTGTCAGTTCCGATGACAAACTATGAGAAATAAATTTTCTGTTCTCGATCTATGTTGATTATATACTATTGTTTTACACGCATTGAATAAATCATTGCATTGCCATCTGCTATGCAATATCGACCTTCCCCTAGACCTCTATAATGCGCATTAGAAAAAATCTCAATAATCCTAACACATCTTAGCTTGTCAAGTATGCTTCAAGGCAGGTACTCACATCCAACGGTGTTATTATAGTAAAACATATATCTGTTTCGTTTGATCTATTATTTTTGAGAGTTCAAATCCAATTAGTATTTTGAGATTTGTATATTAGGAAATTATGACACCTTATGAAATCTGATCTTAAATTTGCATATTAGTCCCTAAATTTCTTGATGGTCTAGGTAATTTCATAAAAATCTTGCTTGCATTGACTATATTTATCGAGCATCTCTTGTAAAAAAATTGAACATTGACCTAAACACCGTAGACTCTCTACATTAAGCAAGGATACTTAATCAGATATCTATTCAATCCGTCCGTTACACGATACAAATCAGTATTGTTTGAACTTAGTTTCTTGTGATCTATCTTTCATATGTTAACAATATGCTTTCCTCTTAGTCTGGTTCGATTTATTGACATCTTGACAATATTGTTTAGCATGGTGGTGAAACTTTGCTATGAGTTCCCTCTATTGAAGGGGTTATTGGATGCAGTCAAAATGGCGTGCGCCACTTTCTCTAACTTTCGATCGTGCTTCATCTAATAACCGACTTGTAGAGTTGTTTGATTGCATTGTCGAAGGTTAGATGAAAGATCTTCAACATGTTAAGCAGAACATATCATGATCCTTACGTTATTGGAAGTATGTTGACACAACACCTATGCTACATCACTAAATCAATTATATAATCCCACCTATGTTGGACTTGTCTGCAATATCTTGTAAACATGGAATATTTCATGATTCTTATGAAAATCATAGAAGTAGCGCCAGAATGATAATTGTATTGTACAATATTTGCACATCACAACAATGGTTCAATGGCATCTTATGATTAGAGTGTTTCACATCTCAGGGCATCCCCTATCCTCTATGGAACTCATTATTGAATATTCCTCATGATCCTAACCGGCTACATATGTGCCTCAAATATGTAAGACAGCATGGATTCCATCAAAATGTTCTTACAGTAAAATATATTTCCTCTTCAATATCTACTTCTCCTCCCTCCAGACCCCCTCTTCTACACCCATTAGTAATTTTCCTCTTGTATGTTTCGAAATCCCTCAAAGTCAACCTCATCTTGAACTACCCCTTCGGCGTTAACATCGCTACATGCATTCACGTGCGATTGCTAGTTAATTTCATAATAAATCTTGTTTCACCGACTATAATTATCGAGCATCTCTTGTAATGGTTTTCCATGTTGACTCACTCGTAAATCTATTTCTCACAAAGCAACGATACTTAATTAGATATTATTTCATTCTCCGTTGCATCAAAACAATATGCTATGAACTTAGTTTCTTGTGACCTAACTTAAAAAAGGTGCCCTAACATAAATGCTATTTTTCTTATGTCTGGTACATAAATTTAACAAATAACACCTTAACAACACTTTTAACCATGATTTCCTACTTTCCAAACAATTTTGTGTGAAGGAGTTACCCATTTGTAAACAAATAAAACGTAACTGCCAATCAAAAATTTATAACAGACAAAGTATAACCTGCAATACATGACCCATAAGAAAACATCAGTTGCCTTGATACATCGAGAGGTTGTGAAAGTATAAATCACAATTCTTGTAGCAGAAACATTTCACAATTCTTTCTTATGTGGAATAAAGGGGAAGTACCTATAATACATTATATTAATCATATCAGAATCTAGTTGTTATTTAAAACACGTTAAACTGGAACATTTCCTAATATATCCAACAATGCCATGGATAAGCTCAGCGCGGGACAGAAACCATATAGAGCTGCAGCAATGCACATTGCACAAGTATTCAAAGAAGAAATGCATATGCTGCAATACATCTTATGTAAAATCTTTAATATCTAAGCATATGAGACGCTTGGAACTCATTAAAAGCACAGTGATTCAACGTCAGTTCGAAAAAAAGCAGGCAACAGAAGTCAGATCTCGTTGTGAGACACATGAAGTTTTATTCCACAAAATAGTTCAACCCAATATATTCAGCAGTACTAAACTTGGAAACGGCCTCCCTGCAAACCCCCTCTTCTAGACGGCATGCTTTCCAAGCTCTTTTGTTTCGCTCGGGGAAAATCCAGCTTAGCCGACGTCTTGAATCTAAGCCCCCTTCGGCGTGTAACATCACAAGTGGGCGTGCGATTGCTAGTTAATTGAGTGATACATTGTTTTATATAAATTCATTAGAATCTGAATGTTTGTCCAAATATATCGTTCACAATTACTGTCTCATAAAAAACATGGCCTAATGGTACAGATGCCCACTTGAGGATGGACCTGCTAAAATCAGAACCTTATAGAAGGTGGCCCTATTGTACGTCTCATTCTTCTTATGCTTACATAAATCTTAACAAATACAATTAAAAACACTCCTTAACCATGATTTCCTGCTCTCCACCACAATTTTGATGTCGAAGAGAGCCCATTTGTGGGCGAGTGGAATAAAAACGTGACTGCCAATCAAAAATAAATAACAGACAAAGTATGGACCTGGCAATACAACCCATTAAGAAAACATTGCAAGTTGCCTAGAGATAGCAATGGAGACTTGTGAATATGTATAAACACACAGTGTTTCTTGTACAGAAATATTTCACAATTCTTTCCGTCTCATGTTAATGCAAGGGGACAGTCAATAAAATCTTCTATTCCAATATATCACCCTAATCTTAGGTGGAGAGGCCTCACCGTTAAACTAGTAAACAAATTTCCTAAGAGGAGGCAGCAACAATTTTGCCATGGGAAAAGCTCAGCGCGGGACAAAACCATGATAGAGCTGTTTTTAGCATGCACATTAACAATGTATTGATATGAAGAAATGTCATATGCTGCAATTCCTATTGGTCAATTATCTGTGCCCTAGACTGCAAGCTATACTGAGAGGCTTCAAATCTGGTCCAAAGCACACCTTGATTCAAGGTGGAGAGGCCTCACCGACATAGTAAAGCAGACAACAGAAGTCAGAGTACTGTGTGAGCACAGAAGTTTTATTGGACAAATATTGAGAATTGATGATTTGCAGTACTTTACTATGGAGAATATTTTGATAGCCCTATAAAACGGCATGCTTTTGTAAGCTCCCCGGGGTCAATGATAGCTTAGCCGACGATCTGCAATCTCTACTGGCAATCTTGATTGTGGGCTCAAACAAACCCTAATTAGAGTGGACAGGTTTGCAGGCTTCACTAGTAAACAAAGTTTGTCAAATATATCGTTCACAAGACTGTTCATAATTCCCATGGCCTTGGTGGAGATGCCCACTTGAGGATGGACCTGCTTCAGAACCTTATAGATGTAAACTATTGTACGTCTCATTCTTCATTCTTCTTCTTCTTTTCCTTCTCCTTCTTCTCTTTTCCTTCTCCTTCGTTTTGCTCTCCACCACAGCCAGATTCGAGATCTTCTTTTGGGCGAGTGGAATTGACTTGACGGCCATTTCCTTTTTCTCTTCTGGATTGGATGCCATTTTCATTGCAATTTAGAGATAGCAATGGAGTTCAATATGTATACAACAGTGTTTTTTTATATTCCTTTTGCTTCAATTGTTTCTGTCTCAGATTGCAAGGCACACTCAATCTTGATTCTGGTCCAAAGAAACCCTAATTAGGTGGAGAGGCCTCACCGTCACTAGTAAACAAAGGGGATAAGAGGAAGCAATTTATTTTTTAATGGGAAAAATATCTAAATTGATGATTTGTTTTTAATATCGGGAATGTTTTAATATGTATAGTCTATTGTATTCCTATTGGTCAATTATTTGTGCCCTAGACTGCAAGCTACACTCAATCTTAATTATGGTCCAAAGAAACCTTAATTAGGTGGAGAGGCCTCACCGACACTAGTAAACAAAAGGGATGGGAGTAGTCACTGTAATTTTTTATGGGAAAAATATCCAAATTGATGATTTGTTTTTACTATGGAGAATATTTTGATATGTATAAAAGTCTTTTGTATTCTTATTGGTCAATGATTTGTGCCCAAGATTGCAAGCTCTACTCAATCTTAATTATGGTCAAAAAAACCCTAATTAGGTGGAGAGGCCTCACGGACACTAGTAAAACAAAGGGGATGGGGGGAGTCTGTGTAATTTTTTATGGGAAAAATATCGAAATTGATTATTTATGTTTTAGTATTGGGAAAGTTTTGGGTAGGTTTCTTTTTGACCTATTGATGACCCATTTTTCAATGAGAAAATTTAGTTAGGTGGTTTTTCATTTGGTAGGTTGTTGTCTCAGATTGCAAGGCACACTCAATCTTGAATATTCTGGTCCAAAGAAACCCTAATTTTTTATGGGAAAAATATCCAATGGAGGCCTCACCGACACTGGTAAACAAAGGGGATAAGAGGAGGCAGCCTAATTTTTTATGGGAAAAATATCAAAATTGATGATTTATTTATTAATAGGAATGTTTTGTTAGGTTTTTTTTTGTTTATTAATGACCTATTTATTAATTTATTGAAAATACTAACACAAGATATAATCTAGGACATAGAGTATTATAGTCAGACAAAGCGAAAGTGTTCTGTTAGAACCAAAATCTAAATCCCTCAAATTGGTGTTATAAGGCATGAGGGAAGTAAGGTTTCCATTATCTAATTGGAAAAGAACCACTAGGAGGAATTATGTTAGGGGGAAAATGGTGTTGATACAATCAAATAAGAGTGGTGGTAGTGTTATGATTCTTAACATATTATAAGCTTTAAAATCATGCTTTGTGCATGTAGAAAAAAATTATGTTGATATCACATGTGAAATATGTCCAATAGAATTAAAACAAAGAAATCACATTCAAATAATTGTTGGGAATATCATAATAGTACTCACATGTAATAAGTGTGAGTTATTATGATTATGTGTGAGATTATATTTATATGGAAGATAATAATGTTTGTTATTATTAAGTTGTATACATGAGTAACTCACTATACATATTTAATGGAATGACTAGGTGTAAATGTGGTAATGTTGAATCATATGTGGTAATATTCAATATTGAGTAGTAAATTGAATCAAATATACTATTTTAAAATTGTGTTAGTTCGAACCAAATTTATATTTGGTATCACATAATCAATTTTTGTGTGTTTGTAATGGAAAAATAGAACTGCAAGGGCACTGCCATACCATCTAGAGTTTCCCCAAATTTTTTATTTAAAACCTTTGATAAGAAATTTATATCAAAATATTAGTTTTAGGTTGTCTTTAGTTTTTTAATCTTAACATATTTTTCAGCTTATTCATGTCTTAGTGGTGTTTATGAAAAAATCATCTTCCACATGAGAAGTTCAAATTCTTAATTAGAAGTCCACATGAGAATGAAAACAATTTTTTCTCAAAATAAAAATTCATTGGTATGAGGTAAATATTTTGTGTGTATCTATACATATATAATACACACACAAAAATACATATATAATTAAATTATAAAGTGAATTAAGTGTATTTTGTTATAATTATGTTAGCTTAGACCAAATTTAACATAATGTATTTTGGTAGACACATGAGTATAAGTATATTTTAAACTATGGATATGGCCACCAAGTGATGCACCTTATTAGACGTGTGATATGAATTATATGATTGACAATGTAGTAAATCAAGTGTGTTATTTTTATAGGCATTTTAATGTCATTGTAAAAAATTGTCAACGATCCATGAATGTTAGAGGAATCAATGATGATATCACATGGTATAAATTCAAGCTCCCGGGAATGTTGAGACTCAATCACTATGACGGGTTTGTTATAATAGTCATGATAGAATATGAGATGCAAATATCTATCAAATGATCAAGAGTTGTTTCAATGTATTGACTAGGAAATGTATGAGTCGTAGTAGCAATGCATTCATTTTATGTGGTAGGTAAGTCATATATAGATGGTGCACAAGAAAGGTGGGATTCTGGTAGGTGAAACTCCATGTTTGTAGCATCAGACAAGACAATAAAGATAAGGATATGAGAACTAGTATGGTATTAGATATTTTTGTGTAATGTGTAACAAATGCTAGTATATTGTCGAGGAAATTGGTGGTAGGTTCAAAATGCCTTGGGACTGAACTGTAGTGCACACTTCCCTTCGACACTTTTTGTTATTGTTTATGACACTATTGAATATATTTATGGACATTATTGTAGCTTTTGAGTTGGTATGATGTTAGATGTTAGAGATCATAGACTGTTGCTGATTTTGATTCATATATGATGCATGTGGATAATTGGATACATTATGTGTGTGTGTGTGTGTGTGTGTGTGTGTGTGTGTGTGTGTGTGTGTGTGTGTGTGTGTGTGTGAGTTGTTGGACATGTGTTATTTCATCATATTGAGTAGACCTAGAAAGTTGATTTAATCTTGTGATCTTATGATTATGGATGAAATTGTAAATGATGTTGTTACTTGCTTGATGATGTTTTGATTTTGATTTATATATAGACGACTTTGGAGTTATATTGTACATATATTTTGGATGATTTGATGCGGCCACAAAGATGAAGGAGGTATTTGTGTTTTGCAGGTAAACATGTCACAACAAACATTGGAGGATTGGAAACCAACCACATTGGAATCCTAGATGAATTCAATAAGGGTCACCATGGCAACGTGTATTTGTTGTGTGTGTGTGTGTTTGAATTGTTGTTAGGGGTTCGTAGGGGAGGATCACCTTCAAATGTGACCAAGGGGTTATGTGTATTCTTTGATTTAGTTTCCTTTGTTTAAATTTAGTATGTGGATTTTAGTGATGTATTTTCCCCTTTATTATTTATTTTATTTGTGTCTAGATTAGTGAGTAATCATGTTGTTAAATAAATTAAAATGGGTCAAAAGAATGCATTTATTAGAGCTGATTGCTCTTGGATTATGTGTTGTAATTAATGTGTAAGTACCTTTGAGTGTGAAACACTCCACTTTCCTTTTGAAATTCAGATATGTCCTTAGGGGTTGATTTTGGGTGCTTGTGGGACAAGTAAAACTTGTCCCACACCTCTAAAATTGTTACACCAACCCTACCTATGGGTTGGGGAGTCAAAATTAGGCCTTATTATGCATTTTGAGAACACAAGTTGTAAGATCTTATTACACCTTCTTACATGAAATTAATTTTAGTCCTTAAGGGGTGTGGGCTTGGATTGTGTGTGTAAGTAAAATTTCATTTTATTCACCCACTTATTGATTGTGCTTTGGAGTTTGAAGTTGAGGATGAGTGATGTGGCATCCTACATGGATCCACCTCATCCTCCTCTCTCCCTTTTCTATTTATTTGAATTCTTTTTCAGTTTTGTGGGTTACTTCATGTTGGTTTGGTGCTCTTGAAATTGGAGAGAGTTAGAGGATTTTAAATGCTTGTGGAATTTTTGGTGCTTTGGGACTGTTTGGATTTGAAGAAGCTTGCGGTTGAACTTTTGGATCAAGCTCTATCATGGAGAGGTAGGAGCTTGACTCTTGTAAAAAGGTTTTGTTTCTGTATTGTACTTATGTGAATGTTTTTAAATGTTTGGTATGTTTGTTGGTTGGTTGTGTAGATTGCCTAGGTGTGGTGTAGTAGAAAACTATGGGGATATTTTGTGGGGAGGCATAAGAGTTATTCGTGGAGGGATTTTTGGGTTGGGTGTTCCACCTTGGACAAGAAATAGATTGCATTTCTTACTTTTATGGGAGACATAAGAGAATGGGGAGCCATAAGAGTATGTAGGGGTTTGAGATGTATATTTTGGTGGATTTTTAAGGTGGTCACCCATTCCCCATTGGGAGGTATAAGTAGCTTCCCCCATAGATCTTGCTCTTTTGACCTTTGTGTGATGAGGCCTTGTTCATTTTGTTATTGTCCTTCTTGTGACTGTAACTACATGTTATTTTGGACTGTGATATGATTGTGAAATATTTTTGTTGTTGTGGAAGCTTGTATTGTTGCCATGAATTGAATACATTTCCTATTATAATGTGGTTGGGGCTCGGGGCTAATGAGGAGAATGGATTCTCATCTTCATTGGAATTCTAGTTGGGTGGAGAGCGTTGTCTCTCCCCTTGTTTTGTTGTGACCAATTTGAAATATGGCGGATCTATCTTGTTGTTTTACGTAGAGCTTGTGTGAAGACAAATTTTACAGTTCTCCTTGGGACCCCTATTGTAAAATTTCCTACTTCAAGTGGATGACTTTGTAAAAATATTTGCAGTGAAAAGCTGCCCTGTGTTTGGATATGAAAGTTGTATTTGTATGTGAAAAAGGAATGAGACAGATTTATTTGGCATATTTTGGCAAATAGAAAAGAAGTGTAAAATGAATTATTTCCTTTACTTTAATGTTGATTCACTTTCATCAAATGGTGTTACTCTGGTTTAAAACTTGTTGTTGTAAGTATATTGTAAACTCTCTGTTAAAGGCTAGGAATTCATGTGTCAAAATTATTGCATTCCTCTATATTATTTGATTGGCATTTTTTGAAAATAGAATTACATTTTTGCTTTTCATGTATTGAATGAATTGAAGTTAAACATTGTAAATTAGATAGGAAGGAACTTAACATTTACGGTATGGTAAATGAAAATAGATAAATTTGGGTTTAAGTATGTCTTCCATTTGGATTCATTGTAAAACCTGTAAATAAATATCATAAAAACATACATAGTACCTTGCAACAATGAAATACCAAATGAAACTTTTGAATGAACTAAGGATGAACAAAACACATCATAAAACAATTGCATTGCCCTAGTAATTTATTTAGAACTCCAGTAATTGGGCGAGAGGCATGATAATGCAATTTCATCGAAAAGAAAAGAAATTCATATTGAAATCTTAACCGTTACTAAAGTAATCCTTGCAATCCATTTCAAATCCTTCAAGTGAATTTCTCCACACCTATTTGGTATGTTGAAGAAGAAAGAATAGTGGATTTAGACCAATTTTGGTAGTTGAAAAAGTTTAGTTCACATTTTAATGGCACGAAAAATGTCTCCTTAAAATTCACACATCTATGTTTGTTGAAAATAAGATTTTGTGCTTCCTATGCAAAGAGGAGTTCGAGCCCTTTCCAAAAGTCCTCATTTTCTCAAATCTGAGCTTCCAGTCGAAAGTTATGGTCTTCTGAAGTTTTGACATTGTTTGGTTCAAAAAAAAAATTGTCAAAAAAAAGAGGAAATTTTTGTAAATCGGATCCGTTGACCCAAAAATTACTTAGGGAACTTTTTGCTAAAAGGAAAATGTCACAAGTTCTCCCACGGCTCTGAAAGCCTGAATTTTTCCTCTGGCAAAAAAAAAATGTACTTCAGTAGGTTCATGGGCCTGCACCTTCAAACTTTACCTTTTACAAAGAAAAAGGGCGAAAAATTATAAGTTTCCCCACCGGCCCGCCTTCTCACAAGTTACTATTGGATTGAAACTCAAGTGTCATTGGTTGAGCATTATGGGTGCACAACTCAAGTGTATTGAACCAGTTTCTTGCGCCGAGTATAAGGATGATGAAGAAGTTTGGGATTTTCTTAAGGAAAATGGTTTAACCACTTTCCTAGAGAGGATTTTGAATTACTTTGTCATTGTTTCATACGGGGGCTTAACAACTTGGTCGAGAGGTAAAGTCTGGATTAGCAACACTTACTTCACAATCTCAACCAATGCCATTTCCTTGGTTACTGGTTTTTCATCTTCTATGGCTATTTACTTCAAAAAATCGCTGAATGTGGAGTTGTAGGATTTCATTCATCTGGGAGAACATCTGAGAAAGTACTTATCCGGCTATGTGAGAGAGTATCTTTAGCCTCCCTGGAATTGAGTGAAGGAGGTTATAATGTGATATTTTACAGTATATGGCCGCTACTGATTAGTCTACGGTCCTCATTTCTTCATCATATCCCTTCTCCGAAGGGGTAAGAAAATAAAATTTCCTGCCTTGTTTCAATCCTTGGAACATTGTATAAATTTAGCTAGGGATGGTGATGGCCCTATTCTACATCAATTCCTTTTGTATCTCCTTTTTCAGTATGTCACTTCCCTTGCTGAGCTCATCCTCTTTCCTCCTAAAATGGGCAAAAATTGTTGCACTGCCATGCCACATCCCCACTTTCCACCCCTCTTCTAGCAACAGATGCCATCTACAAGTCATATTTGATTCTAATTCAGATTTCACCATTGTTGGTTCCTCTTTTGAAGAGGTTGGTTCCCCTATGGGTACCATCTCTCCTCCACATTCCTCTAGTCAACCCTATCCT
Organism: Taxus chinensis; assembly: GCA_019776745.2. NCBI lineage: Eukaryota > Viridiplantae > Streptophyta > Pinopsida > Cupressales > Taxaceae > Taxus > Taxus chinensis. Next base: position 52,102,931 of record CM034147.1, read on the forward strand.
GAATCCCCTATTGATGCTACCCATCGGCTCTTTCTTTCGACAATTCCTAGTCGCCAACTTAGATCAACTCCTCTCTGAAGCTTTTCTTAGGCTAGCCAAGTTGTATCCTGACTCTCCTAACAATGTTCCTGTTGCTATGGATGTTAAGAACTTGGATGAGGATAGCGAAGTTAAATTGGATAGTGTGGATTTCCAAATGCTATAAATTGACACAATTAAGCATGATATTGCAAATACTAATAAACAAAAAGGAAAGGACACTTAGGTTGGGGGAAATGATGGATCTAATGAATAAATTTGAAAAAAATCCACTGGCTGAGGATAGTCAAATTGACCTAGTCACCTCCATCCTCACTAAGCTCCAGAGGGCCTTCACTGTCTTGAAGGATTGATAAATCTACAATGACAATACCAAGGTTTCCATCAACAAGGATAACATCGAATTGCTCATCTTGACTAAGCAGTTGGCTGAAAAAAGTGGCTCGGTCAGTGCTAAGAATATTGTGATCGAGATGAAAAAGACCTTATGATAGATTTTCTATGTTTTTTGTTATGCTTTGTTTTATTATCTCTCTTGGTTTTTTTTTGGAATCTCTAAGGGTATCTCCAATGTAATTTTCAATGTTTTTTTTTCCATATGGGAATTTCGTAAAGGTTGTGGGACCTTCTAGAACCCTCCTTTTACCATAATTCCAAAAATACTCGATTAAATATAGAATTAGAATAAATTCCACATTTAAGTTAATCAAATCAAAAATACAACAAAACTATAGCATCAAAGCAACTTTACATCCAGATAAAACAACAAAAGAAGACAAAAAATAGAGACACCACAACATACATTTGAGGGTTCATTAAAGACCTTTTTACCTCCTTCATAGGTTTAAACAAAGTAAGAGTAGTGTGCTAAGATGGTTCCTTGCTTATGGTAGAGATTGCCATTTTATTTTCTTTACCTCATTTCCAAATCTATGAAGGAATATCACAAACCTATTTGACCTGAATTTCAATGAAGTCAAGGAGGGCCCTATGCATAGAAAGGTGATCAATTTGCTTGTTTATGATCTTCTCCATTATTTATTCCATATCCTTCTACTTCTTTGCTATTTCTTCAGTTTTTTCCTCAATCATATGGTTGCTATCAGGAATCTGCTTAAATTAAAGTTTGAATATTAAATTTTATGGGCATGCATGATTGATTCCTCTCAGGATGAGACCAACTTTGAAATATAGATAAATTTCACATTAAAAAAAGAAACACACAAATACATACATCCAGAAGAGAATTTCCTTTTGAATAATTAGACACAAAAGAAACCATTATATTGATAATCATGACATAAGAATTTTATTGACATCTTCACGTTAAAAACATTGAAAAAGAGGGAGTTTTTTTTGTAGGGTGAAAATGCATAGTTTGAATTGTGTTATTAAAGTTTTGTTATGCAAGATATATTACACATTCTTCATTTATAGTTGTCAAATTTAACTTACTATTGTGAGTTGCGATGACAAACTATGAGAAATAAAATTTCCGTTCTCGATTTGTGTTGATTATATACAATTCAGAGCTTATATATCATTGCCTTGCCATCGTTGCAAATAATAGCACAAGACAAAAAAAATGCGCATTAATTTCTCAATAAATAACACATAAAGCTCATCAAATAGGCTTCAATAGGACTCACATCCAACTTATTTAGTTTTTTACATATGTTTTTTATTGTTTTGCTTGATTTTATTTTTTAGATTTCTTCCAATTGAATTTTGAGATTTGTGTTTCCATTTTTTTACACATTTGAATTCTAATTTAAATTTAGATATTAGTAATAAATTTCTTATTTTTAGTAACTAATTTTTGCATGACTATAATTCTCAAGGCGTAAAAAAATTGAACATGGACTAAACACATTAGATCTTAAATTAAGAAAATAAGTAGTCTCTTTCCATCTGTACATTACATGATACAATTTAATGGTTTTATTAGTTCAAATATCTCTTTCAAATGGAAAATAACTAAAAATTAATCCATTTATTTCTTTTTAATATTTTTAGCTGGTGGTGAAACCTTGCATCTTCCAGCTATAATAGTTTATTGGATGCAGTTATGATGGCATGTGCCACATTCACTAAGTTTTAAAATCTCCATCTAATACTGACATTATTGTTTATTGCATTGTCAATTAGATGAAAATTGACAACATGTAAATCCTAACATATCATGATCCTTACGCCAATAAGTGTGTTGTCACAAGGGAATTTCATCACTAAATCAAAAAAATAATCCCATATATGTTGGACTTGTCTGCAATAAAATATAAACATCAATAAATCATTATTCTTATGACAATAAGAGTAGCGCCACAATGAAAATGATCATTTTACCAACTCAATGGTTGATTGTCTCTAGGATGAGACTGTTTCCCATATTTGTTAGCATTAATACATAGTTGTTAAGGGATGGTTACAGATAGTTACAACTGTCTCCTTCCTCCTGTAGCCAAACCGCAACCTATATATTTGGTTTTACTCTATTGTTTGACACGCATTGAATAAATCATTCATTTTCTGCTATCATTGGTATCAGAGCAGACACCTTCCCAGTGCTGTCTCCATTGTAATCACGGTGGACAAAGGATTGGCACAGACCTGGTCTTTGCATGGTTTGAAGTTTGGAAGACATTAGCACCCAACACTTATAAAGCCCTGACGAGCGATCTGCCGTGTAGCGAGAGTGGCGATTTAGAAGCAAGAGGAAGCGGCCTGTGTGGAGATACTTTCCTTAGCATTGAAACTCTATTAAAGACCTATGTTTTCTTTCATTAGGACGTGTGGACCTTGCGCATGGTAGCCTGCAAAATTTTGCTTTGGCGTTTTGGAATAGCAATGCAGAGCTATTCTAGAAATTGGCACAGAACTTTCTACTCTCGGTGAACCGGTGGACGACAAGTGGCTAGTCCCGCTCACCTTGCGAGCTCTTCCTTCCTGGTTTCAAACATTGATCACCACATTGATCACCACATTGACCATCACTCAACAGGAGGTGAGTTTTTCCAAACTAGTGAATTATCTCCAGCAGGAAGAAGCCATTCAAAATTTTCAAGAAGCCTTTGAAGAAAAGGCTCTCATCACGAGGTAAAAACATAAGCCTCGAAAAGGGCAATCAGTCCCCCATAATCAGAAGCAGCATCCACAATAGCAACCTTCTCAGTGGCCACCACAGCAGCCACCCAAGAAGAAGCAAAACACCAAGGCGGGTCGATGGTGCCACATTTGCTCCACAAATACACACACGACTGCGAACTATTATTACAACGGTCACAAGCATGGCAACTTTGGCGAAGAGAGAACTTCTAGCCAAGGATATTCTAAGAAATCCCAATGGCATGCTCGTAATCAGATGTAGAAAGGTCATATTGCTGCTCAGTAAGATGCCTCCTCCGATGAAGAGGTTCTAGACATAACTCATCTTGACATTTTCCTAGTCTCGCAGACTTCACAGCTGTAAAAAAGTGTCTAGTTGATTGATTTGGGTGCCAACAAACACATGAATGGCAATAAGAAGTTGTTCGATACCCTAAGTGACTGGCCCACTAGAGATTGGGTCACCATTGTAGATAATCAAGAGTATATTGCGGTAGGGATTTGTGATGTCATCATTGCTCTTGGGAAATAGCTATATGTTCTACGTTTGACCTCAAATCTCTTATCTGTGAGTCAGCTTCTTAATCATCAAATGCAGGTTGAATTCTTTGTTGAGAAAGGGGTCAAGTCCTGCATCATTTCCTAGGGAGACTAATTTATTGCTCGAGAGCATTTATGAAGGGCTACATTTGTGAGGGAGATACACACCCCACTGCTATTTGTACACCCTTTCATCTTGAGAAACACATGGGGAATGGAATAGAGTTTGGTTTTTTTCAACTTTTGTTTCCTCAATGCATGCACATTACGTCCATGAATGATTTCTTGCTTTGTTCTTGAAGCTACATCATTTTGTGGTTGAGTGCAACGTTTTGATGCTCACAGATTCCCTCCATATCTTCATCATTCCTCTGACATGGTATCAGATCTCAGGGATCTGAATCGTGTTGCTCACCTCTATTGCTTACTACTCTCCACCTCGTAGTTTCATGTGCAAGTTCTCATTCTTGTTTTGTGCTCTACTTGCATTTTTTATATATATATAAAACAAGGGGGGGTATATGTATTTGGTTTATTTGCTGGTGTGTTTCCCATTGGCATTTTGCATCGTTGTTCACTCTAGTAGCTCACTTTAGCTTGGGTGATTTACTCCTTGGTGCATTGTTGGCTCGATGGTGCTTTGCTTCGGTGTGCTTATGTTTTCTTGATCAAATGGGCTCGTGATTTGGTTGAAATGTTGGCTCATTTGAACATGGACATTTTGCAATGATATTTCAAGCTCTTGCCACTCAGATGGTCATACATGCATTAATGTTGTGATTTCACTTGACACATCATCGGCTCATTCTTGGTTGAACATTGGCCTGCATGTTGAGTCTCTTGCTTTCATCTACATTTTTTCATGCTCCTCGATCTTTGCACTTCTTTTTGGCTTGTATTATTTGGGAACATCCTTCCATGCAATCTATGTAAAGGAACCATATCAGCTCGTTTTTGGGCTCTATTGTTTGAAATATCTATTGTGTTTCTGTACACATGTTTTTCTTGTAGCCTGCATTTGAAACATGCTCAGGCCGTTACAAGGAATGCATGTAGCCTGCATTTTAAACATGCTCAGGCCGTTCTTCCTGTAGAATGTGTTTGAAACATGCTCGGGTCATTACACAACTCTACTTGACCATTTTTGCACTTAACTCAGGCCTGAGCCCTACATATCTCAACGCATACCTTGCCAGACCGTTTTCTACTCCCACCTGCCTTGGAATCTTCTACACGTGGCTTCCCTCTGCTCAGTCGTTTCTCCTCTCAACGGTTCACACTTGCTGCCACATTTTTTGTGTTCTTTGCTATGCTGCTAACCATTACTCTGCTATTTTATCTACTATCAGTTGGCACCCACTTCTAGATGACAAGTGGCTTCCACTGACCCTGGTTTCAACCCAGAACCGGCACCCCTATAGGACTAACTCGGCACAATAGCATCAGCTCGCATTTTAGTTACAAGCACGTGGCCTCCAGCTCGTCCTCCGAGGTAGCTCCACCATGGATTGATATTCCAAACGTTGGCCCCATCAAATCCTTTTTTTAATGTTTTAAGGTTTTTTAAAAAAAAACATTTCATTGTAATAGGCATTGTAATAAATTTTGGGCTGCAGTTTTGCTTGTATTATGTCCTTCATTCACGTGTCGAAGACGGAGGGCGAGGTCTGGGGTTGGCAGGAGGCTAATCCCCCCTCGTAGTCAAAACAAACTATGCCTAAAATTTGATGTTGTTTCCAACAAGTAGTCACATAATACCCTTTGCACTCGTTTTGAGAACTTTTTTAATGTGTTTGCAACATTTAGTGGCATTTTCTATCAGTTGTGAGAATCATTTTAATGCCATAACTTTTGACTCGCAGCTCATTTTTGAGCGCTTCTTTAGTCAAAGTTGCATGATTTTTCACACACTACATGATGGAATTTTTATTTTTGTAAATGCACTACTTTTATAAAGTGCCACGTTCTGGGGGGGTTGATTATACTCTTGGGCCTTCACACGCATACGCATTATCGGCCGAGTCTGACATCCTGCTTTTGTCCATCTTGCATTTTTTCATCATGGAGAGTGCTCTTTCCAGACTTGAGCATCATATGATCACCTTACAACCTCCGCCACTTCTCACCAGGAGAGGGAACTATTTAGTTTGGTGTGCTTCCATGGAACGTTACTTCACCCACGAGGGTCTTTTACCCTTCTTGCTTGGGCCAATTCCTACACCCACTGAACATCGTCATCTGGAAGACTTCCTTGACACATGATGATGCATGTCTCCAGATCTCTCTGGTTTCACGTGGCAGACTCAGATCCACCTCACCGTGTCTGAAGCATTCTTCAATCCTTGTATGGAGACCCTTCACATACTACCACCATTGTTGCTACTGCTGATTTAGTTGTCTCCTCCATTTCTTCGTGTCATGACAATTCCACTGACACAGGATCACTTGGTTCTACTTATGATGACGAGAATTTTGCATCCAGTTCTGATGTCGAGAGTACTACAAAGGAATCTTCTCCTCTTTCTCTCACTATTCCAGACATTTTTTTCACCACCCACATCTCATCAGATATCAACCAGTCTCCTACTCACTCTCACACCATCATTACACCAGCCTCCTTTCCACTTCGAGTATGCAAGGCCTCGTGCACTCCTCTTCCTTCATTGGATGACTCATACCTATCTGACATTGCTCTTATGTTTGTTGAGCCACCTCATTGGGATGAGAATCTACTTGACCTTAGTCGTATTTTTGTAGAGTCTACTTGTGATGCACTACATGTTCCTCATCCGTCTACAGGTATTTCAAAGGAGTTCATCATCTCTGTTGTTAGGAGTGCCCCTTCCAGGAATCATGTCACTTCCACATTTCCAGAGACCTTCATTGATACACCCTCAGCTGTGGATCCCTTATCTATTGTGGAGGATGTTTTGTTCCCTTCACATCACTTGGACATCATTTCTACGGGTGTTCCTCTTTTTCACTCTATTAGTTCTATGCACGTGGCATTACCTTCGGTTCCTTGGCACTCATTCGCTAGACCTATGTCATACTTCAATGCACTAGACTCAGAGTTCTTCATGCTACTACCTTTGGTTTCCTTCGTGGAGTGGGTAGACTTTTAGCACGTCATTTTTTTCCTTCCCAAGTGCAGGCAAACAGTTCAATCCGAGTGGCTCTTCTTCAGTCCAGAGGTAGAGGATCTCATCATCGACATTCTTCTAGGAGACTTCCTAGAGCTACAAAGTTCAGATCCATCCATGCCATCTTCTGCATCCCTCTCGTCTCCTCTTCTTCTCTCTTCTTCTTCTTTCTGAGAGATTTCCTCTTTGTACATGGGTACCTTTTAAGGCTCGTCTGTGGCCGGGACCCATCCTTGGCATCTTTCTTTGATTAGAGAGTGGATTTGTCTCTCTTTTGGGGGGGAGTTTTTTCCCACTGGGTTTTCTCCTTTTACTCCACTTTTTGAGAGCTTCTTGTACGTGGGTACCTCATTAGGCTTCTTTTCAGGACCCACTTCTCCTTGTTTTGGTCTATGTCTCCACCTAAGCTATGCTTTAGGGGGGGTGCTCGTGTAGGTTATTTTCCATGTATTTATTTTAAATACATGGAATGCCTCCACATAGGTGATTCACCATGCTTAGGTGTCCTAGGGTCTCATTATGGCTCTTACACATGTCATAGAGTGTCATTGTAGCTACATTTGACCGACTATTCCGGGAATGTAACTCCCACTTCTCGACGACTACATTTGTGGGGGAGTTACACACCCTACTACTATTTGTACACCCTTTCATCTTGAGCAACACATGGGGAATGGAATAGAGTTTGGTTTTTTTCAGGTTTTGTTTCCTCAATACATGCACATTGCATCCATGAATGATTTCTTGCTTTGATCTTGAAGCTACATCATTTTGTGGTTGGGTGCAATGTTTTGAGGCTCACGGATTCCCTCCATATCTTCATCATTCCTCTAACATATATTTCCTCTGGAAGAAGAGTGAGGCATTTGCCAATTTCCAGACCTTTTACCAACAAGCCACTAGGCAATCTAGGAAGCTTCTCCTTCTTCTCCACTCAAATAGAGGGTGGAATTTGTATTGAAGAAGTTCTTAGCATACCTAAAGTAGCATGACATTCAGCAACATCTGATTGCACCCTACACTCCCCAATAGAATGGGATTTCCGAGTGACACAACAGGAATTTCATGGATATGGCTTGTTGTATGCTCTCCACCGCCAAGTTGGAGGATCAGTTTTGGGTAGAAGCAGTCAAGATAGCAATGTATCTACTCAACCGGGCACCCATGAAGATCTTGCAGAACATGACACCAGAAGAGGTATGGACTGGTCGTAAACCTTCTATTCATCATGAGTTTTTGGTTGTACTGCATATATGCATGTTCCAAATGAGAAAAAAGAAGAAGATCGATCCGAAGACACTACCATGTCTTTTCTTGGGGTATAGTACTACCTCAAAGGCATATCATCTCATGGATCCTGAGACAAAGAAGATGTACGAGAGTCAAGATGTGGTGTGTGATGAGTCATCCTTTGAATCCCTGCCACACAATGGAGATCCAGTACTGACCTTGTCACATAGATTGCTCACACATCCAGATGATGGGCAAGATGATTCTTCTGAGAGAAAAGAAGAGCTGAGTGGAGACTTGTTTGTTGATCTAGGCACACTGGAAAACACATCTTCACATCAGCAGTAATAGCACCAACGTCTGAAATGGGTCCAGAATACTATTGGAGATGCACACCTGACCTCACTTCCTGATACTTCTATGGGAGTCAGAACACGAAGTCAAGCCAGACATGAGGTAACTTTTGCACTCATGAGTTTAGTTGTTCATAAGCACTGAACCTCACACTGTTCATGAGGCATTAGACCAACCAAAGTGGAAATAGGCTATGGATGCTGAATATGATTCCCTAATTCAGAATCAAACGTGGGAACTTGTCGATCTACCTCCAGGTAAGAAATCCATTGGCTACAAATGGATTTTCAAAACAAAATATAAGGCAGATGGTTCAATCGACAAACACAAATCATGACTTGTTGCAAAGGGTTATGCTCAGCAATAAGGAATTGACTATGAAGAGACCTTTGCACCCACTGTGAAGATCAAAACCATCAAGAGTTGTCTGTGCACTGGCAGCACAAAATGGATGGAAACTTCAGTAGATGGATGTCAAGAGTGATTTTTTGAACGGTGATCTCAAATAAGAAGTGTACATGGCCCAACCTTAAGGGTTTGTAGACGAGCATCAACAACACAAGGTATGTCATCTAATAAAGTCTCTTTATGGGACTCAAACTAGCACCTAGGGCATGTTATATAAAAAATTGATGATCACCTATTATAGCATGGATTCACTCGTAGCCCCTCAGATAAAAATTTGTATATCAAGAAGGTAGGAACAAAGATTGTTATTCTGGTTTTGTACGTAGATGATCTTGTGATCATAGGGAAGTTCTGACAATCTTGTGGATTATGTAAAGAATGATCTGAAGAAATCCTTCGACATGACTGATTTGGGGCTACCTTCACTACTATCTTGGCTTAGAGATATGGCAGAAGAAGAATCATATCTTCGTCTCCCAGATGAAATATTCCAAGACACTCTTGGAAAAGTATGGAATGTCAGATTGTAAACCAATGTCCACAACTATGGAAAAAGGATTGCAATTATCTAGATTCTAGGATTCACTGCAGGTAGATGGCACTCACTACAGGAAGCTTGTGGGGAGTCTCATTTACTTGACTTATACCAGAATATATTTATGCTTTGTAGTGAACTATCTCGCTAGATTTATGCAGGAGCCGAAGAAATGTCATTGGATAGTAGCAAAGAATGTGTTGAGATATGTCCAAGGTACAGTTGACTTTTGTCTAGAGTATCAGAAGAACACTCAGTTCTTCTTATAGGGATATACATACTCGGACTATGCAGGATCCGTTGATGACAAGAAATCCACTTAAGGGTATGTTTTTCATCTCATATCTAGACCTATCTGGTGGGGGAGTTAGAAAGAAGCAATCTGTTATTTCTCTCTCATCCACTGAGGTTGAATACCACACACCGCACGAGGAGTTGTGTGCAAAGTGATTTGGTTGCATCACATTCTTACAAATATAGGGACTCCTGAAGAGAAACCTCCCATCATTCACTATGATAATCAAGGTGTTTTGAAGCTTGTGAAGAATCATGTTTTTCATGAACGAACAAAGCATATTGAGGTCGAATGTCACCACATTCGTGAACAGGTCTTGAACCACCAAATTCAGCTCCAGTACTGCCCCTACTGATTTTTAGGTTACAGATATTCTCACCAAGGCCTCTCGGCAAGGCGAAGTTTGATTTGTTTTGGGGGTACATATGTCGAAACAATGTATTAAGGGGGGAATGTTAGCTTAATACATTCCATGCATTGGTTACACTCGGTTACGGTTACTCCTTAACTGTATTGTGTAACTGTTTCATTGTTCTTTATATTTTTATTTTTCCTCCGTTGTTTTGTTTACATTACATTGAATAGAATACATCTCTTTCCATCACTATGTAGGGTTACATTTATTAGCACCAGAGAATCAAAAATCCAAATTTTAAGGTACCATGATCAACAATTAGTAATGCAAAAAACCAGTTTCCAATACAAACCACATGTTCGTGTCAACTCCACCAGGGTTTAAAGAAAGGCATGTGTCTAGTTTTGGGTCAAAACCCTAATCTTACCATGGTTAGCATCACTGACATCAAAGTGGAAGGTTCAAATCATCATACAAGGGGTGCCAACCCCTATTTAACATAATTACTTACATTTGACTTTTGATAATCTCTGAAACAAAATAATATATGTCAGGTCAATAGTGCGATTAGATGCCAATTCAAGGCCAAGTCATGATTATTTAGCCATCATTCATATCAAATGCCACGTAACCAAGCCAAACCATCAAGTGGAGGCTATCAAGTGTACCACAACCAAGTCAAAGGGGGCTCGAAATATTATTATTATGCATGATCAAATCAAAGAAGATCCGAATGATTACACCAAACCATAGTCTATACCAATAATCAAAAGGTGACCAAATATGGTTAGAAGAAGCCAATTATATATATATTAAGGTTAAGATTTTTCTTTCCTTAAAAATTGCAAAAGTACCTTAATTTTTTCCAAATACCACGTACCAAGTCCAAGATGGAAAACATTGGATATTTTTGTGGAGAGATACTATTGTTGCACGTGTTCACTAAGTTGCCCCCCACAATTGATGAATTATTGAATGAAATATTTTTCTATGTTCTGAAAACAATGGTATTATTTTACACAAGAGTATATTTTCATGTCATCCACAAGAAGACAAAATAACAGAGAAGTGTAAAAGATGTCAACATCAGAAATCAAGAAGACATTTTTGACATGCTAATTACCTTAATTTTAACAAAATAAGGTTGTATTTTCTTTCACATGCCTACAAGTGGTCCCCACACATTGGGTGAATGTTTTGCTAAGGATGAAGATAAAGAATGTTTTGCTAAGGATGAAGATAAAGAGTTATTTTTATCTCACACAAAGAGATTAATTTTGCATGTGTATCCAAGGGGGCAAAATTAAAGAATGCTAAAAATATCATTGCAAGTGGATCAAGTTTTACGTGTCACATCAAGCACTAGATGAAAGATATTACATGCACATTGTAAAGGACTTACATAACAAGAAAGGGGATATTACTAGCCAAATTATTCATCCTACTTTATTAAAAATAGATCAGTCCAACTATAGTTTGACTGAAATGTATTTTTGTAACTCAAGATTTTAATTGCCTCATTCTAATCAACATGCTTATTTTTATCTCTTTTATTATTTATCATAAAAGTTTAAAAATAGGATGCATGGGCAAGTACAAATTTTATTCTATTTTTTAGGATGGGTTGGGTGAAAAATATAGCTATATATTTGGTGCAATTACAGGGCATAAGACGACCCTTTTGGAAATAGGAGTGCTGAAGATAATTTTGCCAGTTTTGCCCTTTGAATGAGAACTGGATTTCTAATTTTGCCAGTTTTGCCCTTTGAATGAGAACTGATTTCTGCCTATATAATTATTTGCAGTGGTGTGTATATCTCATTAATTCTTATGAATTACAAATTCCCCGATTAATCATCTTAACTTGCTATAAAAATTTAGTAATTTTTGCATAATATTAGTGTGAATGTTTATCTTAATGTATTGTTATGACTTATTCCCCTCAATACACCAAGTGTTTTTCCTTGATATTCTACTGAAAACTATTGGTTTGTGCATCCAAAATCCATTCTCAAATTAATTGTGCATGTACTCAGTCAAAGCCCTTAAAAGTTTGGTGTATCACCCTAGTTTTCAATTCATTTACAATCATCGTTTACCCTCAAAACCCCCTAAAAATTAGTTTAGGATACATCAAAAATGAACCGGCCTTGATACCGAAGACTCGCCTCAACAATAAGTATACCCACAAACTTTAGGTGTTTTCCATTGTATCTACGAAAGAGATAAATCTATAACAAGCTATCAAACACATGCAATCATCTCTCTACATGGTACACTTTCGAGAGATAATCAAGTCATCTCTCTACATGGTACACTCTCGAGAGATAACAGTTACCCTTGTCTGCATCACCATTATCAAATCCCCAAATACTCCTCATTAAGGCTGATGTTGTATAAAAGTTGTGGTCATTACATCTTAAAACACCACCTAGTGAGAGTCGAAGAAATTATGTGGTTGCAGGATGAATTATTCCAGCCAAGTTTGCAGGAAATCTGATATTCTTTCTTGAAGTTCTTTTTTTTTGTTTGCACTGTACGTTTTTCCAGCATTGGTCACCTCCTATCAAGTGGAATGTGCTCAGAAGCCATATTACTTGTAAGAAGCAAACAAAAAATTGTGAGAAAATTATCATTATACAGTTGGGCCTTGTAAATCCTAAAAAAAATTATAACTAAACAAAACATGCTAAATACTATATATTACAATTTACCTTGCATGTTCGGACATGCAAATGTGACATTTCGATCTTGAATATCAGAATGAGTTTTGATCTTCATTGAACCAGTTTCAATAGTTTCTGAATACAATAACTGTAGAAAAGAAGAGTACAAACATTAAAAAATATTACCACTTACATAATCTATACTTGTTGTTTGAATTAGTTAATTATATAAAAACAAAACTTCAAACCTCTAGTTAAATGTGATGGTAGATGTGATGCACCATACCAACCCCCTAGGTCGTTTTCGATGAGGAACATGTATTGACGTCGATTATGTTGAATCCATGTCATAATCTGCAGAGACCTCTAGAGGGGATTTACCTCAAGCAATTGCCTCCTTATGAGATGTTGTAGCTAAGAATTATTCTCTACAAAATAAAATCTTACAATTATTATTTTATTGAAAAATATTGAATTAGAAATCCTTATAACAAGAAAACTGTAAAAGTAACTATTACCTAGTGTTCTTTAAGAGTGAGACCCAATCATTTTATCATTAATTGTAGTTGGAATTTTCACTTGCTACAATTCAAAGAAAGATTCTTAATAGAAAGCAAGAATGTAATTGCAAAAAGAGAGAATACAATCTTGGATTTATCAAATACATTGCGGGTTCAATTGACATATGTTTTTATTCAGTTTGACAAATATGTGCACCAATTGAATTGTGGACTTGCTAGTGTCCGCAATATATATTGAACTTCCAAATACGAAATGTCTACATATATACACTGTAGTATAATCATTGCCTGAAATAGTGATGGAACTGCAAGAAAGAATTGGTTTTTAATACACTATAGAAGGTGGCCTCTTGTTGAACGATTACTAAGAGATGTATATACAGAGAAGAAATGTTATATACTACAATGGTAGACGTAATGTTAATAAAAACAACATTTGAAAATAATAAACTTACCCATCAACATGCACATTATAATAAGACTCCAAAAAATGTGTCTTCATCTGTAAGGAAAACCTTTTTAGTAAACGGGAAACTGATTTTCGAATGGTAACCCAGTTAGACCGATGTAAGTTTGTGGGGCTCAATTCTAAAAGAAATTTGATGACAACTCGGATGCACGAGGAGAATGGAAAATTATACCGCATTCCTAGTTTTAAGAGGCAAGAAGGTAATCAAGGATGAAAGTATCAGTATCGAATTGGGTAATGTTGACAAACATAATAAATTTTGGGGTTTTTCTATCCCATTCTTATTGTGTGTCTTTCAGTTTCATTAGAGCTACAATCTGTGGGCACATGAGGTATTTGTATTGGAATTTTGGTGTAGGAGAAGACATGGTTCTTGACATTATTGAAATTTTTCAGAACTTCGAAGAATGGAGAGCTCAGAACATTGAAAAATTTTCATGGAAAAGTGAAGAAATGAACCCTATAGGGGTATATATAAGGGTTCTGAATGGTTTAAGGGACACATTACAGAAAAACTATTGGCTAGATATGATAATTGCCCAACCCATGTTGGACATATGACTAACCCACTTGACTAATCAAATGGGCCAACCTAATGATATATGAGCCATCCAAAACCAAGTATATAACACACATGACAAGCCCACCTAATAGCTCTTGGGTTATACGGCTAGTGGTTGAATGGTTCTTTGGTTATATCGGCTCTGTGGTTGGATGGATATTTGATTATATGGCTCTAGGGTGTGGACATCTGTTAGGTTGGAAAGATAATGGGTTAGACGACTAAGGGATTAGACAGTTAAGGGATTGGACAACAAAGTTGGATGGTTAAAGGGTTGGATGACTAAGGAGTTAGACAGCTAGGTGGGTGAACGACCGAGGGGATGGATGGATAAAGGATCGGATGACTAAAGGGTGGAAGGATATGGTGTTGGATGCTAACACAGGTTGGATGGAAGAGTTGTATAGTTAAAGGGTTAGATGGCTAAGGGATTGGACCACCAACTAATCTACTCACCTAACTCACCCATCAAACCACCTGACTAAACCTACCCACCCACACCCTCCCATCCAACCTACATGACCAACCACCGGACCAAGGTACCCTTTGAGCCTACCCAACTAACTCACCTAAATAATAATTAAATGTATAATCTTAAGGATAACACCAAAAATGTGTGTAAGCTTTTAAAACCCTCGCATAACCATCTCTCCTCCCCATTCCTCTAGTCAACCCTATCCTGAATCCCCTACTGTTGCTGCCCATCTGCTCTTGCTTTCGACAACTCCCTAGTCACCAACTCAGATCAAATCCTCTCCAAAGCTTTGCTTAGGCTAGCCAAGTTGTATCCTAACTCTCCCGACAATGTCCCTGTTGCTATCGATGTTGAGAACTTGGATGAGGATAGTGAAGTTAAATTGGATAATGTGGATGTCCAAATGCTATAAATTGACACAATTAAGCATGATATTGCAGATACTAATAAACAAAAAGAAAAGGAAACTTAGGTTTGGGAAAATGATGGAGCTAACGAATAAATTTGATAAAAATCCACCGGCTGAGAATAGTCAAATTGACCTAGTCACCTCCATCCTTGCTAAGCTCTAAAGGGCCTTCACTGTCTTGAAGGATTGATAAATCTACACTGACAATACCACGGTTTCCATCAACAAGGATAACATCGAATTTGTCATCTTGGCTAAGTAGTTGGTTGAAAAAAGTGGCTCGGTCAGTGCTAAGAATATTGTGATCGAGATGAAAAAGACCTTATGATATATTTTCTATGTTTTTTGTTATGCTTTGTTTTATTATCTCTCTTGGTTTTTTTTGGAATCTCTAAGGGTATCTCCAATGTAATTTTCAATGTTTTTTTTCCATATAGGAATTTTGTAAAGGTTGTGGGACCTTCTAGAACCCTCCTTTTACCATAATTCCAAAAATATTAAAGATTAACTATAGAATTAGAATAAATTCCACATTTTAGTTAATCAAATCCAAAATACAACAAAACTAGAGTATCAAAGCAAATTTACATTCAGATAAAACAACAAAAGAAGAGCAAAAATAGAGACACCACAACCTACATTTGAGAGCTTTGTTAAAGACCTTTTTACCTCCTCCATAGGTTTAAACAGATTAAGAGCAATGTGTTAATATGGTTCCTTGCTTATGGTAGAGATTGCCATTTTGTTTTCTTTACCTCATTTCCAAATCCATGAAGGAATATCACAAACCTATTTGAACTCAATTTCAATGAAATCAAGGAGGGCCCTATGCATAGAAAGGTGATCAATTTGCTTGTTTATGATCTTCTCCATTATTTCTTCAATATCCTTCTACTTCTTAGCTATTTCTTCAGTTTTTTTCTCAATCATATGGTTGCTATCAGGAACCTGCTTAAATTAAAATTTGAATATTAAATTTTATGGGCATGCATGATTGATTCCTATCAGGATGAGACCAACTTTGAAATATAGATAAATTTCACATTAAAAAAAGAAACACACAAATACATACATCCAGAAGATCATTTCCTTTTGAATAATCAAACACAAAAGAAACCATTATATTGATAGTCATGACATAAGAATTTTACTGACATCTTAACGTTAAAAACATAAAAAAAGAGGGAGTTTTTTTTGTAGGGTGAAAATGCATAGTTTGAATTGTATTATTAAAGTTTTGTTGTGCATGTTATATTACACATTCTTCATTTATAGTTGTCAAATGTAACTTACTATTGTGAGTTTCGATGACAACCTATGAGAAATAAATTTTTCGTTCTCGATCTGTGTTGATTATATACAATTCAAAGCTTATATATCATTGCCTTGCCATCGTTGCAAATAATAGCACAAGACAAAAAAAAATGTGCATTAATTTCTCAATAAATAACACATAAAGCTCATCAAATAGGCTTCAATAGGACTCACATCCAACTTATTTAGTTTTTTACGTATGTTTTTTATTGTTTTGTTTGATTTTATTTTTTAGAGTTCTTCCAATTGAATTTTGAGATTTGTGTTTCCATTTTTTTACATATTTGAAATCTAATTTAAATTTAGATATTAGTAATAAATTTCTTATTTTTAGTAGCTAATTTTTGCATGACTATAATTCTGAAGACGTAAAAAAATTGAACATGGACTAAACACATTAGATCTTAAATTAAGAAAATAAGCAATCTCTTTCCATCCATACATTACACAATACAATTTAATGGTTTTATTAGTTCAAATATCTCTTTCAAATGGAAAATAACTAAAAATTAATCCATTTATTTCTTTTTAATATTTTTAGCTGGTGGTGAAACCTTGCATCTTCCCTCTATACTAGTTTATTGGATGCAGTTATGATGGCATGTGCCGCATTCACTAAGTTTCGAAATCTCCATCTAATACTGACATTATTGTTTATTGCATATTCAATTAGATGAAAATTGACAACATGTAAATTCCAACATATCATGATCCTTACATCAATAAGTATGTTGTCACAAGGGAATTTCATCACTAAATCAAAAAAATAATCCCAATATGTTGGACTTGTCTGTAATAACATATAAACATCAATAAATCATTATTCTTATGACAATAAGAGTAGCGCCACAATGAAAATGATCCTTTTACCAACACAATGGTTGATTGGCTCTAGGATGAGAGTGTTTCCCATATCTGTTAGCATTAATACATAGGTGTTAAGGGACAGTTATAGACAATTACAATTGTCTTCTTCGTCCTGTAGCCAAACCGCAACCTATATATTTGGCTTTACTCTATTGTTTGACACGCATTAAATAAATCATTCATTATTTGCTATCATTGGTATCAGAGAAGACACCTTCCCAGTGTTGTCTCCATTGTAATCACGGTGGACAAAGGATTGGCATAGACCTGGTCTTTGCATGGTTTGAAGTTTGGAAGACATTATCACCCAACACCTGTAAAGCCCTGACGAGCGATCTGCCGTGGAGTGAGAGTGGCGATTGAGAAGCAAGAGGAAGCGGCCTTTGTGGAGAGACTTTCGTTAGGATTGAAACTTGATTGAAGACCTATGTTTTCTTTCATTAGGACATGTGGACCTTGTGCATGGTAGCATGCAAAATTTTGCTTTGGCATTTTGGAATAGAAGTGCAGACCTATTCTAGAAATTGGTGCAGAAAACGTGAAGATATTCACAACTTTCAGCATTTGTTGTCTTTATTTGGTAGAGTGTGGTAGCGTAGAAGTTTTGTAGCCTTGCAGAGTCTATCATTTGGAGTTTCCTTGATTTCTTTCTTGAAAGGATAAGTTGCAGTGACTTGCAAAGTCCGCATTGAAATTACAGTGACCAGTAAATAATAAGGAGGTCTGCGTTGAAGAAGAAGCGACTGAAGAAGTGTGCGTGGAAACCTCCAAGCCTGCACACTTGTTACGAAGCAAGGGAAACCACAACTTATAAAACCGACATTATGTGGAAGCAATAAGGAGGTTTGAGACTGTGTGAAACCTGCAGCATGAAGAGCTTGGTGAGAGAGGCTAATCCAGATAACCTCGCCATGTACATGTCGCACATTTCTGATGTCCAGAGTGTTACGAGAAACCTTTGAGAGCCCAAGAGGACACCACCAACATCTATTTTTCCTTGCTCAATGAATTACTGAATACCGGAAATGTCTTATTTGACGAATTGGTACATCAAGGATTGTTCGACTATTTCTGGTTCGACATGTGTTGTCAAGTGCGCCGAATCCGTGAACAATTGGAGCGCGGTTATGATGCAGATGATGAAAACAAAGTAAAACGCCCATATGAGCATCTGTGTCTCACTACACGAGCTTATAGAGCCCATCTTCGTGATAGGTTCCTTTAGTAAGCATTGTAACCGTTTTTTGAACAATCAATAAATAAATAAAATATAATTTTGAGTTTTTGAAAATGTTTGCACCTCGCATTTTTTTGTCGGATGCCCAATTGTGCAAAGGGCCAAGTTTCACCTCATAGAAAACCAATATGTGGACTATTCTTCAGTTTGAAGATCTTTGGGGGATCGTTTCTGGCATAGACGCCCCTCACATAGATGCTGATCTGTTGGCTAAATATGAAAAGGCCGATGCAAAAGCACTAATGCTTATCACTCTAAGCCTTTCTGATGAGGTTCAACCTCACATTCGGGAAGCAACCACTTCCTCTACGGCATGGGCCGTGTTGTGTACCATCTATGAATCCAAGAATCTGACAACGATGCTGCATCTTCAGAAAAAGCTTCACACAATGAGTATGCATGATGGTGAATCAGTTGAACCCTTCTTGCGGCATGTGGCCGTGTTACGCACAGAACTTTCTGCTCTTAGTGAACCAATGGATGACAAGTTGTTAGTCCTGCTCACCTTGCGAGATCTTCCTTCCCAGTTTTAGACACTGATCACCACGTTGACCACCACTCAACAGGAGTCGAGTTTTGACAAACTAGTGAATTATCTCCATCAGGAAGAAGCCATTCAAAATTTTCAAGAAGCCTCCGAAGACAAGGCTCTCATCATGAAGTAAAAACATAAGCCTCAGAAAGCACAATCAGCCCCCCATAATAAGAAGCAGCATCCACAGCAGCAACCTTCTCAGCGGCCACCACAGCGGCCACCCCAGATGCAGCAGAACAACAAGGTGGGTCAATGGTTCCACATTTTCTCCATGAATATGCACACGATTACAAACTGTTATTACAACAGTCGCAAGCATGGCAACTCTGGCGATGAGAGCACTTCTAGCCAAGGATATTCTAAGAAATCACAATGGCGTGCTTGTAATTAGAGGTAGAAGGGTCATATTTCTACTCAGTAAGATGCCTCCTCCGATTAAGAGGTTCTAGACATAACTCATCTGAACATTTTCCTAGTCTTGTAGACTTTGCAGCCATCAGAAAGAGTCTAGTTGATTGATTCGGGTGCCAGCAAACACATAACTAGCAATAATAACTTGTTCCATACCCTGAGTGATCGGCCCACTAGAGATTGGGTCACCATCATAGATAATCGAGAGTATATTTTGGCAAGGATTGGTGATGTCATCATTCCTCTTGGGACACGAAGATGTACACTCATGAAGGTGCTATATGTTCCAGGTTTGACATCAAATCTCTTTTCTGTGAGTCAACTTCTTAATCATCAAATGCAGGTTGAATTCTTTGTTGAGAAAGGGGTCAAGTCCTACATCATTTCCTAGGGAGACTGAGTTATTGCTCGAGCATTTATGAAGCGCAATCTATTTACACTGGATGTGGTCACTTCATCTAGCATTGCTCTCTACTTCAATGGCGGAGTCCACTGCACTATGGCACTTTCGATATGGTCATCTTTCTACCGAGGCTCTGCATCAACTAAGTGCCAAGGAAATGGTAAGAGGGCTTCCTCCACTCACCCATTCCTTAATTGTTTTCTTGGGATGTCTTGTGGGAAAACAACACAGAGGTCCATTCAAACAGAGCTCTTATCATTCTACGGAGCATCTTCAGGTTGTATACACCGATCTGTGCGGACCCCTACCATCTAGCTTCCAAGGTTTTGAATATTTCCAGCTCATCATTGATGATTACTCACGGAAAATGCGGGTATATTGTTGGTGTAGGTTATTTTCCATGTATTTATTTTAAATACATGGAATACCTCCACATAGGTGATTCACCATGCTTAGGTGTCCTAGGGTCTCATTATGGATCTTACACATGTCATAGAGTGTCATTGTAGCTACATTTGATCGACTATTCCGGGAATGTAACTCCCACTTCTCGACGACTACATTTGTGGGGGAGTTACACACCCTACTACTATTTGTACACCCTTTCATCTTGAGAAACACATGGGGAATGGAATAGAGTTTGGTTTTTTTCAGCTTTTGTTTCCTCAATGCATGCACATTGCATCCATGAATGATTTCTTGCTTTGATCTTGAAGCTACATCATTTTGCGATTGAGTGCAATGTTTTGATGCTCAGGGATTCCCTCCAGATCTTCATCATTCCTCTGACATGGTATCAGAGCTCAGGGATCATAATCGTATTGCTCACCTCTGTTGCTTACTACTCTCCGCCTCGTAGTTTCTTGTGCAAGTTCTCATTCTTGTTTTGTGCTCTACTTGTAATTTTTTTTATATAAAAAAAGAGGGGGGGTATATGTATTTGGTTTGTTTACTGGCATGTTTCCCATTGGCATTTTGCAGCGTTGTTCACTCTAGTAGCTCACTTGGGCTTGGGTGATTTACTCCTTGGCACCTTGTTGGCTTGATGGTGCTTTGCTTCTGCGTGCTTGTGTTTTCTTGATCAAATGGGCTTGTGATTTGGTTGAAATGTTGGCTCATTTGAACATGGACATTTTGCAATGATATATTGAGCTCTTGCCACTCATATGGTCATACATGCATTAATGTTGTGATTTCACTTGACACATTATCGGCTCATTCTTGGTTGAACATTGGCTTGCACATTGACTCTTTTGCATTCATCTTCATTTTTTCATGCTCCTTGATCTCTGCACTTTTGTTGGCTTGTATTGTTTGGGAACATCCTTCCATGCAACCTGCGTAAAGAAACCATGTCAGCTCGTTTTTGAGCTCTGCTATTTGGAATATTTACTGCATTTCTATGTACACATTTTTCCTGTACCCTACATTTGAAACATGCTCGGGCCATTACAAGGAATGCATGTAGCCTGCGTTTGAAATATGCTCGGGTCTTTACACAACTCTACTCGACCGTTTTTACGCTTAACTCAGGCCTGGGCCCTACATATCTCAACGCAGACCTTGGCAGACCGTTTTCTACTCCCACCTGCCTTGGAATCTTCTACACGTGGTTTCCCTCTGTTCAGCTATTTCTCCTCTCAACGGTTCACACTTGCTGCCACATTTTTTGTGTTCTCTGTTGTGCTGCTAACCGTTACTCTGTTGTTTGATCTGATATCATTTGGCACCCACTTCTAGATGACAAGTGGCTTCCAATGACCATGGTTTCAACCCAAAACTTGCACCCCTACATGCCTGATTTGGCACAATAGCATCAGCTCACATTGTAGTTACAAACACGTTGCCTCCAGCTCATCCTCCAAGGTAGCTCCACCATGGCTTGACATTCCAAACGTGCACCCCATCAAATCCTTTTTTTAATGTTTTAAGGTTTAAAAAAAAACATTTCATTGTAATAAATTTTGGACTGCATTTTTGCTTGTATTATGTCCTTCATTCGCGTGTCAAAGACGAAGGGCAACATTTGTGGTTGGAGGGAAGCTAATCCCCCCTC
The DNA here is from genome assembly GCA_019776745.2 of Taxus chinensis. Lineage (NCBI taxonomy): Eukaryota > Viridiplantae > Streptophyta > Pinopsida > Cupressales > Taxaceae > Taxus > Taxus chinensis. Next base: position 52,124,860 of record CM034147.1, read on the forward strand.
GCAGTCAAAACAAACTATGCCTAAAATTTGATGCCGTTTCCAACGAATAGTCATATGATACCCTTTGCACTCATTTCGAGCATTTTTTTAATGCGTTTGCATCGTTTAGTGGCATTTTCCATCAGTTGCGGGAATCCTTTTAATGCCATAACTTTTGACTCGCAGCTCGTTTTTTAGCACTTCTTTAGTCAAAGTTACATGATTTTTCACACACTACGTGATGGCATTGTCATTTTTGTAAACAAACTACTTTTATAAAGTGTCGCATTCTGGGGGGTTGATTATACTCTTGGGCCTTCACACCTAGATGCATTATCGGTTGAGTCTGACATCTTGCTTTTGTGCATCTTGCATTTTTTCATCATGGAGAGTGCTCTTTCCAAACTTGAGCATCATAGGATCACCTCATAGCGTCCACCACTTATCATCAGGAGAGGGAACTATTCAGTTTAGCGTGCTTCCATAGAACGTTACTTCACCCACGAGGGTCTTTTACCCTTCTTGGTTGGGCTAGTTCCTGCACCCACTAATCATCGTCATCTGGAAGACTTCCTTAACACTTGTGACCATGTCTTTGGTCACATGATGATGCGTCTCCAGATCTCTCTAGTTTCACGTGGTAGACTCAGATCCACCTCACCGTGTCTGGAGCATTCTTCAGTCCTTGTATGGAGACCCTTCACATACTGCCACAGTTGTTGCTGCTACTGATTTAATTGTCTCCTCCAATTCTTCATGTGATGACAGTTCCATTGATATAGGATCGCTTGGTTCTACTTCTGATGAAGAGGATTGTGCATCCAGTTCTGATGTCGAGAGTACTACAGAGGACTCTTCTCCTCTTTCTCTCACTATTCTAGACATTGTTGTCACCCCCCATATCTCATCAGATATGGAGTAGTCTCCTACTTAGTCTCACACCATCATTACACCAGCCTCCTTTCCACTTCCAGTGTGCAATGCCCCGTCCACTCCTCTGCCTTTATTAGATGACTCATACCTATCTGACATCGCTCTTATGTTTGTTGAGCCCCCTCAATAGGACGAGTATCTACCTGACCTTAGTCATCTTTTCACAAAGTCTATTTGTGATGCACTACATGTTCCTCATCCATCTACAAGTATTTCAAAGGAGTTCATCATCTTTGTTGTTGAGAGTGCCCCTTCCGGGAATCATGTTGCTTCCACATTTCCAGAGACCTTCATTGATCCACCCTCAGTTGTGGATCCCTTTTTTGTTGTGGAGGATGTTTTGTTCCGTTCACATCACTTGGAAATAATTTCTGCGAGTGTTCTTATTTTTCACTTTGTTAGTTCTACGCATGTGGCATTACCTTTGGTTCCTTTGCACTCACTCGCTAGACCTATGTCACACTTCAGTGCACCAGACTATGAGTTCTTCATGCTACTGCTTTCGTTTCCTTCATGGAGGAAGCAGACTTTCAGCATGTCATTTCTGTCCTTCCCAAGGGCAGGCACACAGTTCGATGCGGGTGGCTCTTCTTCAGTCCAGAGGTAGAGGATCTTGTCATCGACATTCTTCTGGGAGACTTCTTAAAGCTGCAGATTACAGATCCATCCATGGCATCTTCTGCATCCCTCTCATCTCCTCTTCTTCTCTCTTCTTCTTCTTTCTGAGAGATTGCCTCTTTGTACATGGGTACCTTTTCAGGCTCGTCTGTGGCCAGGACCCATCCTTGGCATCTTTCTTAGATTAGAGAGTGGATTTGTCTCTCTTTTGGGGGGGGGGGAATTTTTTCCCACTGGGTTTTCTCCTTTTACTCCACTTTTGGGGAGTTTCTTGTACGTGGGTACCTCATTAGGCTTCTTTCCAGGACCCACTTCTCCTTGTTTTCATCTATGTCTCCACCTAAGCTATGCTTCAGGTTGGGTGTTGGTGTAGGTTATTTCCCATGTATTAATTTTAAATACATGGAATACCTCCACATAGGTGATTCACCATGCTTATGTGTCCTAGGATGTCATTGTGGCTCTTACACACGTCATAGAGCATCATTAGAGTTACATTTGACTGGCTATTCTAGGAATGTAACTCCCACTTCTCGACGACTACATTTGTGGGGGAGTTACACACCCTAATGCTATTTGTACACCCTTTCATCTTGAGCAACACATGGGGAATGGAATAGAGTTTGGTTTTTTTAAGCTTTTATTTCCTCAATGCATGCACATTGCATCCATGAATGATTTCTTGCTTTGATCTTGAAGCTACGTCATTTCACGGTTCAGTGCAACGTTTTGATGCTCATGGATTTCCTCCAGATCTTCATCATTCCTTCGACATATATTTCCTCTGGAAGAAGAGTGAGGCATTTACCAATTTACAGACCTTTTACCAATAAGCCGCCTCTTCTTCTCCTCCGCTTAGATCGAGGGGGGGAATTTGTGTCAAAGAAGTTCTTAGCATACCTGAAGCAGCATGGCATTTGGCAACATTTGACTGCTCCCTATATGCCCCACAAGAACGGGATTTTCGAGCGCCACAACAGGACTGTCATGGAGATGGCTCGTTGTATGCTCTCGACCGCCAAGTTGGAGGATCAGTTTTGGGCAGAAGCAGTCCAGACAGTAGTGTATTTACTCAACTGGGCACCCACGAAGATCTTGCAGAACAAGACACCGGAAGAGGTATGGACTGGTCGTAAACCTTCTATTCATCATTTAAGAGTTTTTGGTTGTACTGCATATATGCATGTTCCAGATAAGAGAAGGAAGAAGATCGATCCAAAGACATTGCCATGTCTTTTCTTGGGGTATAGTACTACCTCAAAGGCATATCGTCTCATGGATCCTAAGACGAAGAAGATCTACGAGAGTCGAGATGTGGTATGTGATGAGTCGTCCTTTGACTCCTTGTCACACAATGGAGATCCAGTACCGACCTCGTCACATAGATTGCTCACACATCCAGATGATGAGCAAGATGATTCTTCTCAGAGAGAAGAAAAGCTGAGTGGAGACTTGTTCGTTGATCTTGGCACACTGGAAAACACATCTTCACATCAGCAGCACCAACGTCTGAAATGGGTCCAGAGTACTATCAGGGATGCACACCTGAACTCACTTCCTGGTACTTCTATGGGAGTTAGAACACGAAGTCAAGCTAGACATGAGGTAAATTTTGCACTCATGAGTTCAGTTGTTGAGAGCACCAAACCTAACACTGTTCATGAGGCATTAGACTAACCACAGTGGAAACAGGCTATGGATGTTGAATATGGTTCCCTGATTCAGAATCGGATGTGGGAACTTGTCGATCTGCCTCCAGGTAAGAAATCCATTGGCTGCAAATGGATTTTCAAAACAAAATATAAGGCAGATGGTTCAATCAACAAACACAAAGCACGACTTGTTGCAAAGGGTTATGCTCAGCAAGAAGGAATTGACTATGACGAGACCTTTGCACCCACTACGAAGATCAAAACCATCAGAGTTGTATGTGCACTGGAAGCACAAAATGGATGGAAACTTCAGCAGATGGATGTCAAGAGTGCTTTTCTAAATGGTGATCTACAAGAAGAAGTGTACATGGCCCAACCTGAAGGGTTTGTAGACGAGCATCAACCACACAAGGTATGTCGTCTGATAAAGTCTCTTTATGGACTTAAACAAGCACCTAGGGCATGGTATATAAAAATTGATGATCACCTATTGCAGCATGGATTCACTCGTAGCCCCTCAGATACAAATTTGTATATCAAGAAGGTAGGAACAGAGATTGTCATTCTGGTTTTGTACGTAGATGATCTTGTGATGACAGGAAGTTCTGACAATCTTGTAGATGATGTAAAGAATGATCTGAAGAAATCCTTCGACATGACTGATTTGGGGCTACTTCACTATTGTCTTGGCTTAGAGATATGGCAGAAGAAGAATCATATCTTCATCTCCTAGATGAAATATGCCAAGACACTCCTGGAAAAGTATGGAATGTCAGATTGTAAACCAATGTCCACACCTATGGAAAATTTTTTGCAATTATCTAGATTCCAGGATTCACCACAGGTAGATGGCACTCACTACAGGCAGCTTGTGGGGAGTCTCATTTACTTGACTTATACCAGACCAGATCTTTGCTTTGTGGTGAGCTATCTCACTAGATTTATGCAGGAGCCGAAGAAATGTCATTGGATAGTAGCAAAACATGTGTTGAGATATGTCCGAGGTACAGTTGACTTTGGTCTGAAGTATCAGAAGAACACTCAGTTCTTCTTACAGGGATATACAGACTCGGACTATGCAGGATCCGTTGATGATAGGAAATCCACTTCAGGATATGTTTTTCATCTCGGATCTGGACCTATCTCGTGGATCAGCAAGAAGCAAACTGTTGTTGCTCTCTCATCCACTGAGGCTGAATACCGTGCTGCACGAGGAGATGTGTGCGAAGCAATTTGGTTACGTCGCATTCTTGCAGATATAGGGATTCCTGAAGAGAAACCTCCCATCATTCACTGCAACAATCAAGGTGTGTTGAAGCTTGTGAAGAATCATGTTTTCCATGAACGAACAAAGCATATTGAGGTCGAATGTCACTACATTCGTGAACAGGTCTTGAACCACCAAATTCAGCTCCAGTACTGCCCTACTGATTCTCAGATTGCAAATATTCTCACCAAGCCTCTCGGCAAGGTGAAGTTTGATTTATTTAGGGGGTACATTTGTAAGAGCAATGTATTAAGGGGGGGAATGTTAGCAAATTAATACATTTGTGTTAGTATTTGTTAGTAGACAGTTGTATAACTGCTTTTTCCTCACGGCTCTTCCCTATCGGCCTATATAAAGGCGTGCTCTGTATTCTTAAAACATATAGCAATACATTCTATCTTTTGGAGTGTCTATCATCTTCTCCACTTTAAATTCCTTTAAAAGCAATCTAGTGTGAAAAAACTTCGAGAATAATTCCTATAGGTTTCAAAGTCGTTAGGATTTAATCATAGTACTTTTTTTTTTCTAAATGATGCACTCTTATGTCATCTTGTTGTCTGAACATATCATCTAAATTTTTCCATGTATAATTGGATGTTTCAGATGAATCAACGTGGAAAAACAAATCAAGATAAACATACATACAAAGAAGACCTAAGGCTTCATCACTTCAATTAAACCACTTATAATTTTTGGGATCATTGTTAGGTTTAGTCTCAACTCCCATGTTGATGCGCAATAACCCTTTACTCCTTAGTTTCATTACCATTTTTTATCTCCATTCAAATAAGTTGAATGAAATAAGTAAAGGAATTGAAACTGCATCTATAGAGAAGAGAGAGAAAGAAGAAATGCAGAAAAGAAAACCAAGCAACATAACCACCTAGGACAATATTATAACCCCCCTAATTTTGTCACTTTATGTTTTAGTGTGTTGTATAAAATCAAGTGTGAATACATGTTATGAAACAGTTCGTCACTCACCTTCCAATCAACATAATAACTCATAAGAGAGAAGACCATAATCAATTTTATTTGATCGCAACAAATTGACACCATAAACAAGCACAACGAGATAAAAAACAAGAGAAGGGGTGAAATCAAGTCATGTTGTGAAAAAAAATTTCTCACGTCGCAGTAAAAATTTGCCCTTGATGTAAGATTGTGGTGGAAGAACTCACTCATTTGCAAGCAATAATAAAGGCTATTACAATGCAAAAAAAAGGCTCAAGACGAGTCCCAGGGACCTCTAAGATGCAAAAAACACTTTCGGAAGGCAAAAAATAGATAGAAATGGTACAACACACTCCAACAAGGATTAGCAGAAAAATACCAATAACGCTTAAAAAATTTCCCTTTTAGGATCGTTCGCAAAGAGAAATTTTAAAATCTAAAAGAACTAAAAGATTGACAATAAGTGCTAAAAAATAATTAAATTTTAACTACTAATTGAAATAAAAGAGCTTAATTTTTAATTTAGATTCCTAATTTGATAAAAAAGCTCTTAAGACATTAAAATTAGTTAATTACCATTTAAAATATTAAATTATATTCTAAATTTTTAATTAAAATCTAACAAAAATAACAAAAGCCTTTAAAATAAAAATTAGATTTTATATTTTAAAAATACCTAACTAATATTATAAAATCCTACCTTAATATTTAACACCCATCACTTGAATTAGATTAACCACCCTACTATACTCAGACAAATCACCTTTAATTTAAAAAATGGCTCTTTTTAAAATATTACCACCAACCCCTCAAATAGCACACCAACTTAGTGATATAAACACCACTTAAAATTTAATAAAAACGTTGTTTAAAAATAAAAATAAAAAGTGGTTTTTTTTTTTTTTTTTTTTTGAAGAGATACATTTAAGGTGGGATATGGGGGGCTTGAGGAGAGGAAGAGGTTGAGTGACTCAGTTGACTCTTGGGGAGGTCAGAAAAGATGAAATTGAGAAAAAGGATGGGCACAGGAGTAGGAGACCTAGTTGGTATGCAAAACATGCCAGAGGAAATCAAGGATCCCAAGTCAAACAAAGAGAACAACGAGAGAGTTGGAACCAAACAACAAGGTATGTAATGGAAAAGGATGCAGTGGGTGGTCCATCTGAGTGATCAATCCAATGTCGAGGTAAGAAAAAGGAACCCAACTCGAGCAGCTTTCAGGGGGAAGAGACACATAGCAAAGCAAAGAAACAAAAAACTTCACTCAACACCCAAAACAACTTAATGGGAACAAGGATCGGCTTAATCATTTTGTTGAAGCTTTAGGCTAAATAATCACGTGCTTTCATATACCATCTCTAGGTCCTATATCATCACTACACATACACATTCACCACAACGCGCTACACACAACACAGATCGTAAGAGATCGTATGGCCTTAAGCAAGATGCAAGACAATGGTATTTAAGATTTGATAGGTTTGTGATAGAACAAGGTTACTCTAGATGTCATTATGATCACTGTGTTTATTTTAAGAGACTAGATCATGACAACTACATTATATTTTTGTTGTATGTGGATGACATGTTTGTGTCAGTGTCAAACATGTAGGACATATAAATAAGCTAAAGATACAATTAGATAATACATTTTCCATGAAAGATTTAGGTGCAGTAAAGAAAATTCTTGGCATGAGAATCAATAGAGATAGAAAGAGTAGATTATTTATTGTCTCAAGAAGAGTTTGTAAACAAGGTGTTGGACAAGTTTAGGATGTAGGATGTAAAATCAATGAGTACACCATTGGCAGAACACTTCAAGTTGAGTAAGAAACAGTTTCCTAAAACACATGAAGATATTGAATATATGTTCAGAGTTCCATATGCTTCATCATTTGGAATTTTTATGTATGCTATGGTATGTAGAAGACCATACATTTCCCATGCAGTGGGAGTAATCAATAGATACATGAGTAATCTTGGAAAGGAGCATTGGAATGCAATTCGGGGGATTCTCAAATACTTGAGAGGGATCAATAGTAGATAGTTATGCTATGGAGGGTCAAATATTCTTTACATGAATATGTTCATGCACAAATGGTTTGAGATTTGGATGGTAGGAGGAGAACCACATGTTATGTATTCAGTATTGGTGGCATGATAGTTAGTTGGATTTCTAAACTATAGGATATTCTTTCCTTGTATAGTACAGAGGCAAAGTATGTTTCTACTACAAAAGAAAGAAAGGATATGATATAGATGTAGGGTTTCATGGGAGAATTGGGAAAGAAGTAGGACGATAGCATGTTATTCAGTGATAGCCAAAGTGCAATTCATCTTACAAAGAACTCAACATTTTGTTTGAGAACCAAACATATATAAATCGTGTATCACTTTATTAGATCAGTTTTAAAGGATGGACAAATGAAGTTGGAGAAGATCCATACAAGTCGGAATCATGTTTATATGTTGACAAAGGAAGCGAAAAAAGAGAAATTGGAAGGTTGTTCGGATTCAGTAGGTCTTCAAGATTGATATTGAAGAAGAGAAACAAGTCAGAGAAGAGTCTGAGTATGAGCTGTAATAGTGGGTTGCAGTAGTCAATCTTTAAGTGGGAGGTTGTTGAATTTGTGGAGAGTGAGTGCAAATTAAAGCGGTAGTTTGTTTTTTCCTATTTTTGGGAGGAATGCATGGCCATGGATAAAAATAGCTTTTTCTTATTAATATATGAAAGTTTTTATTTTTATGTTTATCTTATTTATACGCATCTCTTATTTATAAGCATGTTATATTTAGGTTACTTTTGGTTGAAGCAAGCTTTTACAAAGAGGTGCACAAGTTATATTTGTGCATGGATTTACTCTTTATAGTGTGAAAAAGAGAGAATTGTATTGTATTCCTTAGGACTAAATAAAGGAGAAGGTTGGATTTTTTTTGGTGGATGTAACCAAAATTGGGTAAACCATGTTAAATCTTGGGTAATTATCTTGTGATTTCATGCTTCTTTTATTTCTGTTTTAATTTAGCTTTTATTTCTCATATGTATTTCTATCCTAACAAATTTTATTTTGTGGTGTGCAAGACAATTTAGAGATACTCCATACACAATACATCAATGATATCAACATGGGTGAGATGAACATCTCTTCTCTTAAACGAGTTGCTAACACATCTGCTCAAAAAATAAAAGCTTCATAAAACTATATCCATATATTTGGATCATCTTAAATTATTAACCCTGATACTTATTAATGTAGTTCTAAATGTGGGATATGTGTAGAGTCATGGGTATATTGAAATTATCTAGAAATTAGAGAAGCTTGTTGATTAGATTATTATATAATAAGCTTCAGAATACATCCTGCATAAACATGATTAGGAAATCTTATTGAATCTTTCTAAACTTAATTTTATCTGTTGTATGATTACTTCAAAATACAACATTCGAAATAATTTCTAAAACATTCATAATTGGTTTATTACTAATGCAGAGTGACCCTAAAAAATAATGTAAAGTGACCATAGCACTTAATTTCTATAGTGTTTTTATTCTTTCCCAATTGTAATGATTTGTACAGAGAAATTGCCTCTGTGTGGTTATTTGTTATAGAGTGGAGGTCTTGTGAAAATCTAGATCTCCTTGCACATGTCAAAAATATCGTTAATTAAAATGTAACATATTGAAAAAAATCTTTCAATACATTTTTCCCAGAAATTTTGATCGCATATTTTACCTAAGTTACGGCCTGTGCTTATAGTCTTTCAAACAAGAAAATATTATAAAGTTTTGATAATATAGATAGCTATGATTCATAAGCACATCATATTGAGAGATGAATATTATGTATCTTATAACCTTGAATGAGCACAATATATTTAAATCCTTCTTCGCCAAAGCTTCATATTCAAATTAATTTCAATTTTGAATCAAAACTTTTTTGAAAGGAGTTTTAAGACTATCTACATTATCTACGTCGTAAACAGGTTAACCCAAAATTTTAACTAGTGATTATATCCCAACCATGAAGAATTTTGTACTGCATATACCTAGGTGAAATGAGATTTCTATAATTCTTAGCACATTCCAAAATCATAGAAACACCACCAAAACTCATGTCTACTCTTTCAGAGAAAGCTTGACGAAGTCGGGAGTCCACGTTTTCTAGCAAAAATTTTCTGATGAAGCTCATTTCATCAATCAATACATATTGTTTGATGCCGAAAATCAATGATGACCTTTCTCTTGTCGACATCTAGTACACAAAAGTCCTTTAGGTGTTCAAGAAACTTTTATTCCAACGTAACATTCTTGACAAATATAGCACATGACCGGTGAAGAAAGGTTATCAAGACCGTGTCGAAAAATCATTTGGACCGTATTGAAATCTCTCCCAAGAATTCCATTGGGACCATCTATCATGTGTTCTCTCGCAATATGTGAGTCTTGCATTCTTCTTCTTCTTCTAGGTTCAATTGTTAACTCCTCTTGTAAATCATTATTTTGCATTCTTCTTCTTCTCGTTGTTCGTATTGATTGTAATATTGTCTCTTGTTGCACACTTTCATTCTCTAAATTATTTACAACATCTATATTCATTATATCTAAGGCCAAGTTTTTTGGTGTTTCGAGCACACAATCCATTGATGTTGAATTTTCTTCCACAGAATTAACTTCAACATTACCAACGATTCTATGATAATTCCTCTGAGATGCTTCGCGGTGAAGTTCTTGTCTATGTAGTCTTTCCTCCTCTTGCAACTGACCTGAATGAATCTGTCTTTGTAACCTTGCTATTGATACATGTGAGTCGTCTTGAGATGATCGTTCACGAATTATTGTCATGTTATTTGCATGTTGTCGTCTTTCTGCATCCAATTATTTGTGCCCAAGATTGCAAGCTCTACTCAATCTTAATTATGGTCAAACAAACCCTAATTAGGTGGAGAGGCCTCACTGACACTACTAAACAAAGGGGATGGGAGGAGTCAGTGTAATTTTTTGTGGGAAAAATATGGAAATTGATGATTTATTTTTAGTATTGGGAAAGTTTTGTTGGGTTTCTTTTGATCTATTGATGACCCATTTTTCAATGCGAAAATTCACTTAGGTGGTTTTTCATTTGGGGGGAGGCATCAAAATTGACAATCCATTTGTTTTTCATTTGGGGAGGAGATATCAAAATCGAATTTTGAAGAAGTAATTTTTATTACACTTTATATTTAAATGGTTATTTATAATTTAATATTAATAATCTAGTTGATAGGCCTCATCTAAAACAAGGAGCAAGTTTAATTTTATGGGTGGTTGGGTTATCCAATTTTCAATGTTTTTGAACTCTATTTTTTTATTAATGTTTTACAAGTTTTACTGATAAAAATGGTAAACATGACAATAATGAGAATATCAAGTATATTTTCTAATTTTTTTTAACTCCATTTTTTATTAATGTTTTAACTTGTATTCATAAAAAATAGTAAATATGATAATAATGAGGATATCAAGTATGATTTTCAAAAAGAGGTCCAATTGATGATCTATTTTCAATTATTTGTTAATATTTTTTCATCTAACTTTTTAATTATTTATGCCTCTATAATAGTCACCACAACAATGATGAATACTAGCGATCACATATGAAGGGCAACATATTGCAAGGTACTCACAATTTTCATTTGCATAAAAAAACAAAAAACCGAGTTAGGTGAAGAGACTTCAACTACAATAGTAAACAAGGGGACACTAAATTAATTTTGGATCTTAATGCAAAGTTCATTGAAGTTTAATGATTTCCTTAGTTGTTTACTAGAGGCCTCACATACACTGGTAAACAAAGGGGATGGAGTGTAATTTTATGTGTGTAAGATATGGATATTGATAATTTATTTTTAATATTAGAAAAGTTTTGTTTAGTTAGATTTGACGTATTTTTTAATTGACCCAATATTTCTATTAGATTTTTTTTTTTTAATTTGAGGAGATACAAAAATTAATGATCCTTTTCTCAATGCTTAAATATTTTTTAAGTTATTTTTTGTTAGAGAAAACATTATCAAAATCGATGTTTTTATTTTATGAAGAAATTTAATTAAACTTTATGAATTTCACCCAAAAAAAACATGAGTGTAAGAAAATATCACATTTGAAAGGTTACTTATAATTTAATATGAATAATTAAGTGGAGAGACCAAGTGTAATATTTTTGGATGCCTGGGTGGATAGGTGGGAGGGGGTGCATTATAAGATATTGAAATTGATTATTTATTTTTAATATCGGGAAAATAATTGATAATTCATTTTTCAAGTGATAATTCATTTATCAATGCCTAAATATTTGTGAAGTCATATTTTGTTATAGAAAAAAATATCAAAATTGATGTTCCATTTTTTATGAAGATATATTTTTTAAACTTTATGGCTTTCACTATAAAAAAAAATAATTATGATACAAGATCACATTTGAAAGGTTACTTATAATTTAATACAAAAAAATTAATTCGAGTGAGTGTAATATTTTTTTGGCTCGTGTAATATTTTTTGGCCTCAGGTTTCACCTAGAACAAGGAGAAAATGTAATTTTATTGGATGAGAGGAAAGTCTTATTCTTAGAAAATGCTAAATATGACGATAATGAGGACATCAGATATAATTTTCTAATATGGGTCTAGTTGATTATCTATTTTTCATTTTTTTGTTATTTTTTTAGAAATTTAGTGATACCAATGTGTGTAGGTGTGTGTATTGTGTTTTATATTCCTCTTGGTCAAGTATTTGTGCCACAGATTGCAAGGTACACTCAATTTTCATTCTGGTTCAAAGAAATCTTTATTAAGTGGAGGGGCCTCACCAACACTAATAAACAAGGGGGTAGGAGAGCCAATGTAATTTTTTTGGGAAAATATATCCAAATTGATGATTTATTTATTAATAGGAATTGTTTTATTAGGTTGTTTTTTGTTTATTAATGAACTATTTCTTAATTTATTGAAAATCCTAACACAAGATATAATCTAGGATAGGGAGTATTATAGTCGGACAAAGTGAAAGTGTTATGTTAGAACCAAAATCTAAATCCCTCAAATTGGTGTTGTAAGGCATGAGGGAAGTAAGGTTTCCATTATCTAATTGGAAAAGTACCACTAGGAGGAATTATGTTAGGGGGGAAATGGTGTTGATACAATCAAATAAGAGTGGTAGTAGTGTTATGATTCTTAACATATTATAAGCTTTGAAATCATGCTTTGTGCATGCAAACAAAAATTATGTTGATATCACATGTGAAATATGTCCAATAGAATTAAAACAAAGAAATCACATTAAGTAATTCTTGGCAATATAATAATAGTACTCACATGTAATAAGCGTGAGTTATTATGATTATGTGTGAGATTATATTTATATGGAAGAGAATAATGTTTTTTTTTTATTAAGTTGTATACATGAGTAACTCGCTATAGATATTTAATGGAATGACTAGGTGTAAATGTTGAATCATATGTGATAATATTCAATATTGAGTAGTAAACTAAATCAAATATACTATTTTAAAATTATGTTAGTTCGGACCAAATTTAATATTTGGTATCACATAATCAATTTTTGTGTGTTTGTAATGGAAAAATAGAACTGCAAGGGCACTACCATACCATCTAGAGTTTCCCCAAATTTGTGAGTTAAAACCTTTGATAAGAAATTTATATCAAAATATTAGTTTTAGGTTGTCTTTAGTTTTTTAATCTTAACATATTTTTGAGCTTATTCATGTCTTAGTAGTGTTTATGAAAAAATCATCTTCCACGTGAGAAGTTCAAATTCTTAATTAGAAGTGCACATGAGAATTACTATAATGTTGTCTCAAAATAAAAACTCATTGGTATGAGGTAAATATTTTGTGTACACACACACAAAAATACATATATAATTAAATTATAAAGTGAATTAAGTGTATTTTGTTATAATTATGTTAGCTTAGACCAAATTTAACATAATGTATTTTGGTAGACACATGAGTATAAGTATATTTTAAACTATGGATATCGCCACCAAGTGATGCCCCTAATTAGACATGTGATATGAATTATATGATTGACAATGTAGTAAATCGGGTGTGTTATTTTTATAGGCATTTTAATGTCATTGTAAAAAATTGTCAATGATCCATGAATGTTAGAGGATTCAATGATGATATCACATGGTATAAATTCAAGTTCCCAGGAATGATGAGACTCAATCACTATGATGGGTTTGTTACAATAGTCGTGATAGAATATGAGATGCAAATATCTATCAAATGATCAAGAGTTGTTTCAATGTATTGACTAGGAAATGTATGATTCGTAGTAGTAATGCATTCATTTTATGTGGTAGCTAAGTCATATGTAGATGGTGCACAAGAAAGGTGGGATTCTGGTAGGTGAAACTCCATGTTTGTAGCATCGGATATGACAATAAAGATAAGGATATGAGAATTAGTAAGGTATTGGATATTTTTGTGTATTGTGTAACAAATGCTAGTATATTGTTCAAGACATTGGTGGTAGGTTCAAAATGCCTTGGGGGTTGAGTTGTAGTGCACACTTCCCTTCGACACTTTTTGTTATTGTTTATGACACTATTGACTATATTTATGGACATTATTGTAGCTTTTGAGTTGGTATGATGTTAGATGTTAGAGATCATGGACTATTGTTGATTTTGATTCATATATGATGCATGTGGATAATTAGAGACATTTTAAACTGATGTTGTCATGATGTTGACATGGCTGTGTGTGCGCGTGTGTGTGTGTGTGTGTTGTTGGACATGTGTTATTTCTTCATATTGAGTAGACCTAGAAAATTGAATTAATCTTGTGATCTTATGATTATGGATGAAATTGTAAATGATGTCGTTACTTGCTTGATGATGTTTTGATTTATATCTAGATGAATTTGGAGTTATATTGTATATTTATTTTGGATTATTTGATGCGGCCACAAGGCCAAAGGCGGTATTTTATGTTTTGTAGGTAAACATGATTATATATCTTGTGAAAATTTCATTCACAAAATTATAATTGATTTTGAATCTTTGTTGTAACAACTCCTACTTGAAGCCTAGTGGCGGTCACGCTTTTCAAAAAAATTATTCCATAATTTTTCTATCTAAACCTAGGTTGCTCGTGGGTCTCGAGTGGTTGTTTTTTTTAGTGAGCATTACACTTGGTATTAGAGCTATGGGTTCAAAGCTTGGAACCTTGGGCACACTAGAAAACTTGAGACATGAACACTAAACCTAGTGTAATATTAAATCTAGCACACTTTTAAATCTAGAAAACAACTTTGTTTGAAAACTGCATATTTTAGTAAACATGGAAAATTGAATAAAACCTAGAATAATGAACTAACTCTCACCTTGGTCTGTGCAAGAGGCGTAGACAAGATGAGGGGTCCTTTCACATAGACCTAGACTTGCCACCTACAGATCATAGTGTAGCAGTCATCCTACCTTAGATTTTATAGACACTTCAGGATGTTAATGTCGCTTTACGCAAAGGCTCCGTAGGAGGATGGTCAGCCATATATCATAGGGAGCCATCCATTGAGGCTCATGCATCACCTCGACACAGCGAGGAGCATAGAGGAGATAAATCCTGCATGAAGTCAGGTAGAGAAGAGTCATCGCAGAAGGGACAGGGAGACTGGATTTCTGGACACAAGGATAGGTCTTGGAGCCCTAGGCTTAGAGATGAGCATGCAGAGAGGCCTAGGGATCACCAGACTACAGCTACAGATCGTATCATGGAAATCCTAAAGCTACGGCCATCTCATTATTCTAGTGACACAGGTGGATTTTAGGTAGAGGCCTGGTTGGTGATCTTCAGCGGGTGCTGCAAGCTCTTCCCTTGTTCTAGCAACACGAAAGCTCATGTTGCGATCCATCTTCTGAGGGATGGAGAAAGTGTCTAGTGGAGGACAGAGGAGAAGAAGCTCCACGTTGATTCAGACATGGTTACTAGGGAGATCTTTAAGGAATGGTTCCGTAGCAATTACTTATCATGGAGGTTCATACAACAGAGGATAGATGAGTTTTACGACCTCTGACAGACATCTTTAACAGTAGTTGAGTATGAAAGTAAATTTCTGGATCTACTCTAGTATGTCGACTACATGCAGAATGAGCAGATATGGATCCACAGATTTATCTGGGGCCTAAATGTAGATTTGGGTGGTACGGTGCATATCCATTGTCCGTAGACATTAGTTGAGGCCGTTGAGAAGGCCTATATAGTAGAGGAGACTTGGGGGAAAACATAGCAGGCCAAAGACAAGATACGGATCCACATCCAATAGATGTAGGACAATAGGTTGAGGGGGTCAGCTCCTCCTCCTCATGGTGGGAAAGGTTCAACACAATCATCTTTTAGGCTGCAACAACATCAGCAGCAGACCCGTCCACCGTACAGTCCTCCAAATATATTTGATGCACATAGGGGGCGGAGTATGGGGCCTCCTCTCAGGGGTCCCATTAGCACACAGGGTCCACTGAGAGCTCCATCAGTAGGAGCTCATTAGCAGAGACCTCAACAGTCCAGAGCTAGATCATCTAGTTCCATAGCACAGACCTCTAGAGTACCAACTAGAGTCGCTACTCATGGGAGAGGGTCAGGTAGTTGTTATGGTTATGGTGTTGCTAGAAATTTTTGGAGAGAGTTCCCACAGAACCGTAGTAACAAGGGTAAGATGTAGATCTCAGAGCCTACTATTGGTGATGTGGGGCATGGTCATTAGATCTATGCAGCGGTAGAGAACCACCAGGATGAGCACCAGAGTACCGTGATTGAGACGACATGTAACATTGGTGGTGTCCCTACCTCCATTCTATTTGATTCTAGTTCTTCTGATTCTTTTATTGCACCATCTTTGGTAGAGTGATACAGGCTGGTGGTAGTTAGGCAGGATCTTAGTTGGGATGTCGAGATGGCTTCTAGAGCCAAAATCTCTGTAGACTCCTTAGTTAAGGAGTGTGTAGTGGATTTGGGACCCTTCACCATTACCTCAAATCTTCGTATCCTTCTATTGGGTTCGTATGGAGTCTTCTTGGGCACGGACTGGTTGTCTGTACACAGAGCCACAATGGATTGTTACCATAATATTATATCATGTGCAGATGATCTAGGAGTTGAGTTAGTGATAGCAGGGGTTAGGAGACCCATTTCCATTCACACCATCTCTGCCATGCATCTTAAGTGGTCTGTGTGACAGGGTTGTTAGATGTATGTTGTCACAGTTAGTGACTGATCAGAGGATGAGTCTAGTGGACCATCACTTGATGACCATCCCATCTTGAGATATTTTTGTGAAGTCTTTCTAGGGGAGCTACTGGGGTTACCACCCCCATGTGAGATATATTTTCATGTAGATCTAGTTCGAGGAGTAGATACTATCTCACGAGTTCCTTATGGGATGACTACCCCTGAGCTCTACAAGCTCAAGTTGTAGCTAGTGGGCCTTTTGGAGAAAGGCCTAATCTGTCCTAGTGTATCCCCTTTAGGTGCACTGGTGATATTTGTAAAGAAGAAGGGTGGATCTCTACGGTTATGTATTGATTACTGCCAGCTAAACAAAGTAACGATCAAGAATTGTTACCGCCTTGCACGCATTAATGATTTGTTTGATTAGATGAATGGGGCCTCAGTTTTATCCAAGATAGACCTTAATTCAAGTTGTCATCATTTGAGGATTATGGAGGAAAACATTCATAAGACTACCTTCCATATGAGATATGGCCACTACGAGTTCACCATGGTGCCTTTTGGTTTGATGAATACCCCCAGAGTGTTTATGAGCTTGATGAATGGAGTGTTTAGGACATTCTTGGATCACTTTGTGCTCATCTTCCTTGATGCATTTTGATTTACTCATGTACGTGTGAGAAGCACGAGGGGCACCTTTTCCAGGTTCTTCAGTGTCTTCGTGAGTAGAAGCTTTATGGGAACCTAGAGAAGTGTGTGTTCTTTCAGACAGAGGTGTAGTATTTAGGCCACATTATTTCTGGGGAAGGTATCACAGTCGATCCTTCCAAGATTTGAGCTATTATGGATTGGCCAACACCCACTAGTGTGACAAAGGTGCGCAGCTTCATGGGCTTGGTAGGATATTACACGAGATTTGTTCAGAACTTCTC
This sequence comes from Taxus chinensis, assembly GCA_019776745.2. Classification (NCBI taxonomy): domain Eukaryota; kingdom Viridiplantae; phylum Streptophyta; class Pinopsida; order Cupressales; family Taxaceae; genus Taxus; species Taxus chinensis. The sequence continues at coordinate 52,142,426 of CM034147.1, forward strand.
GTGGGTTACGCACCCCATCACTTCTCTTGAGTAAAAAGGGAAGAAGTTTGTTTGGTCAGACAGATGTGAGCAGGCCTTCAAGAGACTAAAATAATTCCTCACAAAAGTTCCTGTCCTTATAGTGCTAGATCCACAAGGTGATTTTTTCGTATGCATGGATGCTTCTTTGGCATGAGTTGGAGGTGTGTTGATGCAAGAGGGCAGAGTAGTTGTTTTTGAGTCTCACAAACTCAAATATTATGAGCTCAATTATCCGACTCATGATCTTGAGCTTACAGTAGTTGTGCACGCCTTAGTTCGATGGAGACCCTTCTCGATAGAAGATTCACACTCGAGACTGATCACTTAAGTCTTCACCACCTCTTCATGTAGCCCAATCTCAACACTCATCAGTGGCATTGGATGGATTTGCTTTGTGAGTACGATATGGAGATAGAGCATGTGAAAGGGAAGGAGAATGTCGTTATAGATGCTCTCAATAGGAGGAGATATGTGGTTATGGCCACTGTAATGAGCACAGATTTGCGGAGCAGGATTCTACAACAAATTCCTCATGACAGTTTCTACATTGTGTAGATAGAGAAGAGATCGAATCTTAGAGACCCCTTGAGGGGAAGTTTATTGTAGATTTTGAGTTGATATGATGTTATATGTTAGATATCATGGACGGTTGTTGATTTTGATTTATATATGATGTATGTGGATAATTGGAGACATTTTATATTGATGTTGGTATGATGTTGACATGGTTGTGTGTGTGTGTGTGTGCGTGTGTGGACATGTGTTATTTCTTCATATTAAGTAGACCTAGAAAATTGAATTAATCTTGTGATCTTATGATTATGGATGAAATTGTAAATGATGTTGTTACTTGCTTGATGATGTTTTGATTTATATATAGATGAACTTGGAGTTATATTGTATATGTATTTTGGCTTATTTGATGCGGCCTCAAGGCCAAAGGAGGTATTTATGTTTTGTAGGTAAACATGTCACAACAAACATCGAGGTATTGGAGACCAACCACATTGGAATCCTAGATGAATTCAACAAGGGTCACCATGGCAAAGTGTATTTGTTGTGTGTGTGTTTAAATTGTTGTTAGGGGTTCCCATGGGGGGGATCACCTTCAAATGTGACCAAGGGTTTATGTGTATTCTTTTATTTAGTTTCCTTTGTTTAAATTCAGTATGTGGATTTTATTGATATATTTTCCCCTTTATTATTTATATTATTTGTGTCTAGATTAGTGAGTAATCATTTTATTAAATAAATTAAAATGGGTCAAAAGAATGCATTTATTAGAGTTGATGGCTCTTGGATTATGTGTTGTAAGTAATGTGTAAGTAGCTTTGAGTGTGAAACACTCCAATTTCCTTTTGAAATTTGGATCTGTCCTTAGGGGTTGATTTTGGAGGCTTGTGGGACAAGTTAAACTTGTCCCAAACCTCTTAAATTGTTAAACCAACCCTACCTATGGGTATGCGAGTCAAAATTAGGCCATATTATGAATTTTTAGAAGACAATTTGTAAGTTCTTATTGCACCTTCTTACATGAAATTAATTTTAGTCCTTATGGGGTGTGGGCTTGGATTGTGTGTGTAAGTAAAATGTCATTTTATTCACCCACTTATTGATTGTGCTTTAGAGTTTGAAGTTGACTTGTGAGGTGGAATTGAGGATGAGTGATGTGGCATCCTACATGGAGCCACCTCATCTTCCTCTCTCCCTTTTATATTTATTTGAATTCTTCTGTTGTTTTGTGGGTTACTTCATGTTGGTTTGATGCTCTTGAAATTGGAAATAATAAGAGGATTTTGAATTCTTGTGGAATTATTGGTGCTTTGCGACTGTTTGGATTTGAAGAAGCTTGTGGTTGAACTTTTGGATCAAGCTCTATCATGGAGAGATACAAGATCAGATGATGAGCCAGAGGAGACTACTCAGAGAAAAGAAATTATGCTAGGAGAGCTATTTTTTGACCTTGGAGAACTGGAGAATGTGAGTCCACATTAATCTGCATGGCAATGTCACAGTTCTTCTCAAAAGCAGCCAAGTTCTCATTCGAAGTGGGTACAAAGCACCATAAAGGACTCACATTTGCAACAACTCCCAGATACATCATCCAGAGTCAAAAAAAATAGTCAAACAAGAAATGAGGTAAAATTTATACTCATGAGCTCACTAATTAATAGCTTTGAGCAAGACAATGTTTGTGAAGCACTCATTCAACCTCAGTGGAAGGAATCCATGGATACAAAATATGACTCATTGGATTTATAATAGATATCAGACATTCTAATAAATGAAACTACCTCAAAGATATGTGTTGGTGCTCAAATTAGTCTTGCCCCATTTGCAGTTAAAATCCCTCAGTTTACGGCCTTTGTCATGATTTTTATCTCCCCGTGTTGGTGCTCGAAGAATATTTCCTCCATTAGTTGTCATGATTAGTCCCTTCCTTGGTTGAAGATCACTTAAAAAACCCATAACTTGTTGATTCGTTCCTCTGTCCATCTGAAGGTGTCTGTCAATTGGGCGTAAAAATCAGGCTATTCCTTTCCATTTGTTTTCCATAGTTCTGTGTTTTTTTCCCTTCCGTTTTTGTCCCATGTACTTGAGGAAATGTGATTGAATGTAGCTCAGAGGATCATGTTTAAAATTTACAACATTTCCAAATTCTCTGTCCTTGAGGAAACTTTCTCCTCCGAGCTCAAATGGTGGTTTCCCTACATTTTTACGATTGGAAAGGTGTTCTTTTCCCATTAATTAATACATTGTTAGTTGTTAGTGATTAGTGAATGTTAGTGAACAGTTATATAACTGTTCCTCGGATCTGTTCCTCCCTCTGCTCTCACTACGGCCTATATAAAGGCATGATGTCTGTATCATTTGATATAGCAATATACATATCATTGATTGGAGCGACATTTGATTGCCTTCATTGGTATCAGAGCAGGTGTCATGGAGAAGAGGAGACTGTCCCATTTTTGGTGGCTGTGACACTTCCGTGTGGAGGCTTCCAAGAGGAGACTGTCCCATTGAATACGTTTCTTTGCTTGCTATGTGAAAGAATCAGGAGAGCGAGACTGTCCTTGTGGTGGAGGGTTAGGAAAAGGTCTTGTGTGTGTTGTTTGCGAGGTGAGCCGTGTGGAAGGAGCAGCACTTTGAACGTGAGATCTGTGGAGAAGCCAGTGGAAGGAGGCCTGTTTGCTCATTGGTTTTGCTGTGCGTCCTCATAAGCCTGTGTGGTAGGAGGAAGAGCAACAGGACTGTGCGTGGAGGTCTCTATAACCGGGATTCAAAGTCCAGAGTGCTTGTCCGTGTTCTTTGTTGTGCGTGGAGAAGAGCAGCAGGACTATGCGTGGAGGTCTCGCCGAGATTCAAAGTCCAGAGTGCTGTGTGTTGTCCTTGGAGCGTGGAGACTGAAGAAGAACATGCGTGTGGAGGAACAGAGTGCGTGAAGACGTCCTTTGCCTATGCGTGGAGTTCTTTGCTGAGTGGAAGACAAGAAGAAGAGAAAAACTGTGCATGGTAGGAGCCCTCAAGCAGCCCTCAGTGACTGTTTTGTTCTTCTTTGCTCCATTAAAACTGTGCAAGTGAAGAAAGCCTACAAATTTTGAAACAGTGTGTGCACGTATGTCGCAAATTTCCGATGCACAAAGCACCGCGAGCAATGCACCAAATATTTGGGCATTGAATGACAACGAAGACACCACTGGGCTGTTCTTTGCCTTGGTCAATGAGCTACACAACACTGGGAACATTCTCTTTGACGAGATTGTGCGCCGAGGACTGTTGGAATACTTTTGGTTCGACGTTCGATGTCAAGCACGGCGGATTCGTGCAGAACTTGAACGTGGTTATGATGCAGATGATGAACATGAAATAGAACACCCACAGGAGCATCGGCGTCTCACTGCACGAGCCTATAGAGCCCATCTTCGGGACAGATTCCTTCAGTAAGCATTGTAGCCATTTTTGAAAATAAATAAATAAAATACATTTTTTGAGTTTTTGAAAATGTCTGCTCTGAAAATATTGCTATCCGATGCCCAACTCTTGAAAGGGCCAAATTTCGCCGCATGGAAAACCAAAATGCGGACGATTCTTCAATTCGAAGATCTTTGGGGGATTGTCTCTGGCAAAGACGCCCCTCCCACAGACGATGATCTATTGGAAAAATATGAAAAGGCTGATGCGAAAGCGCTAATGCTCATCACCCTGAGTCTTTCTGATGAGGTGCAGCCATACATTCAGGAAGCAACTGCTTCTTCTTAGGCATGGAGCGCATTGTGTACCATCTACGAAGCTAAGAATCTGACGAAAAAGTTACAACTTCAGACAAAGCTTCATACGATGAGTATGCATGATGGCGAATCAGTAGAAGCCTTCTTGTGGTGTGTAGCTGAGTTACGTGCAGAACTCTCTGCACTCGGTGAACCAGTGGATGACAAGTTGCTAGTCCCGCTCACCCTGCGAGCTCTTCCTTCCCGGTTTCAGACACTGATCACCACGTTGACAATCACTCAACAGGAGGTGAGTTTTGCAACCCTGGTGAATTATCTCCAGAAGGAAGAAGCCATGCAAAATGTACAAGAAGCCTTCGAAGACAAGGCTCTCATCACGAGGCAAAAACATTAGCCTCAGAAAGGGCAATCTGCCCCCAGAATCAGAAGCATCATGCTCAGCAGCAATCTTCATAGTGGCCACCACAGCAGCCACCCTAGAAGCAGCATAATCACAAGGTGGATTGGTGGTGCCACATTTGCTCCACGGATACGCACACGACTGCGAACTGTTATTACAACGGTCGCAAGTATGGAAATTCTGGCGAAGAGAGCACTTCTGGCCGAGGATATTCCAAGAAATCCTGATGGCATGCTCGTAATCAGAGGCAGAAGGGCCACATTGCTGCTCAGCAGGATGCCACCTCCGATGAAGAGGTACCAGATACGACTCATTCTGACATTGTTCTAGTCTCACAGACTTCGCAGCCGTCAGAAGATGTCTGGTTGATTGATTCAGGCACCAGCAAACACATGACTGGCAATAAGAAGTTGTTCCATACTCTGAGTGACCGGCCCACTGGAGATCGGATCACCATTGCAGACAATCAAGAGTATATTGCAGCAGGGATTGGTGATGTCATCATTCCTCTTGGAACACGAAGATGTACACTCACAAAGGTGCTATATGTTCCAGGTTTGACTTCAAATATTTTGTCTGTAAGTCAACTTCTTAACCATAGAATGCAGGTTGAATTCTTTGTTGAGAAAGGGGTCAAGTCCTGCATCATTTCCCAGGGAGAGTCAGTCATTGCTCAAGCATTTCTGAAGGGCCGTCTATTTACACTGGATGCGGTCACTTCATCCAGCGTTGCTCTCTTTGCATCAACGGCAGAGTCCACTGCACTTTGGCACTTTCGATATGGTCATCTTTCTGCCGGGGCTCTGCATCAGCTCAGTGCGAAGGAAATGGTAAGAGGGCTTCCTCCACTCTCCCATTCCTTACCTGTTTGCTCAGGATGTCTTGCAGGCAAACAACATAGAATTCCATTCAAACAGAGCTCTTATCATTCTACAGAGCATCTTCAGGTCGTTCACACCGATCTGTGTGGACCCCTACTAGCTAGCTTCCAAGGTTTTGCGTACTTTCAGCTCATCATTGATGATTACTCATGGAAAATGTGGGTATATTTCCTTCGGAAGAAGAGTGAGGCACTTGCAAATTTCCAAACCTTCTACTAGCAAGCCACCAGGCAGTCTGGGAAGCCTCTTCTTCTCCTCCGCTCAGATTGAGGGGGGGAATTTGTGTCAAAGAAGTTCTTAGCATACCTGAAGCAGCATGGCATTCAGCAACATTTGACTGCACCCTACACGCCCCAACAGAATGGGATTTCCGAGCGCCACAACAGGACTGTCATGGAGATGGCTCGTTGTATGCTCTCGACCGCCAAGTTGGAGGATCAGTTTTGGGCAGAAGCAGTCCAGACAGTAGTGTATCTACTCAACCGGGCACCCACGAAGATCTTGCAGAACAAGACACCGGAAGAGGTATGGACTGGTCGTAAACCTTCTATTCATCATTTGAGAGTTTTTGGTTGTACTGCATATATGCATGTTCCAGATAAGAGAAGGAAGAAGATCGATCCAAAGACACTGCCATGTCTTTTCTTGGGGTATAGTACTACCTCAAAGGCATATCATCTCATGGATCCTGAGACGAAGAAGATCTACGAGAGTCGAGATGTGGTATGTGATGAGTCGTCCTTTGACTCCCTGCCACACAATGGAGATCCAGTACCAACCTCGTCACATAGATTACTCACACATCCAGATGATGAGCAAGATGATTCTTCTTAGAGAGAAGAAGAGCTGAGTGGAGACTTGTTCGTTGATCTTGGCACACTGGAAAACACATCTTCACATCAGCAGCACCAACGTCCGAAATGGGTCCAGAGTACTATCAGGGATGCTCACCTGAACTCACTTCCAAGGTACTTCTACGGGAGTTAGAACGCGAAGTCAAGCTAGACATGAGGTAAATTTTACACTCATGAGTTCAGTTGTTGAGAGCACCGAACCTGACACTGTTCGTGAGGCATTAGACCAACCACAGTGGAAACAGGCTATGGATGTTGAATATGATTCCCTGATTCAGAATCAGACGTGGGAACTTGTCGATCTGCCTCCAGGTAAGAAATCCATTGGCTGCAAATGGATTTTCAAAACAAAATATAAGGTAGATGGTTCAATCAACAAACACAAATCACGACTTGTTGCAAAGGGTTATGCTCAGCAAGAAGGAATTGACTATGACGAGACCTTTGCACCCACTGCGAAGATCAAAACCATCAAAGTTGTATGTGCACTGGCAACACAAAATGGATGGAAACTTCAGCAGATGGATGTCAAGAGTGCTTTTCTAAACGGTGATCTACAAGAAGAAGTGTACATGGCCCAACCTGAAGGGTTTGTAGACGAGCATCAACCACACAAGGTATGTCATCTGATAAAGTCTCTTTATGGACTTAAACAAGCACCTAGGGCATGGTATATAAAAATTGATGATCACCTATTGCAGCATGGATTCACTCGTAGCCCCTCAGATACAAATTTGTATATCAAGAAGGTAGGAACAGAGATTTTCATTCTGGTTTTGTACGTAGATGATCTTGTGATCACAAGAAGTTCTGACAATCTTGTAGATGATGTAAAGAATGATCTGAAGAAATCCTTCGACATGACTGATTTGGGGCTACTTCACTATTGTCTTGGCTTAGAGATATGGCAGAAGAAGAATCATATCTTCGTCTCCCAGATGAAATATGCCAAGACACTCCTGGAAAAGTATGGGATGTCAGATTGTAAACCAATGTCCACACCTATGGAAAAAGGTTTGCAACTATCTAGATTCCAGGATTCACCATAGGTAGATGGCACTCACTACAGGCAGCTTGTGGGGAGTCTCATTTACTTGACTTATACCAGACCAGATCTTTGCTTTGCAGTGAGCTATCTCGCCAGATTTATGCAGGAGCCGAAGAAATGTCATTGGATAGTAGCAAAGCATGTGTTGAGATATGTCTGAGGTACAGTTGACTTTGGTCTGGAGTATCAGAAGAACACTCAGTTCTTCTTACAGGGATATACAGACTCGGACTATGCAGGATCCGTTGATGACAGGAAATCCACTTCAGGATATGTTTTTCATCTCGGATCTGGACCTATCTCGTGGATCAGAAAGAAGCAAACTGTTGTTGCTCTCTCATCCACTGAGGCTGAATACCGTGCTGCATGAGGAGCTGTGTGTGAAGCAATTTGGTTACATCGCATTCTTGCAGATATAGGGATTCCTGAAGAGAAACCTCCCATCATTCACTGCGACAATCAAGGTGTGTTGAAGCTTGTGAAGAATCCTGTTTTCCATGAACGAACAAAGCATATTGAGGTCGAATGTCACTACATTCATGAACAGGTCTTGAACCACCAAATTCAGCTCCAGTACTGCCCTACTGATTTTTAGGTTGCAGATATTCTCACCAAGCCTCTCGGCAAGGTGAAGTTTGATTTGTTTAGGGGGTACATTTGTAAGAGCAATGTATTAAGGGGGGAATGTTAGATTAATTAATACATTGTTAGTTGTTAGTGATTAGTGAATGTTAGTGAACAGTTATATAACTGTTCCTCGGATCTGTTCCTCCCTCTGCTCTTGCTACGGCCTATATAAAGGCATGATGTCTGTATCATTTGATATAGCAATATACATATCATTTGATTGAAATGCCTTCAGGTTCAATCGTAGCCCCTTAGATTCAAATTTGTATATAAAGAAGGTAGGCAAAGAAATTTTCATTCCTGTTGTATATGTAAATGATTTTGTGATCACTAGTAGTTTAGAATATCAGGTTGATATTGTGAATAATGATCTCAAAATAACCTTTGACATGACAGATTTGGGGCTACTACATTACTCTCTTAGCTTGGAAATATAGCAAAATGAGCATCACATATTTGTCTCCTAGATAAAGAATGCTAAGACACTCCTTAAAAAGTACAGAATGTCTGATTGTAAACCTATATATCTACTCCCATGGAAAAATCTTTGCAACTTTCAAGATTCCATGACTCACCTCAAGTAGATGTTATACTCTACAAGAAACTTATTGGAGGGCTCATGTACTTGACATATACCAGACCAGATCTATGTTTTTTTGTCACCCATCTTTCCAGGTTCATACAGGAGCCAAATCAATGTCACTGGACAATAGCAAAGCATGTATTGAGATATGCCCTAAGAACATTTGATTATGGTATCAAATATAAGAAGAATGATCAATTATTCTTATAGGGATACGTTGAATCTAAACATGCCAGATCTGTTGATGACAGGAAGTCAACTACAGGATACATATTTCATCTCGGATCTGGACCCATCTCGTGAATAAGCAAGAAGCAAAATGTTGTTTCTATCTCATCCACAGAGGCAAAATATCACACCACATGAGGAGCTATGTGTGAAGTGATATGGTTACGTCGTGTTTTAGATGATATGGGAATTCCTAAAAAACATTCACCTATTCTCTATTATGACAATCAAAGTGTGTTGAAGCTCGTGTAGAATCCTTTTTTTCATGAGTGAACAAAGCATATTGAGATTGATTGTCATTTATTTCAAGAGTATGTCTTGAACCATCACATTCAACTCCAGTACTATCCTACAGAAGCACAAGTTGTTGACATTCTCACAAAATCTCTTGGAATAGTAAAATTTAAACTTTTCAGGGGTCACATTTGCAGGAATAATGTAATAAGGGGGGGAATGTTAGCATATGTAACATAGCTTATATTTTTAGGTGTGTTTGTTTTATATTATCCCTTTATTCTCTCTTCTTTGTTGTATTCCATTAGTCTCTCAGCTCCATCCATATCTTTCTCCTTTAGTTTATGGGAAATTTTTTTATTGTTGCTCTTATACATTGTATGTGTTTCCTCATAATAAAACAATGTGTTAAGATTTATTCACTCCACATTATTCTCACGATTTATTTGCTTCCTACAGAATGCTCACTATAAGTGAAAAAAAAATTCTCAATAAATTTATCCAATGTAATGTGCAATGATTACCTGAAAATGGTTGCATTCTATGTAGTAGATGGGTTTGGATTGAATCTAAAACTACATTGAAGCCCATTTAGGCCAAGGCCATGAAATTTTTTAATGTCAAAAAGTACCCTTAAAGGTAATTATACTTGTAGTGTGTGTGTGTGTGTGTGTGTAGGCAATGTTTTTTTATTAGATTAGGTAAAAAAATATTTTGAAGGGATCAGGAACCCTATACAAAAGAAAGATACATATCTCAAAGCCCAAGAGAGAAAAAATAACCAATAAGAGCCCATAGGCCAAAAAAGAAAGAAAACAACAAGCCAAACCTCGGGTCAGGGAAGCACCAAAAGGAGGGAACACAAGGATTGTTGGTCAAAGCAACTTAACCAACAAGACCAAGGAACTCAACTTCCAAAAGCATTCCCTTTACGAGATTTAATTCTCATCATGAGGGGCTCAGATACATCTTTACCCCTCTTTTTGTTGTTCACCAACTTCCATCCCTCCCCCCAATTAGGATCAACATTCTCATCTGGGTTGATAGGAAGGCTAATTTCAAGAGAGATACTACTTTGATCTGGAGAAAACAAAGATACATGGGGTGACAAAGGGGAAACCCCCTTATCTACAACATGTGGATCATTAACGGGTAGAGAGGGAAGAGTGGCACTCTCACTCAGATTCACATTCACCTCGTCCATAACCCTGACCTTCTCCTTTCCCAGATCACCTATCTACGTTACATTATTATCCTAATCAACCTCAACTGTCAAATTTTCTAGGTTAAATTCCTTCCACCATGATACCCGCCCTTTAATCTGATTCTTCACAATGTGATAGTCAGCGACAAGATGTACAAGGGAAAAACAAGATCTACATCTAAAGGGAAGACCTTCATAATCTAGATTTTGAGTCCATGTAAAATCCCTTACTTTGAGTTCCATTGTGGCCAGGAAATCGGCCGTCATATCCATATCCACTAAAATATGAGCATAAGTGGTATTCCACCCATTTATTTGAGAAGTTTTGAAAGATATGATTTGAAAATTTAATACTCTTTCCCTAATAATAGATGATATTGTAAATGGCTCTATTTCTTTTACTGCAACCTCTCCTACAAAAAATTTTCCTGGTGACATTCATGTCATTAATTTTTTTTCAAGGTTTCCTCTAGACAAGTGTAGATATAACCAAAACTATTCTCTGCGGACCAATTTAGTTTTGTTTCTTATGGTTTATGGATATCAACAATTAACTGATGCAAGTAATAGTAGTTTTCTTTTAAATAGATAATCACTTTCGTAGTTGATGTGTTTTGTAATTATTTGGGGTGATAATGTGTTAGTGTTGCAACATATTTGAGATGGTGTTTGCATCAGTTTTTCATTTACTTTTGCATCTATTTGGGTTCAGTAATACTATTATGCATAATTATAGCTTTGTACTGTTCAAATCATCCAAAGGAATTTACAAAAGGCTTTGTAAACAAGATGGGAGTAAGGTGATATAACTAACATGGCTAGACAAGATTTCATATTGTATAGATTATAGGACAACAAATCAGAAAGAAATATCTTATTAGAATTTCTTTATTGACACATATATATGTTACATTTAGGTTCTCCTAGGTTGGTCATACTGCACATGGACATGGCTCTTCACATATACAATGACAATATGAGAATCACATAAATTCTAAATGAGAAATATATAATTGGCTATGGTGCTACAAACACTATTTATAAATGTGTTATAAAGAGCTGTAAGCCAATTGTTATAAAGAGACTATACATTTACTACCAGAAACACTTGGAATCATCAAGCATTGGAATATTTTGACTTTGCATGGATAATCACTTTCTCCACATGGAAACCTGTTGTTTTATGATTACAAAACACATCAGCTACGAAAGTAAATCAAAAAACGATGCAAACACCATCTCAACCACATTGCAACACTAACACATTATCACCCCCAAATAATTACAAAAAAACTTCAACTACAAAAGTAATTATTGTATCCCTCCAAATCAAATAACTTATATCATTCGGCATTCACATTGCATTATACACATGCGATTGCTAGTTTAAGCCCTTCAAAATTAGAGTTATTTTTTATTGATGAACAAAAATCTTAATAGTGATGCTAATAATTCCTAAGGGATCCGTATTAGGTGTGGTAAATACTGAAAAAAATAGTCCTTTCATGTCTTTGATTAACACTTTAATTACCCATGGTGATAAAAAATGAGATCCTTGTAATATTAAAGTTTCAATATTAAACTATCTGGGAAAGCATGATTGATTCCTTTCACAATGAGACCAAATTTGAATCATAGACAAATTTCACTTTATAAAAAGGAAGATACAAAAGTATACATCCAAAAGAGCATTTCCTTTTGAATAATCAAACACAAAAGCAACCATTATAGTGATAATCATGAAATAAGAATTTTGTTGACTTCTTAACATTAAAAACATTGAAAAAGAGGGATTTTGTTTGTCGTAGGGTGAAAATGGATAGTTTGAATTGTGTTATTAAATTTCTGTTTTGGAATATATATTGCACGTTCTTCATTATTGGTTGTCGAATGTAACTTACTGTTATGAGTTCCGATGACAAATTGTAAGAATTAAATTTGTTGTTCCAAATCTATGTTGATTATATACAACTCGGAGCTTATATATCATTGTCTTTCAATCATTGCAAATAATAGCACCAAAAAAAAAATGCACATTAATTTCTCCAAGAAATAGGTCATGAAGCTCATCAAATCAGCTTCAATAGGACTCAAATCCAACTTATTTTTCTTTTTACGTATGTTTTTGGTTGTTTCGTTTGATTTGATTTTTTACATTTCTTGCAGTTGTGCAATTGAATTTTGAGATTTTTTTAACCTTTTTTTTACACATTTGAAATATATTGTAAATTCGAATATTATTAATAAATTGCTTATTTTTAGTATCTAATTTTCTCATGAATATAATTTGCAAGACATAAACTACTTAAACATGGACTAAACACATTCTTAAATTATGAAAATAATTGACCTCTTTCCATCCGTACATTACACGGTACAATTTAATGGTTTTATTAGTTCAAATCTCTCTTTCGAATGGAAAATAAATGAAAAAAATCCGTTTATTTCTTTTTAATATTTTTATTTGGTGGTGAAATCTTGCATCTTCCCTCTGTAATAGTTTATTGGATGCAATTATGATGGTGTGCACCAGTACATTCATTAAGGTTTCGAAATGCCCATCTAATACCAACATTGTTGTTTATTGCATTGTCAATCAGATGAAAATCTACAACATGAAAATCCAAACATATCATGATCCTTATGTCAATAAGGATGTTGTCACAAGGGAAGTTCATCGTTAAATTAAAAAAATAATCCCACAATTGTTGAACTTGTCTGCAATAACATATAAACCTCAATAAATCATGATCCTTATCACAATAAGGGTAGCACCACAATGAAAATGACCTTTTACTAACACAATGGTTGATTGGCTCTAGGATGAGATTGTTTCCCAGATCAACCATCCCCTTTCCTCTATAACCATTACAAAAAATCTTATGAATCCTAAACATCTTATTTGTCAAATATGTGAAAAGGCCTGTATCGATCTCGTGTTCTTACAATAAAATATATATCTGCAAAATTTATTATTTTGAGAGTTCAAATGAATTAGTATTTTGATCTTGTATATTAGGATATGATGAAAGTATGTATCTAATCTTATTTTGTGATTTCCCTACATGCATTGATGATCTAGGTAATTTCATAAAAGTCTTGCTTTACCAACTATATTGATCGAGCATCTCTTGTCTTGGTTTTGCATTGATTCCCGTAACTCTTCATAAAGAAAGAATACTTCATGAGATATTAATTCTTTCTTTGTTGCATCAAATCAATATGCTTTGAACTCAGTTTCTTGTGATCTATCTTTCATATGTTAACAAAATGTTTTCCCCTTTGTCTAGTTCAGTTTCTGACACCTTGACAATATTGTTGCCATGCTCAAATTTTATTGAAGGGGTTATTCTTTGTATGAAAATGGCCCTCTTTCTCGACTTTCATCATGCTCGAGAATAATGACCTGCAAAGTTGTTTCATATTTCGAAGGTTTGAAAGAGGTTCCATTTAAGCAAAACATTGCCTTGTATTATTGGAATATTGACAAACACCTATAGTACCTTCTTCATTATATATTACCTAGATTGTCGTTTATAAAATCATATAAGTGTGAGAAGATAATTGTATTGTACAATATTTGCATATCACAAGAATCTATCAATCCATCTTATGTTAGATTTGACATCTAGGGATGGACGTTGGAATTGATTATTAAAATTTTCTCATGATCAACCGGCTACATATGTGCCTCGTAGTAAGACACATGGCTTCCACAAAATGGTTCAACCTAGTATTTTCCTCTCCAAATTGCTTCTCCTCCCTCCAACCCCCTCTTCTACACTCATTTTCCTCCTCTTGTGTTTTGTTCCCACAAAATTAACCTAATCTTGCACTACCCCTTCAACATTAACATCGCACAATGCATGTGTGATTGCTAGTTAATTTATTAATAAATTATTTTATATAAATGATTGGAATCTGAATGTTTAACAACTCACTCAAAATTAACTATCACAAAATACATACTAATTACAAATTTCAATTTAAAAATCAACTTAAAAAAATTAACTTAAAAAAGTGCCCTAAATAAATCTGTTTTCCTTATGCTTATATAAATTTAACAAATACAATTAAAAACACTTTTAACCATTACATTAAATTGATTTCCTATTTCCAAACAAATATAACGTAAGTGCCAATCAAAAATAAATAAAAGGCAAAGTATAACCTGCAATACAACCCATAAGAAAACCTCATTTGCCTCAAACATAGAGACCTGTGAAGTAAGCAAAAGAAAAGAATTCTCTTAAATTCCTGTAGAGAAATATTTCACAATTCTTTCTTATGTTAATAAAGCGGAAGTATAAATCTTATATTAATATATCAGAATCTTATTTAAAACACGTTAAACTATTCCACGGAAAAGCTAAGCGTGGGACAAAACCATATAGAGCTGCAGCATGCACATTAACAACTATTCAAATGCAACTATTAAAATCTTTAACAAAAGCATATGAGAGTCTTCAAATTAAAATCACAGTGATTCAACGTAGTTCGAGAAAAAACAGACAACAGAAGTCAGATCTGTGTGAGCAGAGAAGTTTTATGGACAAATAGTTGAGAATTATTCAGCAGTACTAAACTTGGAAACGGCCTTGCAGCCCTCGGAGACGGCATGCTTTCCAAGCTCCCCGGGGAAAATAAGCTTAGCCGACGTCTGAATCTCCCTGGCTGTGATTGTGGGCTTGTTGCTGTGAGTGGGACAGTTTGCACGCTTCATTGGCAAGTTTGTCAAATATATCGTTCACAAGACTGTTCATAATTCCCATGGCCTTGGTGGAGATGCCCACTTGAGGATGGACCTGCTTCAGAACCCTTATAGATGTAACTATTGTACGTCTCATTCTTCTTCTTCTTCTTCTTTTCCTTCTCCTTCGTTTTTCTCTCCACCACAGCCAGATTCGAGATCTTCTTTTGGGCGAGTGGAATTGACTTGACGGCCCATTTCCTTTTCCTCTCTCCTGGATTGGATGCCATTTTCATTGCAATTTAGAGATAGCAATGGAGTTGAATATGTATACAACAGTGTTTTTTTATATTCCTATTGCTCAATTGTTTCTGTCTCAGATTGCAAGGCACACTCAATCTTGAATATTCTGGTCCAAAGAAACCCTAATTAGGTGGAGAGGCCTCACCGACACTAGTAAACAAAGGGGATAAGAGGAGGCAGCCTAATTTTTTTTGGGAAAAATATCGAAATTGATGATTGGTCATTTATGTGTGCCCTAGATTGCAAGCTACACTCAATCTTAATTATGTTCCAAAGAAATCTTAATTAGGTGGAGAGGCCTCACCGACACTAGTAAACAAAAGGTATGGGAGTAGTCTCTCTAATTTTTTATGGAAAAAATATCCATATTGATGATTTGCTTTTACTATGGAGAGTATTTTGATATGTATAATAGTCTTTTGTACTCTTATTGGTCAATTATTTGTGTCCTAGATTGCAAGCTCTACTCAATAAAACCTAATTAGGTAGAGAGGCCTAACCGACACTAGTAAACAAAGGGAATGGGAGGATTCGGTGTAATTAATAATTTATTTTTAGTATCCCAAAAGTTTTGTTAGGTTTCTTTTGACTTGTTGATTATTCATTTTTCAATGCCAAAATTCTATCAGGTTGTTTTGCATTTGGGGAGGAGATATCAAAATTGATAATTCATTTGTTTTTTCATTTAGGGATGAGATATCAAAATTGATGATCCATTTTTCAATTAATAATCCATTTCTCAATGCCAAAATATTTGTTAAGTTGTTTTTGTTATGAGAAATAAATATCAAAATTGATGTTCCATTTTTTGTGAAAAATAATTTTTATTAGACTTTAGATTTTCTAGATCTTAATGCAAAGTTCAATGAAATTTAATGTTTTCTTCAGATGGTTCAAAAATAGATGTAAACTCTCATAAAAAAAAAAAGTGAAACTAAAAATACTTTTAACTATTACATTAGAGATAGAAATGGAGTTGGATACGTATACATTGTTTTATATTCCTATTGATTAATTGTATGTGCCTAGATTGCAAGGTACACTCAATCTTGATTCAAGTTCAAAGAAACCCTAATTAGGTGGTGAGGTCTCACCAACACTAGTAAATAAAGGGGATGGGAAGAGTGAATGTAATTTTTGTGGGAAAAATATTGAAATTTATGATTTATTTTTAATGTTGGGAATGTTTTGTTAGGTTTATTTTGACCTATTGATGATCCATTTTTCAATGTGGAAATTATGTGAGGTTGTTTTTTATTTGGAAAGGAGATATCAAAATTGACATCCATTTGTTTTTCATTTGGGGAGGAGATATAAAAATTTATGATGCTTTAATTTTTCATTTGAAGAGGAGATATCAAAATTGACGATCCATTTTTGAATTGATAATCCTTTTCTCAATGCCTAAATATTTTTTAGATTATTTTTTGTTATGAAAAAAAGATATCAAAATTTATTATCCATTTTTCAATGCACAATTTTTTATTAGAATTTACCACTTTCACCCTTAAAAAAGATAATTATGATAATAAATCACATGTGAAAGATTAAATATAATCTAATATGAATAATTAAGTGGAGAGGACTCACGTAAATAATAATTAAATGTATAATCTTAAGGATAACACCAAAAATGTGTGTAAGCTTTTAAAACCCTCGCAAAAGACTTTGATGTTGAAGATAGAGGAGGATCTACTACAAAAGGTTCTCAATGAGGAAGTAAATCTCTCCTAGCTTGGACTCATCTACAGATTTCACAAGTTCTGGCCTAAGCTATCTCATCTCCACAACTAGATTTCTCAAATATGGAGGGAAAATATTAAGGGTAAGATTGAGCTTTACCCTTGTGTTAAATCTTATTTCATTGTTGTATTTGCAACCCCTAAAGAAAGGGATTTAATTTTTAACCAGTATTGGGTTTGCAGTGAAGATGGGCTCATGTTCAAGCCCTGATATCATTCTTTTGATCCTATAAAAGACAATTTTTATACCTACCCGGTTTGGGTTCACTTATCAAGACTCCCATTACAAATATGGAACAACTCATGCTTCGCTGCTATAGGCCATACATTAGGATATTTTGAGAAATAAGATATTAAAACCTTTGATCAGATTCATACAATTTATGTAAGAATCTTGGTAGATCTTTACATCTCTTAAGACATTCCAGCAGAAATCAATTTACAAATTGGTGAGAGACATTAGAGTCAGAGGATAGACTATGAGGGTTTAGCCTTCAGGTGTTGGTGATGCTTTCAAACAAGGCATCTTTTGAATGAATGTGAACACTCTAGATGTAAGAAAAGTGACAAACTAGCATGGCATAAGGACTCTCTTCCTAAACATCTCACAGTTATTCCCCATTCAGATTTGGTCTAAGAATCATTGACTACCATGTTAGCATATGTAACATAGTTTATATTTTTAGGTGATATCCCTTTATTCTCTCTTCATTGTTGTATTCCATTATTCTCTCATCTTCATCCATATCTTTCTCCTTCAGTTTAGGGGAATGTTGTTTACTATTTCTCCTATAAGTTGTACATGCTTCTCCATAATAAAACAAGATGTGTTGAGAGATATTTACTCCACATTCTTATGATCCATTCATTTCCCACATTTTGGTATCAAAGCACAAATATCACTAGCCTGTGTGCTTGGTATGGTCTGCGTGAAAGCTGCGTGGAGAGAAGAATTCCATCTTGAGAAAGATTCCTATGTGGAGGAGGATTTTCCCAACAAATTCCTTTTTAAAACCACGGTTTTTTTTTGCAAAACAAGCCTGACATATATGTCTATGTGGAAATTTGTATAAAACTCATTGGCTACTGCATAGAGGAAAAGACCAACTATCTGTGTGGAAGTAAAGCAAACCTGGTCATTTGAAAATCTACAAGAATCCATTAGCAAATGCTACAAAGAAAAAATCATGGCATCTTGTCTAACTGTACACCTGTGTGGAAGGGGGTTTAGACCACTCAATGCTTGGAGATCTGTGTGGAAACATCTTGGCTGACCGTGTGGGAAGAAATTCTACCTGACTATTGCATGGAGAGGAGAGAGGATGCATGGTGTGGAGAAGAGATAGATCTTCAGCCTGTGTCGTGTTGTGTAGAAGAATCCACAACCTGCATGGAAAGACCAAAAGTTGCGTGCAAAGAGACAAAGGAACTATGTAAAAAAATTGATGCCATGTGTGTAGTTGTTATTCCTACGTGAAACTACATGAAAAGACAAGAAGAAACTCATTAATGTTACGTGGAAAAGCTTTCCTGCCTGAAGTTTTTCTTTTACTACCTTCTACATGGAAGTTTGATACTGGTGTGTAGAAAGGCAAAATTTATTTACTAATTTGCATGAAAGAAGAATTATTGCTCCATGGGAGTATGTAATTTTTCTTTTCTATTTCTCCTTGAACGTGTGATTAGTTGCAGATACTCTACCAAGGCAACGTGGAGTTTCTACAACACTACGTCAAATGTCGAGTATAGACAACTTGATTGAGAGCATAAATAACATGGTCACCACTGCTAAAAGCCGCAACGTAAACTTACCAGCTAGAGAACATTGTGAAGAAGCTCCTAAGAGATCTAGGTTCTACTTTTCTTTACTGAACAAGCTTCAGAACACCGGCAATCTTATCTTTGACAAGCTAGTTCGACAAGGACTTCTTGAATATTTCCTTTTCAACATTATCAGCCAAGCAAAGCGAGTTCGAGAAGAGTTAGAAGTCGGGTATGACACCGATTGTGAAGACAAAGAACAATTCCCCACCAAGCATCGTCGTCTCTCATTACGCAAGTATCGAGAGCATCTATGAGCTTGTACTTCACATCAGTGAGTCAAAAATTATAATATCTCTTGAATAAATAAATAAAAATTTATTATTATTATAGTGTCTTCTCTAAAGTTGCTTCTCTCCAATGCTCAGTTGCTCAAAGGGCCCAATTTTATGGCCTGTAAAATAAAAATGAGAACAATCCTTCAGTTTGAAGGATTATGGGGCATTGTGACCAGATTTGTGACCGCTCCCCCAACCCCTGATGAATTAATAAAGTATGAAATGGCTAGTGCTAGAGCTCTAATGTTGATCATACTAAGTGTCAGTGATGATGTTCAACTACATATCCATAATACGGAGAAGATGAAGGAAGCATGGGATAAATTAGAAACCATCTATGAAGCCACAAATCAGACTAAGATCCTCCACCTTCTGTCAAAGCTACAAAACCTCTCTATGGGGTCAAATGAGAAAGTTGAGGACTTCTTACGTCTGGTGGCTGAGCTACGATTGGAGTTATTAGCACTTAGTGAAATGGTGGAATAAAAAATTCTCATGTTGATCACCTTGGGATCACTCCCTTCTTAATTTCAAGTGTTCATTACGACACTGAATGTATCTAGACAAAAAATGGAATTCAAAGAAATTTTGAACTTGTTGTGACAGGAAAAGGCCATCAACTCAATCCAAGATGAAGCCCAAGATAAATCCCTTTTCTCAAAGCCACTTTGTGGCCAGAAGTATCGAAAATATCCCCTAAAAAAGAAAACACAAGCACATCCGCATCAAGGGAAGCAAGCTTAAAATTACAAAAGGTGGTGTCAAATATGCAAAACCAATACTTATAACACTGATCAATCCTGGTATAATGGCTTGAAACAAAGCTATTCAAGTCAAATAATCACATCAGGTCGCAAAGATTTTTGAAAGTCCAAATGATTTGGTCCATGTCAATAAGAAAAAAGAAGGGACGTCTTGTATCTCAACAAGATGATGACTCTGATGAGAGATTCATCAGAAGAAACCAATTATGGTAAGAACCTTGTACTAGTCTCTTAGACTTCATAGCCCACGAAGAAAGTATGGTTGATATATTTTGGTGCAAGTAAGAATATGTCTGGTGATAAGAAACTGTTTGATTCACTGAGATTTGAACAACCCACTGGAGATTGGGTTTAGATAACAAATGACAAAGAGTACGTTGCAGAAGGGAAATAAAATTAAGTGAAATCATTGACCCTTAAGATGAATGTAAATTTATGCTTCAAAGGTAGGTCCTATGTTTTACAGGGACCTACACATGATAATACTAAGTATGAATCCCATTTAAATCCTCTCAAGCAAGAGTGTCGGCTTGACAAGAAGTGTAAAATGTAGCTAGAGTTAGAATATGAGTTTAGAGATAAGGGTGTTTAGATCACTCAAGTTGTGACCTTAGTAAGGTGCGTAAAATTTATAATTGAATTTATCCTGGTAACATGCAACTAATACTTAATTTCCAGGCATCCAAACTTGGTTGAGTGTTAAATCACACTCCTTAAGACATGGATGACTAAGCACTTAAATGAAGTTAGATATGATGTATGATTAGTGGTACTTACAGAAAAATTGGCTAAACTTAGTAATTAGGTTGTTAATACCATAGAAAATAACATGTATTTTATTTACTCTTGAACTCATAAACCTTAATTTTTCATGAGAAACTTGTTGTAATGGAGTTAAATTGTAAACCAAACTGAATGCATACATCTATGAAGAAATCCCTTAGGGAAAACACTTTGAAGTGGCTCATGTGGGAATATATTTCCCTATAAAATTTTTTACATATTTCTATTGTGATAGGGGAAACAAGCAAAATTAGGAGTAACTTCGATGAAAATTTAAGTGAAAGTAAGGATAACATAGTATAGTTTTAAGAAGAATGAAGGCTAACCACATGAAATATATTTTCAACAATTAGGACCAATAACGAAAGATAGAGGTAATAAAATTGTAAACTATGCCCCAAAGTGTGGTGTCATGGATTGTAGTCTCTTGTGTATGTAAATAGTGCTGTGTGTTACTAACTAGTGAAGCTAAAATAATAATTTAAATAATATAGATGATCCTTATTCAATGTGTTATATCGTAATCTAACATGTTAAACAATATAAAAGGAAATATAGTAACATAAGAAGGAATGTATGATTCACATATTATGACCATTTCTAGAACTTAAGTTGAATATTGAATCATCATTGTTATAACTGTAAAAATCTAAAAGTATCGTGTCATGGGAAGAACTCCTCTATCTATAAGCTATTATACTATTTTTGAATCGTTATGTTGTGTTTTTTTGTCATCTGAAAAAAAGAGGTGGCCTTAGGATGTTTTCATGTGGTTTCATGTCTTCTATGTGGGTCATTATTTGTGAAAACATATATTTTGTTCTGTATCGTCATAAGTGAATAGTCTTGTAGTGTCGTGTATACTCAAATTTAATTTAGAGAAAATATATTATTCTAGTATTTTTACTTTTGTATTTTTGTGTGTAAAAAGTGGGTGTTACACATAATGGTTAACAAGATTCAAGTGAAGAACTCCAGTTGCATGAAGTTACTCCAGTAGTTGTTTGGAATTGCACAATACAATAGGGAAGTGGCGTATTTGCAACAAACCCATGAAAGTTATTCTCGGTGGAGATTTTTTGTTTTTGACCTTCCTCAGAGCAATATTTGATGGATTAATAATTTAATGATCACTGTGAGACATTTAATTTGTTTCCACCCTTTCTAATCTTCGATTAGGGTTTGTGGGTGCCTGAACTATGATAGCTCTTTTATCCCTTTTGTTTACTTTTGCGAACCTTTCATTGAGCCCTGAATCTATTTCTTACATGAATTTGAAACTTAGGTGAAAGCAAAATAGTCCCTACAATTGGAAATGTGTAGAACCTTGTGGCTATAATTGGGAAGGGGGTTACCTTCTTCTGCTCCAAAGTTACCTCGTTGTATACATCTCATGCTTCTTTCTCGTAATCATTGAATTCAGGTGCAGCAGTATACAATATTTATTATTCTGAAACCTGGTGCACCCAGCTTATCAATATGTGAGATCATTAAAGGAATTTTTTTCCTAGCGATATAGGCTCTTTAAGTGACCTCCAATCACTGTTAGTAATGAATTTTACATGTCATTCTTTTTCCATGAATTTTTTAGCTATGTATGGGTATTATTATCTACTATGCATTTTGTGACACGAAGATTTATCCTACAATAATGACAATTAACTAGCTAGATCTCAAACTCCATTGGTCAACTGCTTCACCATAAATACAATTGTAAGCCTGTAAAATGTGAATTTGGAAGGACAAGTTCCCCCTGATATTTTTAGCAGAATTGCCAAAACTTCATATCAATGTAGGTATAAAGAATTATATAACTCATGAGCTTTGTTTTCCATGTAGTATAAGTAATGTTTGTTGTGTCTATCTAGAGTTGAAAACTTTGAATCAAATCTTTCATCATGACCCTCAACATGGGTGATAATATTGGTCCACAGCTTCAATATTTGGATCTCGAGTACAGTGATATTCGATACATTGACATGCGAATGAATTATATAAGAACTCTATTATAAGCCCTTTGTTATAATGGATTTTTTGAATTATCCTAGAGGAAGACATTAACAATATGAATTGTAGGTTATATGGGAACTCCATCTTGTGAGAGAAATTCCTTTTCAAGTTTGTTGTGACAAAGTATATGCTCATCTATTAGAAACTGGTTAGGGGATACTAGAATTCTTCCAAGACTCAAACCATGTTTGTTGAGAAAGAGATTTTCAAGATTTAGAAAAAACCTACAACACTTATATGTCAAATTGGGGTACAAAATCATGCCACACTCCTTATGAGAAACTCATTAGCTTGTAACTTATGAATGTCAAGTGCCATTTTTAGGTGAATTAATGTTTGTGTCTCATCATTCTCATATTTATCAAATGAATCGAGGTTCTAGCATCTGGAGACTTCCATATCATGAAATATTACCCATCCCCATAGGTTATGTAATCATTTTATACTTTAATTTTTATGGCCATAATCTGCATCTCAACATGTAATTACAAATATTCTTTCCCGGGGGCAAATACTCAAAGTGAAATGATATCCAACGGATCATTTTCAGCTTTGAGAAAGAAAACATTCAAAGATCCTCCAGAATTTGGGCCATCCTACTTTTTAGCTCATTTGTACATTTTCCTTGAACCTAAATGCTAAACAAGGGGCTTTCCATTTAGTAACATAGATAATGAAATCTATTTTTGTTGTTCTTGTAACTCTGTGTTATGGATTGCAGGGGAGGGAAGTCTATACAGATTAGCACCAGTACCCATAGCATTTTCTTCTTCTTTGGTGATCTTTGCCTTTTTAGTGTCACATTTAATTTGTCGTATAACAAAAATGGAGAGATGAAATGGCAATTGATATTCAACAAACCCTTTGGTAATTTTTTTAGTTTACCCACCCATTCTCTCAATGTCATTAAGATGTAAGAATTTTATGGATTCTAGGAATTCATTGGATTTAAATATGAACCATGCTTCTTTTGACTAATATTTGTTCACTGTTTTCTTTACATTTTGGAAGTGACGAAATAGATAAGGGTAAGGGCCAAGGAGAGATACTTGTTAGAATATCTAGTTGGTTGATGGTTGTTGTGCACGTTCTGACTTCTTGATCCAGTGACGATCATGAGAGATTCATTTTGGCTAGGAGGAACTACCTGTAATAGAAAATAAGACCACAAAAAGATAGTTAAATGATATATGACAGTGGACTGCCTAGCGTATGCTTGTTCCGGGAAGTGTGATGCTTCCTAGATGGATGTCAATCCACTGTTTAAAACAAGTTAATGCAAGAAATAAACAAATTCCTACTGTAGTTGATATGATTTAGGTATCTCATTCAAGTACAATAAGAAAATTTTAACATAACAAGCTACGCTATGGTTAGATCAGAAAAGTACATAGTTGTTAGGGTTTTGGAACTAGTCAGGGTCAAATAATAGGTTTTTTAGGTCAACTAGTGAGATGATTGTTGCGTTTTTTCTTGGTCAAAGTGTAAAACATAGAGACCAACCTCAGTTGGGTATGGCCGATTCCGGTTTAGGTGGAACCGACAACGGTTGTGGATAACCGGTGTCGGTATGGTCGAGGTGAAAGAAACTCAAATAGATCAATGTTAGAGAATAAGAGATAAAATATGTGGAATAATCCCTTACAGAATCACAAAAGTAGAAACTAATATGCAGAAAATATTATAGATCTGAAATAAAAGTGCAGAATAAATAACACAACACAGAGAGACAAGATTTAACGTGGTTCACCCAATTTGGGCTACGTCCATCAAGAATCACTTGCTCAGATTTTATTACAAGCCTCCACTCTCTCAATACAATACCCAGATCCATTTGGAGCTATGCTCAACAAACTCTACAGAATTCACACTCGAATTCAAAACACATATGTAATACATTTGCTTGTGTATCTATCATATGCATAACACCATATAAATAGACAATAGCTTAAGCAGTTTTACAAAACCATGGGTATCAAAACAATGGGGAAAAACAAAATTGTCCCATAAACCTATGGGTAACCGAAGAGGCGGTTTTACAAAATAATGGGTATCGAAAAAAACATGGGCCCAAAAACAGCCCATAACGGTTACCCATTACCCATGGGTTAATAAACCACCCATGAAAATTTGCTTCGGGGGCTTCGTTCCCGAGCCCCCTTCCATCGGGGGGGCTTCACCCACCCGAACCCCCTGACCCGCTCACCAGCGAGCGGGACCGCCGTAAAAATACCCGAGTGTAACACATAGAAGGTGTACCACACTCTAACATGAAAATAGGCTCCACAAACATAACAATCTCCCACTTGGAGACTAATTTCCACTGAGCAAGCTTCTCAACCCTTCACTGTCATCCGCGAAGGCCAACCAAAGCTGAACATAGCTTTAGTTTATCCCTTGTGAACACCTTGGTCATCATGTCTGCAGGATTTTGACTGGTATGAATCTTCTCCAACTTCAACTTATCTTCCTCCAAAGCTGTCCTGATGAAGTGATATCTCAATTGTATATGCTTCGTCCTGGAGTGGAAAGCAAAGTTCTTAGCTAGGTGTATAGGACTCTGACTATCACTATGTAGCTTACATTCCTCCTGCTTATGCCCCAATTCCTCAAGCAATTTTTGTAACAAAATCATCTCTTTTCTTGCCTCTGTGGCAGCAACATACTCAGCCTCCATGGTTGACAAAGCCACTAGCTTCTGTAGTAGTGAAATCCAGCTCACTGATGTCCCACCTACATTGTAAATATAACTTGTCGTGCTCCTCCTGCTGTCTACATCTCCAGCCATGTATGAATCTACATAACCACGTAAAGTGGTGTCTGATCCACTGTAGCACAAAACTGTCCCCATGGTCCCTCTCAAATACTGAAGAATCCACTTTACTGCTTGCCAATGCTCTTTACCTGGATCACTCATAAATCTACTCACAGCTCCCACTGCATGGGCAATATCAGGCCTAGTGCACACCATAGCATACATCAAACTGCCAATAGTTGATGAGTAAGGTACCTTGGACATCTGGTTTCTTTCCTGCTCTGTCATGGGACACTGCTCCTTTGATAACTTGAAATGGCCTACCAAAGGAGTCCCAACCGGTTTAGCATCCTGCATGTTAAACCTGTCTAATACCTTCTTAATGTACTCTTCCTGAGATAAAGTCAACTTCCATTCCTTCCTATCCCGAGTTATCCTCATACCAAGGATTTGTCTGGCTACCCCCAAATCCTTCATATCAAAGGATTCACTTAGCTGTTTCTTGAGTACTTTTATTTCCTGCATGTTTTTACCTGCAACCAACATGTCATCAACATACAAACATAGGATAATATAACTTCCATCCTCAAATTTCTTTGTATACACGCAATGGTCAGAGTGACATCTAATATAACCTTGCTCCATCATGAAGCTATCAAACTTCTTATACCATTGACGTGGAGCTTGTTTCAAGCCATACAAGCTCTTCTTCAGTTTACACACCATCTCCTCTTTACCTTTGACCTCATAGCCCTATGGTTGCTGCATATATAGTTCCTCCTCCAAATCACCATGGAGAAATGCAGTCTTTACATCTAACTGTTCTAAGTGCAAGTCTTCTGCTGCCACTATTCCAAGAATAGTTATAATAGAAGTCATTTTTACTACAAGATAAAATACCTCATAAAAATCTATACCTTGTTTCTGTGCAAACCCCTTGACCACCAATCGGGCCTTATATCTTTTCTTTCCTCCTTCTTCATCTTTAACTCTGTATACCCACTTGTTCTGCAATGCCCTTTTTCCATCTGGTAGGTTCACCAAATCCCAAGTTTGGTTCTCCATGAGAGACTTATGCTCCTCATCCATGGCTTGCTCCCAATTTTTACTGGCATCTACCTGCATTGCTTCATCAAATCTCTCTGGCTCTCCACTATCAGTGAGTAATAAATAATAAAGAGAAGGAGAAAAATGTTCAGGTTCTTTTCTTACCCTAGAAGACCTCCTCACTGTAGGATTTTGGGGTTCCTGTTGAGTAGGTTCCTGAACTGATTCATGGGTCACTTTCCCATCCGGAAGATCCTCTACCACTGCATATTCTTTCTTGGATTCTTCCCTGTTTTCCTGCAACTGTTGCTTATACATGACTTTCTCATTAAAGACCACATCCCTAGACCAAATGATTTTCTTGTCCTTAATACTCCAACATTTAAACCCAAAGTCATCACTACCATAACCAATGAAAGTACATTTTTCTGATTTAGCCTCTAGTCTTGGTCCTATCATCCTTGTCTATATGAACAAACACTTCACATCCAAAGACTCTAAGAAATTAATAATCAAATTTCTTACCATACCATGCCTCCTCAGGTATGCCTCCATCCAAGGCACTTGAGGGTCCTCTGTTTATCAAGTACATAGCTGTGCTCACCGCTTCTACCCAAAAAGAAAGAGGCAGTCCTGCATGTAACCTCATGCTCCTAGCACGTTCCATTATTGTTCTGTTCATCCTTTCTGATACCCCATTCTGCTGCAGAGTTCCTGGAACCATCTTTTGCCTGCAGATTCCATTCTTAGAATAGTAATCATTAAATTCATTGCTACAATACTCCCCTCCATTATCTGACCTGAGACATTTTAGCTTAATACATGTTTCATTCTCTACCAAGGCTTTCCATTTATCAAAAGTGTCAAATACATCAAATTTGTGTCTAATACAATAAACCCAAACTTTCCTTGTTGCATCATCAATAAAAGTAACATAATAACTTGAACCCCCAAGAGATGATACCTGAGCCGGCCCCCACACATCAGAATGTACCAGCTCTAACTTACTCTCTTTCTTTGTAGGTCCAACCTTGAGAAACCTTACTCGTTTATGTTTCCCATATATGTAGTTTTCACAGAAATCCAAACCTATTTCTGTATATCCAGGCAAATTCTTCTTTATGATGTTCCATGCCCTTATGGCTCATATGACTGATCCTATAGTGCCATAATGTTGTATCTGCATCTGAAGCCACAAGATTACAATCATTATTACTATCAGTGGTTAAATACAAGGTTCCAACCTTCTTACCTCTTGCCACCACAAGAGCACCCTTGGGAACCTTCCAAGAGTCTAGCTGTAAATATCACAGTACAACCATCACTTCCCAACTACCCTGCCGATATCAAATTTCGTCCTTAATGTAGGCACATGTCTGACATCCTTCAATAGCCAAGTATTCCCATTATGCATCTTAACCTGAACAGAACCTTTTCCAACTATGTTGCAAGGCTTATCATCACCAAGAAAAACATGCCCAAAATCTCCTTGAACATAATCAACAAAATAATGCCTATGTGGAGAAGCATCGAAAAGAAGCCCCTGAATCTAAAACCCAAGATTCAATAATATTGTGCAAAGAAAGAATAAAAGCATCCTGACATACATTACCCATTGCCACATTTTCCTTCTTTTTTTCTTCTTGTTGTTTCTTCTTATCCTGAAGCTCCCAACAGTCCTTCTTTGCATGCCCAGGCTTTCCACAATTCTAGCATACAATCTTGTTCTTGGATTTTGACCTTGCCCAATCTTTTGATTTTCCATGGTTTCCTCTATTCTTCTGTCTCCCTCTAGTTTCCACTGTCAAAGCATTCCCTGAAGTAGAAGATTCCCCAGAGGTTTTTCTTTGCATTTCCTCGCTTAGAATCACCCCTACAACATCCTCAAACTTTAACTTCAAGTTATCTAGAATCGAGTTACTTACCACCATTACCAGGCTATTCCAACTCTTCAGGTAAAGAGCACAGAATTAATAAAGCCCTAACTTCTTCATCAAATTCTATTGTAACCGAAGCTAGCATATTCACTACCGTATTGAAATCATTTAAATGATCTGCTACTGAACTATTCTCAGACATCTTCATATTAAACAAATTTTTCATTAAAAATATCTTAATAGAGGCAGAGGGTTTTTCATACAACTTCCCTAATGCATCCATTAGATCTTTTGTAGTCTTTTCCTTTGAAACATTAAATAATACCGAAGATGCAACACTCAACCAGATCGTTCCAAGTGCCTTCCGATCCAACAAATATCATTCTGCATCTGTCATACTTGAGGGTTTGTTTACCTTCTCAGACAGTGGAGTATAAAGATCCTTCTGATAAAGGTAATCTTCCATCTGCATCTTTCAAAGACTGAAATTCTACCCATTAAATTTATCAACCCTAGATCTTCCATCATTTGCCATAGCTCCCACTCAAGCTAAAAACTTTCCCTATTATTCAACACTTCAGCAAACCAAACCAGGCTCTGATGCCATTTGTTAGGAAATAAGAGATAAAATATGTGGAATAATCCCTTATAGAATCGCAACAGTAGAAACTAATATGCAAAAAATATTACAGATCTCAAATAAAAGTGTAAAATAAATAACACAACACAGAGAGACAAGATTTAATGTGGTTCACCCAATTTGGGCTATGTCCACCAAGAATCACTTGCTCAAATTTTATTACAAGCCTCCACTCTCTCAATACAATACCTAGATCCGTTTGGAGCTATTCTCAACAAACTCTATAGAATTCACACCCAAATTCAAAGCACATCTGCAATACATTTTCTTGTATCTCTATCATATACATAAGACCATATAAATAGACAACTGCTTAAGTAGTTTGATACAAAACCGTGGGTATCAAAACCATGGGCAAAAATCATGGGTATCAAAACAATGGGTACCAAAAAACCATGGGCCTAAAAACAACCCATAATAGTTATCCATTACCCATGGGTTAATAAAGCAACCATGAAAATTTTCTTCAAGGGCTTCACACCCCGAACCCCCCTGACCTACTCACCGGCGAGCGAGACCGCCGTAAAAATACCCGAGTGTAACACATAGAAGTTGTACCACACTCTAAGATGAAAATAGACTCCACAAACATAACAACATGGTGAATAGAACTATATGGAGACAATTCAAGTTCTCCACATTCCTTCACAAAAAATGAGTGATCAGAAGTCAAGTTTATGAGGATAAAAGTCACCTTGATACTTCTCAATACTGGAAAATAAGTTCCATTTTAGATGAACACAAAACCAATTGATTTATAAATGATAACACAATTTACTAGGGAAATACTATCTTGCACGTACCCTTGGTGCCACCATAATATCAAATTTTCAATGCATTACGTCAGTGAAATAGAGTAAAGATCCTATAAATTTCACTAAGAAGTTGTACTAACTAAGATAACTATTGAATTTTTCCCTAGGCTGGAAGCTTATGGATGCGCCATAACATCTAGATATTATGGCCTATTTTGTACTGTTTTTCCCTTGATATTTTCTATCACAAATCTATTTCTGACCCTTTTTATTATCCTCTAAGCCATTTGATTCTATACCATGTTATTCTATTTCCTAATTCTGAACTATCATGAGGGTGAGATATCACCCAATGATTTCCCCTCCTTTTGTTGGGTGTGTGACATAGATAAATGTGAGCATGACCAAAATGAGTGGACTTGTAGATAATGTGCGTATGTGTTGTATGATACCTGTAACACCCACAATTTTGACATTTTAAAACCACATTAATCCTTAAAAACAATTATCCAGAAGGTTGCGACATTTTTTTTGTTTTAAGTTACAAGGGTGTCAAACCCTAATATACGTTTAATTAATTCCTACCATCAATTACTACATTAAAAAGGATAGATCAAGTCTAGATTATTAATTAAATATTCTTAATCCATTTCTAATTTCCATTTTAAGTACAATCTGTTAGGAAGAGTTAGATAAATTAATTTACTTGGTTAAGTGGTTTTCTCCTTCTTAAATTAACATTCAAACCCATATTTAATAAACCCTTATCCTTAGTTATCTTAGTCCTCTTAAAAAAATTTTTTAATGTCCACTGAAACCTACTAGAAGGGTTACATTTTAACTTAATACACTAGATCCCTAAGTGGCCATGTCCGCATTCACCCATGTACACATATAATTGATTTATCTAAAATTTACAACCATAATATAAACATTATCACCTAACAATTATAGGGTTGATTATTAATCCTTGGATCAAAACAATAGGGACCACAAGATTAGATCTTCCCAAAAAAATCCCTTATCATTCTTAAGGGAGTCTTCTTAAGCATTTCTTACCCTAAGCTCATTCATTTGTTTCTCTTTAGTTTGCAGGCTGAAGGAGTGGATGTCATGGATCAAGGGAAAATCATCAAGGAGTCTTCTTAGATCCAATGTGCAAGAAGAAGGGGGGTTCCATCCATTTGACTCCTCCTTTAGAATAGTTGAATCTTATATTTAATCATGTATTCTTAGTTATTTATTGCAATGCAAGCATCTATCCTATATCTAGTTTGAGATTTATTGTTAATTAGTTCTCCTTTATTTTTTTCTTTGATGGGAAAAAACCTCATTTTTTAGATCAAGAGTTTTATGTATTTATTAAATCCCTATATGTAGGTTGGAGTATGGGTCCAAACAAGCATACACAACCCTCATAGGCTAGATGTACATTTAGGTGAAATCTGGATCCATAAGGCAAATGGTTTGACTAGAAATATGTTTTTTTAAAAACAATCCATGCAAAGGTGACCGAAATTGGTCTCTTGACCGACTGTGGTAACCACTGTGCTATTGATATCAATTCCACTACGGGCTCCAGTTCCTGTGTTAAAGATAAAATTTTAGAATATTGTTTTAAATGCAGGGGGTAAGATATTAATTCCAAGAGCAACTTCTAATTCATTTTTAAGAAGGAATAACAATCTCAAAAGTATCTAATATAAACAAGGGCACAACAAACAACTATCAAGTTTAAAGAAATGAAATTGGTATAGTATCTAGTGACCGATGTCAGTCACAGAAGTACCGATGGCAGTTCATTCACCGACGCCGATTACTGTCAGATGAGTCCATTTTATAAATTTTAACATATCTTCAACATTTGTGATTCATAATCATCTAAATGACTTTTCCAACAATTATTCATTAAATTTAAGATTTTTGTGCAAGTCATGATATCATTTTAGTTGATAACTAAAATTGGACTTAACATTTTAACAACTGCAATATGAAATAGTGACCGATGTTGGTACTGAGTACACCGACTCCAGTTAAGACTGACCGGTGCTGGTCAATGTAGAGGCTAAAGAATTGTAAATATGAATGTATAAAATAACATAGATATCAAAGGATAAATTTGAATTTAAATATATCAAAACCAAAGAGTGTTTAATAGTTTCAACCCAAAATAAAGCTATGACAACCTTTCAATTCACATTGTGCTCAAAACATTAAGATTTAAAACTTTCTTTTCTTTCAACACAAGGTAAAATTTAAACATGATATCCATTTAATTCATTCCTTTACATACAACTAATTTGAAGATAAAGGAAAGACACATTATTTAATTAACTTCCTTCAAATATGATATTACATCTTGGTAAATAAAATTTGAAAGGTAACTTTTCTTTTAAATACAATTCTACTAGTTTTCCACCTAAGTAGGGATTACATGAATGGTTTCCTCACAAAGAAGTATTTCTTTTGACTTCACCAAAGCTCCAAGTTTCAATTCTTCAAAAAAATCTCCACCATTTCTTCACTTGATCACAACAACAAAAATGGGGGAGAGGAAACACTCTCCACCCATCCAATAATCCAATGAGGAGAAGAAGCTATTCTCCTCATTGGCACTCGAGCCCTAACTAAAATGTAATAAAGGATGGATCCAAATCATGGAAACTGTCACAAATCTTCCACATCACAATACAAAATTTGAAAACCATTTCAAAACACATTCAACACAAGATAAAATCACAAGAAGGAAACTAACAACATACACAAGGCTTGAAAATGCAAATCCAATGGAGCAGGGATCTATGGGGAGATCACTTATGTCTCCCAGTTGGATTAAGTTCCCACGTTAAAGCCCCCAAAACACAACTTAAAACCCCTACACAACTCTTATGTCTCCATCAAGATCCTCTTATACCTCCCACAATCTCTAATGCCTCCCTACAATCTCTTATGTCTCCCTCAAAAGAACCAAGTAAGATATGTAAGCATATTTTTATCAAAGGTGGGGCACCCAACCCAAAATACCTCCAAAAACATGAAGTAAACTCTTATGCCTCCATATATATAATATCACAATAGACTTCTCCTACACCATAATTGTGAATTCTACCCAATATCCCTACAAGAATGCAAACCATTCACTTACATACAAATATACACAAATAAAAGAAAATAATTAAAACAAGGTATAGTTTCTATCTTTCCATGGTAGAACTTGATCAAAGAATCACACTCAAAGATTATTCAAGCTCAATCCAACTCCAACAAGCTCCAAAAATTCAACAAGCACTCTAAAACTCTCCAACTCCAAAAATACAAGAGCACAAAATGAAATGAAGTAACCTCCAAACAAACAAATAAACTTGCATATATAAAAAAGGGAAGAGGAGGGTGAAGTGGGTCCACGTAGGATGCCACATCACTTATCCTCAACTCCACATCACAAGTCAAACCTCAACCCCTAATGCACAATAAGTTGGTGGTTGAGAGGAATGATAAGCCTCTTACACACACAATCCAAACCCACACCCTATAAGGAAAAAATTTAAAACCCGTGTCAGAAAAGTGTAATTAATATCACTTTTGTCTTACAAAACACATAATGGGGTCTATTTTTGACCCACCAATCTATAGGTAGGGTTGGTATATGATATTAAGAGCCTAAGAGGTGTGACACAACCTTAGGTTGTCCCACAAACCTCCAAAAATGGCCCTTAAGCCCAAATCTGAAATTCCAAGGTAAGGTAGAGTGTAAAACACTCAAAGTCACTTACACAATCAAAATCACAAACTCCAAAAGACCAACTACTCTATTAAATGACTCCATTTGTCACATCCCATATAACTTAATAACATGAATAAATTACTTAATAAAGGGACATTAATCAACAATGATAAAATGAGACTACATCACAAATTAAATCACATACTCCGCAATTAAATAAAAGTAAAGTAAAGAATTGCACACGTAGCCCATGGTCACAATTGGAGGTCAACCCCCCATGGGGACCCCCTAACAAAATAAAATAAAACATAAACATTCCACAAGTTACCATGGTGAACTTTGTTGTATTCATCTAGTATTACATTGTTGTTGGTCTCTAATCCCCCTTTTGATTGTTGTGATATAATTACTTGTAAAATCACACAATACCTCCTTCGGCCTCATGGCCGCATCAAAACATCAAAGATAAAATATACACATATAAATCAATAAACATCCTCATATAACTGAGTCATCATCTAAACTAAACAACGTTATCATTTGTCTATAATTTTAACAACATCTCAATTCTATCTTTTATCAATATCAACAAGATTACGGGATTAGTTCAAAACCTAAATCCTAGCAAACACGACGATAATTCTGAATGTCAGTATAATACACACACACACACAAATATATATATATATATATATAATATTCTAACAACACATCATCATCATCACTACAAAATGTCTCTCTCTATGCCTCTAATAATCCACACAATTCATACTATGAATCGCAATCCATCAATAGTCAAAATATCTCTATCATCTAACATCATGCTAAACCAAAATGATACAATAATATCCATGTCTATAGTCAACATTAATCAAAATCAAATTATAATAAGTGTCAAAGATGAGTGGGCACTACATCCCCATCCCCTTAGACTCGAATTCCTCCTGGAAGTCACTAAAATAGGTGTGAAAATTGGACTCGTAGCAACGTAGAAACTTGCCATGTAGCAGTAGTCTCATCATACCTGATCAATCTCTCAGCCTCGAAGGCCCACGGTCCTATGCTCTAAAATACGCAAAGTCTCCACCATCATCTTCCCTTTCTCCTACACCTGCAATGTGGTCTAATCCAATACATGGGAAGGATCTTGGATATATCTCCTAAGAACAGATACATGGAACACATCATGCACATGAGAAGGAAGAAGATCGATCCAAAGACACTGCCATGTCTTTTCTTGGGGTATAGTACTACCTCAAAGGCATATCGTCTCATGGATCCTGAGACGAAGAAGATCTACGAGAGTCGAGATGTGGTATGTGATGAGTCGTCCTTTGACTCCTTGCCACACAATGGAGATCCGAGTACCGACCTCGTCACATAAATTTCTCACACATCCAGATGATGAGCAAGATGATTCTTCTCAGAGAGAAGAAGAGCTGAGTGGAGACTTGTTCGTTGATCTTGGCACACTGGAAAACACATCTTCACATCAGCAGCGCCAACATCCGAAATGGGTCCAGAGTACTATCAAGGATGCACACCTGAACTCACTTCCTGGTACTTCTATGGGAGTTAGAACACGAAGTCAAGCTAGACATGAGGTAAATTTTGCACTCATGAGTTTAGTTGTTGAGAGCAAACCTGACACTGTTCGTGAGGCATTAGAGCAACCATAGTGGAAATAGGCTATGGATGCTGAATATGACTCCCTGATTCAGAATCGGACATGGGAACTTGTCGATCTGCCTCCAGGTAAGAAATCCATTGGCTGCAAATGGATTTTCAAAACAAAATATAAGGCAGATGGTTCAATCGACAAACAAAAAGCATGACTTGTTGCAAAGGGTTATGCTCAGCAAGAAGGAATTGACTATGACGAGACCTTTGCACCCACTACAAAGATCAAAACCATCAGAGTTGTATGTGCACTGGCAGCACAAAATGGATGGAAACTTCAGCAGATGGATGTCAAGAGTGCTTTTCTAAACGGTGATCTACAAGAAGAAGTGTACATGACCCAACCTGAAGGGTTTGTAGACGAGCATCAACCACACAAGGTATGTCATCTGATAAAGTCTCTTTATGGACTTAAACAAGAACCTAGGGCATGGTATATAAAAATTGATGATCACCTATTGCAGCATGGATTCACTCGTAGCCCCTCAGATACAAATTTGTATATCAAGAAGGTAGGAACAGAGATTGTCATTTTGGTTTTGTACGTAGATGATCTTGTGATCATAGGAAGTTCTGACAATCTTGTAGATGATGTAAAGAATGATCTGAAGAAATCCTTCGACATGACTGATTTGGGGCTACTTCACTATTGTCTTGGCTTAGAGATATGGCAGAAGAAGAATCATATCTTCGTCTCCCAGATGAAATATGCCAAGACACTCCTGGAAAATTATGGGATGTCAGATTGTAAACCAATGTCCACACCTATGGAAAAAGGTTTGCAACTATCTAGATTCCAGGATTCACCATAGGTAGATGGCACTCACTACAGGCAGCTTGTGGGGAGTCTCATTTACTTGACTTATACCAGACTAGATCTTTGCTTTGCGGTGAGCTATCTCGCCAGATTTATGCAGGAGCTGAAGAAATGTCATTGGATAGCAGCAAAGCATGTGTTGAGATATGTCCGAGGTACAGTTGACTTTGGTCTGGAGTATCAGAAGAACACTCAGTTCTTCTTACAAGGATATACAGACTTAGACTATGCAGGATTCGTTGATGATAGGAAATCCACTTCAGGATATGTTTTTCATCTCGGATCTAGACCTATCTCATGGATCAGCAAGAAGCAAACTGTTGTTGCTCTCTCATCCACTGAGGCTGAATACTGCGCTACACGAGGAGCTGTGTGCGAAGCAATTTGGTTACGTCGCATTCTTGCAGATATAGGGATTCCTGAAGAGAAACCTCCCATCATTCACTGCGACAATCAAGGTGTGTTGAAGCTTGTGAAGAATCCTATTTTCCATGAACGGACAAAGCATATTGAGGTCGAATGTCACTACATTCGTGAACAGGTCTTGAACCACCAAATTCAGCTCCAGTACTGCCCTACTGATTCTCAGATTGCAGATATTCTCACCAAGCCTCTCGGCAAGGTGAAGTTTGATTTATTTAGGGGGTACATTTGTAAGAGCAATGTATTAAGGGGGGGAATGTTAGATAACTAATACATTTGTGTTAGTATTTGTTATTGATCGGTTGTATAACCGTCTCCCTCCCGCACAGTCTCCCTATCGGCCTATATAAAGGCGTCATTTTGTATCTTTTGATCATAGCAATATATGAAATCTTCTCTGTCCGCCTATCAGGGGGGCAAGTGTAGACACTTAAAATCCACTTATGTAGGATTTAATGCTAAGATTGCACTAATTATCCTCTTTCTTGTCATTTCCATAATAATTAATATTTTCCACTAATTAGCTAACATTCCTCTTCATATTCATTAATTAACAATCATTCATTAATTAATTAGTCTTTCTATCATTAAGGATATCGATTAACTAACTTTCGTTAATTAATATCCGCTTCTACCTAGGTTACTTAATTATTATTAATTAATTACGCTCACAACTCTAAATCAATAAATTATCATTTATTAGATCAAATTCCTCTCTTACATCCCATAAATCATACTAATTTTACTCTAATTAGCTTCTATAAGGTTACCTCTACCTATTATTAATCACCTTTGATTAATTTAAACATCCCCCAACTCCCATAATTTACTAATGACAAATTAAACTCTTCTAAATCAAGATTACCTTTTATAAAGAAACCTTATCCATTCCTAATCTTGTTTTACTTTTATCCCACAGTCATTAATTTTCTAGCCTTGCCTCTTCACGAAATTTATATAAAGAACCCTCCTTACCTTTCTTCTTGCATCATGCTTTGAATAATGAAAACTATAAGCATTTTGATCTTGATCCATTCTACATTGTTGGAAATAGATTCTCTATCTTGCATCCTTTCACTCAAAATTGAGTAATATGGGAAGATCCAAAATGGCCTT
This sequence comes from Taxus chinensis, assembly GCA_019776745.2. Classification (NCBI taxonomy): domain Eukaryota; kingdom Viridiplantae; phylum Streptophyta; class Pinopsida; order Cupressales; family Taxaceae; genus Taxus; species Taxus chinensis. The sequence goes on from CM034147.1 coordinate 52,179,960, forward strand.
GTAGCCATTCTCGGTGAGATTCCATTCTCAATCTTTGAGATCAATCAACAATCCACTTTGATTTCTTATGTTCTTCATAGGTTCATAGTTTAAGTTAGCAATCATAGAGAGTAGGAAATAGTTTAGCATGTAATTTCTTTTATGCATTGAAGAAGAATTTCCTTGAAGCTCTTTTCTTGATGGTTCATTGTATAATTAGCATTTTATTTTGAAGATATGTGGATATTAGTTTCAACTTATAGCTTATTTAATTATAAATGATCTCATTTGGCACACCCGGTGGGATTTACTCCATTTTCCTTTGCACTTAATTTCAAGTTTTTGTAGTTAAGTTTCAGTTTTGGTTACTAACCCTCTTTTTGCATATATTAACATAACTTGTTTTTCTTAATTTGTTTAGTTGAGTTTGAATGTGTTGATTCTTCCTTGTAGGTATATTGGAGGTGAAGTGTTATCAAAATTGGAATTGATGGGAAAATTTCAAGATTTTTCCATGTTTTCATTTTTTGAGCTTACTTTTTCAACATTCTACAAGCTAATTTTATCAATTTCTTGAAAAAATATTAAATTCTTGAGCATTTAGGTTAGTATTTGATAGTGCCAAGTATTTTGTTTACATATTAATGTGGTGGGTTGCTGTCAAAATTGAATCTTGGTGAGAAAATTTTAATATTTCATCATGTTTTCATTTGTAGAGCTTACTTTTTCAACATTCTACATGTTAGTTTTGTCAATTTCTTGAAAATGTTAAATTTTTTATCATGAATGTTAATGTTTGATAGTGTTGAGTCTTCTATTAATATATTAATGTGATGGGTTGTTCTCAAAATTAAATCTTGGTTGGAAAAATGTGACCATTTTGTAGATTAAGGAACATTTTTTTGACATTTTTTGGCTAGTGCATACCCGTGAGCATAAGAGCATATGTGTAACCCATATTCCAAAGGCCATAAATTTTATTCCCGAACTCAAAATGACTCCATTTGTTTTGCAGTAGAAAGGTATTGAAGTTAACTATGCAATGAAATATAAATTTGGGATTTATACTTATAGAAATTACAGGTTTTCCTTTTATTTTAAAACTGGTCATTTTCTAACATGTCTAATGTTTTGATGAATGTTTTATTTCTATGATTTACTTGATTTAGACCAAATCTTGTGTATGTTCTTCTCTAGCACCTTTTGGTGATCTTGATAATCAAAAACAACTTTGATCTCTATATTTTTAACATTTGGATTAACTTGGAAATTTGATTATTCATTTTGCTTAAGGGAATGAACCTTTTACAAAGCATTTTTCTATGGTCCTTTGATTTGAAGTTTTCCATTTATATATAGTTGGGTTAAAGTTTGTGTATGCTCTTATCTTACACCTTAGGATGATCTTGAGAATCAAAAGAAACTTTATTCTTCATTTTATAACATTTAGTAAATTTGAAACTTATCTTTCAGTTTTGGTTTAAGGGAATGAACATTTATCAGGATTTTTGTATGGTTCATTAATTACAAATATTTCCTTTACTTTTTATTTGGATTATTTTTTGTGTATGCTCTTCTCTTGCATCCTTGGATGATCTTGAGAATCAAAAGTAACTCTTAATCCTCTTTTAAATAATGTGATTTTCTTGGAGAACTACTAACGCTTGAGTGTAGGACCTAAAAATGTTTGTCAAAGAAAGAAGTTTGAAAAAAAAAAATCTAACTACACATGTGTTGTAGGTTTCTATACGGTGAATGACTAAACCACATTAATTATAAAATATAAAAAAACACACCACATTCAAAACACTTGATTTGTAGGTTTGGCCAAGGGTACACCCCATCCATTTAAAACTAGGACATAACCTCTTTGGCATAATCCTTAAACTATAACAATGGGGCTGGTCCTAGGAACCCCAAACTAGTCCACGTAAGAGGGAACCTTGTAGACGAAACGGGAAGTGCTCCACGCATCTACTTGACTAGTATACACATGATATTTAGCGTCAAATTTATCTGTATCATGACCCCAGTGAGAGTACACGATGGAGGAATTTATTTCCCACTATGCTTGAAGGGAGTATAGTAAAGCCGAGATACTCTAAGAATTATTCACTGTGACTTTTATTGGAAAATCGATCTCACTCTTAGATAAATTTTGACACCTAGTTGAGTGAACCACATAGGAAGCTATCTTTGACCAAGATCCAACTTGGACCATATCAAAAATAATTTGAGTTGAGAGCCATTATTCATCATGAAATATGTGAAGCGTTACTTTAGCTTAGTTTTTCACTCACTCTAAGGTGAGGTGAAACTTTTCCGAAGTGAGGCCAAAAATTTTCACCCCTAATTGATCTACTTCCTTCACTTTCTTTTGACACTTTTTTTATTAGAACAAGAGTGACTACCCCTGTATTGCTAATTGATTATATTCACCATTTTTGTGTCCATTTACACTCATCCATGTTTTTGGTTGAGTTGTTAAACATCTAAAGTGTGTGGAGACATTTTCATATCATTGGTAGCCTTTTTGATCTTGATACCCATGTCAAGATCGTCATCAAAGTTAGACTTGGTTCATCACTTGATTCTCCTTTGAACTATTATCTTTCTTGTATCGTATTATAACAATTTTGATACTTACGTCTTGTTTCTTGCAAACTTGACCTAAGTGTTTAGATTGTAACATTACACTAAATGAATAGTAGAAATTCCTTGGTATACTCTAGCCTTGGTTTTCTTTCAAACATTACCTCAATTTTGAAAGGTGTTTTTGTTACCTTTGTGAACATCATGTTAATATTATTTCGATACTAATGCCTTACTTTTCCATAAATTTTGGTTAATGTATCTTAGTGGTATTGTTGTATTGTTCATATTCGTAACTTCCACTTTTTTTTTAGATTTAGGTCTTGGTTGGATTTAAACTTGATTTTAGTATACCTTTCTTGGAAATTATATCAACCTTTTTTTATTTCTTATGTCTTGTTTGTTTTTGAACTTGACATAACCAGTGACATTATGTTGATCATTTTACACCAACCTACCTTTGACACACATTTTGCATAAGGAGTATTTCCTTGTAAATTGGCTTTGTGTTTTGAACTTGTGTGATTGTTCTTTGTGTTTATCCATCTTATAAACTCATTTCTAGGAAAATAATTTGGGTATTTTATCCTCTTAATATTCTTGTTTTTGCCTAAGTTCATGGTCATTTTTGAACATATCTTTCAAACCTTGGCAAAAAAATTTCCTATCAAACAACTTTTGCATCAATCAAACATAGGAAATCTTTCCTTTATATCATTTATGTTGCTAAAATTTTGATCAATACTTTAACATTTACGCCTCCAAACCTTGTTGGACTATCAATCTTGAGTCATCAAAATGTATATTTTCCTTAGCTACCCTTCTGGAAAATCACACAAACATCCCCATCTTTACGAAATGTCTAGTTGGTTGTCGTTATCCTACCAAAATCAACATGAAACCTTATTCTCTTTGAATAAGTTTGATCATACAATATAGGTCTTGGCCTTTAAACCCAACACACACCAAAAATGACTAACTATCACAAGGTCCCTTATGCATATGACAATAAGGAATTAAATTTTTGGCATTCACATCAAAAGATGCCCTTCTTGACCAAACCTCGTTTGGTTCTTCACGCTAGAGAACCCATTCGGGTAACCCGTTCCCCACCTTCATCTCATATTCGGTGGTATGGTTTGGACACTACTGATCCAAATTATTATTCAGCGTCCCCCCTCTCTTCTTCTGATTCTAATAGAAATATTTCCTCTTCTTCTGAGGATTCCAATCCAAATATTTCCTCTGAATATTATGATGATTTAGATCCAAAATACTATTTAGATTCATCTAATTCACCTCCTAAGTCATGGTCCTTCCCTTCTTCATAAGACCTCTATTATCAGTCACCTAAAAAACGTTCTCCTCCTTTAAAGATTTGTGTCGCCAAAAAATATCTTCATCATTCATCTAATGCGACTCTTACATCGTGGTCCTCCCTATCTTCGCAAGACCCTCTTCATCATACATTTAATATGACTCCTATGTCGCGGTCCTCACTTTCTTTGTAGGACCCCTTTTATTAGTTCCCTCAATGACATCTTCTTCCTTTGAAAATACATGTGAATCCAAATCTCTCTAATCAAACATATAATACAATTATTGAATCGCGGTCCTCTCTTTCTTCATAGGACCCTTGTTATTATTCATCCAATGTGATTCTTGAATCACGGTCCTCCCATTCTTCACAAGACCTTCATCATCAATCACCCCCACAAATTTTTCCTTCTTTAAAGATTGTGACTCAAATTCCTTCTAGTTGAACTTATGAACCGACCCATGCATCGTAATCTGCAGACATGGGACCTAATCTTACTAGTTTATAGATGATATACCATCATATAGGTAGGAACACACCACCTTCTTATACTTCTGAGACATCTAGGTCCACATCTTCTTCATTCCCCACGTCATTTTATTCTATCAATCATCATCAAACATCTTCTAATTCTTCCACACCAATTGAGCCTCTTTCTTCCAATCAACCCTTGGTGGTTGATCAAAAACTCATACCGATTGACCTCTTTCATAATGAAGAAACAATCAGGGAATTTATAGGGGCACATGAAGATATTACTTAAGCATATTATGAGTAAGGATTCTCTTTAGACTTTGATGCATCCACATATTCTGAGGAAAATGTTGATTCCTTTTATCAAGAAACAGAGGAAGAGCCTTAGATCATACAACTTGATCCTCCTCTTATTCTTCCATCTTCAAATTCTTCATTATGTGATGAAACTCCTTGGTCTTGCATTGATCGATGGCCTATCTTCTCATCACCCAATCCTTCTCTATCTATCAAAATTCCTCAATCACAATCTCTTATGGGGTCAACGCCAAGTATCCCTTCATCTTCATCTAGGTGTGGGTCACCTTATAGTATCCCTCCCTCTATTATTTGTGGGACATTTTTGAGTAGTATGTTATCTTCTATTATTGGGTCACGTCTAACTAGGCCCTTGTCTTCTATGTATGGGTCACCCCCAGGTAGTCCATCATCTTCTATTCTTGGGCCACATCCTAGTAGCCCATCATCTTACATCTATGGGTCATGTCCTAGTAGCCCTTCATCTTTTATTCATGGCTCACCTTTCGGTATCCCCTCTTCTTCAATTCTTGGACCGTATCCTTTTCATCCATCACATTACTCTTCTACTAAATATTGTGGCAAGCCCATCATCATTTCTCACATAAATTCTAAACATCCACATTCTTCTCCCACTTCTCAAGTTTAGACAAGTCACGCATTAACTTATAAAAAACCCAGAAAAGTTATTTATTAAACTAGGATAAAAAATTTGAAGATCTCTAAAGCTCCCAACAACTCAAATGATCATAAAATCCAAAATGAAAGATGATTACAGAATGCAAACCAATGCACCCATCAAGTATGGTGCAAAGTGTTGAAACCTATGGATGGAGAACTCAAGCTCCCACATACGAAACCCATGTTTCCAAACAAATCACAGCCATTTGTTAAGTGTGAACTCACCACGATCATCGATATTGGGGATAATATCACTCTTGATAAAAAAAAACGTGCTTAATCTCCATTATTAAGTAAATTGTGAACATAGTTTTTGGATCTTATCACATAAAGTGACATGTTTCATTCTGATAACCATAAAAAATCCTAAAACAATTCAAAAATCAAAAAAAGAGAAAACATCAAAACATTACAAAATCAAAATCATAGGTACAAAGATCAAACATTGTAATCAGGTATTGCATACATATGAATGTTTTTTCTTCACTTTCTTTCATATTCCTTTGTAATTCATCCACCATTTTCATCCCTTCGATGATATTTTGATTATATTATTTCATACACATTTTATGACATTTTTCTGTATAGTATTCATTTGACCTTGGTCTTTCATAACCTTGGTAAAATAAAGAACAACTGACCTCTTAGAGATCCTATCACTATCTACATATAATAAACTTGTCAGGAAGATTTTTTGGGTGTATTTGTTGACACTAGCCAATAGCATTGTCACAATCACTTCCACATCCTTCCATCAAGACATCAGTGGTTCTTAACCCCTTGTCAAAAAAGAGGGCTGAAATAAGTTTTCAAAAAGTAAAATAATCAAAATCAATCAATCAAAAAGAAAAAGAAAATGGATATATAACTCTCTCTTGGGGTATTTCAAATAATCTCTACTAAGGCTATAGATGCTTGACTGACTATAGATAAATTTTGTGATTAGAATCAAATGCATCTCTGTCAGGGATATGGGCGCTTGGCTAGCAGCGGAGCATTGTATGGATCTCCTTCCATAATCCATTCACAAATCACCTTTCAAACTAAATCATTCCTACACATTGGATAGTGTCTTCGCTTGTTGTTTTATCAACTCTTTCCTTCAAGAGGTAATTCATTTCCACTTGCACACACGGGATCTCAATGAGTAAATAGGATTAGTATGTTACCAAGTGTTACTTTTTGGACCTTGTTCAAACTCTTGCTTTAATGCATATCTTGTATAATGATTTGTGCCTTGGGCTGATAAAATTTTCATAGACTTCCTTCTAAATATTTTCATAGCATCCTCTGTTCTTTAACTTCATTCAGAATATCCATGTGTATAAGCTTTCCTTTTTGCTATATTTGTGGAAAATTTTGTCCCCTTTTAATAAGAAAATTTTATACTTCCTTTATCTCATGTGTTTCTTGGTCAAGTTAAATTGGGGGTGTCCTTGCTCCCTCATAATTTAACCTATTTTATAAATGCCTTGAACCCCCTTCAACACATGAAGATTTTTCCTTTTAATACTCCCACCTAATCGTTGTGGAATTTTCACATGTTCACTTTCTTGCACATACGTATGGCATTCTGCTCTTATGCATCCCATCTATCATTGGGGGAATCCATGCTTCTTTGTCTTCCTATACATAGTTTCGGAAAACTTTTAAAATAAAAAACATTCAAAAATGTTTCTTAAAAAAACAAAAAACAAAAAAAATCATCATACAAAATGTCGCTCTTTTATTCTCATCTTTTCTTGTGCGTGATTCTTGGATCAACTTGATCTACCTCCATTAACAAAGTTGGTTTTATTACTATGTCTATACTCTGGGTCACAATGAGTTGCTTGGTATTGTTTCATAATGCACTAATTTTCATAGGACCCAAGTGTCCTCCGTTATTCCCCTTGCATGTATCCTTGCTTGGGGCACCATCTTTTAACCCTTGTCATTAATTTACACAGGTCAGAATCAAATCTTGATAACAAAAACATTATATTATGCTTATTTGTTAGGTTATCTTGTTTAATTTCTCGTATTGCATTGCATTATGTATGTTTCGTGGAGTTATGAATCTTTTACAGTATCGTATTGCATTACATTTTGTACGTTGCATGGAGTTGGTGTTTTTAGATATGGACATTTGTTTGTATATGGATTTTCATGTCATACTATACTTTTGTTCATTCTTTTTAATGAGGACCGATGACGTCGATCATAAGAAAAATGATGAAATAAATTTAGTTTTTACATCGATGAGATGATAGCTATATCCATCTCTTTTCATCTTCATTTTTCTCCCATATCACTCTCCTTCTATCAACACTTTTCTTTAAAATAAACTTAGGGAAATAGGGATCAATTATTCTACTTCTTCTATTCTTTTCTTTCATCTTTTCGATCGTCGATCACCCTCTTTCATCACCCCATCGATACTCGAGGGGGCATCCTTCATCCTATTAATTTTTTTTCTTCTATCTCTTCAAAAAAAAATTGTACTTGTCTACTATCTTTGAAGTGGCATCACTTACAACACCCCAAAGAGGGGAAAATGCAGACATATAAAATCCACTTATACAGGATTTAATGCTAAGATTGCACTAATTATCCTCTTTCTCGTCATGTCCATAATAATTAGCACTTTTCCGCTAATTAGATAACATTCCTCTTTATATTTGTTAATTAACGACCGTTCATTAATTAATTAGTCTTCCTATCATTAAGGATGTCGATTAACGACCTTTCATTAATTAATATCCAAATTTACATCTGTTAATTAATTATTATTAATTAATTACGCTTGTAACTCTAAATCAGTAAATTATCATTTATTGGATCAAATTCCTCTCTTGCATCCCATAAATCATACTAATTTTTCTCTAATTAGCTTCTATAATGTTAGCTCTACCTATTAATTAATCACCTTTGATTAATTTAAACATCCCCCAACTCCCATGATTTACTAATGACAAATTAAACTCTTCTAAATCAAGATTACCTTTTATAAAGAAACCTTATCCATTCCTAATCTTGTTTTACCTTTATCCCACATTCATTAATTTTCTAGCCTTGCCTCTTCATGAAATCTATATAAAGAACCCTCCTTCTTATCTTTTTTCTTGCATCATGCTTTGAATAATGAAAACTATAAGCATTTTGATCTTGATCCATTCTACATTGTTGGAAATCGATTCTCTATCTTGCATCCTTTCACTCAAAATTGAGTAATATGGGAAGATCCAAAATGGCCTTGTAGCCATTCTCGGTGAGATTCCATTCTCAATATTTGAGATCAAGCAACAATCCACTTTGATTTCTTATGTTCTTCATAGGTTCATAGTTTAAGTTAGCAATCATAGAGAGTAGGAAATAGTTTAGCATGTAATTTCTTTTATGCATTGAAGAAGTATTTCCTTTAAGCTCTTTTCTTGATTGTTCATTGTATAATTATCATTTTATTTTGAAGCTATGTAGATATTAGTTTCAACTTATATCTTAGTTAATTATACATGAACACAAAAAGGCTAGACGATAAGCTAAGTAACCTGTCCCCTCCAGGATCTTGAAATAACTGAAAAATCTAGGAGACAACTTAGAGCCTTTTCTGTAATGGATAAGACTCTTATTAGGTATGACATGAAGGAACACCTTTGTGCCTGTTATCCATATTTCACCCTCATGCCAAATATTGGATTAGTCATGACCCCACTGGAAGGAGCTTGAGAAAACTCATTCAAATCCTGCAATTTGGTTGCAGAAGGACTCAACCATAGAGTGGTGGAGGCAAAAAGAGACTGATGGATCTTTTGTAGAAAAAAATGATTATGTCAGTCCATTTCCACATCTTAAATTGGTTCTCCAAGTTACAGGGATACTCAACTATGAGATAGTAGGGTCAGACAAGAATGGGCAATGCCACAGAGGAACCAAAACAAGAAGGGGAAGAAACGATGAAGATCCAAAGTCCTCAGGCTCAAAACGGTTCAGGAAAAAGCCAAAAAATGACTAAGTACAGAGGAGGTAGCAGAAGGATCCACATGTCCTAATGACACTTCTCCAAAGATGAATTCAAAAGGGGGAGCTCAAACTTGCACTAGGCTTCCACGCATCTAAAACCCCAAAGAAATTGTGGGGCATTGAAAAGTCTTCGACTAAAAAGGAAGTGTCAGGTGTCATCTTGGCACAAAAATAGAAAGGGAGTCTAAGGTGGAGACTCCAACTTACGCCATCCCTCCACGTAGTAAATGGTTAGAAAAAGTCCAAATGTGGGCTTCAAAATTGGCTAAGTATAAAAGTGTAAGCGGACAATGCTAAGTGTCAGCGCGACGCATCTATAATAGTTGGTCCCAAGGCAGAGACCCAAATGTGTGTGAGCTCACCACGTAGCCCAAAGTCTAAAAGTAAGAGGGACTGTTAAAAAGTCCACATGCCAATGGAGGCTGACAAGTGTTCACTCGACTCTCCTCCAAGGGAAAATTTTGGGCCAGGTTTTCAAGCAAGCGCAGTGCCTCCACGTGTTATATCAAAAGGGGCATAATCGGTTAAATAATCAATGCATGAGCCAAGCCAGTGGAGGCTGCCATCTTTCTTTATGGTGCTTATTCAAAGATTGAATGAAGAAAAGGTATCAAAATGAGTGCCAGACTACTGCATGTCCTAGGGAAAAACGGGTCGTCGGGGGAAAAGTAGGTTCTTTTCCCCTTATTATTTCAAAAGGGGTAAAAGTTACAAAATGGCCTGCAACTCCGCCCAAGGAAAAACTTAGCATGTGGACCCGAGTCAAAGCCAAAGTGAGGAGTCGGAGGAAAAAGTGAAAATATGCCTTTCGTTCAAAAGGCACAAAGATAAATATGGAAGCACATTCCCCAGCCAACCAAAAGGAGCCATGTGTCCAGGCAGAGCTTTGGGGCTATGGGAGTTTTTCAAGTTTTGCATTTTTTGCGCAATAGGGAAAAAAGATAAATTACGGACCCAAAAGCCTGATTTTTTTGTCTAATCAGGTTGCCACGTGTCCCATATTAAAAGGGGGACCCATTTTTCAAATTGTTTTCCCACCCATCTATACAGACCCGATACAAACTTCAAAGGGGCATATCTTTTGACTCAACGCTTGAAGTATTGTAGATCTGACACCATTGGAAAGATCTCAGCCTCGCCCATGCCATGGAGGTCTGAGAATTTATTTTTGAGGAGGTTAGGTGAAGGAAAATGCAGGATCTTCTTACCTCAATAACCAGATCAGATTTGATCTGTTTCACTGTTTCCTCTTCTTTCAAAGCATCAAACTAGGGATTGATGTAGTAAAGACAGATCTGGGGGGCAGATTTCATCAAAAGCATTAACAGTAGTGGTTGAGCTTTGACCTACTTTTCCCACTTCTCTCTCTCTTTCTTCTCTCTGATCGAATCTATAAATACGGGGGTAGGATTCATTGTAAAGAGTTGGACATTCTTTGTTTTGCAAGCTCCCTTCTCCTTTTAGCAAAGGGATTTGTGGGGTTCAAGCCTTTCATTAAAATTTTAATATGTTTTTTCCGTTTGGCTATTTTGTAATGAACTTTACTAATCCATAAAGCAATAAAACACGTCTGTGATTGATCTTAGATCCTTTCTTGTCTCTTTTGATTTCATTTGGTCTCCGATTACAAATCTGGATATCTATGCTTGTTTATGGTATGTATTTTTTTGGTTTGTGTCTATTGGAAAAACAAGTGTTCATCATTCCTTTGGTACATCACCTAGTAGTCTAGTTATTTCTTGTTTCTTATACTCTTTTACCCCTGTCTCCTTGGAAAGTTTTAGATTAGGTATAGGAATTGATGTACACTTGTTATGATTCTGGTTTTTAAGAAGCCTTAAAATTGTACATATAACGACTCCAAAAGAAACAAATCTATTAGTTTCGGTAGTCTAAGAAAGTTCATGAGAAGAATATAAAAAAAATCAAGGACCAGAGAAGAGGGACTATTTTTCTATCTAGAATTATCCCCAGGCAGAGGGAGAAGAGGAATAAGAACCCAAAGGTCTCTATCTCCACCAAGAAGAGCTTTATAAACACCTCCTCCTAGCCGATCATTCATTCAATCAAGAGGGGTGCTTAGACTGATAAGGATGGTTCAGCCAAATCCTTATGTTAACTTCACTGGTAGTAGTCCACTCACCTTAAATACAAAAAATCCAGTTCCTATTGCAGCATTAAAGAGTATCCCATATTTCACTGGGCAAAATAAAACTTCTCCTGGTGATCATGTCCAAGTTATTGCAATTGTCTGTACAATCCATGAGGTTTATGATATAGACATTATAGTAAAGTTACTCACCTCTTCACTTAAAGGGAAGGCTTCACAATGGTTCAGGAGTCTTGAGGCAGGCTCTATTCAGAATTGGAATCAGCTATGCATAGCTCTTCACAACTAGTTTGGAGAGAAAGGTGATAACCTGTCTTTTTTGGAACAACTAACAACAATAAAGAGAGCCCCAAATGAGCAACTAAAAGAATTCAACCTCAGATTCCATTGGACCTAGGATAGAATTCCAACAACAGTAAATCCCACTAATGAAGGTGCCTTCTTATACTTTCTTAGGGCTTTAAATTCTAACATTTCTCTGATGATTCAGACAATGGGGAGCACTACATTACTTACAGCCTATAGCCTTTCCATAGGGGCTTAGAATCATTTAATTCAGGTTGGTAAAATCACTCTTAGGCCATCCATGCCTCTATACCCTAAGTTAGGAAGCCCATATGCTAGCTAAATGCCTACATTAGCTCCTATACCCACCCCAGGAGTCAGAGTTCAGCTTAAGCTTCCACTTCATCATCTAACACCTCTAAGGAACTCCAGGAAGTCATGAAACAATTTCAAAACCGGGGGAATGAGCTAGTAACTATCAAAATACAATAAGCTCATAATTCCAGGCCATAATAGTCTCAGGCTCAATCTCAGAGTCAATATAAAGCTAGACCCCAGTATCAATAGAATAGGCCACCATCTCAAACTGCAAATCAGATCTAGAACCAAGGAAATCCCCAAGCTGCTAGACCTTTCAGGTCATACAATCCAAACATAGCTTCAACATCAAGGGCATTGGTTCCAACATAGAACAATATGGCACAAGAATATGATTGGTGTTTTCCATGTAATCAAGCACATAACCAATCAATGTGATTTAATGGTGCTCTAAATCAGGCCTTGATGGTGCAAAAAAGTATGGTACCACAAGAACCTATCCAAGAGGTAGATCAGCAACAAGGATCTCAACAAAGTGGACCTCCAGGAGAGACTATGCTAGTAAACTGGCAGGTTGAAGACTTATGTGGGATGAATCAGTTCCCTTCTCAAGGTGTGGCTACCAATACTTGGTCCAAAAAAAGGAATATTAGAGAGGGCCAACCACTAAACTCAGGTGACCCTCAATCTTCCATCACTCCACAAGGTCCTGGTGCTCCAATCACAACTCCTAATATGTAGAACCAATCCAAGTCACCTCCCAAACCTAGTCAGACACCGGTTGTAACAACCCATGTGTAAGAGAGAAATGTGTCTGGGAAGGGGCAACAAAAGGATATATCATTCAATATTATTGAGTAAATGAAAATGAAAAGTGTGAATATTTCACTATGGGAGTCATTGGCCATTCGAGGACAGAGGGATCTATTGCAGACTACCATGCAGAATTGGTCAAGTTCAAAACACCCCCTAACCAGCAAGAGAGAGTACTTACCAATGCAATTCAACAAGGGAGGAACCATGAGGAATGATAAGGTAAGAACCTAAGACCTCCTCCCTTATATGTCTCATTAATTATTTGAGATAAATTGATGCATAATTATATGATTGATTTTGGGGCTAGTAGTTATGTGATGCCCAAACAAATAGCTGATCAGTTGGGTCTCCAATATGAAGTCATCTCTAGAGGAGTAGTCCAATTAGATGGGATAGTAGTGACCACTATGGGAATCATCAAGGATTTGAGCCTCACTCTGCATGTCTACCCCAATCTAACTATTTTGCAAAATGTGTCAATCATAGATTTGCCACCGCATTTCACTTTATGTCTGTCTAGGGACTTCACTGCCAATATTGAAGGTTACTTGTCTACTGATTGGTCACATATTCTCTTTAGGACAAGCTATGGGGTAAAGGTCACAATCAGATATGAACCTATTGCTCATTATTATATTGAATCCTATGTTCCTAGCCCAATCGATGTCAATTGCTCATCTTTTGATCAAGAAGACCTCCTAAACACTTATGAAGCAAATAACAAGTTGGGATGTATCCCAGACTTGACTCTCAATGATTGGCCGGAAAAATTCATGCTTTTGAACCCTATAAGGAGATGGAAGAATCTAAGCTAGGTGTCTACTGCCTACATGAAGAGAATCATCCTCTTCCTAAGGTAATTAAGCCAGAATACAAGGACGACAACAAGGTATGGTAATTGTTCTTTGATGGCTCAAGGAGTAGACAAGGAGCTAGAGGAGGAGCCAACTAGATATTATCCAGCCTTCAGATTCTAGTTTGCTTGCTCAAATAATACTGCTGAATATGAGGCTTTAGTCTAAGGTCTTCATTGGGCAAGGAAGCTAGGGATCAAGAACTTGAAAGTTTTTGGTGATAGTGAACTAGTTTTCAATCAGGTCAGAGGACTTAATGTTGTCAAAAATGACCTATTCAATAACTACAACAGTAGGATATGGGATCTCATGGAGGATTTTGAGGCCTTCAGTAATGTGTCCATACCTAGGAAAGAGAATGAAGATGTTGATAGATTTGCAGCGGTGTGAGAAACATTTGATGTGGTTGACAACATCAAGAGGGATAGAGAACAACCACATATCCATGTGGTTATGAAGTCAGTAGTGCCAACACATAACAACAACATGCCAGAAAGTGTTCAAAAATGATCAGCAAACCATTAACTTTTTGTAAGAAGAAGCTGAATTCTCGGCTATAAACCAAAGCAGACTGGAGAAGCAGTACAGGAATCAGATAGTATAACTGCATACAAACAAACTTCTCAAATGCTTAGTGACACTAGAATCTATTTTTAATCCTAATGATCAGTTTAGAAGAGAGAAGGCTAACATATAGATTAAAGGAGAAGATTCAGAGTCAATCCCAGTTGGAGAAGACAAGACACTTCAAATTGGCAAAGTGGCCACCAAGAAAGAAAGGTATGGATTTATACAACTTTGCCAAGAATTTCCAGATGTGTTTGCTTGGAGTTATGAAGACCTAAGAGGGTTTAATCCAAAGCTTGCACAACACACAATCGAACTAGATCTAGTTATTCAGCCCATCAGGCAGAAGTAGAGACCAGTCAACCCACATATTGAACCTTTGATGAAGAAAGAGTTGAACAAGCCGATATAGGAAAGTATCATATTTCTAATCAAACACTCAAGTTGGGTTGTAAATATGGTCCTAGTCAGAAAGAAAAATGGATAAATTAGGCTATGTGTTGACTTCAGATATTTAAATAGAGCCTCCCTCAAAGATCACTACCCACTCCCTTCAATGGAGAAGATCTTGCAAGTAGTGTCTAGGTCAGAAAGGTTCTCCCTCCTAGATGGCTACTCGGGGTACAACCAGATCATGGTGAAAGAAGATAAATTCAAAACAAATTTTACCACCAAATAGGGCACCTATGCCTATAGGAAAATTCCATTTGGATTATCCAACACTGGAGCCACTTTTTAAAGGGAAATGGATATGTCATTCAAAGGACTGATCAACAAAATAGTACTGATCTACCTAGCTTACATTACAGTGTCTTCCAAAAATGCAGCAGACCATATTTTCCATCTAAGGCAGGTGTTCTAAAGGTGCAAAAGTTTTGGGGTGTCATTAAACCTCAAGAAATGTATATTCTTGGCCCATTTAGGTAAGCTTCTAGGCCATATTGTATCAAAATAAGGATTGGCAATTGACCTAGAGAGCAATCAAGTAATAAGAGCATTTCCATTGCCAAGTCACAAGAAGGCTCTTCAAAGCTTCCAGGGAAAATCAATTTTGTCCACAGGTTTTTTCCAAACTTCACTGCCCTTGTTAATCCAATAACATTGATGTTGAAGAAGAGCTTAGCATTAAAGTGGACAACTGAAGGAAAATAAAGTTTCGAGGCTATCAAAGAAGCAATAACACAAGCCCCAACTCTTATGAATCCAGATTTTTCCAGAGACTTCATATTATATGCCTTTGGTAGTAGCGACACAATTTCCGCAATCTTGGTTCAACAGAACAAAGAAATTAAAGAACAACCAATTGCTTTCTTTAGCCAAAGAATGGAAGATTATGAGGTGAGGTACTCCTTCATTGAGAAGCAGGTCCTAACAGTGATTAGAGGATTGAAGAATTTTAAGCATTTGGTTTCAAACAATAAAATCCAACTATTGGTCTCCCATATAGGAGTTAAGGAGTTCCTTCTCAACAAGGACCTGAATGAGAAACATGTAGTATAGATCACTCTTTTCATGGAATATGAAATTGAGATCAAGGTCACCAAGCTGCTCCATGGGAAGGGTTTGTGTGAGCAACTAACATCTGGTCAACAAGATGAAACAAACAGCAAAAGGGAGGCTATTTTTGTTCTGCAAGATGATCAAGAAGAAGCGAGAGATGATGTACATACTCATTATTGGACCCAAGACATGGCACACTTCTTTGAAATAGGCCTGTGTCCTTATGGGATGAGTAAAACAAAAAGGAGACATTTTAAGTTATAGTCCATCCCATAAGTTTTGATTGATGGTGTCTTGTTCAAAAGAGACATCAATGGCATTCTGCTAAGATGCATTAGGAAAAATCAGGTGGAGAGAGTACTAAAAGAATTCCATGTTGAAGCAGCTGTGTTGGTTGTCAAAAAGGACTTCAAGAAGAGTAACAGTCAGGGGACAAGAAGTCCCTCCTCTTTGATGGGAGAGGTTGCCTTATTTAGAAACGAACTTATTTACACATATACAAAGTATGGTTTTCTTGTGGAACTTGGATATTATGAAAGTGTTTTCTATAAGGATTATCAATCACAGAAGGACCGAGGAATGAAAATGAGAGAACGAGCAGAAAGGCACCATTCAGAATTATAGATGACAGAGTAATTCCTTATGCATGCGAGGATATAGTGAATTGGAATAAGATCATTTGTATCACATTAATAAGATGAAATTTTAATGAGAGAAAGAAGGGGAAAGATGAAATTTGAAAAGACACAAAGTAAATAACATTTGCTGCACATTTGATAGTTGCTCTGCTAGATTCATACTAATGATCTCTGCCCAGTTGATATTCTAAGTTCCCTCACACACCATATTGATAAGCGGGCACATCCAGAAATGGAACTCATTTATAGACCCAGGGGTAAACCCATGACCCGAGCCAGAAGTATTATAAAATCCAATAATTCTTCATTGAAATCCACACAGAAAAGAGTCTTGGACAGATGAGATGCCCCCTTCTTAGGGTTTTTCAGCTAGGACTTCACCACCTGCGCCTTATAGGTAGATTCTCCTATGGGAATCCTTGAGAGCTTATCACTGTCTTGATCGAAAAGGGCCTGTGCCTGATTCTGAGAGATAACTACAGCATTGTCCATTTCTGGAATCCTTAGTGCAGTGCCAATGGCGGAAGTGTCAAGTTTGGCGATGAGCTCCCCATGACTCCCCATGCACATTTGTCAACTCACTCGAATCAGGGTTGAAATGAGGCCCGCATGAGAGCACTGTGTCTGCGCATTGCACCGAGATAGGGAAACCACCAGCGAAAGCTAGACCATTGTCATGAATCATCAGTGCCATCGGTGAAGGGTTCATGTATGTCATCCTTGTCCAAAATCATCAGCAATCCCCAAAGTCAAGGTGGCGAACTTCACTGTCCCCGATATCGGGAATGGCGGACTCGAGTGGTGAAATTTGTTCATGCCCTTGGAATTTGATCTTCATGTTGATAGTAACTCAGAGAGAAAAGCTGCAAGCTAGAATTTGGATGGAATCAGGGTGAACTATCACAAGGGAAATGGATACGCACGTAGAAATTTTGGTTGTAAGGGTTCGAGCAATAGATAGCATGAATGCAGTGTGCAAAAACACATAGGGGGAAGTTTCATTATATAGTCGTTTAGGAGAGAGAAAGGCAATAAATGTGCATTAAATATGAGCTCCCCATATCTACCAAATTGAAAAGTGAGATATTCGGGTAGAGCGGGAAAAATTAGCACGAATGGAACTTGGTTCATTTGGGACATGAGGGACGTGAAAGCGCGAAGTACGCGGTTCGGCCGATTCAGGCGATGCGGGGAAAAGACGCACAAATATTTTGGGACATGCGGGATGAAAGTAAGTGGAATACGTGATTTGGCCAAATTGGATGAAAAGGGAACAACAGGTCTGGGTGAACTTGGGACATTTGGGAAAAAAAGTTCCAACGGGCCCGAAAAGAATAGACTTCGGGTAAACCGGCCGATCGGAGAACAGAGAGCCCGAATGAACTTGGGACACGCGGGACAAAAATGTCCGACATACCTGAAAAACAAACAAAATGACCCAAAAAACACAGTTTTTTCCAATTTCTCGACTTTTCACATTATCAGAACAACAGAAAAGACACTTAACCTCAAAATTTTAATTTTCAACTTCTTAAAAGTAGGGGAATTTTGAGTGGACAACAGCTAACTCCTTCTGGGGATGACTTGGCATAAATTCAAAGAATGAGATAAGGCAAGAATTTAGACAAACTCAGGGAAGTAGACCAATACCTTATCCATTGGGCCACGGAGTCATTGAATCAAACCAATACAGAGGACAACACACCAAAACAAAGGGAAAGAAAAACAAAACGCTATACAAAATATACAAAAGGACTTCCTAATCACCTATGACTTAAACAATTTTAGGTACTGCCCACTATAAGGAAGTGGGAGAGAAGAACCATCCATATAATCAAGGTAAAAATAATTCTTACCAGTGAAGTGCCTGATCTTGAAAGGTCCGAGCCAAAGGGAATCAAACTTGTCATGCTGCAATGAGGTTCATGCCTTTTATCCCACAACAAAACAGTGTCTCTAACTTGGAAATCTCTGAACCTGGCTTTCTTATCAAATAGGAACTTTACTTTTTGTTGGTGAGTAGATATCCTATCAGCAACTTCCAATCTGTCCTCATTCAATTTGTGAAGATACATGATTCTCTTATCCAAAGGATCATTGAAACTGGTATCTTCAATGGCCTTCATTAGATGCAAGGCTGGTATCTCCACTGTTACTGGCAATTGAGCTTCTACTCCATATACTACCTAAAAGGGAGACATCCTAATGGCTCTCTTAGGTGTGATCCTATCTTCCCAAAGAGCATCATAGAGTTTCTTGTGCCAGTTCTGTTGGGATTCATTGACTAATTTCCTTATTATGGCCACCATATTTTTATTTGTTGATTCTGCTTGTCCATTTCCCTGAGGATAGTAATATGAGGAGTGAGCTAGAGAGATGCCATATCCATAGCAAAAATCCATCATCTCAGTTGAAGAAAATTTTGAAGCATTATCTGTCACAATCTTGTTTGGCACACCATACCTTATCAAGATGTTTTCTTTGATAAAACTCCATACTACTTTTGAAGTAGTACTCTTTACTGGAATGGCTTCTACCCATTTGGTGAAATAATCTATGGCAGTTAATATGTGGGTATGACTAGCACTAGAAGAGGGATTAAGTGTTCCAATGAAATCTAAACCCCATTGCTGAAAAGGTTCTTCGATCACAACTGGTTTAAGGGGAAAGGAGGCCAATTTGGGTCTACCCACGAAAGTCTGACAAGCCTCACATTTATCAACCCATTTTGATGCATCTTTGAATAAGGTAGGCTAGTAATATCCTCCACGAAGTATTTTATGAGCAGTGACAGTTGATGAGTAATGCCCTCCACATGCCTGATCATGAGAAGCTTCTTCTATTGTTCCTTGTCCACACATTTCAAAAACCTTCCATCTAACCCACGTTTAAACAAGGCGTTTTCCCACAACACATATTGGGTTGACCTTAGTTTAACGGCTCTCTTCTCTTTGGCAGTCAAATGAGAGGAGCATTCTCCATAGGTGAGAAAGTGAGTGATATCAGCATACCATTCATCAACTGAGCTAAGAAACAAAATGGTAGGAAGACCAACTTTATCTTCCAGTAACTCATGCCTAGCTCCTTCAGCGATGAGTTCACATAGGCCTTTTCCACAGACGAGCTTGGTTGGTTTGATTTCAATATCACATTCTTGAACCTTGGCCACCTAGTTCCCTCTCTTGGATCCAAATTCCTGCTGTGTGAGAATTGACTTGATAGTTGTATCTGGTACCAACACCGTGGAGTGAGAGTTGAGAATGTAAAAACGAAACTGCTTGACAACTTTAACCACTACAAAAGCATGTTTTTCCATTATGGTGTATTTTAACTCATGATTTTTTAGAATATAGCTCATAAATGCAATTGGGATTTCATGCTCATTAGAATCTTCCTGAGTCAAAATAGCAGCCAAGGTGTTATCCGTGGCGTAGCAATAGATAATGAAATCTTTGATGAAATCTGGACATGCTAAAACATGAGTTTTAGAAATGGCTCTTTTAATACCTTCAAAGGCTTCTTTCCCTTCAGGAGACCAACCAAATG
The DNA here is from genome assembly GCA_019776745.2 of Taxus chinensis. Classification (NCBI taxonomy): domain Eukaryota; kingdom Viridiplantae; phylum Streptophyta; class Pinopsida; order Cupressales; family Taxaceae; genus Taxus; species Taxus chinensis. The sequence goes on from CM034147.1 coordinate 52,199,937, forward strand.
TTTGTTTGCCTTTCATCATTTGGGAGATATTTAGAGTTAGCTCTATAAAATTAGGGATGAACCTTCTCAAAAAGTTGATCTTACCAAAGAAAGAGTGCACTCCCTTTTTACTGGTTGGAAGAGGAATTTGGTGATTAGCTTGAACTCGCTCAGGATTAATTTTTATACAATCTTTGGAGAAAACGTGCCCCATAATTTCCCCTCCGTGACACAAAAATAGATTTCTTAGGATTCAAAGAGATCCCATGTTCTCTACATCTTAGCAGAACTGTCTCTAGATGCTGGAAATGATCCACCCTTGTTTTAGAAAATACAGTCAAGTCATCAAGGTATACGACGATACAATTTAATTTCAAACTTCCAAAGGCCAAATCCATAGCCCTCTGAAAAGTGGCACCAGCATTAATGAGCCCAAAAGGCATCCTTTTGTAAGCAAATGTACCCCAAGGAGTAGTGAAAGTCATTTTGTGTTGGTCTGTGGTATCAACTTCTACCTGGTTATATCCTGAGAACCCATCAAGCATAGACAACATTTTGGATCCCGTTACTGCTTGCAAGACCTGATCCATCATAGGTAAGGGATAATTATCTTTCAATGAAGCTTGATTTATATTCCTGAAGTCAACACAGATACAAATCTCACCATTTTTCTTTCTAACGGGAACAATATTGGCAATCCATGTTGAATGATGGATAGGAAAAATGATTTTAGCCTTCAATAACTTCTGTATCTCCTGAAAGATGGTGTCAGCTATTTTAGGATTGTATTTCCTTTGCTTCTATTTAAAACGCTTAATCCCAGGTTTGAGAGGGATAAAATGCTACATCTCCTTTGGTTGGAAAGCTTTTAATCTTCATAGGAATAAGCAAGAACATACTTATACTTTTTTAAAAGATCAATTACCTTCTTCTTTTCTTCTGGGGTGCAACATTTTCCAATTTTCATGAGTTTAGGATTAGTACAACTCCCAATATTGATTTTTTCATATTCGGCTGATTGTTGGGGTCCAGTAGAAGCTCTAAACTTTACATACCTGTTGTGTTTGCCAAACATTTTTTCTAAACTCACCAATCCTTTTGGAATCTTGTTTCCTTTGAGTTTGATACATCCATCTTGATTCGCTTCTTCTTCTTGGGTGGCTTCTCTGTCAAAGGGCACACTTTCACGAGTCAAATTATCACTCCCTTCAAAGTACAATTGTTCAAAATTATCCTTGAGTTCTAAGAAAGAAAGCAAGTGTTGATCATCATTGAAAACTTTCCAGTTACTTGTATTATCAGGTACACTAGGTCGATGGATCATCTCAATGGTGAACTTATCTTGAGAAAAGTCAGGATGAGGAATAAGAAATGACCCTGAGACTGCTAGAGAATCAGCCCTGGTATTCTTCTCCCTAGGCACTACTTCGATGGAGAAGGCGTCAAGAAATTCAATGGAGTCCCAAACCTGATTCCTGTAATGTTTCAACCATCTATTCTTTACTTGGAAGAGGTTTACTTGGAAGAGGTTTCTAACTTGCTTGACAATAAATTCCGCATCCCCATGAGCTAGAAGATTTTTCACAACCTGTTCTTTTGCCACCTGGAGTCCAAGGATGAGGGCTTAGTACTCTGTTGTATTATTGGTATTTTCAAATTGTAACTTGAATGAGAAAGGATGAATGCTTCCTTTAGGTGACACCAATATGACACCAGCTCCAAAACCAGTTGAAGAATAACTTCCATCAAACTCTAATATCTAAACACCATTAGGATCTTTAGGTGACACTTTGGGGAGTTGGATTTCTTCAGGAGACATAATCATGTAGTTGCCATTCCCCATATCCTCATAGAGTATTTGTGCTTTGGGATCATCAGTTTTTTGTACAATATACTTAGACTGCTTCTCAGGTAGCAGCGTCTTCATTTACCCATTAACAAGTATGAGGGCATGTGACCAATCCATTTGAATTTCTCCACCCACATCCTTACAGAAGTTTCTGCTTAGCAACATCCCATATGAAGGAGAAATATCTGCTACTAAGATAGTATCCAAAACTTTCTTCTCAGGTAAAGTAGCAAAATACACTTGTGCATCCTTAATTCTTCCGACCAAGGGCACTTCCTTACTCTCCATGGAATAACAAGATCCATAAGTGCATGTGAGATTCAAGCCTAAGGCGTGAGCTACTTTGGCAGGCATTACATTGTCTGATGCTCCTAAGTCTATGACGCAATTACTGACCCTATGGCCAGCTATAAGGAGTGTTATATAAAATGGTTTGATTTTGTCATTGGGTGAGGTGACAGCGACTACCAGATTAGGCTATGGTGCAGAAGGAGTGGGTAAAAGGCCTTTAGAGGTAGGTTTAGAATGGGAATTGACAAAGTGAATCATTTTAGCAAAAGCCTTGGGATGAGTTTGATAATATTCAGCCTCTGAGATTTGAACCTTAGTCTTTTTTAGGTGATCAATAATATCGAAAGACCTAGAAGTGGACAGGTTATCATCACTTGAGATCCTAGTTTTATCAATTTTAGGGGAAAAAGAAGTAACTTTAGTAGCAGAATTGACAGAACTCACCTTTGGTGTAGATGAAATGGGGATTGGAGATCCTCTTTTTACAATTACAGGGATAGTTGTCTGCTGCTCCTTAGATTTCTTGGTGGGCTGCATCACTTTCTCCCTCTGATTTGTCTACTCTCGAGTCATGACAACGTATGATTCACTATTCATGTCTGCTACTACTTCGTCATAATCATCCCCTTCATCAATGCCTTCATTTGTGAAGAAATTAACTCGAGATCCCTCAAGTTCATCTGTTTCATCATCAACCTCTTCAAAAAATTCCTCACAATCTTCATTAACCTCCTCATCCTCTAGTTCTTCAACTTCACAGGTTTCATTGACAGGAACTGTAATAGGAGGTCCTTCAAGCACTAGCCTTGTTTGAGAGGCAGGAAAATGGTTTCTGGGCTGAAAATTTCTCCTTGGAACGTCTGCATAGGGAGCATGCTGAGCCAATTATTTCTTAATGGCGATGAGATCATTTGCAAGTTTTTGTACCAATGGATCAGTATTAGGTCCAAGAGTAGAAGAGGAGGAAGAAGAAGAATTAGATTTAGAAGGGTCTCTCCTCAACTTCCCTGACATGATTAAATCATCTTCAACACTAACAGCAAGAGTTTGATCCTTGGCCAATGTTGCGAGATTAGCCCTTCTCAGTGCATAGCTAACTTCAGGCAATTGGGCGTTTAGGAAGAAGCATTTTTGAATTTGATCTACAAGTTGAGTATTTGGAGGAATTTTTTTAATCAACCTATTGAATCGAGCCACAAATTCTCTCATGGGCTCCTGTGATTCCTTCTTTATTTGAGAAATTTGGGATAACAAAGCATGCATGTCTTTCGCCGGTTTGAAACGGTTTTCAAACCTAGTTCTCATTGTGTTCTAGCTAGTGATAGCTCCGGTCGGAAGGTGATAGAACCAATCAGTAGCATTATCTTGTAAAGTTTGAAAGAAAAGCCTTACAGAGACGTCTTCATGTTTAACTCCCAGAACTCCACATGCAACTATGAAGGCTGCGATGTGTTCATCAGGATGTACTTTACCATTGCCTTTGAATTTAGGAAAGTTCTTCTGGTTACCTCTGAGTAACTCATGCAAAGGCTGAGGAAGGGAAAGAGGCCCAACACGATGGCCCCAGGGCAATGGTACCACCATTCTAGGAAAAATGGCTTGAAGTGGAACTAAAACACCAACAAGAATCAGAGCTCAAAGATTAGGACTGATTTGTTCTGAAGGAACACCACCCGTAGGGATTCTATCTTGGACAAATGGAGTGCTTGTTGAATGAGCCTTTCTATTTATTCTTGTTGAAGGGAAAGGAAAAATCTGTTGTTCCAAAATTTGAAACTGGGAATCTTCAATACCAAGGGCCCTTCTCCCTCGAGTAAAACGCGGAGTCGCCATATCAAAAGATGATCAATAAATGATTATAGAACTGGAATATGATTCCCCAGTGGAGTCGCCAAAAACTGTTGGTCATCAAAAAGGACTTCAAGAAGAGCAACAGTAAGGGGACAAGAAGTCCCTCCTCTTTGATGGGAGAGGTTCCCTTATTCAGAAACGAACTTATTTACACATATACAAAGTATGATTTTCTTGTGGAACTTGGATATTATGAAAGTGTTTTCTATAAGGATCATTAATCACAAAAGGACCGAGGAATGAAAATCCGAGAACGAGCAGAAAGGCACCATTCATAATTATAGATGACAGAGTAATTCCTTATGCATGCGAGGATACAGCGAATTGGAATAAGATCATTTGTATCACATTAATAAGATGAAATTTGAAAAGACACAAAGTTCTGTAAATAACATCTGTAAGAATACAAAGCTTCTCAGCATAATACATACAAATTATCTAACAAGATTAAATGAATAGCTTAGGAATAAAGGAAATCAGATAGACAACGAATGAAAAATCCTTCTGTATTGATTTCTTTAAGATCTATTTACACTTTCAGAAATAAGCCAAGTTCCTTTCTTCTTCAAAATGGAAAGGAGAGGCCATTATAGCTTACAAACTAGTTACTCCCGGTAACTACTTCTTTTAACTAATGATTAGTTAAAGGGTTGCTAATCGCAATACCCCAACTAATTACAACAAACCCGAGAGAAAGAAGGGGAAGAGAAGAGAAGAATTAGGAGAAGAAGACAGATGCTTATGACTGGGAGGGACCCACCGACTTTAAGATCAGCTTTCTGAATCTCTTCAATGCCTCTGCTATGTCTCTACCACATGGAACTGATGTGTTGGCGGTAGAATGAGTCCAAAATCCAAGGCACTTCTCCATTTCCTTATCAAACTCGACATGAGTATGATAATCTTTATTGGCTTCTTCTATGGCTGATTGAAGAGAACAGATCTCCTTCATTTTTTCTTTGGAAATGGAGCTTTCCTTGAATAGATCCCCTTTGAAAAAATCTCTGAATTGAGCTTTGATTTCTTGTAAAGTGAGAGGCACACCAGAAGTCTCATCCTGAAGATGGCAATGTATATCTTTAAAGGCAGATATAACTCGTGTTTTGAATGCCTCACCCTTATGCCAGCTATTCCTTAATTCTCCCAAAGCCTCCTCTAGGACCTTGATCTTCCATTCCACGCTGTAGACCCAGGACTTTGAAAAATTATCCTTTGTATCTTCAAAGACCTTGCTTGCCAATAAAATGTTTTCATCTGTTTGTCCCATGAGGTGGAGGTCTACTATGCAACTTCTCTAAAGTTTAAGTTCTTTATCAATGCTACCAATAGTGGAGGAGAGCTTCTGTTGCAAATTACTCACCTTCCCGTGGAGTTTGAAGGCTTCATCAATGAAGTTTAATCCTACTACTAGCATATCATCCACCATGGCCTCCATAGCTCTTCCATATTTGGAATACTTGTGCATATCTTTGATACTCTGTACTTCATCTTGGCTCAAAATTATAGGTGGTGGAAGAGTAGTCAATGGGGTAGGGTCTAAAAATTTTTCCTTGGACAAAAGAGATTTGATGAAACTTGTAAGAATCTGGGCTTGTTCTTCAACTGTTCTATGGTTTGCTGCCCTTTCTCTACGCTCCCAATGACTCTAGTGACTGTTTCCTGAAGATTATGGATCTTACCTTCAGGGGTAGATTCTCCCATGGGAATCCTTGAGAGCTCAAGATCAGATGCTTGTAAATCTTGCTCTGGCTTATCTGCCTTAGGCTTGGCTGTCTCCAGGAATTGCTAGCCCTGAGTGTTAAACACTATCCTGGAGGTAATTCTGGATTTTTTGGCACGAGAAGGAGGAGTAGTGCCTAACAAGGCTGCCACAGCGTCAAAATTTGGTCCTGAGATCCTGGAGGAAGAATTTCTCTTCCTACTGTCGACAAGAGGCTGTACCCATGCGAAAGAGGAGGAGGAAGAAGGTGGGGCAAGAGGACCAAGAGATAGAGAACTCATGGCACCCAAGGTTTTCACAGCTATTGCCTCGAGGTGAGATATGAGTGGAGCACTTAGAGCTCCTGGTGCAGAGGAATCAATAGTGCTTAGAAATTAAGTGCTCTAGACTTCCTTATCCTTATCCATTAGGGCTTCAGGGGTGCTTGCAGGAGTTTGCACTTCACTTTCTTCACTTTCACTGAGAACAATAATGTTCTCTAGTCCTGAAGGGAATTCTCCATGCTTCCTCAGGGGGTCTTTTTGTACAGGCTCCTTCTTAACTTCTTTGAATTTCTTCTGATACACCTGTGTGGATGAGGAAGGAGTAGAGATTGCAGGTCCTTGAGTTGACGAGGCAGGAGGGGTTTGCACAGGTGCTTCTAATCTGGGTGTCGATGCTTCCCTCCTTGGTGTTGAAGCATCCTTGGAGGAGGATTCCTCTGAGTGCCTCCTAAGCTCACGGACTTTCCTATCAAACCAGATCTTGGTCCTGACTAATACTGGAGCCAGGATTTCAGCCAAATCATCCTTCTCCTTTTTGAACATATCCAAGTCCTCCAAGGGAGTGTGTTTGACCACATTGTCATACTCATATGAGTACATGACAGAATTGTCATCCTGTAGCCCTTCAGGAACTTGGTATAGGTTAAGCTCTTGGATTAATTGGAGGGAAAACCTGCCATAATACCTCCTTCTGGCTTTAAAATCATCAGCACAGTCAGCCCAATAGTCTTATGTGTCTACTCTATGATGATAGGTGATCTTGATGTTCTCCTCAATAAACTTTTTCAAGTCAAAGCAAGTTCTCAGCCTGAAGAAATGGACAGTAATGGGAGCTAGGGCCCTTTCTATATTTTGTGCATCCAGGGCTGTTTTGAAGGTGTAATTTCCCAAAGAGATGGGCAAGTGCAAACCAGTACTTTTCTTATCTCTGCAAGTTCTATGAAATTTTTACAATTGCCTGCACACTTCTATCAAGGCCATTTTGTCATTGCAGAACATAGGGAGCTTGAGAGGATTTCTCTCATAGCCAGCAAGCCTGATATAGGAAAATTTTCTGAAATGGACAAAATAAGCACCGTAGTGCGATATCATACTCATGGCTTCCTCAGAAAATCTTCTCGTTGTGTCACTCTCAAGAAGCCGGACAATGTACATGGTGAAAGCATCATTCACCCTTCGGATATTGCGATTGCTGGTTTCTAGGGTGAATTGCGGGTAGTAGGCATACACGGGGTCATCCTTGTGAGCATCGATGTATGAAAAACCAAACCATTGCCTCGATGCTGCTAGAGTATACATCAGGTATGAAGTCATATAGAATTTATTTGTTTGCTACACATTTGACAGTTTCTCTGCTAGATTCATACTAATGATCTCTGCCCAGTTGATAGTCTGAGTTCCCTCGCACACGATATTGATAAGCGGGCACATCCAGAAATGGAACTCATTTGTAGAGGGTAAACCCATGACCCGAGCTAGCAGGATTATAAAATATGACAATTCTTCATTGAAAGCCACATGAAAAAGAGTCTTGGACAGACGAGATGCCCCCTTCTTAGGGTTTTTCAGCTAGGAATTTGCCACCAGCGCCTTATAGTTATCACTGTCTTGATCAAAAAGGGTCTGTGCCTGATTCTGAGAGATAACTACAGCATTTTCCATTTCTGGAATCCTTAGTGTAGTGCTAATGGTGGCAGCATCAAGTTTGGTGATGAGCTCCCCGTGAACGTTTATCAACTCACTCGAATCAGGGTTGAAATGAGCCCCACATGAGAGCACTATGTCTATGCATTGCACCAAGATAGGGAAACCACCAGCAAAAGCTAGACCACTATCATGAATCATCTGTGCCATCGGTGAAGGGTTCGCATCTGTCATCCTTGTCCAAAAATCCCCAAAGTCAAGGTGGAAAAATTCACTGTCCCCGATATCAGGAACGGCAGACTCGAGTGGTGAAATTTTTTCTTTCCCCTGGAATTTGATCTTCATGTTGATAGTAACTCGGAGAGCAAAGCTGCAAGCTCGACTTGCGTTCGAATCGCAAGGGAAATGGATACACGAGTAGAAATTTTGGTTGCAAGGGTTCGAGCAATAGATAGCGTGAAAGCAGTGTGTAAAAATGCATAGGGGGTAGTTTCATTATATAGCCGTTTAGGAGAGAGAAAGGTAATAAATGTGCATTAAATACATATCTATCAAATTGAAAAGCAAGATATTCGGGTAGAGCGGGAAAAATTAGCACGAATAGCACTTGGTTCATTTGGGACATAAGGGACACGAAAGTGTGAAGTACGCGGTTCGGCCGATTCAGGCGATACGGGGAAAAGACACACAAATGATTTTGGGACATGCGGGATGAAAGTATGTGGAATACGCGATTCGGCCGAATCAGACGAAAAGGGAACAACGGGACCTGGTGAACTTGGGACATTTGGGACAAAAAGTTCCGACGGGCCCGAAAAGAATAGACTTCGGGTAAACTGGCCGATCAGAGAACAGAGAGCCCGAATGAACTTGGGACACGCGAGACAAAAATGTCTGACATGCCCGAAAAACACACAAAATGACCCAAAAAACATAGTTTTTTCCAATTTCTCGACTTTTCACATTATTAGAACAACAGAAAAGACACTTAACCTCAAAATTTTAATTTTCAACTTCTTAAAAGCAGGGGAATTTTGAGTGGACAACAAGCTAGAGGCCGTTTTGCTCCAAGAGTGATAGCACTCAAAATCATAAAAGTAGGATATTATTGGCCCAGAGTGTTTAGTGACTACTACACATGGATCAAAAGGTGTAGGAATTGTGCATTCTTTAAGGGCAAGGAAAGGCTAGTAGCACTTCCATTACACCCAATATTAGTCAACCAACCTTTCATGTAATGGGGATTGGAATTCATTGGAATCATCAATCCAAATTCTAGCCAAGGCCATAAATGGACCCTGACAGTGACAGATTATTTCACCAAGTGGACCGAGGCAGTGGCACTCAAGGAAGCCAATGAGTCTAGTATCCTAGATTTCTATGAAACGATAGTGACCAAGTTTGGAGTGCCAGCCACCATCATATTAGATAATGCATTAGCATTTATAGGTTCTAAGATCACAGGATGGGATGTTAAGAATGGGACTTATTTGAGAACTTCATCAAACTATTATCCTCAAGGTAATGTCCAGGCTGAGTCCACAAACAAAAACCTGCTAAAGATCATCAGAAGAACTCTTGATGAGAATCAGAGGACCTAGCACACAAAGCTCAAAATAGCCTTATGGGCTGATATAATAACACCCAAGAGATCTACAGGTAGATCTCCATTCAAGCTTGTCTATGGGAAAGAGGTAGTGTTGCCTATATCACTTGAGTTGCCAGCATTAGAGCTCGTGAAGTAACTAGAGATGTTTGAATTTGGACTAATGGAGGCAAGGTATGCGGAGCCGATAGAATTAGAAGAAACCAGAGAACAAGCTCTTTAAGCAAAAGAAAATAATCAGGCCTCAATCAAGGAATCTTTGACAAGAAGGAAAAAGCAAGGACCTTCTAGGAAGGAGACCTGGTTTTGAAATGGGATGTAGATTGAGAGAAACTAGGGAGGCATTCCAAGTTTGATGCTATCTAGAGTGGCCCCTATATGGTCACAAGGTGTAAAAGTAGCAATGCTTTCCAATTGTCCACATTGGAGGGAAAAAAGTTGCAGATTCCAGTGAATGGGATCTATCTTAAGCACTACTACTAAAAGTGAAGTCTTACCCTATACATATTAGTTTAGTTTCTCTTTCCTCTAAGTGCTTGTGCACATTTTCTTACTTTAGTGTAGATTGCTTTTCTCCTAAGTGCTTTGCATGTTCCATTTGGAGAATGTATGATTTCATATTTTTGTATATAGTATGGTGTTGTTTTTTGGCTCTTATGCAGTCCATTCAGAGAGACGGATGAAGCCCTAAGTTAAAACAATTTTCTACTCTCAAAAACCTTCATTTCAAGATTTCTTATGAAAATTGAGAGTGCAGGAAGTCGGGCTCGTGAATCAGAAGAAGAATTAGTATCAGACCATCTCTCTTGACTCCATGCCCAACAGATACAACAAGACAATTGGTCTTTTCATCTAGCAAGTAGATACCCCTGTGAGTCACCAAATTTTTATCCATATTTTCACCCCATGCCAAATATTGGATCATTCATGACCCCACTAGAAGGATCCTGAGAAAAATCATTCAAATCCTACAAGTTGGTCACATAAGGACTCAACCATGGAGTGACAGAGGCCAAAAAATACTAATGGATCCTGTGCAGAAGGAAACGACTTTGTCGGGTCGTTTCTATGTCTTATATTCATTCTCCAAGTTATAGGTAGACTCAACTATGAGATAGCAGGGTTAGAAAATAATGGGTGATGCTGCAAAGGAACCAAAAAAAAGAAGGGGAAGAAACCGTGAAGATTTGAAGTCCTCGGGCTCAAAAAAGTTTAAGAGAAATCCCAAAAATGACTAAGTATGGAAGAGGCAGCGGAAGGAGCCACATGTCCTAACGACTCTTCTCTAAAGGTGAATTTAAAAAGGGGAGCCCAAACTTATGTCAGGCTTCCATGCATCCAAAACCATAAAGAAATTGCGAGGTGTTGAAAATTCTTTTACTAAAAAGGAAGTGTCAGGTGTTAGCTTGGTGCAAAAATGGAGAGGGAGTCCAGGGTGGAGACTCCAACTTACACCAGCCCTCCATGTAGCAAATGGTTAGACAGAGTCAAAAGATAAGCTTCAAAATTTGCTAAGTATAAAAGTGTAAGTGGAGAATGCCAAGTGTTAGCGTGGCGCATCTCCAAGAGTTGGTCCCAAGGTGGAGACCTAAATAAGCATGAGCTCACCACGTAGCCCAAAGTCTAAAAGTAAGAGGGACCATTGAAAATTCAACATGCCAACGGAGGCCAACAAGTGTCAACTCAATGCTCCTCCAAGGGAAAACTTTGGGCCAGGTTTTCAAGTAAGCGCGGTGCATCCATGTGTTTTATCAAAAGGGACATAATCGGTTGAATAGTCAATGCATGAGCCAGGCCGGCGGAGGCTGCCAAGTTTCTTAATGGTGCTGATTCAAATATTGAATGAAGAAAAGGTTTCTAAATGAGTGCCAGACTATCACGTGTCCCAGGGAAAAGTGGTCCGTCGGGGGAAAAATTGGTCCTTTGCCCCTTGTTGTTTTAAAAGGGGTAAAAGTTACAAAATGGCCGGCAACTCCACCCAAGGAGAAACTCAACATGTGGACCCGAGTCAAAGCCAAAGTGGGGAGTCGGAGGAAAAAGTGAAAATTTACCTTTCGTTCAAGAGGCACAAAGATAAATATGGAAGTACATTCCCCATCCAACCAAAAGGAGCCACATGTCCAAGCGGAGCTTCGGGGCTACAGGAGTATTTTGAGTTTTGCATTTTTTGCGAAACAGGGAAAAAAGATAAATTGTGGACCCATAAGCCTGATTTTTGCTCTAATTTGGCTGCCACGTGTCCCATATCAAAAGGGGTACCCATTTTTCAAATTGTTTTCCCACCTATCTGTAAGGACCCGATAAAAACTTCAAAGGGGCATATCTTTCAACTCAGGACTCGAAATATTATGTATATAACACCATTGGAAAGATCTTGACCTTGCCCATGCCATGGAGGTATGAGACTTTATTTTTTATGAGTTTAGGTGAAGGAAAATGGAGGAAACATCTTTAGGATTTTGATGCAGGATCTTCTTGCCTCAACAACTAGATCAGATTTGATCTATTTCATTGTTTCCTCTTCCTTCAAGGTGTCGAACCAAGGATTGATGCAGTAAAGATGGATCTGGGGGGAATATTTCATCAGAAGCATTAACAACAGTGGTTGGGCTTCGATCTGATTTTCCTTTTCCCGCTTCTCTCTCTTTCTTCTCTCTGATTTAATATATAAATACGGGGGTAGGATTCATTATAAAGAGTTGGACATTCTTTTTTTTACAGGCTCTCTTCTCCTTCTAGCAAAGGGATTTGTGGGGTTCACGCCTTCCATTAAAATTGTAATACATTTTTTTCCTTTTAGATATTTTATAATGAACTATACCAATCCATAGAGAAATAAAACACATCTGTGATTGGTCTTAGATCATTTCTTGTCTCTTTTTCTTTCATGTGGCCTCCCATTACAGATATGGCTATCTGTGCTTATTTATGGTATGCATTTTGTTGGTTTGTGTTTATTGGTAGAATAAGTGTTCATCATTCCTTTGGTGCATCACCTGGTAGTCTAGTTATTTCTTGTTTCTTATAATCTTTTACCTCTGTCTCCTTGGAAAGTTTTAGATTAGGTATAGAAATAGATCCTCTGTAAATCCTCACGTGTGCACCTGAACAGAGGAATAAGGAACCAACCTTTAATCTAGAGAGATTTTCCATTTCTGCAAGGTTCCACACCTTGGGGAAAGTTCAATGTTATGTAATCACACCAAATGATTCTGCCTTAGAAAATCAGATCCCTGAGTCATTTGGGGATGTTGTGATTTCACACTAATAATGCCCACATCATAACTAAAGTCAAATCTCCTCTGATCTACATACTGTTGTATATATCTTTCCCCCAGGTAGATATAGACAAGCAGAAGAATATGGAAATCAAAGAAGATCAAATCCCTGAAATTCAGGAGGTGCATGGAAGTGGCACACAGAAATGGATGTCGACAGGGTAAAGGACGTGCCCTTGGCACATGGAAGTGGCACACAGAAATGGATGTCGATAGGGTAAAGGATGCGCCCTTGGTGCATGGAAGTGGCACATAGAAATGGATGTCGACAGGGTAAAGGATGTGCCCTTGGCGCATGGAAGTGGTGCATAGAAATGGATGTCGATAGGGTAAAGGATGCGCCCTTGGCACATGGAAATGGCATACAGAAATGGATGTTGACAGGGTAAAGGATGCGCCCTTGGTGCATGGAAGTGGCACATGACAATGAGTGTTGATAGGGTAAATAATGCACCCTTGGTGCATGTAAGAGGATGTCGACACACACATGGATGCGCCAAGGCGCACCTTCAGGAGGCGCAACATTTTGAGCACTGACAGGAAGCAAACCCTGGCGCAGATATTCAGATGGCCATAACTTTTGACTGGGAGCTTGGATTCATGCAAGGTTGGAATTTTTGGAAATCTTACGAGGTCCTCTATCCAACTACAACTGGATATATTTAATTGGGTGAGAAAAAATTCTTAAAAATGAAAAATACAGTTCGCCACTTTTGGATTCGCTGGGGTTCTCACCTACCATCATTATGAGATGAGTTAAGTGCATTCTGGAGGTGGTTGGGGCAGATTTCGAATTCCTCTCTTCTCCCTCTCTTTTCCTCCTATAAATTGTCAAGAGAGGCTTCTTTCTAAAGGTTGGACATTTCTTTTTTGCCCCTCCCTTCTTCTCTTTGGCAGGTGAACTTGTAGAGTTAAAACCTCCCATTTGAAACTGTAATGCAAACTTGCCTTTTGGCATTTTGCATTGTGTTGTATCAATCTTTGGAGCAAATTAATGCATGTCTATGGATGATTCTCAACCCTCTCTGTATTCATTTGCATCCCCCTAATCTTTCACTGTGAATCTGGCTATCTGTGCATGATATTGTATTGCATTTTAATGGTCTGTGTTTATTGGCATGACAGGTGTTTCTTTATTCCTCGGTGCATCACCTTTGTAGTTAAGGTTTTATTTTATGCATTTTCTTACCATGTATCCTTGGCAAGTTAGATTAGGTTTTTTAGTAAACCCTCTGCATTTTCTACGTGTGCATCTGAACAGAGGAATAGGAACCGGCCTTCATCCGGAGAGCTTTTCCGTTTTCGCAATGTCCCACACTTGGGAAAAGCTCCATGTTATGCAATCGTACTGAGAGTCTCAACCCATCATGTTGCAGACATTCAGGGGTGCTGCAATTTGACATCAATAGTTTTGGCACGCCTAGTGGGACCAAGAGGTCATTCTACAAGATTTGAATGGATTTTCAAGAAATTCGGACTTAAAAATTGCAAGTTTTACAGTTTCAGTTTTTTTACCTTCCAGGCTGAACTTTGAAATCAATTTTCAAGGGCTTAACTTGCTCAAAACAAGTCAAAATTTCACCAATTGATAGATCGAGGGATAATCTTCAAAAGGGTATTCTTATATTTTTGATATCTTGACTTTCAAAATTTCATGGTTTTTTATTTTCGGATTTCAGGTTTTCAGAAGTCTGGCATTTTTGGGTTTTCGGGACTGTCATTCCAAATCAAATTCCAAACTCTAAAATATCAAAAATACAGGTCTTTCAAAATTCTATTTTTAAATATTGTCAGGTTTGGTGTGTAACTTGGCAGAATCTAGCCTTTTGAGGCTCACTTTCTAACACATCTGGCGACTCCGAAGGGGATAGAATTCAGCGGTGTAGCAGCACAAGTTGCCCAGGCACATGAGAAGAATTCCAACCAGGTTTAATACTTGAGAAGAGGGGCTATTTTTCCACTTGCAACTATCACCAGGCAGAGGGAGGAGAGGAAGAAGACCACAAAGATCACCATCTCCACCTAACAGGACTTTGTCTACACCTCCACCTGGTAGACCTTTTCTCACATCGACTAGGGTTCTTAGGCCAATCATAATGGCACATCTACCACCGAATCCCTTTGTCAATTTCATGGGAAGTAGTCCACTTGCCCTAAATTCTCAGAATCAAATTCCAGTTGCAGCACTAAAGAATATACCCTATTTCACAGGAGAAAATAATACTACTCCTATTGATCACATCCAGGATATTGCTAATGCATGTGCAATCCATGAAATAAATGAAATGGATGTTGCGGTCAAGCTGTTGGCTTCATCTTTCAAAGGTAAGGCCTTAAAATGGTTTAGGAGCCTAGCAACAGGGTCTATTACGAATTGGAACCAACTTTGTTCAGCTCTTTGCAACCAGTTCGGGGAGAGGGTGGACAATTTGTCCTTATTGGAACAATTGACAATGATCAAAAGGGTTCCTAACGAACAAATGACAGATTTCAACTTCAGATTCCAATGGACATGGGACAGGAATCCAATAGCCATTAGACCAACCACCAAAGGAGCATTCCTTTATTTCTTAAAGGCTATAAATTCAGACATAGCCATGATGATCCAATCAATGGGAGGGACAATGGTGCCAGGGGCCTACGACATAGCTATTAGAGTAGAGAATTGTTTGATCCAAGATGGCAAGCTTGCACCAAGGCAACCAATGCCTGTCTATCCAGATATGGGAAATCCTACAACCAATTAAGCACCAAAGTTGAATCCCATTCCAACTCCTAGAAATCAAAGCAATAATGAGGTGTCGACTTCTTCAAATACTTCTAAGGAATTACAGGAGGTCATGAAACAACTGCAGAACCTTGGAAATGAGCTAGTGACTATCAAAAGACAACAAGCTCAAAGTGCTAGACCGTATCAGCCTCAAGCACAGTACCAAGCTAGGCCCCCATACCAACAAAATTGACCACCACCTCAGGCTGCAAATCAAAACCATAACCAGGGACAACCTCAATTTGCCAAGCCATTCCGACCATATGATCTAAATGTAACTATGACCTCAAGAGCCTTGGTCCTAGACATAAAATAACATGACACAGGAGTATGACTGGTGTTACCTTTGCAATCTACCTCACAATCAGTTAGCATGTTTTAATGGTGCACTAAATCAGGCCTTGATGGTGCAAACCATTGGTGTTCCTCAAGAACCAAGCCTGGAGGAGAATCAACAACAAGAAATGCAATAAGAAGGACCTCTAACAGAAACCACATTGGCCAATTGGCAAACGGAAGACTTCTGTGGAGTTAACCAACAGCCTTTTCAAGGCATGGCTGCCACCACACAGTCAAAGAAAAGAAATATAGGAGAGGGATAACCACGTAATCCAGTTGTTTCTCAGTCCACTGCTACACAACAAGGGGTCAGTAGACCAAACGCAGCTCCAAATGTGTAAAATCAACCTAAGGTACCTGTTGTAGCAACACATGCACCTGTTCAAGATCTAGAAAAGGTTACGCCAAGTAAGGGACAACAAAAGGACAATTCATCCCCTTTCAACATCATCGATCAAATGAAGAAGACACATGTGAAAATTTCCATGTGGGAGTCACTTACGATCCTAGGGCAATGAGATTTATTGCAAGCTGCAATGGCTAATTGGTTTACCACAAATGTATCAAACCAGGGACATGAGAAAGTTCTCACTAATCTAGTGTAACAAGATGGGGGCCAGAAAAGGAAAAATTTGAAGCCTCCACCATTCTATGTGTTGTTGATTTTTGGAAACCACTTGGTACACAGCTGCATGATAGATTTAGGGGCAAGTAGTTTATTTATGCCAAAGCAAATAGCGGATCAACTAGGTCTGAAAGTATGAGCCAGTGCTGAAAGGAGTAGTGCAACTAGATGGAATGGTAGTAGGAACAGTTGGGGTCATCAAAGGGTTAAGCCTAACACTACATTCCTATCCTAATGTTACAGTTCTACAAGATGTGTCTGTGATTGACCTTCCGCCACTCTTTGCATTGTGTCTATCAAGAGACTTCACTGCAAAAATGGATGGATATTTATCTGTAGATTGGTCAAACATGATTCTTTAGGATAAGGTATGGAGCCAAAGCAACAATCAGGTCAGAACCAATTGCCAATTTCCATATTGAGCCTCATGTACCAAATCATATCAATGCAAATTGCTCGGCTTTTGATCAGGAGGAGTGTTCAAGTGATCTAGAAACAGGTACTAAGGTCGAGGGAATTCCTGATTTAACTTTAGATGAATGGGCAAACAAGAGTCATGAATTTGACCCATACAAGGAAATTGAATAATCTGAATTGGGTGTGTATTGTATACACGAAGAAAATTCACCCATTCCTGACATCATTCAGCCTGAATTAAAGAATGAAAACAAAGTTTGGAAATTATTTTTCGATGGTTTGAGAAGCAGACAAGGTGCTGGAGGTGGTGTAATGTTGATTTCACCACAAGACATCAAATATTTTTTATCTTTTCGTTTCCAGTTTTCCTGTTCAAACAACACAGATGAATACGAAGCATTGATTCATGGAATTCATTGGGCCAGGAAAAGGGGCATAAAGAACTTGCAGGTGTTTGGAGATAGTGAGCCAATCGTAAACCAAGTTAGGGAACAACATCCTACAAAGAACGACTTGCTAAGGAGCTACAAGAATAGGGTATGGGACCTCATTGAGGATTTCGAAGCTTTCAACATTGTGTCCATACCCAGGAAGAAAAATGAAGTCACAGATAGGCTCGGAGCAGTTGGAGCAACGTTTGATGTGGTTGACAACATCAGAAGGGGAAAAACATAGCCACATATCCATGTGATTGTGAGGCCAGCAGTTCTAGATAATAACACAAGTTGGCAGGTGTTTGAGAACGATCATCAGATCATCAATTTCTTACAAGAAGAGGCTGAATTCTCAACTAGGAATCATGACAGATTAGAGCAGCAGTATGGGGATCAAGTAGTGCAGCTGTGGAAAAACAAGCTTCCTAAGGGTTTAGTAACATTGGAGTCTATCTTCAACCCTAACGACCAGTTTCGTAAGGAAAATCCTAACATACAGGTCAAGAGAGAATATTCAGGGCCAATTCCGGTTGGGGAAAACAAAAACACTTCAAATTGGTAAAGGTAGCCACTGAACAGGAGAAATCAGATTTCATACAACTTTGCCAAGAATTTCTAAATGTCTTCGCTTGGAGCTATGAAGACTTGAAGAGGATTTCAATCCCAACCTGGCACAGTATACCATAGAATTAGATCCAGATGCTAAGCCCATCAGGCAGAAGTAGAGACCAGTCAACCCTCACATTGAGCCTGTAATGAAGAAAGAGCTAAATAAGATAATAAATGCAATCATTATATTCCCGATCAAGCACTCAAGCTGGGTTGCACAAACTTGGTTTCCGGTCAGGAAGAAGAGTGGAGAAATCAGGTTGTGTGTAGATTTCCGAGACCTAAACAGAGCATCTCTCAAAGGACCATTACCCACTTCCTTTAATGGAACAAATATTGCAAGTAGTATCCGGTTTAGAGAGATTCTCTCTCCTAGATGGCTACTCAGGGTAAAATTAGGTGATGGTGAAAGAAGATGACTAGTTCAAGATGGCTTTCACTACCAAATGGGGGACATATGCCTACAAGAAAATGCCATTTGGGCTATCAAATGCTAGAGCCACCTTCCAAAGGGCAATGGATATGGCATTCGAGGGGTTGATCAATAAAATAGTTCTAATATATCTTGACGACATCACTATATTCTCAAAAATACAGTGGATCACCTCTGTCATTTGAGGCAAGTATTTCAGAGGTGTAGAAGATTTGGGGTATCATTTAATCCCAAAAAATGCATATTTTTGGCTCATGAGGGAAAAATTCTAGGCCATATTGTTTCAAAGGAAGGGTTGACGATTGACCCAAAAAGAGTTGAATCAATTTGAGCATTGCCATTGCTAAGTCACAAGAAGGCTCTTCAAAGCTTCTTGGGAAGGATCAATTTTGTCTGTAGATTTGTTCCAAATTTTATTACTCTTGTGAAGCTAATAATGCTGATGTTAAAGAAGAGTATGGCATTTAAGTGGACATCTGAAGGCAAGGCAAGTTTTGAGGTAATAAAAGAGGCTATATCTCAAGCTCCGACTCTCGTCAATTCAGACTTCTCCAAGGACTTCGTGCTATATGCCTTTGGTGGTGGGGAAACGATTTCTGCAATCCTGGTACAACAAAACAAAGGAGGATTAGAACAACCAGTTACTTTCTTCAGTCAAGGCTTGGAGGAATACGAAACTAGGTACTCTTTCATTGAAAAGCATGTCCTTGCAGTAATCAAGAGCTTAAAGAAATTCAAGCACCTAGTCTCAAACAACAAGATCCAACTATTGGTCTCTCATGCGAGAGTCAGGGACTTCCTTCTAAACAAGGATCTAAATGAGAAACGCGTAATATGAATAACTTGTGTCATGGAATATGACATTGAGATCAAGGTCACCAAAATAGTACGTGGGAAGGGACTATGTGAGCAGCTAGCTTTGAGTCAACAAGTTGAAGTAGGTAATGAAAAAGAGGCTGTCTTGGTATTACACAATGGTCAAGAATAGAAAAATGATGATGTGCCCACTCCGTGTTGGACTCAGAATGTGATACACTTCCTACAGACAGGCCTATGCCCCCCAAAAATGAGCAAAACAAAGAGGAGATACTTCAGATTACAAGCCATTCCATATGTGCTTGTTGATGGTGTTTTGTTTAAGAAAGACATCAATGGAGTTCTATTGAAATGCACTGGGACAAATCAAATTAAAATGGTGTTACGAGATTTTCACGATAGAGATTCTCAGAGGACATTTCACCCCACAAGTAACAACTCTCAAGATAATGAAGGCAGGGTATTATTGGCCGACAGTCTTCACTGAGTGTTAAACCAATGGAGGCTAAGGTAGTACAAGAGTTGATGGACTCTTCACAGGCAAAGAAAGATTAGCAGAACATGCAATTGCAAACAATTCTGAGAAAGACCAGACCATTTATGTAATGGGGATTGGACTTCATCGGGGTCATCAACCCAAACTCAAGCCAAGGCCACAAGTGGACCTCTTAAGGCAAGGGGACTTAGTTCTGACCAAGTGGACCGATGCAGCAGTGCTAAAAGAAGTAAATGAGTCTAACATACTAGACTTTTATGAAGGCATAGTGACCAGGTTTGGTGTGCCGGCCACTATCATATCGAACAATGCATTGGCCCCTACATGGTTCCAAGATTATAGAATGGGATGTCAAGAATGGAATCTATTTGAGCACCTCTTCCAATTATTACCTACAGGGTAATGGACAGGTAGAGTCCACGATCAAGAATTTGCTAAGAATCATCAGGAGGACTCTGGACGAAAATCAAAGAACATGGAATACCAAGATAAAATCAACATTATGGGCTAACAGAATAATAGGAAAGAGGTCTACAGGTAATTCCCTTGTACAAGTTGGTCTATGAAAAAGAGGCAGTAATTCCTATATAAGTGCGTACTGCCTACATTGGAGTTCTTGTTGTAGTTAGGAGTTGGCTGAGTTCGAACCTAATGGAGGCTCCGGCATGCAGAGTTGATGGAATTGGAAGAAATCTCAGAGAACATGTAGTTCAAACAATTGAGACAGTTCAGGCCTTAGTAAAAAGCTGGTTCGATAAGAAAGCAAGTTGCAAGGGCCTTCAAGGAAGGGAATTTAGTTCTAAAATGGGATGCAGATTAGGCAAAACTAGGTTGGCATTTCAAGTTATGATGCCATTTGGAGTGGCCCCTCCATGCCCAATGGATTGCTAAAAGTAGTAATGCCTTCTGATTGTCTACCTAGCATGGCAGAAGAATTCCTGATCCCGGTTAACGGAGTCCATCTTAAACATTGCTACTGAAAATAATATCTTTCCCCCAGGTAGATATTAGCCTAGATTTCAATTTCTCTAAAAGAATATAGCACATTGTCTTGTTGTAGTTAGGTTTCTGTTTCTCTAAATAACTCCGAAACAGGTTTTGTTGCACTCAGGTTGTTTTCTTCAGTGGAGCATGGCGCATCAAACAATGAGTGTGCAATATCAGTTTTGGGATGCGATATCAGGTTGGTTTCATAGAAATGGCGCATGACTCCATGCCCAGTGGATTGCTAACAGGCCACTGATCTTCTACCTAGCAGGCAGGTGCATCCCGTTGAGCGCACGGAAATTGTTGTATATATCTTTCCCCCCATGTACATATAGACAAGTAGTCGAACATAGAAATCAAAGGAGCCCAAATCCCTTGGCGCACGGAAATGGCACCATGACAATGAGTGTTGATAGGGTAAAGGATGCGCCCTTGGCACATGGACAATGGTGCATGACAATGAGTTTCGACAGGGTAAAGGATGCGTCCTTGGCGCACGGAAAGTGGTGCATAGACAATGAGATGTCGACAGGGTAAAGGATGTGCCCTTGGTGCACGGAAATGGCTCATAGACAATGAGATGTTGATAGGGTAAAGGATGCGCCCTTAGAGAATAGAAATGGCACATAACAATGAGTGTTGATAGGGTAAAGGATGCACCCTTGGCGCACGGAAATGGCGCATAGACAATGAGATGTCGACAGGGTAAAGGATGCACCTTTGGCACACAGAAATGGCACATAGACAATGAGATGCCGATAGGGTAAAGGATGCACCGTTGGCGCACAGAAATGGCTGCACGCAAATGAGTGTTGACATGGTAAAGGATGCGCCCTTGGCACACGAAAATGGCGCATGACAATGAGTGTCGACAGGGTAAAGGATGCGCCCTTGTCGCACGGAAATGGCGCATAGACAATGAGATGTCGACAGAGTAAAGGATGCGCCCTTGGCACACGGAAATGGCGCATGAAAATGAGTGTCGATCGGATAAAGGATGCACCCTTGGCACAAGGAAGAGGATGTCGACACACACATGGATGCACCAAGGCGCACCTTCAGGAGGCACAACATTTTGAGTGCCGACAGAAAGCAGACCCTGGCACAGATATTCAGATGGCCATAACTTTTGACTAAGAGCTCAGATTCATGCAAGGTTGGAATTTTTGGAAAGCTTACGAGGTCCTCTATCCAACTACGACTGGATATATTTAATTGGGTGAGAAAAAATTCTTAAAAAATGCAAAATACAGTTCGCCACTTTTGGGTTTGGTGGGGTTCTTACCTACCATCATTATGAGATGAGTTAAGTGCATTCTGGAGGTGGTTGGGGCAGATTTCAAATTCCTCTCTTATCCCTCTCTTTTTCCTCCTGTAAATTGTAAGGAGGGGATTCTTTCTAAAGGTTGGACATTTCTGTTTTGCCCCTCCCTTCTTCCCTTTGGCAGGTGAACTTGTGGAGTTAAAACCTCCCATTTGAAACCATAATGCAACGTTTCCTCTTAGCATTTTCCAGTGTGTTGTATCAATCTTTGGAGAAAATTAATGCATGTCTGTGGATGATTCTCAACCCTCTCTGTATTCATTTGCATCCCCCTAATCTTTCACTATGAATCTAGACTATCTGTGCGTGATATTGAATTGAATTTTAATGGTCTGTGTTTATTAGCAAGACAGGTGTTCTTCATTCCTCAGTGCATCACCTTTGTACTTTAGGTTTTATTTTATACATTTTCTTACCCTATCTCCTTGGCAAGTTAGATTAGGTTTTTTTGTAAACCCTCTACATTTTCTATGTGTGCATATGAATAATAGGAATAGGAACCGGCCTTCATCCAGAGAGCTTTTCCGATTTTCTCAAGGTCCCACACTTGGGAAAATCTCCATGTTATGCAATCACACTAAGAGTCTCAACCCATCGAGTTGCAGAAATTCAGGGGTGCTGCGATTTGACATCAACACATAGTTCTTCTACATTTCTTGTACCTCCTGCAACATCTGACAAACCAAAACAACCTGCTACTCCATGTCTTGTAATAATGCCAGTCCAAGAGATATGCTATCCTCCAATCTGTCCCAACTCAATAGTGTCAGGTACTCTCTACTAGATAATTCCTGAAAAGGATCCATGTCAATCGAACTCTGAAAATTTTTGTTGTAGGAAAACTCCACCAAACACAAGCACTCCTCCCACTTTGACTAATGATCCATTACGTACATCCGAAGCATGTCCTCTAAAATCTGATTCAATCATTTCATCTTCCATATGTCTCTTGATGATAGGATGTATTGAAATTGATAATCTTCCTAAGGGCTTCTTGCATTGTATTCAAAAAGCGTGAGGTGTATAATGGATTATAGTCACAAATGATCTTCCACGGAATCCTGTGTAGTCTAATAATCTCATCCAAGCACACTCTCACTACTACATTGGTTGTGTAGGTGGTCTTCATCTGATAAAAACAAGTCACTTTCATCAATCTATCCATTGTGACCTTGATGGCATCGTGGTAGTATCTTCAACGTCGGTTCCCATACTACGAAATTCATAGAAATGGGTGTTCCTTTTCCACTCTAGATATAACATGTGGGTAAAGAACACCAAATAAATATTGATGGTTGACATTCACCCTTTAACACACTAAACAACGTGACAAAAAATGAGCTACATCACTCTCTGAATTCCTCTCCAATGGATATAGTTGTCTCAAGGTAGCGTGCATCTTCTTCACCCATGGATGGGATGAATAAGCTACACGATGAGATTTTGCAAAGATATCCTGTCTCAAACCTCCATCCCTTGGTATATAGATCTGACCTCTATGTCGGAGAAGTCCATCTAAATTCTAAAGCAAATCCAACAAGCTTCCCCTTAAGGGGTCTCTAAGACTCAATCTTTGATCTAACTACAAGGTAGAAATTGTCATGAGGAATCTTGTCGTAAAATTCTGCTCCTTAAATTTTTACCAACTGAAGCAATTATAGCCAAATGTATCTACCTACTTAGAGCAGTCAGCAAAAAAATTCTCTTCTTCCCCTTCATATGCTATATTTGTATGTTGTATTCACATAGAAAACTCCATACAACATCAATAACGAGCAGTTGAGAATGGTTTTCGTAAAGAGGTAACGCAAGCTCAAATTGTGTATCCTGAGAAAAAATCTCCTACCCAAAAGGAAATGTCTCTAATGCATCAAAGCATGTATAACTGCTACAAGCTCAAGGTCATGAGTCAGATAATTGAGCTCACGATATTTGAGTTTGTGAGACTCAAAGACAAGAACACAACCCTCCTACATCAAAACACCTCCTAGTCCTGCCAAATAAGCATATATGCAAATGAAGAAATCTCCATGCGGATATGGCACTGCAAGAATCGATGTTGATGTAAGGCATCCCTTCAGTGTACTAAAGGCCTGCTCACATCCATAAGACCAAACAAACTTCTTCCCTTTCCGCTGAAGGGAAGTGATGGGGTGCGCAATTCTGAGATAAGTCCTAAATAAATTCCTATAGTAACCTGCCAACCCCATGAAACTACGCACCTCGGTCACACTAGTTGGCATGGGCCAATCCATAATAGCTCAAATCTTGGAAGGATCAATGACGATACCTTCCCCAAAAATGATGTGACCCAAGTACTGCACCTCTGACTGAAATAATGCACACTTCTCCAGGTTCCCGTAAAGTTTCTTCTCATGAAGACACTGCAGAAACATGTCGAAGGTGCTCCTTGTACTCCTCATGCATATGTGAGTAAATCAAAATTTCATCAAGAAATATGAGCATGAAGCGATCCAAAAATTTTCCAGAATACCCCATTCATCAAACTCATGAATACTACGGGGGCATTCGTTAGACCAAAAGGCACTACTGTGAACTCGTAGTGGCCATATCTCGTACGGAAGGTTATCTTATGAATATCTGCCTCTGTGATCCTCAGCTGATGGTATCTAAACTTAAGATCTATCTTAGAAAATATTGTGGCCCCTTCATCTGATCAAAAAAATCATCAATACATGGAAGGGGGTAATGATTCTTGATCATTACTTTGTTCAACTGACGATAATCAATACACAATCGCAGAGATCCATCCTTCTTCTTTACAAAAATCACTAGTGCACCCCAAGGGGATACACTAGGAGATAATTAGGCCTTTCATCCAAGAAGGCCCCTCAAGATGCAACTTGAGCTCACAGAGCTTAGGGGTATTCATCTTATAAGGTGCTCATGAGATAGGCCCTCCTCCTAGAATAAAATCAATGTGAAAATCTATCTCACATGGGGGAGGTAACCCTAGACAGCTCTCCCCTGGAAAGACATCTGAAAAACTCCCTCAAGATATGATGATCATCAAGTGATGGCCCACTAGACTCATCCTCTAGATCTTTCACTAACCATGATAGCATACAATTGGTAACCTCGTCGTGTACACCGCTTAAGCTATATAACGGATATGGTGTGAATAGAGGTGGGTCTCCTGACTCCAACTATCACTGACTCCACTCCCAAATCATCTGCACATGATATTACCTTACTGTAACAATCAACCCTAGACCTATGTGCAGATTACCAATCCATGCCAAAAATAATCCCATAGGAACCTAAAGGAAGGATGCAAAGATCCAAGGTCATTAAAAAGGGTCCTAGGTCAACTATGCACTCCTTGACTAAGGAGTCCACTATGAGCTTGGCTCCAGAAGCCATCTCCACATCCCAAATACGGCTCTACCTAATTGCCACCAGCCTGCATCGCTCTACTAAAAATGGAGAAATAAAATAATTTGAGGATCCTGAGTCAAATAAAACCAGAATAGAAATGACATCAATGCTACCTGTCATCTCAATCATCGTACTTTGGTGCTCTACCTGCCTGTTCTCGACCACTGCATATATCATGTGGCTCCTAGCCATATCACCTACTATAGGCTCTGAAATTGGTGCCTTACCCTTGTTATTAGGGTTTTGAGGGCACTCTCTCCAATGATGCCCAAGTACTCTACACCCATAACAACTACTAGGTCCCCTCCAATGAGAAGAGACTCCTGAAGGTACTCTAGTGGTCTGTGTCATGGATCCACGATGATCCTACTATGGAATGTTGTGGTCATTGCTGATGAGCTCTTGCTGACTAAGCTCTAGGCGGTGCCTGATTCCTAACTGGTCCCCTTGGAGGAGGCCCCATACTACGTCCTCTCTGAGCATCGAATCTTTTTGGAGGCATAAATGGAGGGAGAGTTTGTTATTGCTGCTGCTGTTGAGGTGACTACTGTGGTGGCTTGAATGAAGACTATGCAAAACCATGTCCACCATGAGGAGGAGGAGGATTTGACCCCCTCAACCTGCTATCCTACATCTGTTAGATATGCAGCTCCACACTCTATCTCTGGCCTACTGCGATTTCTCCCTTGTCTCCTCTGCAATATAGACCTTCTCAATGGCATCTGCTAATGTCTTTAGGAAATGAATGTGCACTGCCCCTCCAATGTCTAGGTTCATGCCCCTGATGAACCTATGGATCCTCACCTTCTCATCCTGCATGTAGTCTACATACTGAAGTAGGTCCAGGAAGTGACTCTCATACTCTACCACTGTCATGGATGCCTAACGTAGGTCATGGAACTCATCTATCCTCTACTGAATGAACCTCCTAGACAAGTATCTTCTCCTGAACTACTCCTCGAAGAGCTCCCAAGTGACTATCTCAGAATCCACATGGAGCTTCTGCTCCTTGGTCCTCCACCAAACCCCAACTCTATCTCTCTAGAAGGTGTATGGAGAAATGAGCCTTCATTTTGCTGGTACACAAACATAGCTTGAAACATTCGCTCAAGTTGACCAACCATGCCTCTTCCTGAAATCCCCCAGTATCCCAAGTGAAATGAGATGGATGGAGTTTCAAAAATCTCTATGATGTGATCTGCCATTGTAGACTATCTTCCTCTAGGTCTCTCAACATGATCATCACACTGCCTAAGGCTCCTAGATATGTCCCCGTGTCCTGTAGCCCTATCTCCATGACCTCTCTATGGTTAATCTCATCTGACTGACTCCACATGGGATTTCTCTTCCCTATTCTCATCACTATGTTGGGAAGGTGCATGAGCCTCTACTTATGGATCTCCATCATGTCTATTGTGCCTCTCTCCCAAGGATCCTCCGCGTATAGTGAACATTAACATCCTGTAACGTCTGAAGTATCTGAGGCAATATGGTTGCTACTTATGCCTGATCTGGGGGTGGTAAGTCTAGGTCCACGTGTAAGAACCCCTCATCTGGTCGTCACCTCTTGCACAGACCAAGGTGAGAGTTAGTTTATTATTCTAGGTTTTGTTTCAGTTTTCTAGGTTTTCTACATTTTAAACATCATGCAATGTTGTGTGATCTAGGTTTATAGTTGCACTAAGTTTTCTTGTTATGTCTTATGTTTCCAAGTGTTCCTAGGGTCCTAAGCATTGAACCCATGGCTCTGATACCAAGTATAACACCCACAATTTTGATGTTCTAAAAACCACATTAATCCTTAAATAATTATCTGGAAATTTTTCGGTAAATTTTTTTTCTTTTTAGGTTGCAAGGATGTGTCAAACCCTAATAATATATTTAATTAATTCCCACCAAAAATGTTACATTTCAAGGATAGATCCAGTCTAGATTAATAATTAAATATTCTTAATCTATTTCATAATGTTTAATTTAATTATCATCTACTAGATAAGTGTTCCATTAATTTCTCTTACTAGGTTTAAATAGTTTCCACACCTCTTGGGAATTAACATTCAACCCACATTTAATAAACCCTTATCCTTAGTTACCTTAATTCACTTAAATTATTTTCTTTAATGTCCATTAAATAATTACTAAAACTACTAGGAAGGGTTACATATTTAACTTAACATACACTAGGGTATTAAGTGGCCCCATTCACCCATTTACACATACATTTGATTTATTTAAAAAATTTACAACCATAATATGAATATTCTCACCTAAAAATTGTAGGGTTGATTCTTAACCCTTGGATCAAATCAATTATGGGACCACTAGATCTTAGATCTTCCATACTAACCCTAACTATCCTTAATGAAATCTTATTAATCCTTTTTCTTTTCCCTAACCTCCTCATTTGGTCTCTTTTCTTTCTTTAATTTTTGTAGGTTGGAGGAGTGGAAGCCATGGGAAGCAAGGAAAATCATGAAGAAGCCATGATCCAATTCACTAGAAATCAAAGCTTAGTTTGGATTTTAGAATAGTTGAATCTTAGATTTAATCATGCATTCTTAATTATTTAATGGATTGTAGATGGTTTCCACTCCTAAATCTGGGAGTTATTATGTTAGATTAATTCTATTTTTGAGTTTTCTATTTGATGGGGAAAAAACCTACTTCCATTTTTAATCCATGAGATTGAATACATTTAAATCCCATTGTAAAGATTTACAAACAAACAATGAATTTATGCCCTTATGGATCTTGCTAGTGAAGTTTCCTCCATAATTTACAGGCTTAAATTTTTATAGAACAAGTTTTCAAAAAAAAAATTCCCAGGTCGACTAGAGGTTTTATTTTTGAGCCGTCAATAGTGGTGAACCTGCTACCCAAAGCAGGCCGACGGTCTATGGGATCGGTTCCTATACATTGGGTGATGATTCAAATATTACCTTTCCTAAATGGTGGCGGTTTAGAGATCACCACTTTGATAGAGTGACTTCCTATTCTTTCAAAACAGAACCATCAATTCCACCAAGGCATCTTATCAAACATAAACAAGATTTACTACAGTATTTTTGAAAAATTATTTTTAATTCCTGTAGTTTAGTGTTTATGTTGGTCCTAAAGTCTCCAGTTGATGCCGGTTACACCATTTATTCATTCCATTCTTATAAATTACTAAATTTAAATATTTTCTGATTTCTATAGTAACAAGATGGACACAACTACAAGATCATTAAATTTATTTTTATGACAACAAAATTTCTTTCAAGTTCATAACTATAAAGGAGTTAAAACTTAATCTATTGAAACTAGTGATCGATTTGTTTTCTTTTCCACAACAAAGTTGCAATGACTTTTAACTTGTGTAACTCATTATAACTTTAAATGCATCTTTCCATTTATCTACAACCATTTAACTCAAATAACTACAAAACCAACTAGTGTTTAACTATTTAAACCATTTTCTAAGGATACATTCCTATTCAATGTTTACAACTTAGGATTTGGATCTCCTTCATTTTTTTTACAATAATACAATTTCAAAAAATAATAATGAAATTTAATTCATTTCTTTGAGCATAGCTCATTTCCTTTCAATGCAAAGACACAATTTCTTTTCCTTAAAATACATTTACAACTTAATAACAAAATATGCAATACAACTTTTCTTTTAAATACAATCTACTAGTCTTCCACCTTAAGTGGGAATTACAAGAAAAATTTCTACAATGAAGGATTTCTTTTGACTTCAAAAAATGCTCCAAGTACCAATTCTTCAACAAGAGCTCCACCATTTCTTCACTTTAATCACAACAACAAAAATGGGGGAGAGGTAACACTCTCCACCCAACCAATAATCCAATGAGGAGAAGAAGCTATCCTCCTCATTGGCCCCTGAGCCCCAACCAAAATGCAATAAAGGATGGATCCAACTCATGGAAACTATCACAAAGCTTCCACATCACAATAAAAATTTTACAACCATTTCAAAACACATTCAACACAAGAAGCAATCATAAGACGGAAATTAACAAATTACATAAGGCTTGAAAATGCAAAGCCAATGGAGCAAGGATCTATGGGGAGATCACTTATGCCTCCCAATGGGATTAGGTGCCCACCTTAAAATCCCTCCAAAATACAACTCAAAAACCCCTACACAACTCTTATGCCTCCCTCAAGATCCTCTTATGCCTCCCACATTCTCTTATGCCTCCCTACAATCTCTTATGTCTCCCTCAAAAGAACCAAGTAAGAAATGCAAGCATTTTCTTATCCAAGGTGGGGCACCCAACCCAACTCCCTCCAAAAACATGAAATAAAATATTATTCCTCCCTACATATAAGATCCCCATATCCTTCTCCTACACCATACTTAGGCATTCTACCCAAGATCCCAACAAGCATACAAACCATTCACTTACATACAAATATACACATATAAAAGAAAACAATTAAAACAAGGGTGTAGTTCCTACCTTTCCATGGTAGAAATTGATCAAATAATCACACTCCAAGCTCCTTAAAGCTCAATCCAACTCCAACAAGCTCCAAAAATTCAACAAGCACTCAAAAACTCTCCAACTCCAAAAATACAAGAGCACAAAATGAAATGAAGTAACCCCCAAACAAACAAATAAACTTGCATATATAGAAAAAGGGAAGAGGAGGGTGAGGTGGATCCATGTAGGATGCCACATCACTTATCCTCAACTCCACATCACAAGTCAAACCTCAACTCCAATGCACAATAAATTGGTGGTTGAGAGGAATGACAAGCCTCTTACACACACAATCCAAACCCACACCCCTAAGGACATAATTTAAAACCCATGTAAGAAAAGTGTAATAAATGTCACTTTTTGTCTTACAAAATACATAATGGGGTCTAATTTTGACCCCCAAATCCATAGGTAGGGTTGGTATATGAAATTAAGAGGTATGGGACAAGCTTAGCTTTTCCCACAAGCCTCCAAAAATGGCCCTTAAGCCCAAATCTGAAATTCCAAGGTAAGGTAGAGTGTACAACACTCAAAGTCACTTACACTCAATCAAAATCATAAAATCCAAAAGACCAACTACTCTAATAAATGACCCCTTTTGTCACATCCCCATATAACTTAATAACATGATTAAATTACTTAATAAAGGCACATTAATCAACAATGATTAAATAAATTACATCACAAAATAAATCACATACTCTACAATAAATAAAAGAAAAAAAGGGAAACAATTGCACACATAGCCCATGGTCACAATTGGAGGTCATCCCCCCATGGGGACCCCCTAAAAAAATAAAACAAAAAAAAAAACATTACACAAGTTTCCATGGTGACCTTCATTGTATCCATCTAGTATTCCATTGTGGTTGGTCTCCAATCCCCCTTTTGATTGTTGTGATATAATTACCTGTAAAATCACACAATACCTCCTTCGGCCTCATGGCCACATCAAAAACATCAAAGATAAAATATACACACATAAATCAATAACCATCCTCAATATAGCTAAATTATCATCTCAACTAAACAATGCTATCATTTATCTAAAATTCCAACAACATCTCAATTCTATCCTTTTATCAATATCAAACAAGATCATAAGATTAGTTCAAATGCTAAATCCTACTCAGCATGATAAGAATTCTTAATGTCAGTAATATATATGCTAACAACACATCATCATCATCAATATAAAATGTCTCTCTATGCCTCTAATAATCCACACAAATCATACTATGAGTCACAATCCATCAATAATAAGAATATCTCTATCATCTAACATCACGTTAAACCAAAATGATACCATAATATCCATGTCTATAGTCAATAGTAATCAAAATCAAAATATAATAAGTGTCGAAGTGCAAGGGCACACAAATAGAAAACCATAGAAAATAAGATGCACATATACATGGTAAAACAATCAGGATGTCATAAAACAATTGAGGTTCTCAAGGATAACAATAAAGTATGTAAAATAAGAAATAAGCCATATGATGAAGATAATCTTCTTTGGAAGTAACATGAAAAATAAATATTGCACGTGAAACACCCATTAGCACCCTACAACAATAAATTTTACGACACAATGTATATACTAAGTGGATAAGATAAGGGAAAATAAAGTAGTAAATATTGGACTAATAATACCTGTATGTGATAAAATGTAATGTGGATGCCCCTAGTTGCTATAGAAGAACTCATATAGAGAATTATCAATCATCTTGCATCATGTAACAAATTGTGTGTAGCTTACATTCAAATCAATATACCAAGTGAATGCACATGTGTATAGAAAAATGATGTAACATATTATGTATCAAGCTAACATAATAATTAATGTGTGTCACAAATAGTTTAAGTGTGTAATAGAAACAACCAAGCAAAAGTGATGAAAATATTTTTGGATGATTGCTTATATTTGAATGTTTTGGATTTTTAGTATATTTGA
The DNA here is from genome assembly GCA_019776745.2 of Taxus chinensis. Taxonomy (NCBI): domain Eukaryota; kingdom Viridiplantae; phylum Streptophyta; class Pinopsida; order Cupressales; family Taxaceae; genus Taxus; species Taxus chinensis. Next base: position 52,231,517 of record CM034147.1, read on the forward strand.
ATGTTTTTGTATATTTAGGCCCCTAAAGGGCGTAGATGAAAACTTATTTTTGGAAGAGAAGGAAGGGTGATACAAGATAGATTTTGTGTTTTTTAATGAAGTATATACTATGTAACTAGAGGTGAGAAAACATGGTTTCCCTAGTGTGTTTTTGTACAAAGTGAGGTTTAGGTGCGTAGCCGGTCCCTTAATAGTGAATTTGAACCTATAAAAATAGTGTGACATTGGGAAATGAGGGGAAACTCATATGTCCCCAATGGGTGTGAGTAGTGTATGAACTATCCAATGAGTAATTTGAATCAAGGCCTGATATCTACCATTTTTAATTAAGCATGTGATCATGAATCAACATACTAGTGTCATGTGAATCTTGTGTGTGTAGGTAATTTATGTCCTAAGAAGTTGTGTCATGTATAAGGTGAAATAGACTTGTGAGAGAATCTACATGTGTGTCACGTACCATGAAACTTGTGTGATGACCTAATCCTATGTGATGGACTTTGAGACCTAGAGATATACTAAGAGTGGGTGATGGGTACTGAAATTTAAGGAGACCTATGTAAACTAGTAGCTGGTGGTGAAAGTGTGGAACTAGCACTAGGAGTTTTTGACAAAATTGTAAGACAATCATTGTCAAATATAGGAATTGTTTTTACAGTAGGTGAAATAGGAATAATTCTAATAGGAGTTGAGGGTGCGCTAGTTTTTAGGACTAGTGAAACTTGACATAATATGTAAAGGGGTTCGTGGTGGAATAATTTTAATTATGATGAACTAATGCTCATATATGAATTTGACACACTTGTGCACAATAGATGGAATAATCATAATATCCTTAAGCTAAGGAAGACCTGATATCATGTCACAATTCTTGATTCCTAATGGTATAACAGATGGCATGCAAATAGTAAGAGATCCTACTGTGATGGGAAGAGTTACATACCCATAGCAGGAAGATGAAATATTCATGATTCAGGATAAAATAAAGCTAGTAGAATGTAAGAGGGGAAGTGAACATGTGTTATGATTGAAATTAGGATTGATCATTACATTATTGATATCTTTATTGTCAATAGATGTAGCAATGTGAAGTAGAGAAGATGTGAAAGAATCATGGAAGTCTGCATCTGTTAAAAACTAGAGGTAAAGGAGTAGTAACACCAATAATAAATTCTAGAGTAATACTGATAGATTTTGGAGGCAAAACTGCATGGTAAGAATGAGTAGAAATTTCCTCATATGAATCCTTTTCATGTTTGGGATTTGATTCATTAAAAATATTGATCTTATCATTACCATTTGTAGGTTTAGACACAATAGGCTTGTCCCATGCTATTGCATCAAAATCAATTAATTCTTAATTCACATTTTTAATATTAAAGAATTTATCAGTAGACTTCCCATTACATAGATGAAAATCACAATATGATTTTTCATCAAATTTATTTCCTTGAAAAATTGAGAGGTGGAGGAAGAGAGATAAGGTCACTGTGAAGTAGCTATTGTAACACCACTTAAGGTGGCATTAGAAAATTAGTAAAAAAAATTTGAGCATGAAGTTGGATCTTTTTCTGTTAGGACAGTGCATTACCAGTTTCCTTAGCCTCATCTCAAGGCTCAGTAGTGTTACTTATGAAAATAGATTTACTTTGGAATTTAGCATTAGACTGATTAGAATCTTGGTCACTATATTTGAGATAACCCATTGAAATTAGCCTACCGCCACTGTTCTTAAGGATATGATACAAGTGATCAAATGAAAAAAAGTATTTAATATCACCAACTATTAAATAGGATGCAAAATGATTTGTAAAAGTAGGTCTTTCAGTTGAGAATCAACTAGGAAATTATTCATTTTAGTAAGATTAGTCATATAATGTATAACATAATCAATAAATTTCTCATTAGGTCCACTATTCATTTTATTAATTTTTTGCATGGGGTATTTTAGTACCAATACTAATAGAAAATGTACAAAAATAAAATTTCTAATGGAGTAAAAGATCATATATAATGAATAGTAATATCATAGAACCATTGCAATGCATAATGTTGTAAACTTCTAGGGAACAATTTTGTTAATAATGTATCATAAAATTCATAATCTAAGAAAGAAACATGGAATGATTTAAGATGTTCTTGTGGATATTCCTTACCATTGAAAAAAGGAATTTTTATGTGGAATTAGGAAGAAGAGGATAAGTTGCAACCTTGTGTGTGAGAGGATTGTGCAAAAGAAGTGGAGAATTTGTAGAAGAAGAGAAGGTGGTGGTACCTTATTGTAATTGAAGATATTGCGAATTTAGATCGTGCACCAAGGACTCTAAGGAATAGGTTCCAAAATAAGAATTATGTTAAATATGAGAGATAAGAGGACAAGAATAATGAGTAGTAGACATAAGAATGGATACATTAAGAAGAGATTCCCCCATGGAGGTGGGGGAATACGAAACTAGAATGGGAGATGTGAGAACCACGGAGGTGACATTATTAGAAATGAGAGGAGTAGAATCTTGGAACCATCACGATTTATTATGACTAGTGCATAGAAGAAAATATCCAGATTATGAGCTACATCCATGATGTGAAAGGATAAAGAATCCTTACAAACCATATGACCCTAGAATGTAGAAAAGTAACTCAAGAGAGTAGAATAAGATACATCTGATGCATAATTTACAAATGTCAAGTTCATTGAATGATTTAAACTAAATGGTTAATGTTAGTGCAAATTCACAGCACCCCCAAAATTACCTATGGATCTACTTTTCTAAGGCAATATCATTTGGTGTGAATGCACAACATTGAGTTTTCCCAAAGTGTGGGACCTTTACAAATGGGGAAAGCTCTCCAGAGAACAGGTTGGTTTCCTCTTCCTAAACTACTCTACCACAAACTATTCTAATGAATAGGCAAGCTAATTTAATCCTAATCTAACTATGCCAAGGAGACATGGAGAGAGATAAAAGAGGGAAAAATAGAATCCTACACTAAAATTGTGATACACCAGAGAAGTAAAATGCTAAACATATATCAAAAATACCATGGAACAAGAAGAGGTAAGTAATGGTAAGGATGGACAAGTGCATCACATGACCAGGGATAGATTTTACATAGAAAAATGTTCCAAAACTCCATGAACAAATCTCTAAACCTGCAATGACCATTCAAACATGCAAAAATACCTTTAATGAAGAGAAGAAAGAAGAAAACAAGCAAGGATGGATAGATGCATCACAAAACACGTTTTTTGTTGCTCCAGAAGTTTCCATATAACATCATTTTAATGGTAAATGAAAAAACATGCCATTACAGAGCAGGGGAGGAGGTTGAAACTCCATTTTTAAACCCATAGGGAAAAAAATAAGGGAGAGGCAAAGAAGAAATGATGAACAACCCTTTACAAATGACCCAAAACTACCTTTTTTCCCGAAGTAAGAATGAAGAAAAGTGCAGAAAACATGTGGTAAAATTTTAATTGGGACTTCAACCACTGAAAAAGATTCTTTGTTATTATCCTATAAAATTATGGGTCTCCCCATGGAAAAACCCATACTTCTAAGTACATTTCCCTTACAAAGATCCTAAAAACGGTCCATATCTTCATTCATTTTGGTGGTGGGTAGTTGTTTTTTGCTGTTTTTTCCATGCGAGGGATGTTTTCTCCTATTTTTCCTTCCCCACAAATCTCCATCAAAATAAAAAATTTTAACCTTCCATTGTGTAGAGAATTTTTTCCAAATCTTTCTAATGATATAAAGAGTGTGAAAATCCAAGATCGGGATCAAAAGATATGGCCCTATGAAAATCTAGGGCAAAAATAGGGAAAAAATGGATTGGTGGGCCAAAACTTTAAAATTTTCCAATTTTTATGAATTTGGGAAAATTTCCCCCAAAAAACCCCAAGCCCCCACCACTCCACTGGCACATGGCACTTCCCTCATTTTTTGGCATGGAAATCGTGGGCCCAAACCTGCACTTTTCCCCCTTTGATTTTGCATTTGAAAAATTTCCCAACTTTTCCCAACGCACTCACTATTTCTGGTGACATGTGGCACTTCCTCATTAGTTGGCGGGGGATGTTCACTTCCAATTTTCCTTTTCCACCTTGGCGGGACGTCATTGACCACTTTGGAAAATTTACCAAATTCTCCCCATTCCCCCAACCTCCGCCGAAATAGGACATGTGGTGTCATCCTATTGGACATAGGGATTTTGGGCTAAAAATTTTCCAATTCACCATCCGCCAACCCTTGGCAAACTTTCTAACTTGCCTCCGTTCCTCCGACCCCCCACTACTGGCAAGACACATGGCAGCCACCTTATTAGTCTCAATGGGCCTTCGGGCCAAAATTTCCTCCTTCCCCACTCATCGAGCCTACTTTGGAAAAATTTTTCCCAAATTCGCTCCGCTCGCTAGCCCGACCTCCACCATGCCACATGGCGCTTCCTCATTGGTTTGCGGGGACCTCAAGCCATTTCTTTTCCTCCACGGGCCCATGAGAAAATTTTTCTCCTTTGCACCCTTCACCAATCCCTTTTGCAAATTTTTCCTAACTTTACCTCTTTTGTCCTGACCTCCACTGCTACGTGGTATGTTTCTAATGGTTGCAGGCCTGCTCAAGAGAAATTTCCCCGCAAAATTTCCACCGAGCCATAACTTGAGAATTTACAAGGAGGTAGGAGGAAAATTTTACCTTTCTAGAAAGGTGAGGTAAAATTCCTATCTTATGGAGATAATTTCTAGAAATCTTTTGAGTCCCTAAAGCATGCCAAAAATTCATTTAAGTGCTAGAAACAGGAGAAGGAGGAGGAGTTAGCCAAAAAAATAAGAATGGGGCTTATTTTGGATAACAATTTGGTGACTTAAAGGCGGTCATCTTCCTGCTAGATGAATGATCAGTAGCCTTTGAAGCATCCACTAGGGATTGGAGTCATGAGTTGTAGCCTACAAACCGGTCTAAACTTTGAAACCTTCCTTCTGAGCCACTTGAACCCCACTGAACTTGGAGTTGTTCTCACCAAAATGTCGCTGAAATGGATTGTGCAAAGAGAAAAACTAGCAGCACCAAAAACTATGTACAAAAATGGAAATCATAAATGCTCCAAATGGAACATGTAAAGTGTTCACAAGAACTTCTTCTGCTGAAAGAATACCTAGCTACTTTACTCTAACTGGAAGTAAAGGTGAGCTAAATAAACCCTATAACTCATTGTGCAAAATAGCTTCCTTTCTTCAATATTAGCAGCCATGCAAATGATTTGGCAGCTGAGTATGGCTGGCTAGGATGAGTAGAAAATCAATAAGAACCTGGTCTTCTACCCCAAATCAGTAAGGGTGTCAACTGAAAACAAATCCAATACCTCTTTTGGTTGCTCTACATTTGGATTGAAGAGGTATGATAGCTGATCCTTGGAAATTTGCATAGCTCATTCTCATGCTTAGAGGCAAGCATGACTTGGTTGTGGCTTCTCCTTTGGCTCCAACGAAGCCAAATACCTGATTGGGCAAGGTCTGATCCATTTGGTATGCCCATAGCTTTTATTTTCCATTCCAAAAATGGGATCCTTCTTGTAGACCTTTTTGGATAGATGAAGTAGAAGAAGTGATGAAGTTATTTTGCTATTTTCCTTCTCCCCTCCAATGAAGAACATGGAAGATTTAAATTTTCCAATATTGATTCCAAAGAGCTGATTATAAGATGTGAGGATGCTACAATTGAAAGTTCTCTTCTCCATGATATCAGGTTCTTGTGTTTGGAATGATGGGTGATGAAGGAGAAGAATGGTGTGATTTTCAACCAGTTCTTCTCCATCAAAACAGTCCTCCAAATCAGACAGATAAATTACCTCATCGTTTTCCTGCTGTAAATTTTCAACTTCCCCCCATGGTGTTCTCTTGATCTATAACTTGATCACCATGGTTTCTTTCATCCTTCAACATTGATTTTGAGAGATCAAACTCTTCTTCAGCACTAGAACTCAAGAGAGATGAAGTAGAAAGAAGAACTAAAGGTTCTTCTATAGCCTTGTTTTGTGCTCAAAGCCTTTGGATCTACACTTTTCTCCTCCACATGCTTAAATGTGCTCCTCTTCTTTTGGATTTGGAGCAACTTCTCCTTCCTCTGTTGTTTGAATACATTCTTGGTCTTGATTGAACTCTTCCTCTAGCATGAAGTTTGTTAACTCAAAGTCTTCAATCTACTGCTTCTAGAGGGACAAGTTATGACTACAAGATCTTCTTCAGAGATTTCTTCCTCCATGGTTGATTTTGCAACTTGAATTAGACCAGCATTTCTCTTTAAGTAGATTGCTAACATGGACACTACATTCTTAAGAAATTTATTGTTGATCTACTGTCTTCCTTTTTCTCTTCTTCTGCAATAACAAAGTCAGTCCTGACCACCATTTTTTCTTTAAATCTATGGCCTCCTCTATAGGCTTCATCAACAAAGGGATCTTCTCAATTCCATATTTAAGAGCCAAACTCAATAAGGTCTTAATCATTCGTTCTTTTCTTGGCTCTTCCTCTTGTTTTCCTTCATGACTGATTTTTGTAATTTCTTCTTCCCCGTATGGGAACTGGGAATGTAAGAAGAGAGGACAGATTGGAGTTGTAACTCAATTGATTTTACAATTTGTTTGTAGTGGAGGAGGAGGTAGAAACTCTCTTGTTTCTTTGGAGGATGAGGGTATTTCTATTTAGCTCTTATTGAGTGGATGATTGGTTGGAAGGGAAGAGGAAAGAAGAATTAAGATGAGGCTAGAAGATTAGGGAATGGAGAAATGTATTCAACACTTTGGGCACAATTCAGATGGAGAAGTTTAAAAACTTGAAGCTGCAAAATGAGATGGTAAAAGATTGAGGAAAGAGGAAAAGAGAAGAATTATGATTATGGTGTTGAACTTACCCATTGACAAGGTTGTTGAATACAAAGTCTCATAGGCACCTCTATTCTCTATCAGTCCACTTGTGTAAGTTAATGGCAGTGTCTACAATCATGAAGTCAATCTTCTCCTGAGGGCTGATAATGCCTTAGAAAAGGTCCCACCCATGGACAAGCGTGCTCCTATAACCAATTTTGAATGCTTTCATTTGAGTTGCATTAAGCCCTGGATTACACCATGTTTACCTCCATATTTTGGATTTTCTCCACCAGAGCCAGCATCCTGCATCTGATTTTCTTCATTATATGTGTACTCCTTACTCTTGGAAATATGCTTCATAGCCAAAATGATTTTGGCATTGCTCATATGGGTATGTATGCATGATTTTGAATTTGTTCAAAATGCTGATTTGAAGGAGTTGTAAAACATGTTGGAGGTGAAACATAATGCTACTATTGTAAATGTAAATTCCATTATTGAAATTAAGTCATGATTGTATAGCTTCATGGAATGGAAAGAGGATGAAAGGGATGGAAATGAGGAATGAATGAAAAAAGATGGAAAATAGGTCTGCAACTCGGAAAGAATGAGTTATTTACCAGATGGAGTCACCAAATGTGCTTTTGAATATTCCTCCATAGGTTGAATCCTTAACAGGAACACACCAACCTATCAAAAATAAAGTGGAAGACCTCTAAGGTCCCACTGAGGTTTGCCATAACTGTTAGTTCGAATTCACAACACCCCCAAAATGAGTTATGAATCTTACTTTTCTAAGGCAAATGTCATTCTGGTGTGAATGCATAACATTGAGCTCTGTCCCAGAAGTGTGGGACCTTTGTAAATGGGGAAATCTCTCCAGATAAGGCTGGTTCCTCTTCCTAAACTACTTGTCACAAGTTATTCCAGTGTAGGAAAGTTAATGTAATCCTAATGTAACTATGCCTAAGGAGACAAAGAGAGAGAGAGAGAAAAGAGGGGAAAACATAAGCCTACACTAAAACAGTGATACACCAGAGAAGGAAAATGTTGAACAACTATCAAAACTTACCATGGAACAAGAAGAGGTAAGAAATGGGAAGGATGGACAAGTGCATCACAAGCCCAAGGATATATTTTTACACAGAAAATGTTCCAAAACTCCATGAACATAGATCCAAACTTACAATGAACATTCAAACATGCAAAAAAAACTACAATGAAGAGAGGAAAGAAGAAAATAGGCAAGCAAAAAATGAGCAAGGATGGAAAGATGCATCAAAAAACACATTTTTTGTTACTCCAGAAGTTTGCATAAAACATCATTTTAATGGTAAAAGGAAAAAAAACGTATTATAGACCATGAGGAGGAGGTTCAAACTCTATTTTCCACCCTAGGGGAAGAAAAGAAGGGAGAGTAGAGTAGAAGAATGATGAATAACCTTTACAAATGATCCAAACCTGGATTTTTTCCCGAAGTAAGAATGAAGAAAGAAGTGCAAAAAACATGGGCAAAATTTTAATTGGGACTTCAACCACAAAAAAGATTCATCTAAGTATTTTGCAAAATGATGGGTCTCCATGTAAACATCCCATACTTCAAAGTACATTGCTCTTACAGATCCAAAATAGAGGTGACCCATACTTCATTAATTTTGGTGGTTGGTAACCATTTTCTATGCTTTTTACATGTCAGGGACGTTTTCTCCTATTTTTTCTTCCCACTATATCTCCATCAAAATACAAAATTTAACCCTCCATCATGTAGATAATGTTACCAGCTTTCTAATTATATAATGAACGTGAAAGTCTGAGCTCTAGATAAAAAGATATGGCCCTCTAAAGATTTAGGGAAAAATTAGGGAAAAAATGGATTGGCGGGCCGAAACTTTAAAATTTTCCCTTTCTTGAATTTGGGAAAATTTCCCCAAAAAACCCCACGCCCCCACCACTTCGTTGCCACATGGCACCTCCTCATCAGTTGGCGGGGATCGCGGGCCCAAACCTGCCTTTCACCCCTTTGATTTTCCATTGGGAAAATTTCACAACTTTGCCCCACACTCCGCTGTCCCGATGACACGTGGCACTTCCTCATTGGTTGGTGGGGATGTCCTTCCAATTTTTCCTTTTCCACCTTGGCAGGCTTTCAGGTCAAATTTTTTCCTTGTGCCATTTTGACCACTTTGGCAAAAATTTCCAATTCTTCCCATGCCCCCAACCTCTGCTTCCGTCTGGAGACATGGTGGCCTCCTATTGGTCCGCGGGCCTTCGGGAAAAAATTTCTCCTTCCCCCCCCACCGACCCCTTTGGAAAAAATTTCAACTCACCCCCATCATCCCGACCTCCACTGTAACTAAACATGTGGCAGCCTCTTATTGGTCTACGGGCCTTCAGGTGAAAATTTCTCCTTCTGCCCCCCACCAAGCCCTTTGGCAAATTTTTCAACTCACCCCCGCCTGCCCGACCTCCGCTGCGACTAGACACGTGGCAGCCTCCTATTGGTGCACGAGCCTTCAGGTAAATTTTTCTACTTTGCACCCCCACCAATCCCGTTGGAAAATTTTCTAACTTTTCTCCACTCCCCTGACTTCCGTTGCCACGTGGCACATTTCTATTGGTTGTAGGCCTGCTCAAGGAAAATTTCCCCCAAAAACTCCACCGAGCCATAACTTGAAATTTACAAGGAGTTAAGAGGAAAACTTTACCTTTCTGGAAAGGTGAAAAATAATCCTATCTGATGGGATCATTTCTAGAATCTTTTGAGTACATGAATCATGCCAAAAATTCATTTAAGTGCTAGAAAAGGAGAAGAAGGAGGAGTTAGCCAAAAAATAAGCAGGGGGTTTATTTTGGATAACAATTAAATTTATAGGGGTTGGTATCTGATGGAAGATTATCCTATTCAATTAGTTTCCAAAGCTAATTGCAGCAATATCATGATATTATAAATATTGATAGATAATGAAATAAAGTACTAGGAATAGGAAATAGAGAGTGAATTAGTTGATATTCTAGATAGCGTGTTGATCTAGATTAGATTGATGACTAAAGGGAATGAAACTGATCTGATAAATCTTTGTTTCTAAAATTGTTTCCAAAAATGTTTCTTGGAAAAAAGCATATGGCATGGGCCAAGGTGTATGAGAACTATGGTAATTTTGTATTCTTATGTTCATTTATGATTTCTGCTCCTAAAAATTTCTAGGTCTATGTTATTCTTCATCATCTCTTCATGTGTGCTATTTGCACATTTGACACTGTGTGATTCTCATTATGGAACTAATTGAATCTTAAAAACCCTAGATTTTGAAAAATTCTTGCAAGAAAAACATTAGGTATATTGTGGGTACCCCCATGCACCACTAATATTACCACTACTCTGAAGAGGTATCAAATTACAATCGTTCTTGCCTATTATAGGTTCCATCCAAACATGATTTATTATAAAATATAATTTTCCTTCTTATCTTTTACAAAAATTGCTTACGAAATCTCTTTCTAATTTAGGTGAAACATTTATCATTCACTCATACAAAATATTATTATTATGCAAAGTAATACATATATGTCGGAAAACATCATAATGCATAGAAAATTCAGTATGGACCATACAACAGAACATAGTATGTGAGTGATTTATTTTAACATAAAAAAGTTTTCCATTTCAAAATAAATTTGACTAATTTCTATTTTGGGACAAGTCTTTTTAAACATATCATAAAAAAATTTTATGTCATATCCAAAAAATGTTTAAGAAATGATTCATGACTTCAAAAACCAATTCTTCTTTCTAAATGTATTTTTCATTAGGTAAAACCCTTGTATTAGTTTTCCAAAATTATTCAATTTTAGATTTTAAGTATTAAACTATGAATTTTTTTTACTTGGGATTCTACCAAAGAATGCTCGTAATTCATTATTATTGTGATCCTCAACTCTTTCAGGTTTGGTGATACCTTTCAGGAGTTTTAAAAATATTTTTAGTGCACAATTTATTTTCTTAATTAATCAAAATTTCTTTATTTTTTATTAACGGTAAAAGATGGTTCAGAGGACCCTACCCCGTAAAATAAGTGGAGACAAGTAACTATCAATGAGGAAAAAAATAAGATACCTCTACCAGCAGCACATAGGAGCAAAACAACAACACGTCTAAAACCAGTAGTACAACCAAAACAAAAACACAAAAATACATACACAAAGAGCTCATCGATGAGACCCCTTCCCATGGGATCTTAAGTGCATCTTGAGGGGGGTATTTTAACCTTTCTTTTTTCTTTTCAAAACTGTTCAGTCCTTTCCATTATTCAAGTTTTCATTTTTGTTATTATGGATTGGAATCATAATTTCAAAATTCTCCTTAGAATTTTAGATCCCCGATGAAGCACAAGGAAAGGAGAATGTTCTTTTTTTTTAATCCACCAAATCCGTAGAAATCTCAAGATCTTGTTGCAATGGTTCCTTTTAAATAGGAGGAAGCACTTCCTCATTCTTAGAGTCTAAATAAACATCTTCCTTATAATCAGAATCTTATTCACTATTTGACAAGTCGTTTATAACCAAGTGGCTAGGATTTGAATTCTTCCACCAATAGCTTCTAAGTTTAACATGCTTTTTACCCATATAACAATTTGAAGCTAAATTAACAAGATAGAAATAGGTTCTACACCTAAAGGGAAACCCTACATACTCTATATTTTGTGTCCAAATTCTATCATCAACTTTGAGTTTGATAGTGGTTGGAAAATATATAGAAGTATCCATATCAACCAATATTATAGCATATGTTGTATGCTCATAATCTTCAGTCTTTGAATCAATAATCAAACATTTTCCTAATGTTCTACCTATAGTGGTTAGGAAACTCTCCATATAAAATTGAAGGGGAAAATAAAGCAGGAAAATCCAAACTCATTTAACATGGAAAGTATTAGATACCAGGTAAAAAAGGGAACCATGGTTTCATAAGTAGCAAATGGGATTGAAACTCCCAAACTCTACTCAAAATTAAATCTCTATCTAAGGTTTCAGCAAAGGAAACTACAAAAGACCCACGAGAAGTAGGATAAATATCAAGCTTACTTTCCATGATGGGGCTCCAATGGCTTGACATCTGTTCATGAAGAGTGGGAAAACCATGGAAAAAAAATGGTGAATCTATAGATCAAGTCATTTTTCATGAAGAAATATTTTGATTGCATAACCTCTAATCCAAAACTAGCACAGTGGGCAAATTATTCATAAAATATAGGCTTATTTCCAAGATTCTTCACTATCGTAGCCACTTGAAGAAAGGTTTTCCTACCTCCAAAGACAAGGGCCGATTGTTTTTTCTCCCCTAGTGTTTTTTTAGTAGTGGTAAGGCTACTGGAAGAGGCCAACACAACATGCTTGGTGGACTATGCATTTTCTCCACCCATACCACCGATCCTCTGAAAGAGTTGACGAATCGTATCGGAAACTATACACCATGATCAAGTTTCACTCTGATTGAATTGTAATGGCTCTAACGTAATCACAAGAAGAATTGATCAATAACTGAACAATCTTGCATAGCAGAACAAAGCTTACACATGTAGATAAAAGACAGTGGAGTGTCTTGGCATGCTCATAAACGAATAGTGAAAGGGTATATATAGGGTTCTGAGTAAACCTAGTGCATGGCTCAATAGCAAACCCTAAACCTAACCCATGTGAGATGACCCTCCAATATGTGAGGAGAACACATAGGATAACTCACACTAACACCCCCCTTCATCAAAGCTGGGGTAGTGACTATGATGAGTCAAACAGAAAGAGAAGATAATCCTAAACAACTAAGAAAGATGTGTCAATGGGGCCTGACAACTAAAGGCCTAATTGGGTGTCCATATATAAACACAATCTTCCTAGAAGAAGAAGAAAATAAGGACTACTTAGCCTGAAAAAGATGAGCAGCTACAGAAGAGACCGTAAGTGAAAAAACTTCATCTTAGTGAAGGGCTTGGTAAATAAATTTGCAATCTGATCAGCTATCTGAATGTACTGAATTTCAACAATGCCATCATGAATAAGCTCTCATATGAAGTGCATATGGATCTCAATGTGCCTCATCTACTGATGCTAAACTGGATTTATACAAATAGAGATAGTGCTTGTGTTATCACAGTATATAATGGTAGGCCTCTGAAAGTGGATGCCAAACTCTGTCAGAATACCCTGTAGCTAAATAGCTTCTATGGCAGCATTAACAGCTCCTCTGTATTCTGCCTCTATAGATGATATCGCAATTTCATTTTGCTTCTTGCTAGACCAACTAATAGGACCCGAACCAAGAGAGAAACTGTAGCCAGAAGTAGATTTCTGATGTTCTAAGTCATCGGCCCAATCAAAATCTGTGAACCCAATTAATTGTATCTCTACCCCTCCATGAAAGTGAATGCCATCAGTATAAGTGCCATGAACATAATGAAGGATCCATTTAGCCACTTTCCAATGCAACTCATGTGGCTCCTGCATGAATTTGGACACAATGCCAATAACATACGATAAATCTGGTCAAGTGTGAGTCAAGTAAATCAAGCTCCCCACTAACTATTGATAAAGAGTACCATCAATCAAGGGAATAGAGCAATCTGAAACCAACTTAACCTCAGAAAGGAAAGGAGTAGGAGAAGACGTGCAATCAGACATATGAAAATGAGCTAGCAAATCAAGAGCATACTTAGGTTGTGAAATCAAAATTCCCGAGTTAGATTGTGAAATCTGGATCCCAAGGAAGTAATGAAGCAGACCTAAGTCAGTCATGGAAAACCTGTTGGCCAAGACGATCTTCATAGAATCAATAATAGAGGAAGATCTGCCTATGATCAACAAGTCATCAACATAGAGAACAAGAATGAGTATGGAGTCATCTTTCCACAGAATATAAACATTTGGATCAGAGTGACACCTAGTAAACCCTGATGTAAGTAAAAAGGAGTCCATCTTGGCATACCAAGCCCGAGGGGCTTATTGAGGCCATAAAGAGACTTCTTTAACTTACAGACGAGGGAGGGATCTTGGACATAACCTCGAGGTTTTTCCATATAGATCTCTTCCTCTAGGTCACCATGAAGGAAGGCACTCTTAATGTCCATTTGATAGAATTCCCATCTGTTTGCTGCAGCAATGGCTAGGTTCAGTCGAATAGAAGTCATCTTCACAACCAGAGCAAAGGTTTCAGTATAATCAACCCTAGCTATCTGGTGGAAACCCTTAGCTACTTATCATGCTTTAAAATTTTTGACATCTCCATCTACTCCATACTTTGTTTGGAACACCTACTTACACCGAACAATTTTTCTTCCTTTTGGAAGAGGGGTGAGATCCCAAGTATCATTCTTCATGAGAGAGGAATACTCCTCATCCATGGTAGAATCCCACTCAGGAATACCAAAATCCTCCTGGAAATACTATGGATCAGAATCAGAGGTAAAAAAGAGTGGGTTCCAATGAAATTTGAGCGAGTACATATCATATCCGAAGTATCTCCAACTAAATCTCTAACACTTTGCAAAGTTTTCCTAGCCCAAAGAGGACATAGAGGATTAGGATCAGAGTCAGAATATTCTACACTTGAGTGAGAAGGGACATAGTCCTTGTCATCACTACTGTCAGAATCAAAAGACTCAGATGTCTAATGGTCGGGAGGATATGGAAGAGGACCATGCTCAACAATATCATCATCTGATGAGTCAGAATCCGAATCAGAGAGCTAAAGAACCTCAATAGGAGAAGTAGAAGTCAAAGAAGACTCATTGAACTAAACACTTCTCTCAATATACAGCTCATGAGAAGTAGGATTCATTAATTGATATCCCTTCATTCCATCAGGATACCCTACAAAGATACAAGGTTTGGATTGTGGTTTCAAGGCCTTGCGTTTCTTCTTGGGAATCCAAGCCATAGCCTTGGATCTAAAGACTCAAAAGTGATCAACATCAGGCTTGCATCCAAACTAGGATTCAAATGGTGTCATCCCTCTTACTTCCTTGTGTGGAACACGGTTCTGAATGTAATTTACACAATTCACTGCTTCAGCCCAATACTGTGGAGGAAGAGACTTAGAGTGAATCATGCAAGTGGCCATCTCCTTCAGAGTACGGTTCTTTCTTTTTATGACTCCATTCTATGAAGGGCTATAAGTAACTGTATGTTGTAAAGAGATCCCTTCAAAAGTACAGAAATCCATGAACCTATTGTTTACATATTTACCTCCATTTTCGGTTCGAAGAACCTTGATAGATTGTTCCACCTATTTCTCAGTAAGAGCCTTAAAGTCCTGAAAATCTTCAAAGACTTCAGACTTAAGCTTAAGAAAATATACCCAAGTATATCATGAAAAGTCATCAATGAAGGTTAGTACATAGAGAGCTCTAGTAAATGAAGGAGAAGGAAATGGACCAGAAATATTGTTGTGAATAAGATCCAAGGGATGAGTAGCTCTCCAGGATTTTCCTTTGTCAAAGTTATTTTCAGGATGCTTTCCAAGGGTACAACCCTCACAAATACCCTTAGAAAACTTGACGTGGGGTAACCCATTGACCATTTCATTTTGGCTCAATTGTTCAAGGTAGTGATAATTTAGATGTCCGAGACACTCATGCCATAGCTTACTAACTTCATTTTCATGAGTGAGCAAGGTAGTGGGCGTAAAATCAAAAGTAAAGTGGGAAAAGGTATATAATCATGAATAGTTATCAACCTTTCCCTCAGCCACTGTAGTTTCATTGTTAAGCTCATGAATAATCCCTGAGTTAGGACAAAATTCCACTTGTATTCCTTCACCAAGGTGAGTAATTTGGTAAACCGATAGGATATTGGTAGAGAGATCAAGAACACTCAACACTTGGTTAAATGTTCCCCCATCCATCTCTACCAATCCACTACCGGAAACTGACACTATCGTGTCATTACCCATCGTGATTTGGGACATTCCACAAGGTTTGATGTTGGAAAACTCAACATGCAAAGAACCCATGTGGTGCAAGGCACCAGAATCTATAATCCACGTCGATGAAGGAGCAACTCTGGCTACAAGGGCCTTTCTTTTCTTCTTATCATTTTTAGAACCTTTTACAGCAGAAGACTTAGCCTTCGGAGCACTTTGTTTTATGGATTTAGGAACACTTATTTTATTCTTCTCAAGTAAATGAGATAAGTGATCAATCTATTTTTGAAAACAGTGGTGCTCGTTGTGACCAGACTTCTTGCAATAGGAACACAAAAACTTGCTTTTTTGTGCCTTAGGCTTAGAAGTCGAAATGTTTGTGTCATTTTTAGGTTTTGTCTTGGTTTCTTTCTTAGGATGATCCTTTCTTTCTTTCTTCTTTTTAGTCTTCTTTCCCTTGCTAGTACTTGCTGCAACGGCATGTGACTTGGAATTGATAGACCCCATTTGAATGATTTTTTCCTGTTCTCGAATGAGTTGGGATGAAAAACAGTCAAAGGAGGGCATAGTCCAAGCATCGCCCAAAGCAGCTTTTATAGCGTAGAAAATTGACACGAAGAGATAATATTTGGGACCTAGCTTAGAGAGAATTGACAAGATCAGTTGAGAATCTTTCTTCTCTACTTGACATCCCTTTAACAATAATCTAATGTGGACAAATTTAGAGAAGAAAGCTTGTAGGTTTTCAAATTCACTAGGATTTAACCCTAGTAGTTCATTTTCCAACTCATGCGCTCTCATGTCATCTTGTTGTCCAAACATCGCATCCAACATTTTTCATGTAGATTTAGGTCTTTCAAACACCTTAATGTGGAAGAGCAAGTCAGGAGAAACAAACATGCAAAGAAGACCTAAAGCTTCATCACTACAGTTTAACCACTTAGATTTTTTAGGATCGTCATCTGGTTCAGTCTCAGTTCCTATAGTGATGCGATATAACCCTTTACCCCTTAGTTTCATAATCATTTTCAATATCCATTCGAAGAAGTTTAATGGCGTAAGCAAAGGAATTGAAAGTGCATCCATAGTAAAGAGAGAAAGAAGAAATGTAAAAAAGAAACACAACCACCCAAGACAATATAATAACCCCCTGCTTTTGGAACTTTATAGTTTAGTGCGTTGATTACAATTAGGTCCGTGCATGTGGTTGGAGACACTTGGTAACACAACTTGCAATCAGCATAATAACGTGCAAGAGAGGAGACCACAACAGTATTTCCTGGAGTGTAACAAAAAAATAGGACACCATAAACAAGCACAAAGAAAAAGACAAGGAAGGAGGTGAAAGAAAATCTTGGTTGTGAGAACAAATGTCTCACGTCACAAAAAGTACCCCCTTGCTACAGACTATGGCGGATGCGCTCACTAGTCACAAGCAATAATAAGGGTAAAATATAATTTGACGAACTCAAGATGAGTCCAGATGATCTTCTGAACGTCGGAAAGGCACGCAGAAGACAAAGAGGTGCTCAGAGTGATGCTACACACTTGAGCACACAATTAGTAAAAAATCAACACTAATGCCTAAAAAAAATCATTTAGAAATGTCCAATTTAGCTAATGTGAGAGCTTTTGAAATTTAAAAGAAATGATATTAAACATTAATTTAAAAGATGATTTTTTAAAAAAAATTTACTAATCCTAAATGAGATTAAACTTGAAATTAATAAAACTAGGTTTAATTAAATTAAATTAAATCTAATTAATTTCAAATAATTAAGATCTAAAAAAATTAAATCCTAAATTAAAAAACTTTCCCTTTTAAAAAAACAAATTTAAAAATTAAATAAATCTAACTAAAAAAATTAAAAATGCGCAAGTATTAGTTTTAAAAACTTGCAGATTTAAAAAGGAAGAAATTTAAAAAATTGAAAAAGCTTTTTTCTTTTGTGGATTTAAAGAAATTAGAAAGTATTTAAAAAATACTTTAAACTTTAGAAACTTGAAAAAGAAAACAAAAAGAAAAAAATACGTACTTACCAATGAAAAACCGACCTATGTAAAAAAACGCAAGTTTGGAAGAAAACATGTGGACTGGTTCACAGGTGGGGAGAGAGGAGGGAGGAGGGAGGAGCAGCCAGGTAGCACATGGGAAGCAGCTCGTGGGAGAGTAGTTTGGATAGATAGCCTCACAAATGCGCAGAAAAATGTGAAGATGGCCTCCTCTGCCAAACCACCTCAGTGCTCAGGCTTGTACAGTCAGCGAATGGGTAAAAAAAATATATGGCTAAAAGAACTGGCCACGGCGTGAAGAAATGTCCATAACAGTGAAGAAACACATGGGGAGAGGAGAGGGATCAGGGCAGAGCACCAAAAAACAAGACTCCAACTGTAATTTAGACTGGAATCCCTCTGTTTTAGCAAATAACCACTGAAAGATATTTGAGAACCCTGTATTCTACAAAGGGACATGCAAATAACATAGAGAAATGAGAAAACTAGAGATCTAAAAACTTTAATAAATGATTAAAAAACTAGAATAAAGAACCTCTAATTTTAGCTGCAACTAGCTAAATGTAGTTGCAAAACCCCTAATAGCTCAAGGAGATCTGCACATACACAAAGAACAAGCAAAACCAAAAACTTTCCAAGATCAATAATGTTAGATACGTTAGCAAGAAAAAACTAGAAAATAAAGATCGAAAACTTACACGAGTAAAAAAATGAAAAACAAGAGTAATCACAACTCAAAAAAAATGAGTGCATGTTTACTCGATCTCAGCTCTGATACCATGAAAGAGCTGACAAATCATATCGGAAACTATGTACCATGATCAAGTTACACTCTGGTTGAATTGTAATGGCTCCAATGTAATCACAAGAAGAATCGATCAATAACTGAACAATCTTGCATAACAGAACAAAGCTTACACATGTAGAGAAAAGACAACAGAGTGTCTTGGCATGCTCATAAATGAATAGTGAAAGGGTACATATAAGGTGCTGAGTAACCCTAGTGCATGACTCAATAGGAAACCCTAAACCTAACCCATGTGAGATGACCCTCCAATATGTGAGGAGGACACATAGGATAACTCACACCAACATCCACTACCCATTGTCCCCTAAAGAAATGCTACCGTCACCAACCAAAGTCTTCATAGTTGATTGAGGGAATCAACCTCCAACTAAGACCACAAATCAATTGTTTATGCCATACTTCCCACCTTCATCCTATGCGCAATCACATCCATATCCTTCTGGCCTACGGTTAGTAAATCTTAGTTTGTTGGGTAGTTTCTAGGGAGACATCTTGCTATACACTATCCAAATTTATATATTTATTTACTTATTACAGTTGATATAATAACATATCAGGTATCATTACTATATCTAGTACTTTATGTCAAACATACTACTTGGTATGTAATCATTAGAATTTTTAGAGAAGATTTTTCACTATTGTTCATATGTACTTAAACCAATGGTGTTCATGGTGGGTCTAAACTTAATATTTTTCATCATTTCAAAATATAATTAACATCTTTCTATTTCATATAAGTCGTTAAAAAATTATTTACATATCTTATTGGCTTTTCTTCTTCGAGTGCATTCACTAATCTTATAATTCATTGGGTTTTATATATTTTAATCATTTTAAAATAAAATCCTATTCATTTTACCTAAAATTGTAATTGATAGTCTCAAATATTGTAAATTTGGTTAAACATCATATAAATATTGTTCATTTTCTATATGTTGTTCATCTTCATAATTTAGTAAATTTTGTTTGTTTTGAATAGGATAATCATTTTATATAACATATAAGTTCAAATTTGTAATTACATCATCATTCATTGTTTCATTATTTGTTGATTCAATTTTATTTGAGAATTTATTTCAATATCAAATTTATTTTGAAAAGATGACATACCTCCATCTCCAGAGAATGGTTTCTTTCTTCCATGTCTTATTTACATTTTTTCCCTTAAATTTTTTTCTCTTATTCATTCTAGACTCTAGTATCCAATAGATTATCTTTGCCATAATCTAATTTATCTGGAAAATATATGTTCAATTTATATTTTTCACACCCTTTTTACATCTGTTTTATTTGTTTCTCAAGCTCCTCAAGTATTTTCCTCTATGGTTTCCTCTCCATGATTCTCTAATATATATCACCATAAGACAATTGACTCAATAATAATGTTCTATGGATTTTAGGATTACAATAAATAATGAAAAACACTCAATTCTCAAAGAAAGTTAAGAAATTTATCAAAAGAATAAAAACACTAATTCAATATATGAACAAAGACGCAATAGAATTGTTCTTTTAATGTAAGAAACATAAAAAAAATTCCTTAGCTATCAAACAAATATATGGGATGTCTCAAAAGAATGAGTCAATGCATAAATGTGTAGATAGCAATAAAGTTCATAGACTTTATCGGACCAAAATCACAAGTGAATTTATATTTTATATATGATTATACTATTTTCATATTAAAAACATATAATCAATTATAACACGCTCATGTTATTTATTGTTTTAGTAGGAAATTTTCAACCCTTAGGCTTGGATTTGATTGGGATATATAAGCCTTAGGGTTGTACTATCTATTTTGTGACAAAATATATGTTTTGCAAAAAAATATATATGTAATCTAGTGTAGGCCCCCTTTTCTCACATGTTTTAAGGAAATATTCCAAAAAAAATGACTATGATGTCAAGCTCTATCTTAGATTTGTGTCAATGTATTTATTTTTACAATCCAAATAGTTTAAGGTTTTTATCTTGAAATTCTTATAGTAGTGTCTTCATTTTCTGCCAAAACAAATGCATTATTTTTTCTATGTAAGTTTTTATCTGTCCATCCAAATCTTTAAAAAATTATAGTGAAAAAATCTACACTCCATTCTAACAACATTAAAAAAATGATTTTCAATTATTTTTTGAAAAACATAAGGGGCATACATGCATTTATTTCATTTTTACACTTTGTTGGCTTTGAAAATTAGTATAAAAAAAGATATCCATTGAGAAAATAGGAAACAATATAGAAACCTAATACATGATCTTAGCTAACTTTCTACTACAGGCATTTGTAAAATATTTTATGGAACTCAAAAAATGAGGGGGAACACACGTGATAGTATGCTATAAATTTGACACAAAAGTAAGACCACTTTTTATGCGCACCATATTTGACCCTCTTAATTTCCACAATTTAAAAAAAAATGTATTTTAGAAATTATAGTTCAAGCACTACGATTCTATTTCTTGTCAAATTGCCAAAACTTGAGCCTAGGCATGCCAAATTACTCATTGAAATTAAAATTTGATTCATTTCAAGAAAAAAGTGGTCACGTTTGACCCACTTCTGGTCTGCCATTTCCATCGATGAACCCCCCTTCAAAACACAAGAAAAAAAAAATCAACAAAACCTACAAACAAGGTAGCAAATAAAGGTTATTGTTAAGTGTCGTGAGGTTGCTAAATTTAGTAAAATTGAAGTTTTGGTCTATGCAAGGTTGTTGCTAAGTGTGACGAGGCTGCTGAAGTTTCCAAAATTGAAGTTTTTTTCTATGAAAAAAGACTACAAATTTTCATAAGGTCATTGAGGTTTCCAAAATTAATTTTTTTGTCTATGTGAAGTCACTACTAAGTGTTATGAGGCCGCTGAAATTTCCAAAATTGAAGTTTTGGTCTATTCAAGACCATGACAAAGTTGTTGATACTTACATCATTAAAATTTTGACTACATGAGGCAACCATGGGGTACCACAAGGTCATTGTTACACAGAGAAAGGCCACTTTTACACAAAATGAGGTCGTTATAGGAATAAGAGGAATGAAAACCAAAGCTATAAGCTCAAAAGGTTATTTTTCTACCATCAACTCTAGATATTGGAAATGCATGGCCTCCTCCACAATTACAAGAATAACTTAGCACTTCGAAGAATAATAAAATGGTTACCAAAAATCAGGGATTTAAATAAAATTTCATGAAAAATTATGAACTTAAAGAAAAATGTATGTGAGACAAAGCAAGGTAGTCCCTCTAGGTGTTTGAAATATATCAAAGCTATCTAAAATGAAGTCTAATCTAAAAAATGGGTTGAAATTACACCTACAAATTTAATCCCAAACTAAGAATTTTATAAACCAAGCACATCAAGATGAGACAATTACAAGGAAGAAGAAACTAAAAATAAAAGAATTGAAATAAATAACCTCAAACCTTTCCCTGTTAGCATAATACATTGTAAACTTACTGTTGTATATATCTCCCCCCGGTAAATATAGACAAGCAGAAGATGTCGACACGAAAATGGATGCACCTATGGCGTAGGTAAGAAGACGTCGACATGAAAATGGATGTGCCTATGGTGTAGGTAAAAATATGTCAACATGAAAATGGATGCACCTATGGCACAGGTAAGAAGATGTCGACATGAAAAAATTTGAGCCCAAGGCGCAGGCTAGAGGCGCACAACACAGAGTGTCGACATGACAAAATTTGCGCCCAAGGCGCAGGTTAGAGTCGCGCAACACAGGATGTCGACATGCAAAAATTCGTGCCCATGGCACACGTAAGAGTATGTTGACATAAGGATGGATGCACCGAGGCGCATCTTCAGGAGGTGGAACATTTTGAGCATTGACACCCCGACATGAAGCAAACCCTAGCGCAGATATTCAGATGGCCATAACTTTTCACAGGGAGCTCGGATTCACGCAAGGTTGGAATTTTCAGAAAGCTTACAAGGTCATCTATCCAACTACAACTAGATATCTTTAATTAGGTGAGAATAAGTTCTTCAAAAATGCAAAATACAATTCACCATTTTTAGGTTTGCTAAGGTCCTCACCTACCGCCATAATGAGATGAATTAAATGCAACTTGGAGGTGGTTGGGGTAGATTTGGAATTCCTCTCTCTTTTCTCTCTCATTCTTCCTATAAATTTTAAGGAGGGGCTTCTTTCTAAATGTTGGACATTCTTGTTTTGCCCCTCCCTTCTTCTCTTTGGCAGGTGAATTTGTGGAGTTCAAACCTCCCATCTAAAACTATAATGCAACTTTGCCTCTTGGCACTTTGCAGTGTATTGTGTAAATCTTTGGAGTGAATAATGCATGTCTATGGACTATTCTCAACCCTCTCTATGTTCATTTACATCCTCTTGATCTTTCACTAAAAATCTGGTTATCTGTGCATGATCTTGCATTGCATTTTAATGGTTTGTGTTTATTGGCAAGATAGGTGTTCTTCATTCCTCGGTGCATCACATTTGTTTTATGCATCTTCTTACCCCGTTTCCTTGGCAAGTTAGATTAGGTTTTTGAGTAAACCCTCTGCATTTTTTATGTGTGCATCTGAACAGAGGAATAGGAACCGGCCTTCATTCGGAGAGCTTTCCCGATTCACAAGGTCCCACACTTGGGAAAAGCTCCATGTTATGCAATCGCACTGAGAGTCTCAACCCATCGAGTTGCAGACATTCAGGGGTGCTGTGATTCACCATCAACACTTACCTAGTCAGTTATGCCTTTGTGGCATATCTTTCCCTCTAATTGTTTGATGGTTTCCTCACCTATGCAACCATTTCTGATGCCATCTCATCTCATTCCATGTGTATCATGATCATGATTCTCATCTAATAACCCACATTCCTACTATTTTGTGTATTCTTGAGCCTAGTAGCATAGGTCACAGGACATCATAGACGTACATGTTTGGTTCAATGTTATAAAATATTTAGATTCATTGTTTTCCTTTGATCTATATGCCCCTTACCAAGGTATTTTCATTTCATTCAGTTTTCAAGTCCATATATTCTCTTTCTTATGTTTAAGGACAATATTATTGCATGATACAGTTCTATTTCTCTACATTTTGAGGATATAACAACAAGAATGCATGAATTATAGGTACCTTTGTCCTTTGTAGCTTCCTTGACTGATTTTTCCTTGAATGATAATTTAATGTAACTGATTTAAATTCAATACCTCATTGTGTAGACACCTAAAATATGCTTACACTTATCATTTCTTCCTATTCATTCAATTAACGAAACTTCGTTAATCAACCTTTCTCCACTCCATTCTCAGATGTCCGTTCATGACACTCTTTCGCTCATGTCTCTCCTATAATTAGATAATTGGGATAATATCTCTCGTATTAGCTAAACATTCCTCCTTTCGACCATTCAAAACCTCTCTAGTTCTCTCTAAATCACTTATATTCGCTTCCTAGGCTATCTATTAGTCACAAATGCTTAACCATAACCCCCCATCTCTCTACAAGTTTCTAATCACTTGTTAATCGAGTTTAACTATCCTAATCCTAGCTTAACTAGTCTAAAGCATGTTTACTTAGCTCTTAATCCTAAAGTGCTTTTGAGACTTTAGTCTCACATGCACAAGAATTCTAAACTCTTCCAAACCAATGTCTATAAATACAAGCCTAAGTGCATCCCTTCAAACCATGAGTTTTCCTCCCTTAGCATAAACTATGCTATTTTAGGATATTTAGCTCTCTTCTATTGTTTTTGAGATATTTTCTCCACTATTGCACTATTCACACAAGTTTTCAGTAAATGAGAGGAACCATATGGTCTTGTAGCCATTAATGGTGAGCTCTCAGTCTAAAATACCTTGAGAAACAACAAGCAAATTTGATTGCTTAGAGTCTAAATTAGGTTCACATTCATTAAGCTTTCATGGAGTAGAGAAATATTTAGATATACTAGGGTTTGAATGTTTGTTTCAATTTTATATATGCATGCAAATAGATAGTTTCTTATTTAGCTCTAATCTTATGGTCCATAGATGAGTTAGCAAAGCTTTCAGGTTCTTTAGCCTCATTCCAAATCTTTTTCCACTCTTCCTTGTTCAAGTTTGGCATGCCCGTTGGGACTCTTAGTCCATACTCCATTAATGGAGGTATTTTTAAGCTTTACATGTCCATTTCTAACCATTTTTATGCTTTCTAGGTTTTAAAATCTTGTCTTTTAAAATAGATTTCACATTTTAAAAGAGATTTTTCTTCCTTTGCTAAATAATTTAATGGGTTTAAGCTAGAAATAGGATTTCACTGTTAAAAAATAACCTATTTTCTCTTTTAAATTTTTCATTTCCGTGATTTTTTGAGCTTTAACAGGGGGTACGTGCAAGTGTCCTAGATGGAGGCATCTTCATCAAAACCCTAGCTCACCTGTTGAACTAGTCACGCACCTGTCTAGTCATATTTTTCACTGACAGGTCATTTACAAAGGGCCACATACTTGTCAAATTGTCAGCGTATCCATTGACTATTAGGTGTACCCATGCCTCTAGACATGCATGTGTATTTTTGGCATACTATGTTGATTCATATTTTGTCTTGCAAGAGTATCCGTCAAGAAGGAGGCGTATCCATTGAAAACCTAGCATTCATGTCTCTCAGCCTATGCAGGTGTTGGACCTTACTGTCATAAATTATTGCCACACATACTCATCGGTTGGGGTGCATATCTGTTGGTTGGGGTGCACATGCGTAATTCTGGATGTGCAGGTGTCTCTATTTGATCCGGATTTATTCCTATTATTTTTAGTGCTCCTAGTTTGGGTCATATCTCCTTGCCCGTTGACCCTTTTTCAGAAATTGAATAGGTATCGAAAAGAGCAAGAAGAGAACTCCTAAATTTCCCTAGAGACCTATAAAAATGCAAATACTAAAAACTGCTAAAAATAGATTTCTAGAATTTTTTGATTTTTGTGGTTTTCTAACTTTTTTGTAGGGTTCTAATAGTGATTTACAGGTTTCTTTTCCATCATAATTTTGTGCTAACTTAGTTGAGTGTTGACATTTTTCTTTTGTAGGGATCATTTGAAACTTGTATGCTCTTCCCTCACACCTTATAGGTGATCTTGGGAATAAAAAAATGTTTCAAAAACCTTCTATTTTACTTCCAAAACACTTCAATTTAAGATTTAAAATGAATTAACTTGTCAAAGTTGGCTAAAATGATTTTCCTTTTGCAAAAAAACTTAATGTATTTTCCATATATTGTTTTAGTTAGGTTTACGCGTTGTGATCTTAGGAATCAAAAGTAACACGCAAAATCTCTTTTGATATCATGATCTTTTTTGGAAAATTACTAACTCTTTGCATGTAAGACCTAACGCTTGTCAAAGAAAGGAGTTGAAAAAAATGAAACCCTCTAACACGTATTTTCATGCAGGTTACCAATTAGTGTGCTAATTAAAACCATATTAAGCTAAGAAAAATTAAAAAACACACCACTTCACATGACACTGTATTACAGGTTTTGGAAAACCGCGCATCCCTATCCGCTCAACTAGAACATAACCCCTTTGGCATAACACCTTAAGCTACAATAATAGGGGTGGCTCTAGGAACCCTAAAGTAGTCCTATGCTGAGTAAACTTGTGAATGAAACAGGAAGTGCTCTCCTTACCCACTTGACTAGATTTAACATTTTAAAGTTAGAGTCAAAGTTGTCTATATCGTGACCCTAGTGATAATGCAACTGAACGCACTACTTACTCATTGTATCAGAAGGGGCTAAATTAAAGCCGAGATACTCCCAAACTAGGTAGTGTGACTCTTTAGGTAAATCAATCTCACATTTAGACAACTTTTGACACCTAGTTGAGTGAATTGTTTTAGGAAGGCCATATCTTCTTAGAGCCTACTTTTCTAGTCCATTCCATTATCATCTCTTGTCTAGCCTTCATGAAGTGACAACTTACTTGGAGTATAAACCTTGTTTTTTGAACAAGGAAAAGACCCCACTAAAGTTAGATCAAAGTGTCACTCATCATGAAGTTCACAACATATTACTTATCTTGGTTTCAATCTCACCTTAGGATGAGGAAAAACTCTGCTCAAATAACATCTAGTTTATTTCCATTTGTTGATCTATACCCTTGAATTTTTGTTGTCCATTTGGGATAAGAAGGAGGCATACCTCATGAGTGTTATCATAGACAATGTTCACCACTTTTTTGTTCATTTACGCTCATCCATGTTTGTGGCTGGGTTGTTAAACGTCTAAAGTGTGTGAGTACGTTTTCACATCTTTGATAGTCCTTTGATCTTGATTTCAAGATCGTCTTCATAGCTAGGATTTTGTTTCATCACTATTTCCCCTTGAGTTGTTATTTTTTCTCGCTTTTTAGCTATACAATTATGGTACTTACATCTTGTTTTCATTTTTTAGAACTTTGTATAAGTTTCTTTATTGTATCGTTACACTACTCGCAGGGATAATAACTTTTGGCTATACTTGTACTTAGTTTTGATTCCAAAATCATCTGAGTCTTTTAAGAGTGTTGATACTACTTTTTTTATATCGCGATGACACCATCTTGATACTAATACCTTTCTTGCTTGTTTAACGTATCAAAATAGTGTTGTTACATTATCCACATTCATAACTTCCATTAAATAAAAAGACTTAGATTTTGTTGGCATTTGAACAAGTCACAGTATATCTCCTGGAGAGATTGCATCAGTGCAAATTTGGTGCTTAGATCTTGTTTATATTTCAATTTGACCTAGGTATTGATAGGGTATTTTCACTATCTAATTTTATGCCTATCATTGAAATTGTAGCTTACAAGAATAGTGTTCCATAAAATAGTTTGATTGAATGACTGGTTTACTAGTGGACTTGCATAATTGTTTCTTGTTTGTTAACAAACTCATAAATTATTCTAGGAAAATCTCATTGGATCATTGAAATAGTGTTATCACGATGTACATTTTCCTTAGGTTTCCTTTGGAAAATCACACAAGCATTTCCATACTCACGATCAATGTCTAGTTTGTTTTTATTGTGCTACCTAAATTGACATGGAACTTCCTTCCCTTTGAAGGATTTCCATCACACTATCCAAGCCTAAGAATTTGTACCTAAATGACGGTAATAATGAATGACTATCACGTGGTTCCTCACACTTACAACAGTATGGAACCTAGGTTTAGGCATTCACATCAAAATACACCCATTATGACTAAACCTCATTTTGTTCTTCATGCTAGAAGGCCCATTCACTTACCTTGTTCCCCACCTTAATCTCATAGTCGGTGGTATGGTTTGGATGCTTCTGATCCAAATTATTATTTAGGTTCTCCCCACTCTTCTTCCAATTCACATCTAAACTACTATTCGGATTCCTTCTCTTCTTATGAAGATTTGCATCCCAATTATAATTCAGATAACCCTAGATCAAATATTGAATCACGATCCTCCCTTCCTTTTTAGGACCTCTATTCCAATCACCTCACTAATTTCTTCCTCCTTTGAATACTTTTGTAACTCAAAGTTTCGTCAATCAAACATCTGATTTGGTTCTTGAGTCGCAATCCTCCCTTCCTTCGTAGGACTACCTTTATCAGTCACCTCAATGACATCTTCCTCCGTAGAAGAGTTCCATGATTCGAATTCCCTCTATTCAATCAATCAATTCAACTCCTACATAAAAAACTAATGGATGGCTATGTGATCCTAATTTCATTCCTACATTACGCCATATTCTAGAAAATTGACCTAGGTCTGAATCCAAATTGTCAATTCATGAGACACCTACCTCCAGGCCTACTTCCTCTCTTTAGTCATCTTCTGCTATCAGTATAACTTCAATCCCTCTTTGGCCCTTGATCCCTTTCAACCATATCGTATCATTTTCTCATCCATCTTCTAAAGATCAATGTTAGCAACCATGTTGAACCATTAGAAAGAAGCCATGTTCTAAGATATCTTTTTGAAGCACTATCAAAACTATTTGTGGGAGTGATAAGGTCAAGCCTTCCCCTCGTCTACATCATCAAATATCTTCATCTTCTTCTATCAATCAATCTTACCCTCTTGTCAAACTTGTTCTTCTATTCAACCTCTACTGATTGATTTCTATCAGAATGAGGGAACAATAAGACTTCATGAAGATATCCCTCTACAACGGTTATTTCTTAGACTTGATACGCTCACATATTGGAGTGAAGAAATTGATCCCTTTTTTCAAAACATAGAGGAAGAGACTAAAGTGATAGAACTTGATTCTTCATCTATTATTTCATCTTCACCTTCCTCTAAGCATGATGAAATGTTGGGGTCTAACATTAATCCATGGCCTATCTTCTCGTTACGCAATCATTCATTATCTATCATCATTCCTCAATCAAAATCTCACTTTGGACCACACCCTAGTATCCCATCATCTTCTTTTATCCTAGAACCACCCCCATGCAGCCCTCTATTTTCTACTTGTGGGTCACCTCATGGTATCCCATTACCTTCTATTATTTGGCCACATCCTAGTATCCCTTCATCCTCTTCTATCTATGCGACACTTGTGACTAGTCCCTCCTTTTCTATACTTAATTCACCCCCTAGTAGTCCCTTGTTATCTTCTTCCATTCTGCAGCCACGTCCTTGTATCCCTCCATTATCTTTCATTTATAAGTCACCTTGGGGTATCTCATTACCTTCTATTCTTGGTCGTGCCCTAGTATCCCTTCATCCTCTTCTATCTATGGTACACCTCTGGGTATCTCATCATCTTTTATTCTTGGTACATGTCCTTGTAGCCTAACTTATTTCATCTCAGTGTCATATTCTAGTAGCCCTTCGTCATCTTCTATTAGTGGATCACCTCCTGGTATCCCATCCTCTTCAATTCTTAGATCATATTCTCTTCTTCTGTCATATCATTCTAAACATCCACATTCTTCTCCCACTTCTCAGGATCAGACAAGTCATGCATTAGATTATAAGAAATGAAGACAAGTTCTTTATCAAGCTAAAATCAAAACACCAAACATCTCCAAAGCTCCCAAAAACTCGAACAATCTCAAAGTTGTAAATAAAACATGATTCAAGAACGCACATCAGCATAATCATCAAGTATGGTACAAAGTGTAGAAACCTATGGATAGGGAACTCAAGCTCCCACATATGAATTCATGTTTCAAGATAATTCACAGTCATTTATTGAGTATGAGCTCACCGTGATTATCGAGATTGGTAATCACATTGATCTTGATAAGAAAACATGCCTAGTCTCCCTTATTAAGGAAGTCACAAACATTATTGTTGGATCCTATCATGTTGAATGAATTTGTTGATCCCACCTTTCAAAAAATGTAAAAATACAAAAAAGTGATAAAACATAAAACAAAATCAAAGGTACAAAGATAAAACATTGCAATTAGGTATTGCGTACACATGGATGTTCTTTCTTCCATTCCTTGTTATTTATTATGTAAATCTTCCTACCATTTTCATCCCTTTGGTGATATTGTGGTTAACCTTTTCACACACATTTTATGACATTTATTTATATGGTATCCATTTGACCTTGGTATTTTATCACCTTAGTAAATCAAAGAACGACTGACCTCTTCAATATCCTATCACACTCAACATTTAATAAATGTTTTGTGAAGAACTTCTTGGACGTATTTGTTGTCACTAGCCAATGTTGTCATCAAAATCAGTTCCACCTCCTTCCATCAAGCAATCATTAGCTCTTAACCCCTAGTCAAACAATCCAAAGACCTGAAATTAGTTTTTAGAAAGAAAAATAATCAAAATCAATCAAAAGTCAAAAGTTAAAAGATAAAGAAAATTGACATATAACTCTCACTTGGGGCATTTCTAATAATCTCTATCGATACTATGGACGCCTGACTGGAAGTAGAGAAATGTTGGAATTAGAATCAAATAAACATCCATCAGGGCTATGGATGCCTAGCTGGAAGCGGAGCAATGTACAGCTCTCCCTCCACTCTCCATTCACAAAATTACCTTGCAAAATCAATCATTCCTACACATTGGCTAGTATCTTCACTTGTTGTCTAATAACTCTTTCCTTTAAGATGTAATTCATTTCCATGCACACACACTACATCTCTATGAGCAAACAAGATTAGTATGTTACCAAGTGACTTTGTTTTTAACCTTGTCCAGACTCTTAGTCTAGTCCGTATATTGTCTCAAGATTTGTGCTTTTATCTAATTTAGTTATCGTCGCAAGGATTCTAAGCTATATTTATATAATTCACATAATTCTTCTACTTCATTCAGAACATCCATGTGTATAAGATTACCTTTTTGGACATGTATGAAAACACCTTTGTCCCCTTTCACAAAAAAAACTCTCTATTTCCTTTCTATCATGTGTTTCTTAGCCAACTTATGCTGGGGACATCCCTGCTCCTTCCCAGCACTTCATTGGCTTATGTTCATCATCATGTTGAACATATTTATAAACACCTTGATCCTCCGCTCATCATCAATTCGTGAAGAGTTTCCTTTGAATACTCCCACTTAATTGTTGGGGTAATTTCACATCTTCACCTTCTTGCGCATACACGTGGCACTATGCCCTTGTACATCCCACCTATCATTGGGGCATCCACATTTCCTCATCTTCATGTACATAGTTGTAGAAAAATTTCAAATTTTGAAAAAACATTAAAATATGTTAGAAAAATCACAAAACATTAAAATATGTTAGAAAAATCATCAAAAACGTTCAAATATGTTAGAAAAATCATCAAAAACATTAAAATATGTTAGAAAAATAATAAAAAACATTCAAATATGCTAGAAAAATCAAAACATTAAAATATGTTTTAGAAAACTTCTAAAAATTTAAAATCATCCTACCAAACATTGCTCTTTTGTTCTCACCTGTTCATATGTGCAACATATGGATCATCTTGATCTACCTCCATAAATAAAACCTGAGCTGCTTACTTCATTTGTACTCTGGGGCACAATGAGTTTCTTGGTACTGTTTCATAGTGCACATTTCTTTTTTGTCAGACCCAAGTTTCCTTATTCCCCTCGCATGTATCCTTTCTTGAGGAATCATCATTAACCCTTTTCGTTATTTCAAATAGGTTGGAATTGAAGCTTGATAACAAAAAAACATTACATTATGTTTCTTTATTACGTTAGCTTGTTTACTTTCTCGTATTGCATTACATTATGTATGTTGCATAGATTTAGGCATCTTTTAATTTCTCGTATTGCATTTCATTTTGTATGTTGTATGGAGTTGGTGTTTTTAGCATTGTACATTTGTTCATATATGGATTTTCATGTCATATTATACTTTTATTCATTTTTTAAAATAAGGACCGATGATGAAGATCACTAGCAATATGATGAAAAATAAAGTTATTTAAAAGGCATTGGATGGATGTTAGCTCATTCCCTCTTCATCATACTCCTTTTTATTTTATATCCCTTTTCTTCTTCTTCACACTATTCTTTCTTTTGTTCTCTTTCTATCATATTTTCAATCGTCCATTGAGTTCTTCCATCACCCCATCAAAAATCAAAGGGGAATCCTTCATTCTACTCATTTTTCTTCTATCCCTTCAAACTTTTCTACTTGTTTATGATTGTCTACTTTATTTGAAGTGACATCACTTACACCACCCCAAATAGGGGAAAATGTAGACACTGAAAATAATCTTACACTTAGCATTTCCTCCAATTCATTCAATTAACAACACTTCATTAATCAACACTTCTCTGCTACATTCTCAGATGCCCATTCATGACACTCTTTCAGTTGTGTCCCTCCTATGATAAGATAATTTGGCTAATATCTCTCTTATTAGCTAAACATTCCTCCTTTTGACCATTCATAACCTCCCTAGTTATCTATGAACCACTTACATTGGCTTCCTAGGCTATCTATCAATAAAAAATTATTAACCAGACCCGTCCTAACTCTCTACGAGCCTCTAATCCCTTGTTAATCGAGTTTAACCAGCCTGATACTATTTTAACTAGTCTAAAGCATGTTTACTTAGCTCCTGATCCTAAAATTATTTTTAGACTTTAGTCCCACATGCACAAGAATTCAAAACTCTTCCAAACCAATATCTATAAATAAAATCCTAAGTGCATCCCTTCAAACCATGAGTTTTCCTCCCTTAGCATAAAGTATGTTGTTTTAGGATATTGAGCTCTCCTCCATTGTTTTTGAGCTATTTTCTCCACCATTTCACTATTCACTGAAGATTTCAATAAATGAGAGGAAACATATGGTCTTGTATCCATTAATGGTGAGATCTCACTCTCAAATACCTTGAGAAACAACAAACAAATTTGATTGCTAAGAATCTAAACTAGGTTCACATTCATTATGCTTTCATGGAGTAGAGAAATATTTAGATATGTTGTGCTTTGAATGTTTGTTTCAAGTTTATATATACATGTAAATAGATAGTTTCTTTTGTAGCTCTAATTTTATGGTTTATATATGATTTAGCAAAGCTTTGAGGTTTTTTAGCCTCATTCCATAGCTTTTGCCACTCTTCCTTGCTCACAAATTGTTTTAGCCTTCCTCTCAAGAAGGTATGGTCATTTCATTATTAAAGATTCTTGTCCTTATTTTATTATAACCCTTTCATCTAAATTCAATCAATTTCCAAGACATAATTTTAGATTCATTGACCTTCATCACCTCACAACTTGTAAGAATTTTCATGTGTATATCATCAACTTTCAAGACTGTGACCTAGTACGTTATTATCTTGATAAAATGATTCTTAGGCACAGTCATTTGTAACCTCCACTTACTATAAATTTGATATAGGACCTTAACCATTGTTGTAATTACCTCTTTACATGCCTTGATACTTGTATAAAGATCTCCTGGTCAAAAATTTGAAGAGACAAGATAAGAAGGGTTTCCTTTAAGATTGAGTTAAGACTGTTTTTAGCAAAAATTGATACAAAATCAGTTCATTAAACATTCATACATTTTTAAACACCTTGATAACACCCCCAAATATCATTCACATCATTCTTAATATTTAATACATTAGAAATATCAAAATTACATCATTTACCCATGTCCCCTGTTAACTGTCATCACCTGACAAACATGAAACATTTTGTATTCCATATCTTGAACCACATGTGCCCAATTACTCTGAAATTTTTTATCTTATTTTCTTGGTCAGGAAAAAGATACAGTCCAAATTTGAATGAATTTGCTCATGTAAAATGAAATTTATCTCTTTCCCTAGATACAACCCAAGATTTTATAAATGCTTATAAAAACCTCAAAACTTGGTATCAAGAGACTGAATAAATAGGATTGGTTTTGTAATCTCCTTTCCCATATTTTAAACATGACAGTGAAGACTTAGGGGAAAATTTAGATCATTGTGGGGTTTTAAGCACTCTGTGTTGTCAAAACCTCATGTAGATTCCCATAATAAACATACAAAACAAAATTGTTAATTCATAATTCATATATTATCCATTATAATAATTGAGTACATAAGCAATGAAGGAGAATTTTTATATACCAAGATCAGAGGGTTCAAGATCCACTCCATTTAAATCCAAAACTATCATAAAACATAGTATTGAAATAATTTTTTTTACCTTTTCTCAAAAAATCCACTTCCTCAATGCAAACTACTTACTTCTTTGTCCCTCCATATGAGAATTCAATCTCCTCTTCATTGAGTAGCTTGAATTAGTTTTTAGGTTCCTTATCTTGCCTAATATCCTATATTTGGAGAGGTTTTCAACCATACATGCACAACTTAAGGATTTTGTTGGTCAACTATGACCTTTGATATCTAAATATTGATACCACAATATCTTCGACTATTTTACTTCCCCTCCTACGTAGCTTTTGGAGTTTAGACAACTCCTATTTACTTAAGACACTTGATTTATACTTTCACACTCATGGTAAGAACCTTTACATTACAGTTTGAAGTGCTCAAACTTGAAACTTGGAGGTGTTAGGAATTAATAATATCTAATGCGGAATAATTCCTCAGAATCACAATAATAAGAAGTATGAATAGAATTATAGAAATGAAAAATGCACAACACGAAGAAAATATTTAACATGGTTCACCCAATATGGGCTACATCCACTAAGAACACTTGCTCAGATTTTATTACAAGCCAAAAATCTTCACAGTTACAATAATCAGATCTTGTTTGGAGCTGCGCTGAACAAAGCCTCCCGAATTCACACACACTATTCACCTTCAAAAAACACACTCATATAAATCCTATTGTATGTCCATCTATTTATAGGTACATCAATAGGTAGCTGAAGAGGTGGGTTTTACAAAACAATGGGTACCGAAAACCATGGGCCCAAAAACAGCCCATAACGGTTACCCATTACCCATGGGTTAATAAATCACCGATGAAAATTTGCTTCAGGGGCTTCGCCCCTGAACCTACTCACCGGTAAGTGGGACCGCCATAAAAATATCTGACTGTAACACATGGAAGGTGTACCAAACTCTAACATGAAAATAGGCTCCATAAACATAACAATCTCCCACTTGAAGACTGATTTCCACTGAGAAAGCTTCTCAACCCTTCACTGTCATCTGCGAAGGCCAACCAAAGCTAAACATAGCTTTAGTTTATCCCTTATGACCACCTTGGTCATCTTGTCTGCAGGATTTAGACTGGTATGAATCTTTTCTAACTTCAACTTATCTTCCTCCAAAGTTGTCCTGATGAAGTGATATCTCAACTGTATATGCTTCGTCCTGGAGTGGAAAGTAGAGTTCTTAGCTAGGTGTATAGCACTCTGACTATCACTATGTAACTTACATTCCTCCTGCTTATGCCCCAAATCCTCAAGCAATTGCTGTAACCAAATCATCTCTTTGATTGCTTATGTGGAAACAAAAAACTCAGCCTCCATGGTTGACAAAGCCACAAGATTTTGTAGTCATGAAATCTAGCTCACTACTATCCCACCTAAAGTGTAAATATAACTTGTCGTGCTCCTCCTATTGTCTACATCTCCAGCCATGTCTGAATCTACCTAACCAAGTAAAGTGGTGTCTGATCCACTATAGCACAAAACTGTCCCAATGGTCCCTCTCAAATACCAAAGGATCCACTTTACTGCTTTCCAATGCTCTTTACTTGGATCACTCACAAATCTACTCACAACTCCCACTGCATGGGAAATATCAGGCCTAGTGCACACCATAGCATACATCAAACTACCAACTACTGATGAGTAAGGTACCTTGGACATTTGGTTTCTTTCTTGCTCTATCTTGGGACACTGATCCTTTGATAACTTATAATGGCTTGCCAAAGGAGTCCCAACCGGTTTAGCATCCTACATGTTAAACCTATCCAATACCTTCTTAATGTACTCTTCCTAAGATAAAGTCAACTTCCGTTCCTTCCTATCCTGAGTTATCCTCATACCAAGGATTTGTTTGGCTACCCCCAAATCCTTCATATCAAAGGATTCACTTAGCTGTTTCTTGATTACTTTTATATCCTACATGTTTTTACTTGCAACCAACATGTCATCAACATACAAACATAGGATAATATAACTTCTATCCTCAAATTTCTTTGTATACACACAATGGTTAGAATGACATCTAATATAACCTTACCCCATCATGATGCTATCAAACTTTTTATAACATTAACGTGGAGCTTGTTTCAGGCCATACAAGCTCTTCTTCAGTTTGTACACCATCTCCACTTTACCTTTGACTTCATATCCTTCTGGCTGTTGTATATATAGCTCCTCCTCCAAATCACCATGGAGAAACGTAGTCTTTACATCTAACTATTCTAAGTACAAGTCTTCTACTGCCACTATTCATAGAACAATTCTGATAGAAGTCATTTTTACTATAGGAGAAAAAATATCATCAAAATCTATACCTTGTTTCTGTGCAAACCCCTTGACCACCAATCGGGCCTTATATCTTTTCTTTCCTCCTTATTCATCTTTAACTTTGTACACCCACTTGTTTTACAATGCTCTTTTTCCTTCCGATAGCTTCACCAAATCCCAAGTCTGGTTCTCCATGAGAGACTTATGCTCCTCATCCATGGCTTGCTTCCACTTCTTACTGGCATCTACCAACATTTCTTCATCAAAGCTCTCTGGCTCTCCACTATCAGTGAGTAATAAATAATAAAGAGAAGGAGAAAAATGTTCAGGTTCTTTTCTTACCCTAGAAGACCTCCTCACTGTAGGAGTTTGGGGTTCCTGAACTGATTCATGGGTCACTTTCCCATCCAAAAGATCCTCTACCACTGCATATTCTTTCTTGGATTCTTCCCTGTTTTCCTGCAACTGTTTCTTATACATGACTTTCTCATTAAAGACCACATCCCTAGACTGAATGATCACCACATTTAAATCCAAAGTCATCACCACCATAACCAATAAAAGTGCATTTTTCTGATTTAGCCTCTATCTTGGTGTTATCATCCTTGTCAACATGAAAAAACACCTCACATCCAAAGACTCTAAGAAATGAGTAATCGACTTTCTTACCGTACCAAGCCTCCTCAAGTATGCCTCCATCCAAGGCACTTGAGGGTCCTCTGTTTATCAAGTACACAGTTGTGCTCACCGCTTCTGCCCAAAAATAAAGAGGCGGTCTTGCATGTATCCTCATGCTCCTAGCATGTTCCATTATTGTTTTTTTATCCTTTTTGACACCCCATTCTGCTGCGGGGTTCCTGGAACCGTCTTTTTCCCGCGGATTCCATTATTAGAAAAATAATCATCAAACTCATTGCTGAAATACTCCCCTCCATTATCTGACTTGATAAATTTTAACTTAAGACTTGTTTCATTATCTACAAAGGCTTTCCATTTTAAAAAAAGTCTCAAATACATTAGATTTGTTTCTAATACAATAAACCCGAACTTTCCTTGTTACATCATTAATAAAAGTAACATAATAACTTGAACCCCCAAGAGATGATACCTATGAGCTGGCCCCCACACATCAAAATGTACCAGCTCTAACTTACTCTCTTTCTTCATAGGTCCAACCTTGAGAAACCTTACTCGCTTCTGTTTCCCATATATGTAGTTCTCACAGAAATCCAAACCTATTTCTGTATATCCAAGAAAATTCTTCTTTATGATGTCCATGCCCTTATGGCTCATATGACAGAGCCTATAGTTCCATAATGTTGTATCTGCATCTGAAGCCACAAGATTACAATCATTAGTACTATCAGTGGATAAATACAACTTTCCAACCTTCTTACCTCTTGCCACCACAAGAGCACCCTTGGTAACCTTCCAAGAGTCAGCTGTAAATATCACAATACAACCATCACTTCCCAATTGTCCCGCCGATATCAAATTTCTCCTTAATGTAGGCACATGTCTGACATCCTTCAATAGCCATGTATTCCCATTCTGCATCTTAACCTGAATGGAACCTTTTCCAACTATACTGCAAGGCTCATCATCACCAAGAAAAACATGCCCAAAATCCCCTTGAACATAATCACCAAAATAATGCCTGCGTGGAATAACATGAAAAGAAGCCCCTAAATCTAAAACCCAAGATTTAGTAATATTATGCAAAGAAAGAGTCAAAGCATCCTGGCATACATTACCCGATGCCACATTTGCCTCCTTGTTTTCTTCCTATTGTTTCTTTTTATCTTGAATCTCCCAAAAGTCCGTTACTTTGCGTGCGCAGAACTTTCCACAATTCCAACATACAATCTTGTTCTTGGATTTTGACCTTGCCCGATCTTTCGATTTTCCACGATTTCCTATATTCTTCTGTCTCCCTCTAGTTTCCACTATTAAAGCATTCCCTAAAGTAGAAGAACCCCCTAGATATTTTTCTTCGCATTTCCTCGCTTAGAATCACCCCTACAACATCCTCAAACTTTAAATTTGAGTTAGCTAGAACCGAGTTTCTTACCGCCATTACTAGGCTATTCCAACTTTCAGGTAAAGAGCACAAAATTAATAAAGCCCTAACTTCTTCATCAAATTCTATTGTAACCAAAGCTAGCATATTCACAACCGTATTGAAATCATTTAAATGATTTGCTACTAAACTATTCTTAGACATCTTCATATCAAACAACTTTTTCATTAAAAATATCTTGTTAGAGACAGAGGGTTTTTCATACAACTTCCCTAATACATCCATTAGATATTTTGTAGTCTTTTCCTTTGAAACATTAAATAATATCGAATATGCAAGACACAACCAGATTGTCCTAAGTGCCTTCCTATCCAGTAAATCCCATTCCACATCTGTCATTCTCGAGGGTTTGTTCACCTTCTCAGACAACGAAGTATAAAAATCCTTCTGATAAAGGTAATATTCCATCTGCATCTTCCAAAAACTGAAATTATGCCCATTGAATTTATCAACCCTAGATCTTCCATCATCTACTATAGCTCTAACTCAAGCTAAAAACTTTCCCTACGATTCAACACTTCAGCAAACTAAACTAGGCTCTGATACCAATTGTTAGGAATTAATAAAATCTAATGCAGAATAATTCCTCATAATTGCAATAATAAGAAGTATGGATAAAGTTACATAAATGAAAAATGCACAACATGGAGACAATATTTAATCTGGTTCACCCAATGTGGGCTACATCCACCAAGAACACTTGCTCAGATTTTATTACAAGCCAACATTGTCTTCACAATTACAATAATCAGATCTTATTTTGAGCTACACTCAACAAACCTCCCCAAATTCGCACTTGAATTCGTACACACTATTCACCTTCATAAAACACACTCATATCAATCCTATTGTATGTCCATATATTTATAAGTACATCAATAGGTAGCCGAAGAGGCGGTTTTACAAAACAATGGGTACCGAAAAACCATGGGCCCAAAAACAGCCCATAACGGTTACCCATTACCCATGGGTTAATAAACCACCCATGAAAATTTTCTTTGGGGGCTTTGGCCCGCGAGCCTCCATCAGACCAGCTTCACCCTATCGGTGAGTGGGACCACTGTAAAAATATCTGAGTGTAACACATGGAAGGTGTACCAAACTCTAACATGAAAACAAGCTCCATAAACATAACAAGAGGGAATATATAAAAATCATAATACATGCTAAGAATGCCTTGAGAAGGTTAATTAGGACTTATTCATGCTCTTCCAAGCATCTAGATGATGACCTTGCATCAAACTCCCTAGGTAAGAATATATTTGATCTCCAACTCAAAATTAATGTCTTCGTCATCCTTTAGTCTTCACTGTATACCTGGGTCACAAGGTCTCTATTATAGAATTTTTGCTTGTATCTCCTTGATATTTTTGTCCTCCATCTTCTTTCTCCTTTATTTTTCTTGCACATGCCCCTTATTATCTTCTTCTCATCTTCAAAAGTCCATGCTTTTTCATATTCAATCTCCTCTTGTTCTTCTTGGTTTATAGGTTTTAGCATTAAATTGATGACTTCATTCACCTTATCAGCTTCATGTCCTACATTCACAACATCAACGAAAATATTAAATGAAAAAAACTTGAGCCATGCACCCCCTTGAGTGCCTTCATGATGATGGTTCTCTTCAATTACTTTTGTTTTTTCATTGACCTCATTCAAATTTGTCATCATCATCATGTTTTGATCATGTCTTAGTAGATCATTGATTCTTTCACTCTAATTTGAAATTGTATGCAGTCCCTTAGAAGGATTTAACAACTCTTCAATCCTTTCTAACTCTTCATAAAATGTTATATCATCTATTTTATCATGTCCTTCATCAAATATAGGCTCAAATGATTCTTCTTCACCCTTGTTATCTTCCTCTAAGCTCTATTTTATATTAGCACGCTCTTCCATTGTTTATTCTTGTCTCAAGAAGTTATCATTTTCCTCATTCAAGAGGTATAAATATTATTTACTCATAATGCTCTCAACATTTTCCATTACTTGATCTAACAATGATTCTTGTTGGCCAAGATAGAACCTTCACCTTGCTCCATGTTAGTTATCATAGGAAACTCATTCAACATTTCTTCACTTAAATTGAATTGAGATAAAAAAATATGAGGTATATTCATAATCATCATCATTTAAATACTCATAAATAAATTTTTTACCTTTCATTTCCCTGGTATACCTTGAATGCTTCTTGTTTATTTATGTTTTCACCTTCACTCTCCTACTTGCTTGAGTAGTTAGTTGGCTTCTTGCTCAACGAAGACATGTGTGAGCTCGAGGGTGGTTGCTATTGTTCTGCATGGAGAATCAAAGAGGTCCAACACAAAAGAGCCATGTCAACCATCATGTTATCCATAATAACAGCTTGCAAAATGAAAAATGATCAATTTAAAATCCTTTGGGCGCAAGGCGCAGCTTCACTGCAGGTTGCAGAGGATTGAATTAGCAAGGCACACTTTTGAGGGGTGTTGCATGATAAAAGGTAGTGCCAAAAGGGGCAGGGTGCATATTAGCTATACACAACATGTAAATTTTGGTGTTGAAGAAGTTGCGTCAGTGCCCTAGGAAGGTGCTGACAAGGCGTAGATTTGCTTGATGTCACATGCTCTTTTGGTGCACCTTGGCACCCCCTTAGGAGATGTTGCATAGAGGTTAGGTGTGCCAAGGGTTTGGCTTATGCGGCGCGGGTTTGGTTTACACAACATATAATTTTGTTTTTATTGCATTTGCGCTAGCGCCCGCGCTTTTCAAGATTTGTTCTTTATGTGGGAAGGATTCATGTTACATGGGTGGGAAGTGCACCTATGGCATGACTGTATGTAGTGTAGCATGAAGAAATAGTGCTCCAAAGGAAAACAAGACCGTTTGGTAGATTTCAAGGATTTTCCTGATTTCCTCTCTTTTGGTTTAGATTTTAATGGCAAGGAGGGAAATCCTAGCAAGGCAGAGAGTAGAGGAAAAAGGGTTGGAGCTCTTTCTAAGGCAGAGCTTTCCAAATTGCAGATCTGAAAAGAGGGGGAAGAGGGGTTTTCAGCTGGCTGATTGGTTTGTTAAATTATTTTTAGGTTCATTGTATTTAACATACAATCCTAATCACCTAACCTGACATAAAAACCACAAACAACAACAAGATGGGCAGAAGCCACTTACCAGGATATATATAATGACGAAGGACATATATGGGATCCACAAGCGTGAGGAATGGCACATGAGGCTGACGAGGATAACTAACAAGCGTAGAGGAAAGACTTTTCTTGATTTTTAATTCGTGAAAATGACAGGTTGAATGTGCCTATATATAGAAAAATGGGCATTTATTGTGCCACCAACCACCTTTGGCATGGTTGGTGAAGTGTCAACACAGAGGTTTCAGCACCTATGGTGCACTTAAGATGATGTCAACATAATGTTTCCAGTGCCAAGGAGAAAAGGGGCCACACATTCTTATCTGTCGACACATCAATTTTCGCGCCTTAAGTGTGTTTCTTTGGCACATGTTTGAGGATGATGGCACGTAACTCTTACCGCCTTAGGGGCGCAACTCTTATCATGTTGACATGCATTTTAGGGTGCCAAAGGATCTTCAAAGGGGCACACTTTTCTTGATGTTGCCACAACAATTTTTGCGCCCAGCTCAAAAAGGCTGAAAAATGGCTAAGTCCTTAAAAATTGATTTTTGGAAGGGAACCTTTAGGCCATTTTGAATGTTAATAGACCTTTTCAGGGGACCAAAATGAAATTTTGGCATGGTTACTTGTAAAATTTCCCTTGTCAATTTTACAGGATAACAAAGTCTAAGGAGTATAGTGGATATGTAAGTTTTTTATACTGAAAATCTGATTATTTAACTCACAAGGACATGTTTTTGGATCGATATTCTATGTGATTTCATTTCAAGGGAAACAATAACTTTGTGTGGTTTTTTTCAATGTAGATATCTTTATGGCAATTGATTAATAGGGCATAGTCCTCAAGAGCTTGGGTAGTTACAAAACTTAGTCTCATTGTATGTTCCTTTCAACTATACCTTAAATGTAAAATTTTCGGCAGGATTGTGTTGATGTTCAAATAATATTAGAAATGGATCATATGTAAGATACTGAAAAATAACACTTTATCAAGGGAAGTGCCATAACAGTTAGCTAACTGTTTCAATCTTGCTACATTGTGAGGATTCCTTTTTCCACCCATTTCTTTGAGAAGTTTTCAAAGATATGATTTGCAAATTTAATACTCTTTCCCTAATAATAGATGATATTGTAAATGGGTCTATTTCTTTTACTACAACCTCTCCTACAAAAATTTTCCTAGCGACATTCATGTCATTAAATTTTTTTCAAGGTTTCCTCTAGACAAGTGTAGATATAACCAAAACTTTTCTCTACGGACCAATTCAGTTTTGTTTCTTTTGGTTTTTGGATATCAACAATTAATTGATGCAAGTAATAGTAGTTTTATTTTAAATAGATCATAAGTTATTTGATTTTGAGGGATGTGATAATCACTTTCGTAGTTGATGTGTTTTGTAATTATTTGGGGTGATAATGTGTTAGTGTTGCAACATATTTTAGATGGTGTTTGCATCGGTTTTTTATTTACTTTTGCATTTGTTTGGGTTCAGTAATACTACTATGCATAATTATAGCTTTGTACTGTTCAAGTCATCCAAAGACATTAACAAAAGGATTTGCAAAAAAGATGGAGTAAGGTGATATAACTAACATGGCTAGACATGATTTCATATTGTATAGATTATATGACAACAAATCAGAAAGCAATATCTTATTAGAATTTCTTTATTGACACATATATATGTTACATTTAGGTTCTCCAAGGTTGGTCATACTGCACAGGGACATGGATCTTCACATATACGATGACAAAATGAGAATCACATAAAATATAAATGAGAAATATATAATTGGATATGGAGCTACAAACATTGTTTATAAATGCATTCTAAAAAATTGTAAGCCAATTGCTATAAAGAGACCATACATTTACTACCCAAAAAGGTTGCATGAATTTGAAAATGAGCTAGAAACACTTAGAAGCATCAAGCATCAAAATATTTTGACTCTGCATGGATAATCACTTTCTCCACATGGAAACCTATTGTTTTATGATTACAAAACACATCAACTATGAAAGTAAATAAAAAAATGATGTAAACACCATCTCAAACACGTAGCAACACTAACACATTATCACCCCAAATAATTACAAAACACATCAAATACAAAATTAATTATTGTATCCCTCTAAATCAAATAAGTTATATCATTCGGCATTCACATTGCATTATACACATGCGATTACTATTTTAAGCCCTTCAAAATTAGAGTAATTTGTGATTGATGAACAAAAATCTTAACAGTGATGCTAATAATTCGTAAGGGATCCGTATTAGGTGTGGTAAATACTGACAAAAAAATTCCTTTCATGTCTTTGATTAACACTTTAATTACCCATGGGGATAAAAAATGAGATCCCTGTAATATTAAAGTTTCAATATTAAACTATTTGGGCAAGCATGATTGATTCCTTTCACGATGAGACCAAATTTGAATCGTAGACAAATTTCACTTTATAAAAAGGAAGATACAAATGTATACATCCAAAAGAGCATTTCCTTTTGAATAATTAGACAAAAGGTCAACCATTATACTGATAATCATGAAATAAGAATTTTGTTGACTTCTTAACATTAAAAACATTGAAAAAGAGGGATTTTGTTTATTGTAGGGTGAAAATGGATAGTTTGAATTGTGTTATTAAATTTCTATTTTGGAAGATATATTACACGTTTTTCATTATTGGTTTTCGAATGTAACTTATTGTTATGAGTTCCGATGACAAATTGTAAGAATTAAATTTGTTATTCCAAATCTGTGTTGATTATATACAACTTGGAGCTTATATATCATTGTCGTGCCATCATTGCAAATAATAACACAAAATAAAAATAATGCACATTAATTTCTCAAGAAATAGGTCATGAAGCTCATCAAATCATCTTCAATAGGATTCAAATCCAACTTATTTTGTTTTTTACGTATGTTTTTGGTTATTTCGTTTGATTTTTTACATTTCTTGCAATTGAATTTTGAGATTTTTTTAAACCTTTTTTTTACACATTTGAAATATATTGTAAATTCGAATATTATTAATAAATTGCTTATTTTTAGTATCTAATTTTCTCATGACTATAATTTGCAAGACATAAACTACTTAAACACAAACTAAACACTTTCTTAAATTATGAAAATAATCGACCTCTTTCCATCCGTAGATTACATGGTACAATTTAATGGTTTTATTAGTTCAAATCTCTCTTTCGAATGGAAAATAAATGAAAAAAAAT
Source organism: Taxus chinensis (assembly GCA_019776745.2). Taxonomy (NCBI): domain Eukaryota; kingdom Viridiplantae; phylum Streptophyta; class Pinopsida; order Cupressales; family Taxaceae; genus Taxus; species Taxus chinensis. The sequence goes on from CM034147.1 coordinate 52,276,417, forward strand.
CAGTTTATTTATTTTAAATATTTTTCTTTTGTGGTGAAATATTGTATCTTCCCTCTATAATAGTTTATTGGATGCAATTATGATGGTCTGCACCAGTACATTCATTAAGTTTCGAAATCCCCATCTAATACCGACATTGTTGTTTATTGCATTGTCAATCAGATGAAAATCTACAACATGAAAATCCCAACATATCATGATCCTTATGTCAATAAGGATGTTGTCACAAAAGAAGTTCATCGTTAAATCAAAAAAATAATCCCACATTTATTGGACTTGTCTGCAATAACATATAAACCTCAATAAATCATGATCCTTATGACAATAAGGATAGCGCCACAATGAAAATGAGCTTTTACTAACACAATGGTTTATTGGCTCTAGGATGAGATTGTTTCCTAGATCAACCATCCCCTCTCCTCTATAGCCATTAGAAAAAATCTTATGAATCCTAAACATCTTATTTGTCAAATATGTGAAAAGGCTTGTATCGATCCCGTGTTCTTACAATAAAATATATATCTACAAAAATTATTATTTTGAGAGTTCAAATGAATTAGTATTTTAATCTTGTATATTAGGAAATGATGAAAGTATTTATCTAATATTATTTTGTGATTTCCCTACATGCATTGATGGTCTAGGTAATTTCATAAAAGTCTTGCTTCAATGGCTATATTGATCAAACATCTCTTGTCTTGGTTTTGCATTAATTCTCGTAACTATTTATAAAGAAAGAATACTTCATGAGATATTAATTCATTCTCTATTGCATTAAATCAATACACTTTGAAGTCATTTTCTTGTGATCTATCTTTCATATGTTAACAAAATTCTTTCCTCTTTGTCTAGTTCAGTTTTTGACACCTTAACAATATTGTTGCCATGTTCTAACTTTGCTATGGATTTTATTGAAGGGGTTATTCTTTGTATGAAAATGGCCCGCTTTCCCAACTTTCATCATGCTCGAGAATAATGACCTAAAGAGTTGTTAGGGTTCATTGTAAGACACCTCTATAAAATTGGAGGGGGAAAATACCTAGCGAATATCCCCGGAACCGGTTTCAGTGAAAGGTGAATTTACCATTTTTTCAGAACTGAATTTTCACCTATTTTTTGAGCCAGAGAGACTGCAAATTTATAGAAACTGATGCCTCATTGACGTGTGTCAAGAAGGATTTTTGACACGCGTCAACAAGCCACGTTTATGCCTCATTGACATACGTCAACAAGCCTCGCTGATGCCTTGTTGATGTGCATCAACGAGGGTCATTGACGCACGTCAATCACCCTCATTGACATGCATTAAGGACCCTCATTGATGCGTCTTAAGGACCCTCATTGATGTGCGTTGATAATCCTCATTGATGCATGTCAACGAGGGCCATTGACACACGTCAACGAGGGTCGTTGATGCACATCAATGAGGGTTGTTGAAGTGCATCGACAAAATTCGTTGGCCCTGGTTTTGTCCTATAAATACACTCCCTCTGGTCATTTTCATGTTTACACTTTCTAGCTATTGAATTTTATTGTATACAGGAATCTATTATCCAGATCACGTACAATCAAGCTCAAGGAAAACTACAATGGATACTATAATTGCATCCCAAGCTCAAGAAAAAAATCAAGAGGAAAATCTAGTCAACCCACAAGCCCTATCCACAAGTAAGATACTCTACAGGAATCCTTTGTGACCCCACATCTAGATTGTTTTACAAATGACTTCTAAATACAAGGATTTGATTGATGCATGTGAGTTTTTTGGGCTCATTAAGATGCCCCATTTCGAAATAGACCAATATATTTTGAACTACCTTCTCTCCTCTTACAATACAGAGGACGTCCTATTTAATGTTACTATAAATGACGACCTATTATTTCAATTCGGTATCGACCCAGTTGATATTCACCAGTTTACAGGCCTCCCATTCATAAATTTACCCTTTGTTACAATGAAGGCAACACTCGTCAAAGACGATAAGAAATATCTCGAATCGACTTTCGGTTTCCATGTTGATTGTAAGTGTAAACTGTTTTCATTCATCATTTTTTATTCAGTTTTTGATTTTTATAGAATTTAAATTTATATTAATTCCCACTATTTTTTGTCATTTGTAGCTCATGTCAATAAATCTAGACGTGGTGTGGATATGCAAGCAATTGCACACCACTTTCTTGCTACAATGATTTCCTTTTTTCAATCTAGAATAGTTTTGCAGGGTTGGAAAATAGATATACCATACTGGGCCATTACAAACATTGGTACAACTATTGCAAAACAAAAATTTGATTGGTGCACCTTTTTATAAAAAAAATAAGATCTGACATTACAAATGCAAAGCTTTCAGAAAAACTTGTCATTTACTCCACAAACTATATCCTTGGCCTTTATTACAAGGCTCTTTTAAATTTAAAAGACAAACCAATTCCCACTTACACGGATGAGGTGTTGATGAATTGTCAATTCCATTTCAAGAATAACAGGTATAAACTATAAAGTTTGTATTTCAACATTACACTGTGTACATGTATTAACTATTTACTATTTGCAGAGAATATTTAAGGAGGCCCTTCCCCGAAAAAAGGTGGCATCAAGAGGAAGAGGCCAACAACATGCTGAGGCATCAGGAGATTCACAATTTGAAATGGAAGCTCACTCATCTCCGAACCCCAAACCATTTTAATTTGTTAAACGCCTGTTGGTCATCAAAAAGGACTTCAAGAAGAGCAACAGTCAGGGGACAAGAAGTCCCTCCTCTTTAATGGGAGAGAGGTTCCCTTATTCAGAAATGAACCTATTTACACATATACAAAGCATGATTTTTCTTGTGGAACTTGGATATTATGAAAGTGTTTTCTATAAGGATCATCAATAACAAAAGGACCGAGGAATGAAAATGTGAGAACGAGCAGAAGGCACCATTCAGAATTATAGATGACAGAGTAATTCCTTATACATGCGAGGGTACATCGAATTGGAACAAGATCATTTATATCACATTAATAAGATGGAATTTAAAAAGACACAAAGTTTTTGTAAATAACATCTGTGAGAATACAAAGCTTCCCAACATAATACAGACAAATGATCTAACAAGATTAAATGAATAGCTTAGGAAATAAAGGAAATCAGATAGACAAAGAATGAAAAGTCCTTCTGTATTGATTTCTTCAAGATTTATTTACACTTTTAGAAATAAGCCAAGTTCTTCCTCCTTCAAAATGGTGAGGAGAGGCCATTATATAGTTTACAAATCAGTTACTCTCGGTAACTACTTCTTTTAACTAATGATTAGTTAAAGGGTTGCAAATCACAATACCCCAACTAATTACAATGAATCCGAGAGAAATAAGGGGAAGAGAAGAGAAGAATTAGGAGAAGAAGACAGGTGCTTTATGACTGGGAGGGACCCACCGACTTTAAGATCCGCTGTCTGAATCTCTTCAATGCCTTGGCTATGTCTCTGCCACGTGGGGACTGATGTTGTTGGCGATAGACTGAGTCCAAAACCCAAAGCACTTCTCCATTTCCTTATTGAACTCGACATGAGTATAATAATCTTTATTTTCTTCTTCAATGGTAGATTGAAGAGAACAGATCTCCTAAATTTTTTCTTTGGAAATGGAGATTTCCTTGAATAGATGCCATTTGACAAAAGCTCTGAATTGAGCTTTGATTTCTTGTAAGAAGAGAGGCACACCAGAAGTCTCATCCTGAAGATGGCAATGTATATCTTTGAAATAATATACAACTAGTGTTTTTGAAGGCCTCGCCCTTCTGCCAGCTATTCCTTAACTCTCCCAAAGCCTCCTCCAGGACCTTGATCTTCCATTCCACGCTGTAGACCTAAGACTTTGACAAATTATCCTTTGTATCCTCGAAGAGTTTTCTTACCATCAAAATATTTTCATTTGTTTGTCCCATGAGGCAGAGGTATACTATGCAACTGCTCCAAAGTTTAAGTTCTTTATCAATGCTCCCAATAGTGGAGGAGAGATTCTGTTGCAAGTTGTTCACCTTCCCGTGGAGTTTGAAAGCTTCATCAATGAAGTTTAATCCTGCAACCAGCATATCATCCACCATGGCCTCCATAGCCCTTCCATATACAGAATACTTGTGCATGTCTTTAATACTCTGCACTTCATCCTGGCTCAGAATTACAGGTGGTGGAAGAGTAGTCAATGGGGTAGGATCCAAAACTTTATCTTTGGACAGCAAGGACTTGATGAAACTTGTAAGAATCTGGGCTTGTTCCTCTAACTGTTCAATGGTTTGCTGCCCTTTCTCTACCCTCCCAATGACTCTAGTGACTGTTTCCTGAAGATTATGGATCTCACCTTTAGGGGTAGACTCTCCCATGGGAATTCTTGAGAGTTCCAGGTTGGACGCTTGCAAATATTGCTCTGGCTTATATGTCTTAGGCTTGGCTATCTCTAGGAATTGTTGGCCTTGAGCGTCAGACACTATCCTGGAGGTAATTCTAGATTTTTTGGCTCAAGAAGGAGGATTAGTACCTAACAAGGCCGCCACAGCATCCAAATTTGGTCTTGTGCTCCGGGAGGAAGACTTTCTCTTCCTACTGTCAACAAGAGGCTGTGCCCATGCAAAAGAGGAGGAGGAAGAAGCAGGTGTGGCAAGAGGACCAAGAGACAGACAACTCATGGCGTCTAAGGTTTGCACAACTTTTTCCTCGAGTTGAGATATGAGTGGAGCACTTGGGGCTCCTGGTGTAGAGGAATCAACAGTGCTTGGAAGTTCAGTGCTCTGGACTTCTTTATCCTTATCCATTGGGGCTTCAAGGGCACTTACAGGAGTTGGTACTTCACTTTCTTCACTTTCACTAAGAACAATAATGTTCTTTGGTCCTGAAGGAAATTCTGCATGCTTCCTCAGGGGGTCTTTTTCCACAGGCTCCTTCTTAACTTCTTTTAATTTCTTCTGATACACCTGGGTGGATGAGAAAGGAGTAGAGACTGTAGGTCCTTGAGTTGACGAGGTTGGAGGGGTTTTCACAGGTGCTTCTGATCTGGGTGTCGATGCTTCCCTCCTTGGTGTTGAAGCCTCCTTTGAGGATGATTCCCCTAAGTGCCTCCTAAGCTCATAAACTTTTCTATCAAACCAGATCTTGGTCCTAACTAAGACTGGAGCCAGGATTTTAGCCAAATCATCCTTCTCCTTCTTGAACCAATCCAAGTCTTCAAGGGAGTGTGTTTGACCACATTGTCATACTCATATGAGTACAGGTCAGAGTTTTCATCCTGGAGCCCTTCAGGAACTTGGTACAGATTAAGATCTTGGATTAATTGGAGGGAAAACCTATCATAATGCCTCCTTCTGGCTTCAAAATCATCAACATAGTTAGCCCAATAGTCCTCTGTGTCTGCCCTATGATGATAGGTTATCTTGATGTTATGCACAATAAATTTTTTTAAGTCAAAGCAAGTTCTGGGCCTGAAGAAATGGATAGTAATGGGAGCTAGGGCCCTTTCTATATTTTGTGCATCTAGGGTTGTTTTGCAGGTGTAATTTCCCAAAGAGCTGGGGAAGTGCAAACCAATAATTTTCTTGTCTCTACAGGTTCTATGCAATTTGTCCAATTTCCTGCACACTTCTATCAAGGCCATTTTGTCGTTGTAGAACATAGGTAGCTTGAGAGGAGTGCTCTCGTAGCCAACAAGCCTGATATAGGAAAATTTTCTGAATTGGATAAAATAAGCACCGTAGTGTGATATCAGACTCATGGCTTCATCAGGAAATCTTCTTGGTGTGTCACTCTCAAGAAGTCGGACAATGTACATTGTGAAAGCATCATTCACCCTTCGGAAATTGCAATTGCTTTTTTCTAGGTGTGAACTGACGGGCAGTAGGCATACACGGGGTCATTCTTGTGAGCATCGATGTATGAAAAACCAAACCATTGCCTTGATGCTGCTAGAGTATACATCAGGTATGAAGTCATATAGAATTTCTTTGTTTGTTGTACACTAGATAGCTACTCCGCTAGGTTCATACAGATGATCTCTTCCTAGTTGATATTCTGAGTCCCCTCGCACACCATATTGATAAGCGGGCACATCCAGAAATGGAACTCATTTGTAGAGGGTAAACCCATGACCCGAGCCAGTAGGATTATAAAATATGATAATTCTTCATTGAAATCCGCATGGAAAAGAGTCTTGGACAAACGAGATTCCCCCTTCTTAGGGGTTTTTAGCCAGGACTTTGCCACCCGCGCCTTATAGTTATCACTGTCTTGATTGAAAAGGGCCTATGCTTGATTCTGGGAGATAACTATAGCATTGTCCATTTCTGGAATCCTTAGTGTACTGCCAATGGCCGGGTAGCATCAAGTTTGGCGATGAGCTCCCCATGCACGTTTGTCAACTCAATCGAATCAAGGTTGAAATGAGCCCCGCATGAGAGCACTGTGTCTGTGCATTGCACTAAGATAGGGAAACCACCAGCGAAAGCTATACCGCTGTCATGAATCATCTGTGCCATCGGTGAAGGGTTCACGTCTGTCATCCTTGTCCAAAAATCTCCAAAGTCAAGGTGGTGAACTTCACTGTCCTCAATATCGGGAATGGCGGACTCGAGTGGTGAAATCTATTCCTGCCCCTAGAATTTGATCTTCATGGTGATAGTAACTCGGAGAGAAAAGCTGCAAGCTAGAATTAGGATGGAATTTCAAGGGGAATGAATACGTGCGTAGGAATTTTTGTTGCAATGGTTTTGAGCAATAGATAGCATGAAAGAAGTGTGCAAGGACGCATAGGGGTAGTTTCATTATATAGTCGTTTAGGAGAGAGAAAGGCAATAAATGCACATTAAATACATATCTACCAAATTGAAAAGCAATATATTCAGGTAGAGCGGGAAAAATTAGCACAAATGGCACTTGGTTCATTTGGGACACGAGGGATGCGAAAGCGCGAAGTACGCGGTTCGGCCGATTCGGGTGATGCGGGGAAAAGACACACAAATGCTTTTGGGACATGTGGGACGAAAGTACGTGGAATACGTGATTCGGCTGAATCGGACGAAAAGGAAACAACGGGGTCCGGGTGAACTTGGGACATTTGGGACAAAAGTACATGGAATACGTGACTCGGCTGAGTCGGATGAAAATGGAACAATTGGTCCGAGAAAACTTGGGACATTTGGGATGAAAAAGTACCGACGGGCCCGACAAGAAAAGACTTCGGGTAAACCGGATGATCGGGGGAACAGAGATCCCAAATGAACTTGGGACATGCGGGACAAAAATGTCCGACAGGCCCGAAAAACACAAAATGACCCAAAAAACGCAGATTTTCCCAATTTCTTGACTTTTCACATTACTAGGACAATAGAAAAGACACTCAACCTCAAAATTTTAATTTTCAACTTCTTAAAAGTAGGGGAATTTTGAGTGGACAACAGCTGGCTCCTTCTGGGGATGACTTGGCATAAATTCAAAAATTGAGACAAGGCAAGAATGAGAAAAGGGAAGTAGACCAGTACCTTATCCATTGGGCCATGGAGTCAAAAGCAAACCAATATAGAGGACAACACACCAAAACAAAGGGAAAGAAAAACAAAACGCTATACAGAATATACAAAAGGACTTCCTAATGACCTATGACTTAAACAACTTCAGGTACTACCCACTATAAGGAAGTGGGAGAGAAGAACCATCCATATTAATCAAGGGTAAAAAGAATTCTTACCAGCGAAGTGCCTGATCTTGAAAGATCCGAGCCAAAGGGAATCAAACTTGCCATGGCTGCCACGAGGTTCATGCCTTTTATCCCACAACAAAAACAATGTCTCCAACTTGGAAATCTCTGACCCTAGCTTTCTTATCAAACATGACCTTTACTTTCTATTGGTGAGCAGATATCCTATCAGCAACCTCTAAGCTGTCCTCATTCAATTTTTGAAGATACATGATTCTCTTATCCAAAGAATCATTGAAATTGGTATCTTCAATGGCCTTCATTAGATGCAAGGTTGGTAGCTCCACTTTTACTGGCAATTGAGCTTCTACTCCATATACTACCTGAAAAGGAGACATCCCAATGGCTCTCTTAGGTGTGATCCTATCTACCCAAAGAGCATCATAGATTTTCTTGTGCCAGGTCCGTTGGGATTCATTGACTAATTTCCTTATTATAGCCACCAGATTTTTGTTTGTGGATTCTGCTTGTCCATTTCCCTAAGGATAGTAATCATAGGAGTGAGCCAGAGAGATGCCATATCCATAGCAAAAATCCATCATCTCAGTTGAAGAAAAGTTTGAAGCATTATCTATCACAATCTTGTTTGGCACACCATACCTTACCAAGATGTTTTCTTTGATAAAGCTACATACTACTTCTGAAGTAGTACTCTTTACTGGAATGGCTTCTACCCATTTGGTGAAATAATCTGTGGCAGTTAATACATGATTATGACCAGCACTAGAAGAAGGATTAAGTGTTCCAATGAAATCCAAACCCCATTGCTGAAAGGTTTCTTCCATCACAACTGGTTTCAGGGGCAAAGAGGCCAACTTGGGTCTACCTACGAAAGTCTGACATGCTTCACATTTATCAACCCACTTTGATGCATCTTTGAACAAGGTAGGCCAGTAATATCCTCCACGAAGTATTTTATGAGCAGTGATAGTTGATGAGTAATGCCCTCCACATGCCTGATCATGAAAAGATGAGAGTAGCTTTTTCTGCTGTTCCTTGTCCACACATTTCAAAAACCTTCCATCCAACCCGCGCTTAAACAAGGCATTTTCCCACAACACATATTGGGTTGAACTTAGTTTAACGGCCCTGTTTTCTTTGGTAGACAAATGAGAGGGGCATTCCCCATAGGTGAGAAAATGAGCGATATCAGCATACCATTCGTCAACTGAGCTAAGAAACAGAATGGTAGGAAGACCAACTTTATCCTCCAATAACTCATGTCTAGCTCCTTCAGTGATGAGTTCACACAGGCATTTTCCACAGATGAGCTTGGTTGGTTTGATGTCAATATCATATTCTTGAACCTTGGCCACCCAGTTCCCTCTCTTGGATCCAAATTCCTGCTATGTGAGAATTGACTTAATAGTTGTATCTGGTACCAACACCGTGAAGTGAGAGTTAAGAATGTAAAAACAAAATTGCTTGACAGCGTTAACCACTACAAAAGCATGTTTTTCCATTATGGTGTATTTTAACTCATGATATTTTAGAATATAGCTCATAAATGCAATTGGGAGTTCGTGCTCATTAGAATCTTCTTGAGTCAAAACAGCAGCCAAGGTGTTATCCATGGCGTAGCAATAGATAATGAAATCTTTGCTGAAATATGGACATGCTAAAACAAGAGTTTTAGCAATGGCCCTTTTAATACCTTCAAAGGCTTCTTTCCCTTCAGGAGACCAACCAAAAGTTTGTTTTCCTTTCATCATTTTGGATATATTCAAAGTTAGCTCTGCAAAATCAGGGATGAACCTTCTCAAAAAGTTGATCTTACCAAAGAAAGAGTGCACGCCCTTTTTGCTGGTTGGAAGAGGAATTTGCTGAATAGCTTGAACTCGCTCAGGATTGATTTTTATACCATCTTTGGAGACAATGTGCCCCAATAATTTCCCCTCCGTGACACAAAAAATAGATTTCTTGGGATTCAAAGAGATCTCATGTTCTCTACATCTTAGCAGAACTGTCTCCGGGTGCTGAAAATGATCAGCCCTTGTTTTAGAAAACACCGTCAAGTCATTAAGGTATATAACAATACACTTCCCTTTCAAACTTTCAAAGGCTAAATCCATAGCTCTCTGAAAAGTAGCACCGGCATTAATGAGCCCAAAAGGCATCCTTTTGTAAGCAAAGGTACCCCAAGGAGTAGTGAAAGTCATTTTGTGTTGGTTTGTGGTATTAACTTCTACTTGGTTATATCCTGAGAATCCATCAAGCATAGACAACATTTCAGATCCCGTTACTGCTTGCAATACCTGATCCATCATAGGTAAGGGATAATTATCTTTCAAGGAAGCTTGATTTAGATTCTTGAAGTCAACACAGATACGAATCTCACCATTTTCCTTTCTAACATGCACAATATTGGCAATCCATGTTGAATGATGGGTAGGAAAAATGATTTTGGATTTCAACAAGTTTTGTATTTCTTGAAAAATGGTGTCAGCTATTTTAGGATTATATTTCCTCTGCTTCTGTTTAAAAGGCTTAATCCTAGGTTTGAGAGGAATAAAATGTTGCATCTCCTTTGGTTGGAAAGCTTTTAAATCTTCATAGGAATAAGCAAGAACATCCTTATACTTCTTTAAAAGATCAATTACCTTCTTCCTCTCATCTGGTGTGCAACATTTTCCAATGTTCACGAGTTTAGGGTCAGTAGAACTCCCAATATTAATTTTTTCATATTCAACTGATTGTTGAGGTCTAGTAGAAGCTCTAGACTTTACATACCTGTCGTGTTTATCAAACAGTTCCTCTAAACTCACCAATCCTTTTGGAATCTTGTTTCCTTTGAGTTTGATACATCCATCCTAATCCACTTCTTCTTTGATGGCTTCTTCGTTAAAGGGCACACTTTCACAAGGCAAATTGTCACTTCCTTCAAAGTACAAATGTTCAAAATTATCCTTGAGTTCTAAGAAAGAAAGCAAGTGTTGATCATTATTGAAAACCTGCCAGTTACTTGTATTATCAGGTACACTAGGTCGATGGATCATCTCAATGGTGAACTTATCTTGAGAAAAGTCAGGATGAGGTATGAGCAGTGACCCTGAGACTACTAGTGAATTAGCCCTGGTATTTTCTTCCCTAGGTATTGCTTCAATGGAGAAAGCATCAAGAAATTCAATGGAGTCCCAAACCTGATTTCGGTAATGCTTCAACCTTCTATTCTTTACCTAGAAGAGGTTCCTAACTTGCTTGACAATCAATTCCACATCCCCGCGAGATAGAAGATTCTTCACACCTTGTTCTTTTGCCACCTGGAGTCTAAGAATGAGAGCTTCATACTCTGTTGTATTATTGGTATTTTCAAATTGCAACTTGAATGAGAAAGGATGAATGTTTCCTTCAGGAGACACCAATATGACACCAGCTCCAGAACCAGCTGAGGAACAACTTCCATCAAACTCTAATATCCAAACACCATTAGGATCTTTAGGTGAGACTTTGGGGAGTTGGATTTCTTCAGGAGACATAATCATATAGTTGCCATGCCCCATATCCTCATAGAGTATTTGTGCTTTGGGATCATCAGTTTTTTTTACAATATACTCAGACTGCTTCTCAGGCAACAACTTCTTCATTTTCCCATTAACAGGTATGAGGGCATGTGACCAATCCATTTGAATTTCTCCACCCACATCCTTACATAAATTTCTACTTAGCAGCATCCCATATGAAGGAGGAATATCTGCTACTAAGATAGTAGCCAAAACTTTCTTCTCAGGCAAAGTAGCAAAAGCCACTTGTGCGTCCTTAATTCTTCTGACCAAGGGTACTTCCTTACTCTCCATGGAATAACAAGATCCGTAAGTTCGTGTGAGAGTCAAGCCTAAGGCATGAGCTACTTTGGCAGGCATTACATTTTCTGATGCTCCTGAGTCTATGACGTAATTACTGATCCTATGGCCAGCTATAAGGAGTGTTACATAAAATGGTTTGATTTTGTCATTGGGTGAGGTGACAGCAGCTACCAGATTAGGCTGTGGTGTAGAAGGAGTGGGTAAAAGGCCTTTAGAGGTAGTTTTAGAATGGGAGTTGACAAAGTGAATCATTTTAGCAAAAGCCTTGGGATGGGTTTGATAATATTCAGCCTCTAAGATTTGAACCTTAGTCTTTTTTAGGTGATCAATAATATCAATTTAGACCCAGAAGTGGACGGGTTATCATCGCTTGAGATCCTAGGTTTATCAATTTTAGGGGAAAAAGAAGTAACTTTAGTAGCAGAATTGACAGGACTCACCTTTGGTGTAGATGAAATGGGGATTGGAGATCCTCTTTTTACAATTACAGGGATAGTTGTCAGCTGCTCCTTAGATTTCTTGGTGGGCTGCATCACTTTCTCCCTCTGATTTGTCTGCTCTCGAGTCATGACAGCATATGATTTGCTATTCATGTCTGCTACTACTTCATCATAATCATCCCCTTCATCAATGCCTTTAGTGGTGAAGAAATTAACTCGAGATCCCTCAAATTCATCTGTTTCATCATCAACCTCTTCAACAAATTCCTCACAATCTTCATTAACCTCCTCATCCTCTGGTTCCTCAACTTCACAAGTTGCATTGAAAGGAACTTTAATAGGAGTTCCTTCAAGTGCTAGCCTTGTTTGAGAAGCAGGCAAACGATTTCTGGGCTGAAAATTCCTCCTGGGAACGTTTGCATAGGGAGTATGCTGAGCCAATTGTTTCTTAATGGCAATGAGATCATTTGCAAGTTTTTGTACCAATGGATCAGTATTAGGTCTAGGAGTAGAAGAGGAAGAAGAAAACTTAGATTTGGAAGGGTCTCTCCTCAACTTCCCTGACATGATTAAATCATCTTCAACACTAACAGTAAGAGTTTGATCTTCGGCCAATGTTGCGAGATTAGCCCTTCTCAGTGCATAACTAACTTCAAGCAATTGGGCGTTTAGGAAGAAGCATTTTTGAATTTGATCTACAGGTTGAGTATTTGCTGGAATTTTGTTAATCAACCTGTTGAATCAAGCCACAAATTCTCTCATGGGATCTTGTGATTCCTTCTTTATTTGAAAAATTTGGGATGGCAAAGCATGCACATCTTCCGCTGGTTTGAAACGATTTTCAAACCTAGTTCTCATTGTGTCCCAGCTAGTGATAGCTCCGGCCGGAAGGTGATAGAACCAATCAGCAACATTATCTTGTAAAGTCTCAACAAAAATTCTTACAGAGACGTCTTCATTTTCAACTCCCAGAACTCTGCATGCAACTATGAAGGCTACGATGTGTTCATCAGGATGTACTTTACCATCGCCTTTGAATTTAGGAAATTTCTTCCGGTTACCTCTGGGTAACTCATGCAAAGGCTGAGGAAGGGCAAGAGGACCAACATGATGGCCCCAAGGCAATGGTACCACCATTCTTGGAAAAATGGCTTGAAGAGGAACTAAAACACCAGCAAGAATCATAGCTCGAAGATTAGGACTGATTTTCTCTGAAGGAATACCACCCGTAGGGATTCTATCTTGGATAGGTGGACTACTTGTTGAACGAGCCTTTCTATTTCTTCTTGTTGAAGGGAAAAGAAAACCCTACTGTTCTCAGAGCTGAAATTGAGAATCTTCAATACCAAGGGCCCTTCTCCCTCGGGGAAAACGCGGAGTTGCCAGATCAAAAGATGATCAATAAATGATTATAGAACTGGAATATGATTCCCCAGCAGAGTCGCCAAAAACTATTGGTCGTCAAAAAGTACTTCAAGAAGAGCAACAGTCAGGGGACAAGAAGTCCCTCCTCTTTAATGGGAGAGGTTCCCTTATTCAGAAACGAACCTATTTACACATATACAAAGCATGATTTTCTTGTGGAACTTGGATATTATGAAAGTGTTTTCTATAAGGATCATCAATTACAAAAGGACTGAGAAATGAAAATGTGAGAACAAGCAGAAAGGCACCATTCATAATTATAGATGACAGAGTAATTCCTTATGCATGCGAGGGTACATCGAATTGGAACAAGATCATTTGTATCACATTAATAAGATGGAATCTAAAAAGACACAAAGTTCTGTAAATAACATCTGTGAGAATACAAAGCTTCCCAGCATAATACAGAAAAATGATCTAACAAGATTAAATGAATAGCTTAGGGATAAAGGAAATCATATAGACAAAGAATGAAAATTCCTTCTGTATTGATTTCTTCAAGATTTATTTACACTTTCAGAAATAAGCCAAGTTCTTCCTACTTCAAAATGGTGAGGAGAGGCCATTATATAGTTTATAAATCAGTTACTCTCAGTAACTACTTCTTTTAACTAATGATTAGTTAAAGGGTTGCAAATCATAATACCCCAACTAATTACAACGAATCCGAGAGAAAGAAGGGGAAGAGAAGAGAAGAATTAGGAGAAGAAGACATGTGCTTATGACTAGGAGGGACCCACCGACTTTAAGATCCGCTGTTTGAATCTCTTCAACACCTCGGCTATGTCTCTGCCACGTGGGACTGATGTGTTGGCGGTAGACTGAGTCCAACATCCGAGGCACTTCTCCATTTCCTTATCGAACTCAACATGAGTATGATAATCTTTATTTGCTTCTTCAATGGCAGATTGAAGAGAGTAGATCTCGTTCATTTTTTCTTTGGAAATGGAGCTTTCCTTGAATAGATCCCCTTTGACAAAAGCTCTGAATTGAGCTTTTATTTCTTGTAAGGAGAGAGGCACACCAGAAGTCTCATCCTAAAGATGGAAATGTATATCTTTGAAAGCAGATACAACTAGTGTTTTGAAGGCCTCACCCTTCAGCCAGCTATTCCTTAATTCTCCCAAAGCCTCCTCCAGGACCTTGATCTTCCACTCCATGCTGTAGACCCAGGACTTTGACAAATTATCCTTTGTATCCCCAAAGACTCTACTTGCCATCAAAATATTTTCATTTGTTTGTCCCATGAGGCGGAGGTCTACTTTGCAACTACTCCAAAGTTTAAGTTCTTTATCAATGCTCCCAATAGTGGAGGAGAGCTTTTGTTGCAAGTTGTTGACCTTCCCGTGGAGTTTGAAAGCTTCATCAATGAAGTTTAATCCTGCAACCAACATATCATCCACCATGGCCTCCATAGCCCTTCCATATACTTGTGCATGTCTTTAATACTCTGCACTTCATTCTGGCTCAGAATTACAGGTGGTGGAAGAGTAGTCAATGAGGTAGGATCCAAAGTTTTATCTTTGGACAGCAGGGACTTGATGAAACTTGTAAGAATCTGGGCTTGTTCCTCTAACTATTCAATGGATTGCTGCCCTTTCTCTACCCTCCTAATGACTTTGGTGACTGTTTCCTAAAGATTATGGATCTCACCTTCAGGGGTAGACTCTCCCATGGGAATTCTTGAGAGTTCCAGGTCAGACGCTTACAAATCTTGATCTGGCTTATCTGTCTTAGGCTTGGCTATCTCTAGGAATTTTTTGCCTTGAGCATCAGACACTATCCTGGAGGTAATTCTGGATTTTTTGGCGCGAGAAGGAGGAGTAGTGCCTAACAAGTCCGCCACAGCATCTAAATTTGGTCTTGCTCTCCAGGAGGAAGACTTTCTCTTCCTACTATCAACAAGAGGCTGCACCCATGCAAAAGAGGAGGAAGAAGTAGGTGGGGCAAGAGGACCAAGAGATAGAGAACTCATTGTGCCCAAGGTTTGCATAGTTGTTGCATTGAGTTAAGATATGAGTGGAGCGCTTGGGGCTTCTGGTGCAGAGGAATCAATAGTGCTTGGAAGTTCAGTGCTCTGGAATTCTTTATCCTTATGCATTTGGGCTTCAGGGGCACTTGCAGGAGTTAGTACTTCACTTTCTTCACTTTCACTGAGAACAATAATGTTCTTTGGTCCTGAAGGAAATTCTGCATGCTTCCTCAGGGGGTCTTTTTCCACAAGCTCCTTCTTAACTTCTTTGAATTTCTTTTGATACACCTGGGTGGATGAGGAAGGAGTAGAGACTGCAGGTCCTTGAGTTTACGTGGCTGGAGGGGTTTGCACAGGTGCTTCTGTCTGGGTGTCGATGCTTCTGTCCTTGGTGTTGAAGTCTCCTTTGACGAGGATTCCCCTGAGTGCCTCCTAAGCTCATGAACTTTTCTATCAAACCAGATCTTGGTCCTGACTAAGACTGGAGCCAGGATTTCAGCCAAATCATCCTTCTCCTTCTTGAACCAATCCAAGTCCTCCAAGGGAGTGTGTTTGACCACATTGTCATACTCATATGAGTACAGGTCAGAGTTGTCATCTTGAAGCCCTTCAAGAACTTGGTACAAATTAAGCTCTTGGATTAATTGGAGGGAAAACTTGCCATAATGCCTCCTTCTGACTTCAAAATCATCAGCACAGTCAGCCCAATAGTCCTCTATGTCTGACATATGATGATAGGTTATCTTGATGTTCTTCTTAATAACATTTTTTAAGTCAAAGCAAGTTCTGGGCTTGAAGAAATGGACAGTAATGGGAGCTAGGGCCCTTTCTATATTTTTTTCATCCAGGGCTGTTTTGCAAGTGTAATTTCCCAAAGAGATGGGGAAGTGCAAACCAGTAATTTTCTTGTCTCTGTAGGTTCTATGCAATTTGTCCAATTTCCTGCACACTTCTATCAAGGCCATTTTGTCATTGCAGAACATAGGGAGCTTGAGAGGAGTGCTCTCGTAGCCAACAAGCTTGATATAGGAAAATTTTCTAAATTGGATAAAATAAGCATTGTAGTGCGATATCAGACTCGGGGCTTCATCAGAAAATCTTCTCGCTGTGTCACTCTCAAGAAGCCAGATAATGTACAATGTGAAAGCATCATTCACCCTTCAAAAATTGTGATTGCTGGTTTCTAGGGTGAATTGTGGGCAGTAGGCATACACGGGGTCATCCTTGTGAGCATCGATGTATGAAAAACCAAACCATTGCCTCGATGCTGCTAGATTATACATCAGGTAGGAAGTCAAATAGAATTTCTTTGTTTTTTGTACATTAGATAGCTGCTCCACTAGGTTCATACTGGTGATCTCTACCCAGTTGATATTTTGAGTTCCCTCACACTCCATTTTGATAAGCGGGCACATCCAGAAATGGAACTCATTTGTAGAGGGTAAACCCATGACCCAAGCCAGCAAGATTATAAAATCCAACAATTCTTCATTGAAATCCGCATGGAAAAGAGTCTTGGACAAACGAGATGCCCCCTTCTTAGGGTTTTTTAGCCAGGACTTTGCCACCCGTGCCTTATAGTTATCACTGTCTTGATTGAAAAGGGACTATGCTTGATTCTAGGAGATAACTATAGCATTGTCCATTTATGGAATCCTTAGTGCAGTGCCAATGGCGACAACGTCAAGTTTGGTGATGAGCTCCCCATGCACGTTTGTCAACTCACTCAAATCAGGGTTGAAATGAGCCTCGCATGAGAGCACTATGTCTGCTCATTGTACCGAGATAGGGAAACCACCAGCGAAAGCTAGACCGCTATCATGAATCATCTATGCCATCGGTGAAGTGTTCATGTCTGTCATCCTTGTCCAAAAATCTCCAAAGTCAAGGTGGCGAACTTCACTGTCCCCAATATCGGGAACGGCAGACTCGAGTGGTGAAATCTGTTCCTGCCCCTGGAATTTGATCTTCATGTTGATAGTAACTCGGAGAGCAAAGCTGCAAGCTAGAATTAAAATGTAATTATAGGGGGAATGGATACACACGCAGGAATTTTGGTTGCAAGGGTTCGAGCAATAGATAACATGAAAGCAGTGTGCAAAAACGCATAGGGGGTAGTTTCATTATATAGTCATTTAGGAGAGAGAAAGGCAATAAATGTGCATTAAATACATATCTACCAAATTGAAAAGCAAGATATTCAGGTAGAGTGGGAAAAATTAGCACGAATGACACTTGGTTCATTTGGGACACGAGGGATGTGAAAGCGTGAAGTACGCGGTTTGGCCGATTCAGGTGATGCGGGGAAAAGACGCACAAATGCTTTTGGGACATGCGGGATGAAAGTATGCGGAATACGTAATTCAGCTGAATCGGATGAAAACGGAACAACGGGTCCGGGTGAACTTGGGACATTTGGGATGAAATTACGCGGAATACGCGACTCGGCCAAGTCAGATGAAAATGAAACAACTGGTCCGAGTGAACTTGGGACATTTGGGATGAAAAGTACCGACGGGCCTAAAAAGAAAAGACTTTGGGTAAACCAGCCGATCGGGGAACAGAGAGCCCAAATGAACTTGGGACATGCGGGACAAAAATGTCCGAGAGGCCCGAAAAACACACAAAATGACCCAAAAACGTAGATTTTCCCAATTTCTTGACTTTTCACATTACCAGGACAACAGAAAAGACACTTAACCTCAAAATTTTAATTTTCAACTTCTTAAAAGCAGGGAAATTTTGAGTGGACAACAACGCCAGAGAAGTAATACTGTTACATGTATTATTTACAAATTCCAAATTTGTATTTTCATTTTCCCATTTAAATTTTACCCTATTCAATTGGCATATAATCATATGTTGATGACATTGCAGGGACTTTGGACCAGACGCGTGTTTCTCAAAGTCGACCATATTCCCCAACTCACTCAGTTCAGTCGCATGCATTTGTGTCGTCTGAATAACCACCTCATCAATCCCAATAACAAACAGCTCAAAAGAAACCAATTACTACTCCAACACGGCCACCTCAAGCACCACGACAAGCTACCCCTCAACAACAAGGTACAAGTTTTGAATAGTACTTCCTTTAATTTCGTAGTTTTTGAATTATTTTATAGTTTTTCATATGTTTTTTTTTTGTAACTTTTCAACACATTGTAGTCCTCCTTTTGTAAAAATAGTGACACTGCCCCCCCCCCCTCCACCAATAATATTCAAAATTCCAACCAAAGGATTAGGAAAAAAGAACATTTGTAAATGCATGCCAATTTCTCTGGCACCTAGTGGGACACTAAACATTTCCTCCTTGTTTTGAATTCAAACCCTCTCACTTGGTGGCTTGCCCAGTGCAATGGGCATATTGGTTTTAAATAATATAAATTTAGATGAAGATTACTTGGGCACTGATAGCAATGACCCAACTGGATTTTTCAATACACGTGAGATGATTCAAGGCCAGCATGTATGCTTCTATTTCAACATAATTTAACATATTGAATTACATTTCACTTTAGATTTATTTGTTTGAATCTTGATTTATTTTATCACAAATAGGACCAGGCCACCCAAAGGCAGAAACAAGTAGCACTTGATCAACCCAAAAGCCTCCATACCTCTTCAGCGAGATCATCTTCATCAGATACAGATGGTGAATAGTTGATACCTTTTTCTTTAGAGAACTTAATTGGTTATGATTATCAATCCCATGTGGATGAGTTTATTCTACCTCATATCAGTCAGCTCAGAGAATGGGAGAGAAAGGCTAAAGTAATTATCAATGAGATGATAAATCGTTATGAAAATTATTGGCAAAGGGATAGTTTATACGTTGCAGTCTAGAATCAACCTACGAAGATGGATTCCTTACTTATCCAAGTAAGAAGTGGGACTGTCCTGTATAACAACAAGTATAAAGATGACATTTTGGATAAGACATTAAATAAATTAGAAAATATTAGTGCTGAGGCCCAGGAATATTTTTAAAAATGGTCTAAGGACAAGGATTTGGTAGCAGTTGCAAATGCGGAGAGAGATATAACGGTCGTAAGCATTATCACTTTCAAACAATATTTTTTATTAATTTAATTTTTTCTTATTTTAGTAATATGTTGAATTGACATCACTTTTTTGTGTAGTTGAAATATGAAAATTTGAAGAGTAAAGCAAAGGTTTTCCAAGTTCACTTGGAAACCACGAAGAACAATTTATTTGCATCGAAGAATTTGAAGGAAAATATTGTTTTAATTAACAAAAAAAACAATACATTGAAGCGGATAATTAAAGAGCATGGATTCAACCCTGAAACTTTATTCAAAGGTAGCTGCTGATCCAAATTTGTTGTCCCATGGAGATGCGACAAAGCAAGAAGAAATAATTTTTAAAAATCTAGATAGTGTTGCGGAAGATCTCATAAGTTTTGGGATTATTTTTGCCGTTGGTGAAAGGGGTACAATTGGAGAAGCCATTGGGGAAAGGAGTACATAAGTGGAAAGGGGTACAAAAAATTGAGGGTTGAAAATTTTCATTATTGAGTATGGAAACTTGAAAAATTGAATCTATATTTGAAAATTTGAAACATTCAATGTTATGGTCATGGCATTTGAATTTTATTATCTGGATTTGAAAGTTTAAACTTGAATTTGATAGCCTTTAAAATTTTTAAATACTATATAATATTTAATTTTATGACTTCCTATATATTATGTATAGAATTTCTAGATTGTATATGGCATTTATGTTTCTTCTCTAATTGTAATGATGATTGCATTAGATGTGGATGATAACATTACAATAGAATCTATCTCATAGATATGGATTATTATGAATTGTATGTGGACGTAGATTTATCTTCAAGCACGATCATGGAATCTGGTTGATGATAATGGATAATTATTTTAAGAAAAATTGGAATGTTGTACAACAGAGACATTTAAACATTCTCAAATTCTTCTTCTCTATAGTTGTAATGATATGATCATGCTGACATTAGAATGGATATAGATGATGATGAATGATGATAATGGATAATTGTTTTTAAAAAAATGGAATGTGTTAGGACAGAGACGTTTCTGCAAATTTAAAATAGATAAATAATTGTTTTAATAATAATTGGAGTGCCAAGATTATGATAATGATATGATGAATTTAATAATAATTGGAGTGTCAGGATTATGATATGATAATGATATGATATATATCGATGATGATGAATTATTTGCTGATGTAGATTTAGCTTCAAGCACGATCGTGGATGATGAATTGTATAATGGATTGTAGAGTATGAGTTGTATAATATGGAAAAATATTCCTCTGTGTAAAATTTGATTGTGTGATTTTATCCCACAAAGTTTAAAAAATATATCAAATCATTTTGCAAATATAAAAAAAAAATTAAACATAATTGTAAAAAATCAAGAAAGGTAATATGATAGGGTTGAAGTTACCTCTAGAGTTTTAGATGGCTATGAAATCATCACTCGTAATGTGCTAGATCTTTGTTTAAAGAAAAATCAACACGAGAAATGGATTAGTACATAGATGGGTGAGTTACCTGACATTTTCAGTCCCAAGAAGTACCAGCTTCCTCGGATGGATGTCAATCCACGTTTTCATAAAAAAAAAAAAAAATTGTATTTAAATAAATGTAAATATATATACCTATAACATCTTTAATGATAATAAGAGCTGAAACAAAATTTAAGGTGACAAACAATAAAGTAAGGTGAAGGAGATACCTATTTATAGTTGAAAAAATCCATTATCAATAACTTCTTCAAACTTGATGTTCTCTTCTGTAGAGTGTGACGATGTACCAATTCCACTCTCAAAGTTGGGAACAATTGTACTTGTAGCTTTATTATTCACACCTCTTCTTTTGCAAAGGGAATTCCAATGTGTAATTTCTCTGTCGAATGGAAAGGTTTCCATGGAGTAGCAAGATACATAACACCTCATGCAACTTTCCAGATTTTAATCCAACCTGTTTCTCAGTTTTGATTTTATAAATGATAATGCACTGAAAACCCTTTCATCCTCCAAATACCCCAAAATCATTGTTTGGCATAACTCATATAATCTGAAATATTAACTGATATGTTCTTGTAAGATATAACTTTGATAGATTCCTCACCACAGCCTTGTAATTGATGGTAGAGAAGAATGATTTATTGAATACATGTCAAACAATAGAGTAAAGCCAAATATATAGGCTATGGTTTAGCTGTGAGAGGATGGAGACAGTTGTAACTATCTGTAACTGTCCCTTAACAAAAATGTATTAATGCTAACATTCCCCCCTTAATACATTGTTTCTACATATGTACCCCCTAAACAAATCAAACTTCACCTTTCCGATAGGCTTGGTGAGAATATCTGTAACTTGAAAATCACTAGGGCAGTACTGGAGCTAAATTTGGTGGTTCAAGACCTATTCACGAATGTAGTGACATTCAACTTCAATATGCTTTGTTCATTCATGAATTACAAGATTCTTCACAAGCTTCAACACACCTTGATTGTCGCAGTGAATGATGGGAGGTTTCTCTTCTGGAATCCCTATATCTGCAAGAATGTGACGTAACCAAATTTCTTTGCACACAGCTCCTTGTGCGGTGCAGTATTCAACCTCGGTGGATGAGAGAGCAACAACAGTTTGCTTCTTTCTAATCCACGAGATAGGTCTAGATCCGAGATGAAAAACATACCCTGAAGTAGATTTCTTGTCATCAATGGATCCTGCATAGTCCGAGTCTGTATATCCTTGTAAGAAGAACTGAGTGTTCTTATGATACTCCAAACCAAATTCAACTGTACTTCAGACGTATCTCAGCACATGCTTTGCTGCTATCCAATGACATTTCTTTGGCTCCTACATAAACCTGGTGAGATAGCTCACTGTAAAGCAAAGATCTGGCCTGGTATAAGTCAAGTAAATGAGACTCCCCACAAGCTTCATGTAGTGAGTGCCATCTACCTGCGGTGAATCCTAGAATCTAGATAATTGTAAACCTTTTTCCATAGGGGTGGACATAGGTTTACAATCTGACATACCATACTTCTTTAGGAGTGTCTTGGCATATTTCATCTGGGAGACGAAGATATGATTCTTCTTCTTCCATATCTCTAAGCCAAGACAATAGTGAAGTAGCCCCAAATCGGTCATGTCAAAGGATTTCTTCAGATCATTCTTTACATCATCCACAATATTTTCAGAACTTCCTATGATCACAAGATCATCTACGTACAAAACCAAAATAACAATCTCTTTTCCTACCTTCTTGATATACAAATTTGTATCTGAGGGGCTACGAGTGAATCCATGCTTCAATAGGTGATCATCAATTTTTATATACCATGCCCTAGGTGCTGGTTTGAGTCCATAAAGTGACTTTATCAGATGACATACCTTGTGTGGTTAATGCTCGTCTACAAACCCTTCAAGTTGGGCCATGTATACTTCTTCTTTTAGATCACAGTTCAGAAAAGCACTCTTGACATCCATTTGCTGAAGTTTCCATCCATTTTGTGTTGCCAATGCACAGACAACTCTGATGGTTTTGATCTTCACAGTGGGTGCAAAGGTCTTGTCATAGTCGATTCCTTCTTATTGAGCATAACCCTTTGCAACAAGTTGTGATTTTTGTTTGTCAATTGAACCATCTACCTTATATTTTGTTTTGAAAATCCATTTTCAGCCAATGAATTTCTTACCTAGAGGCAGATCGACAAGTTCCCACATCTGATTCTGAAGTAGGGAATCATATTCAGCATTCATAGCCTGTTTCCATTGTGGTTGGTCTAATGCCTCACGAATAGTGTCAGGTTCGGTGCTATCAACAACTAAACTCATGAGTGCAAAATTTACCTCATGTTTAGCTTGAATTCATGTTTTGAATCCCAAAGAAGTTCCTGGAAGTGAGCTCAGGTGTGCATCCCTAATAGTATTCTGGACAAATTTCAGATGTTGGTGCTTGCTATCTACTGATGTGAAGATGTGTTTTCTAGTGTTCCTAGATCAACGAACAAGTCTCCATTCAGCTCTTATTCTCTCTAAGAAGAATCATCTGGCACATCATCTTGATGTGTGAGAAATCTATGTGACGAGGTCAGTACTGGATCTCCATTGTGTGGCAGGGAGTCAATGGATGACTCATCACACACCACATCTTGACTCTCGTAGATCTTATTCGTCTCAAGATCCATGAGATGATATGCGTTTGAGGTAGTACTATACCCCAAGAAAAGACATGGTAGTGTCTTTGGATTGATCTTCTTCCTTCTCTCATCTAGAACATGCATACATACAATATAACCAAAAACTCTCAAATGATAGATACAAGTTTTATGACCATTCCATACCTCTTTTGGTGTCCTGTTGTGCAAGATCTTCGTGGGTTCCTGGTTGAGTAGATGCACTGTTGTCTAGACTGAATTCTTCCCAAAAATGATCATCCAACTTAGCAGTGGAGAGCATACAATGAGCCATCTCCATGATAGTCTTGTTGTGTTACTCGTAAATCCCATTTTTTTGGGGCATGTAGGGTGTAGTCAGATGTTGTTGAATGCCATGCTACTTCAGGTATGCTAATAACTTCTTTGATACAAATTCCCCCCCTCTGATCTGAGTGGAGGAGAAGGAGAGGCTTCCCAGACTACCAAGTGGCTTGTTGGTAAAGGGTTTGGAAATTGGCAAATGCCTCACTCTTCTTCTAGAGAAATTATACCCACATTTTCCATGAGTAATCATCAATTATGAGCTGGAAGTATTCAAAACCTTAGAAGCTTAGCTGGTAGGGGTCCACATAGATCGTTGTGTATAGCCTAAAGATGCTCCGTAGAATAATAAGCATCTCTACTTGAATGGACCTCTATGTGTTGTTTTACCCGTAAGATATCCCGAAGAAAACAAGTAAGGGATGGGAGAGTGGAGGAAGCCCTCTCACCATTTCCTTGGCACCGAGATGATGTAGAGCCTTGGCAGAAAGATGACCATATCAAAAGTTCCATAGTGCAGTGGAATCCACCGTTTAAAGCAAAGAGAGAAATGTTAGATGAAGTGACCACATCCAGTGCAAGTAGATAGCCCCTTCATAAATGCTCGAGAAATAATTGAGTCTCCCTGGGAAATGATGCATGACTTGACCCCTTTCTCTACAAATAATTCAACATGCATTTGATGATTAAGAATTTGACTCACAAAACAAGAGATTTGAGGTCAAACCTAGAACATATAGCACCTTCATGAGTGTACATATTCATGTCCTAAGAGGAATGATGACATCACCAATCCCTGCCATAATATACTCCTGATTATCTATGATGGTGACCCAATCTCCAATGGGTCGGTCACTCAGGGTATGGAACAACTTCTTATTTCCAGTCATGTGTTTTTTGGCTCCTGAATCAATCAACCAGACACTTTCTGATGATTGCGAAGTATGCGAGACTAGGAAAATGTTTGGATGAGTTATGTCTGGAATCTCTTCATCGGAGGAGGAATCCTACTAAGAAGAAATATGACCATTCTACATATGATTACGAGCACACAATTGGGATTTATTGGAATATCCTTTGCCATAATTGATCTCTTCGCCTAAAGTTGCCATGTTTGTGACCATTGTAATAACAGTTCGTAGTCATGGTGCATATTCATGGAGAAAATGTTGCACCATTGATCCACCTTGTTATTCTACTACTTCGGGGGTGGTGACTGTGGTGGCCACTGAGAAGGTTATTGCTATGGATGTTACCTCTAATTCTTGAGGGGCTGACTTGCCCTTTCTGAGGCTTGTTTCTATGCATTTTCCTCATGATGAGAGCCTTGTCTTTAAAGGCTTCCTGAACATTCTGAATGGATTCTTCCCGCTGGATATAATTCACCAATTTGGAAAAAAATCACCTCTTGTTGAGTGATGGTCAACGTGCTAATCATTGTCTGAAACCGGGAAGGAAGATCTCGCAAGGTGAGCGAGGACTAGAAACTTGTCGTCCACCGGTTCACCGAGAGTAGTAAGTTTTGTGCGTAACTTAACCACACACCTCAAGAAGGCTTCAATTGATTTTCACCATCATGCATACTCATTGTGTGAAGATTTTTCTGAATGATGTAATATCGTCATCATATTCTTGGCTTTATAGATTGTACATAATGTGGGCTATGCCATAGAGGAAGTGGTTACTTCCTGAATGTGAGGTTGAACCTCATAAGAAAGGCTCAGAGTGATAAGCATTAATGATTTTACATCAGCATTTTCATACTTAACCAATATATCAGTGTCTGTGGGATGAGCATCCATGCCAAAAATGATCCTCCCAAAGGTCTTCAAATCTGAAGAATCATCTCACATCTTAGTTTTCCATGTGGTGAAATTTGGCCCTTTAAAGCAGCTGGGCATCCGATAACAAAATGCAAGGTGCAAACATTTCCAAATGACTCAAAATTGTATTTTATTTATTTATTGATTGTTAAAAAATGGTTACAAATGCTTACTAAAGGAACCTATCATGAAGATGGGCTCTATAATCTTTTGTAGTTAGACAAGGACGCTCCTATGGGCGTTCTACTTCATGTTCATCAT
This sequence comes from Taxus chinensis, assembly GCA_019776745.2. Lineage (NCBI taxonomy): Eukaryota > Viridiplantae > Streptophyta > Pinopsida > Cupressales > Taxaceae > Taxus > Taxus chinensis. The sequence continues at coordinate 52,302,359 of CM034147.1, forward strand.
CTGCATCATAGCCACATTCAAGTTCTGCATGAATCTGTCGTGCTTGACATCGAACATCGAACCAAAAATAATCCAATTGTCCTCAATGCACAATATCATCAAAGAGAAGATTCCCAATGTTGTGGAGCTCATTGACCAAAGCAATGAATAGTCTAGCGGTGTCTTCATTGTCGCTCAATGCCCAAACATTTGGTGCATTTCTTGCGGTGCTTTTTGTATCCTAAATTTTTGACATACGTGGACTGGCCTCATTTCAAGGTCATGTGCGTACCTGAGGTGAATTGTGTACCTCAAGAGAATTTGTAGGCTTTGCTAGAGTTGACTATAGGTGTTGGCTTTATTTGGCTCCTGGGTGCTAGTGGCTGGTCTTTTGCCAACACTGGTCTGTTGGTCACTGGTCTTCTACCAAAATTGGTCTTTGGTCTTCAATGAAGGTTGTTTCTCTGGTTGCCATGCAAAAATAGGATTGATTCTTTCCTAGACATTAATGCAAGAGATTTCTTACACATATCTTTCAATTTATTTTCTTTTCCTCGGCTGAATCACTCCAATTCTATGCACCGTCCCGTCTATTCTCCATGCAGCAACATTGTCTACTACTAATTAAAGTAGAAAATTCCAAAGCATTGGTCTTCATGTTTTGTGCACCAAAATCTAGAAAAAAATAAAAAAAATCTTCAAGTTTCCCATGCTGCAAGTTTCCTCCAGATCGCTTTGCTCTGATACCAATTATGGTAGAGACAAAATGTTTTATTCAATGCGTATTGCAAACAAAATAGAGTAAAGCCAAATATATAGGCTACGGTTTGGCTGTCGGAGGAAGGAGAAAGTTGTAACTGTCTATAACTATCCCTTAACAACAATGTATTAATGCTAACAATAATAACACCACTTTTAGAAGGTTCTTCCAAATTTTTATATTGGTTCCTCATTGTTTTGCAAAATTTGTTGATTGAAACTCTAATAAATCAGCATTCAGTATACCTTTGATTTCCATACCCTTGAGCTCTGAAGTCTTTGTGAAATTGTTCCATTATTGTACCTGTTGATTTATGGAAATGCCTTACTGACAAAGTCTAGCACGGCCACCTTCTAGTATTCCAAAAATTCGTATTCATCACACCCATTGCTTCCAGAATTTTATCTTTACAGAAATGTTCCCTAATTTCTGATGACAAGGTTTTTGATAATTTTTTTAAGCTTTATTCTTGTCTCAACTATCACATACTCAAACAAATTACGTGTCACAGGAACATCTTCTCGTTCCAATCCTGTAATATCTTGACGTCTTTGCAAGATTTGTATTGGTATTTCCCTCCCATTAACAGAGATGTCATAGGTGATCGTGGATATTAAATCTCAAAAAGGTGTACTAGGATTTTTAATATCTAATAAATCTCTCCAATTCTTCAAAAAAAGGTGCATGAATACTATCCTGGGAACAGTACAATATATCAAGACTTTGACATACCATTTTCCTCATCCGTATAAAATCCACAATATAGATCAATCTGCCATGTGCATGCTTCATCAGTGTATTGATCTCCTTTAACATTGGAAGAATACCAACCAATGTAAGAAAAGTCTCCAAATCAGTTAAGCGGAACAACAGGTCCCTTGCCCTATCAACTTCATGATGGTATTTGTGCATGAAACCAACCAATGAAGGATACTCCTCACAAACTCTACATGCTGGTTCATACAAAGATGTCCATCTAGTCTCCACATCCTTCAGAAGCTTTTTGCCGTCTGTAATTCCAATTGCAAATTTCTGGAACTCCAGAAAACGCTTTGGGCTGCTTGACATATAAGCATGGAGTTCTCTTATTAGGTACTTCTAATTTAGCAACATTTTCATGGTTGCTTACCATTTTATATGCTAAATTCATTCTATGAGCCATGCAGTGAATTGGTAGCATATATGAGGCCACTGTTGTTTCTAATCTAACACAGAGCCCTGTTTGGTGACCCTGCATGACAGATGCACCATCTGCTCCAACGCATACTAACTTCGTAGAAATTTCATAATCAGTCACTACCAGCAACATCTTTCAAATGAGAAACAACTATTTTGTATAGGTTTTCAGCATTGCAGTTTTCAACCATTTTCATAACACCCAACAGAAGAGGTGTCCTTATATGATTTTCTAATGTATAGATGTGGATACATACCCATTTAGTGTTGTCGACTGCTGTCACTTCATCAATTGAAAGAGAGATAAATTTTGATATATTTTTACATTCTCTTTCAAATCTTCCTTCTCTATCATTGAGAGGCATTTTGCCATTTCCCATCCACTACTCTCAGACCAATGAGACTGAGGTACATTCAGCGCATTCCATTAAATTGATATAACACTTTGAAATCAAGGAAATCTGGAAATCGCCCTTCCTTTCTTAAGTATATGAAATAAGAGTAGAGAAACTGTATGAATTTTGCATGTAGATTTGTTTCTTTCATCTTACCAATATGCGATGTGATTGTTCCTCCCTTTTCCAACGAGATGTCTATGTGTTTTTCTGCTCTGCCTCATATTCCGCTGCGTATCTGACATGTGCATACACTCCTTTTTAGTTTTCCACCTGTGTGTTTTGATTTTCTGGCCATCCGCCACTTGTTACAGTTAAATATTGTTTTCCACAATGTTTTTCTATTGTGTCCAGCTTCAGTTGCATATTTTTGTTGCTTTCCCAATTTCCACGTACATATTGTACATGTACATTCACATGGGATTTCTTCAGAATTAGATGATTGTACAGGTTCAATAAACGGAAATTTAGCTGCCCAATCAAACTTGTATGTCCCGCCAATGGTCCACATATTCTTGTTCATTTTCAATGCTTTACTTGTTTGAGTAGAATTTTGAGGAATAATCGCAATCACCTGGTTTCCTCTTTCTTGGACTGGAAGTTTGATATTTGATTTCTGTCTTCCATTTTGCTGAGTGTTTGTATGTGTGATATCTAGCTACACTTCTTGGTTGCACCCCAACAGGAACAAAATCTTCAATATCTGGCATATTATCATAGGTGTCATTTGTTTGACTGTGATACTGTGCAGAATGCATGTCCACCTCAATAATGCCTTCCACACAGTCAGTATTATGATTCTTTTTGGTGGCATCTATATGGTTGTTGGTAGTTTACATTATCTGTATCCACAGAGTTTTTAAAATACTTGAAGAGTGTATTTCTGAGATTTCTTACTTACTTTTAGGTTATTCACATTCTCTAAGGACTGGCACCTTCCATTATTCTGAAAAGAGTCATGCATCAGCAAAAGAACCAAGAAGCGACTCTGATTCAAAAGTCCTCTGACGCGTCAACTATCGAAATCCATGTCACGTGTCAACTATCACTGTCGCACATCAACAATGCATCAAATGTCTCTGTCGCACGTCAACAACGCCAAATGTCTCTGTCATGTATCAAAAAGGCGTCAAATGTCTCTGTTACGCGTAAACTCTATCCCTATCATGCATCAACAACTAACCCCCTTGTCGCGCGTCAGTACAATAGCTCCTGGTCGCGCGTCAGTAATAGCTCTGTATCGTGCATCAACGTCAGTATCAGCTCTTGTCGCGCATCAACAGCTAGCTCCCTTGTCGCGCGTCAGTGCAAGACCTCCTTGTCACGCGTCAAATATATGCCCTTGTCACATGTCGGCAACACTATCATCTGTTGCCCGACTCTAAACTACTAACAGGCTAATATGAATCTCTAGTGCTCAAGGGTATGCGAGTTCAAATTTCACAGTATTAGTAATTTGGTAAGCTACTTGTGGTAGTACCAAAGTAAACTACCCGGTGAATCACATAGGTTTTTATAGGAGATGTTTTCAAATGAAGGCGAAGCTGACCCCCCAAAAAGTAAATAGACTATATATTTTAGGTGAACAGGGACACCGACCTGCTCCGAAAAATTCGCCTTTCCAAATTTTCCTAAAATGTAAATTTTCGCCATATTATGAATATTCGCCACTAAAATTATCCCTGCACGTTAGGTTCAACTTCGAAAGGAGGAAGAGTAGGCCCATTTTAGTTAAAATGAGCAAGGATACCCAGATTTCAATGGCGGGCCTGTCATCATTCTTCATTAGGCATATTACCTAGCCCTCTAGCTCGTTTAGACAATCATATAAGTGTGAGAAAATCCAAATTTGGCGATTCGCGCTAAAAATTTGGTAAAATGGATCAAAAAAATCATTGAGCTAAAGTTATCTCGCCAAGTAGCTTGGCGATCTAGTTAGGCACTTTATTGTCAAATTTTGTGTTATGATCAACCGACTACCTCATGAGCCTCGTAGTAAGACACATGACTGGCACAGATAGGGAGCTTGATCCGCATGGTGAATATGTCTCAGAGGACCAACACAGAGCTCGGCTCGCGAAATATAGTGGAGGTGCAAGGCCGAACGTACTCGATGAAGAAACTCATGTCATGGAAAAGGGATGAGATACAGTGAGGAGTCTTGAGCTTGTTTAATTTATTCAATGACAGACTTTGGTGATCCTGTGTTGTGACAAATGGATCTAGGCTGTAAACATAGAAATAGGAGTTGTCAATAGATTCCCGGTATGAGAAGTACAACTTGGAAAGGGACCACAATGATTTGTAGAGATATTGTGATAGGTTTGATGTCATTTATGAGGGTCACCAAGGTAGGGCCGAGAATATGTGTCGGACGTGGGAGCTTAGGATTAGACCGTGGTGTGAAAATATGATGGTCAGCCCACCTCATTGAGAGGCCCTCGTGAGCAGATGGTTTTGGAAGATCATAGATGGTTTCTTGTATAACTGGAGGTCTAGAAATAGTGAAGGCATGTTGAGCAAGTAATTGCTCAGTAGTCGCAGTTAGAAAGATCCGAGCATGGATTTCAGGGTGATAGTCACCTTGTAAGAAACTTTGTAGGCAAGTTTATTTAATCATTGGGATTAGGTTTGAGGACTACATTGAGTCAGCTTTTGGAAAGAAATGAGAATTTTTATTCGAAAGGCTGAGCTAATGGGAGCACTAAAAAATGGAGCTCGTAGTGTTTTAGAGGGTAGCTGGTTAGCTCGACAAGGCCGTAACTGGGGTACTACGTTGCAGAGTTGTGCAGGAATCGAAAATATGCTCGAAGGTGAGAAGTAGGACAAATGTTCGAGTGGAAACATGGTGTCCTATCAGGTGGTATCAAAGTCCCAAGGACCTTTGGATTTCAGTTATGAGTTGTTGACCTCTTTGTGAGAATCCAGGTTTGAGTGGGAGCTTGTGCTGAGAATACTTGGCGACCTAAGTTCCAGATGTTTTTTCGAAACTGGTGAGCACATTTTAGAGGTTTAAGACATTCAGAATTTTTCTGGGACAAACTGTGAAATCCGAGGAAACTAGAGATGGAAGATCTGTTGGTTGATCGAGATCTATTGGTTGCCCTGGATGAGCCCAAATTCCAAATTTTGGACTTCGGGGCTCGGGGATTCAAAATATTGGGACGGATTGGCTAGTGAAAAGTGAATGCGTGGGAGGTAAAAAATATCTTAACTCCAAGGAAGCAGTAAGTCCAAAGTGGACTACTCAATCAGATGGTGGACGTTGACACCAAGGCGAGTGGGTACCTGGCAGACGTGTGGAGATAGCTTGCTATCCAAGGTGAATGAGACATAGACAAGTTTTTGAAGTGATGCATCAACCAATGAAAATATCAGGAGAATTTGGGTCAACTTCATGTAACATTGCTTGAGGGGAGATCTAGGTTAAGATCAAGCTGTCACGGGAGAGTGGTTAGGAGAATAAAGGTGCCAAGATTTTGTTGGTTTTGCTGCCATATTTCATGGGACAGCCTAGTCATTGCCAGTGGGAGCACTTCGACGTGACTCTGAATATGGAGTAAGTTATTGGTTTTCGACAACACGAAACAGATGTGAAGGATAGGTCTCTCTGAACGGCATCTGAGGCTTTGAGTGTTCGAGGAGGAAATATTGAATGAGGTATGTATACAAGAGAACTCGAAGCGTGGTCACAGGTCCAAGAACGAGAGGAGATCAATGGATCTTGCTAATGATGTCCAAGGCGATCATGCTAGAACTGTGGCAAATCAGGTAGACTGGTCCAAACGAGAATCCATATAGAAGAAAAGCCATAAAGAAGCATGCAGAATTAGATTGATCCTCAGTGCATCGAGTAGCTCGGTGAGTTCTCGGCAAGCCAATCATTGAACTCACCAATGCATACTGAACCAAAATGTACAAAAAAACCCTCTTCACTCAAATGGCAATATCTTTGTCCCAGATTGTTTGTTTCTCACAAAAATATAAGTCATTGGAATCGTGGGGAGATGATCCAAACCATGGGATCATCAAAAGCTAAAGTTTCGAGGTGATTATCCTTGACCAATTGAAATTGTTGGTCGTGGTAGTGAATTAAAGTGAAATTATCTAATGGAGTATGGGATGATGGAAGCATTTGATGGCCACTTGCATATCCCATGGACTAACAAGAAATGTCTCTCCCATGCTCAATAATTTCTCCTATAAATTATAAAGAGCGTGCATGTACAGTTTTCAGAAGCAGGTTGTGACACTGGTGAGATTTTCCCCTCCCTTCTTTCTTATCTATAGAGGAAGTAGATTGTGTACAGTTGTACCGACCTGATGCTATTTCAACAGTTGTAATGTAATATTCATGCCTTTGGCCCCTTAATGTAATGAATTGTATCAATCTTATGGTGCAATAAAATATCAGGATCTATGGATGTTTACAGCTTCTTTGTTTTATGGTTATTGCATATCTATGGTATTTTTAGAGTGCTCTGTCTACTAAATTTATTTTGCACTATCATACTTGACCATATGTAGGGTTTACCAATAGGGTTGTGCCACATTGGAGAAAATGGCTTTGTAACAGTGGGTTTGATCTGTGGTGCTTCACCACTATCCTCAATTTTGATTGTCTTCATTCCCACGCAGTGCAGATTTGTTCAACATTCCTTCTTGGTGCATTACCTTCCCTTAGATTAAAATTATTTTTCATGCAATACTTCTATCCTTGTCCCCTTAGAATGAATTAGAGTAGGGTTAGATTAGCCATTCTCTGCACTTTGGAGTATTTTGGAACTAGGTTAGGAATAGGAAATTGACCTTCTCCAGAGAGCTATCCTATTTACAAAGTCCCACACTTTGGGATAGCTCCATGTTTGAAATCACATTGACTACCTAGTTATACAATTGCAAGCATTCAGGGGTGTTTTGAGTCGTTTCCAGGAATTTATGGCTAAGGTTGGCACGCCTGGTGGGAAGAAGAATTCAGTGTTTGACAACTTTGGAGGAATGGTGGCGAGTTCTACTATTCTACAGACTTTGACAGAGTTTTGTACTGCACTGGTCAGAGTTCCAAAATACAAAAGAAAGAGGTTGTATTCATTCGGAAGTAGAATGCCCAAGTTTCACAAAGATTATAGAATAGGAGGTTGAAGATCAAAAGGGTATTCTTAGGAGCATCCAATGATTTGGAGCTGGTCTTGAATTTTGAGGTATTTGGGATGCAGCTTTTGGACCACTGCTCACTACTTCCATAAATGGGTTTTCATAATCAGCAGATTGTTGATAAATTTCGGAATGGATCGGCATGGTCGGGAATTTCAAAACTCCTTGAAATTTTGGACTTTCCTGTTTTCTTATTTTTGAAATTTGGAGGTTTAACTGTGCACTATTTTTTATTTCGTATTGTTCTCAATATAGGATTTTGAGGATCTCTCAAATGTAATTCAGAGTTTTGGAGACTATTAGTTGCAAGACAAGGTTTGATTAGAAAAATCAACATTCAAGCCCATTATAATTGTTTTATTGAGTTTATCAAGATTGGACATGTGTCTTGGTAAAACCCTAGCCTTTAGAGGCTCATTCCCAACACATCTGGTGACTTCCAAGGTTAGAACTCAGTAGTGTAGCAACATAGGTTGTGGTTCAAGTTCCATCTACACCTGAGAAAGTTGAACCAGATTTGACCCCAAGAGATAGACATGAATATTTTATGAGAGCTCAATAACCTCTGAATCTCTCAGGGAGAGGAAGAAGAGGAAGAATCTCCACCTCAGCTTGTTTGAAATTCTACAAGGTAAAGGCAACCACTTGAAAGGTATGGGTATTATCCTAATGATTGGAAGTATATATTTGCTTTGACTACTAACATTGATGAACCGAGATCTGTATAAGAGGCTTTGGGCATGAATGATGTAAAGAAATGGCAAATAGCCATGGATGAAGAGATGGTAGCCCTTAAAAATATGATACATGGGACCTTGTACCATTGCCTAAAGGTCAGAAACCTATTGGATGTAAATGGGTGTTTAAGAAAAAGATTGGTTCAGATGGAAATGCTGAAAAGTATAAAGCATGGTTGGTTGCGAAGGGTTACTCTCAAGTTGAGGGTATTGATTATGGTAAGATATTCTCTCCTGTTGCTAAAATGACATCCATTCAGTTTTTATTATCTATTGCAGCAGCTTATGACCTAGAGGTTGAACAAATGGATGTGAAAATTGCTTTCCTTCATGGTGATTTGGAGGAAGAAATCTATATGACACAACCAGAGCACTACATGGTGAAAGGTAAAAGCAACATGGTTTGTAAGTTAAAGAATTTCTTGTACATGTCCTTAAACAAAGTCCTAGGATGTGGTACCAGAAGTTTGATTCATATGTGTTGAGTTTGGGGTTTGTGCAGTCTAAATCTGATCACTGTGTATATTTTAAATCTGATGGTGATTGTTTCCTGGTAATTACTTTATATGTTGATGACATGTTGTTTATTGGGAAAGGAAAAGGTTTGATTGTAGAATTGAAATCTCAGCTCTCTGTGAAATTTGAAATGAAGGATCTTGGTGCAGAAAAACACATACTTGGGATGGAGATTAGAAGAGATCGTGAGAATAGAAAGCTATGGCTTGGCCAGAGTAAGTATGTTTGTTCTGTTTTGCAAAGGTTCAACATCCAGAATTGTAAACCACTTTTTGTTCTTGTTAATTTGGGAATGAAGCTCTCCATTTCACAATGTCCATCATCCCCATCAGAGATGGAAGAAATGAGCAGAGTGCCTTACCAGAGTGCAGTTGGAAGCTTAATGTATGCTATGGTCTATACAAGACCAGACATTGCCCAAGCAGTGGGAGTTCTTTCTCATTTTATGTATAATCCTAGAAGAGTGCATTGGGATGTAGTTACGAGGGTCTTCAGATATTTGTGGGGTACATCAAAGTACTCTATATGTTTTCATGGAAGAGGAGATCAACATTCCCTACGTATTCATGGTTTTGTGGATTCAGATTGTGCCGGTGATTTCGATAGCAGAAGATCCACCAGTGTATATGTGTTTACTCTTAATGGTGGTGCAATTAGTTGGATGAGCAAGTGACAGGCTGTGGTTGCTTTGTCCACTACTGAGGCAGAGTACATGGTAGCAATTCATGCCTATAAAGAAGCCATTTGGTTGAAGTGTTTGCATTCAGATATTGGATTAAAATAGGGTGCAGTTACAATATACTGTGATAGTCAGAGCGTAATCTGCCTTGCGAAGAACCTGAGTTTTCATGCCAGGACCAAACACATTGATGTTCAGTATCACTTCTTGAGAGATATGGTTGAGGATGGAAGGGTGAAACTGGAAAAGGTAGAGATAGATGCGAAAGTTGCAGATGCATTAACTAAGCCTGTGAGCACAGCGAAATTCAAGTGGTGTTCCAAGTCTATGGGCCTCTCGGCCCCTAGAAGTTGATCTATGATGGTATCTTTCCCTTGGCCCTTGCAAGGTATTCGACAAGTGGGAGATTGTTGGAAATGAGGTGTCTCAACCTCGTTTGGTTTATTCATTTAAGATTTTCCTACAACCGTTTCACATTGTCTAGGCTCTAAAAATAGAAATAGGAGTTGTCAAAAGATTCTCATATGATAGTATATCATGGAAGGGCTATTTTTAGAGATATTATGACATATTTTATGACATTTATGAGGGTCAAAAATAGGGGAGAATATTGTGGACGTGGGAGCCTATTTTTAGACCGAAATCTTGCTCTTTAATACTATCCACCTCATGAGAGGTTTGGCACATGGTTTTGTAAATCATAGATGGTTTCTTGTATAACCGGAGGTCTATAAATTGAAGGCTTGGAGAAGCAATTGGTGTAGTGAGTTTTAATCCTCCTAGAATTGTTTTTGGTGATACTCCTGTAAGAAACTTGCTCTGCAAATGTATGTAATCTTGTTATTAGATTTAAAATACATTGAGTGGGCTTTTGGAGTGTGGAGTTTTTTATTCAAAAGAATTTTCCCCACGTATATATGGTGTTTTGTCAACGTATATCGTCGCACAATGCATGTGCGATTGCTAGTTAATTTATTAATAAATTGTTTTGTATAAATTATTAGAATCTGAATGTTTTCCAACTCACTCAAAATTATTTCTCACAAAATACATACTAATTACAAATTTCAATTTAAAAAACAACCTTATAAAATCATAACTTAAAAAAGGTGCCCTAAATAAATCTATTTTTCTTATGCTTATATAAATTTAACAAATACAATTAAAATCACTTTTAACCATGATTTCCTAATTCCAAACAATTTTGTCTGAAGAGACCCATTTGTAAACAAATAAAACGTAACTGCCAATCAAAAATAAATAACAGAAAGTATAATCCGCAATACAACCCATAAGAAAACACTATTTGCCTCGAACATGGAGACTTGTGAAGTAAGCAAAAAAAAGAATTCTCTTCAAATTCCTGTACAGAAATATTTCACAATTCTTTCTTATGTTAATAAAGGGGAAGTATAAATCTTATATTAATATATCAGAATCTTATTTAAAACACGTTAAACTATTACATTTCCTAATATTCCAACAATGCCATGGAAAAGCTCAGCGTGGGACAAATGCACATTAACAACTATTCAAAGAAGAAATGCATATGCTGCAAAACATGTAAAATCTTTAACAAAAGCATATGAGAGGCTTCAAATTAAAAGCACAGTGATTCAACGTAGTTCGAAAAAAGGCAGACAACAGAAGTCAGATCTGTGTGAGCAGAGAAGTTTTATGGACAAATAGTTGAGAATTTTTCAGCAGTACTAAACTTGGAAACGGCCTTGCAGCCCTCGGAGACGGCATGCTTTCCAAGCTCCCCGGGGAAAATAAGCTTAGCCGACGTCTGAATCTCCCTGGCTGTGATTGTGGGCTTGTTGCTGTGAGTGGACAGTTTGCACGCTTCATTGGCAAGTTTGTCAAATATATCGTTCACAAGACTGTTCATAATTCCCATGGCCTTGGTGGAGATGCCCACTTGAGGATGGACCTGCTTCAGAACCTTATAGATGTAACTATTGTACGTCTCATTCTTCTTCTTCTTCTTCTTTTCCTTCTCCTTCGTTTTGCTCTCCACCACAGCCAGATTCGAGATCTTCTTTTGGGCGAGTGGAATTGACTTGACGGCCATTTCCTTTTTCTCTCCTGGATTGGATGCCATTTTCATTGCAATTTAGAGATAGCAATGGAGTTGAATATGTATACAACAGTGTTTTTTATATTCCTATTGCTCAATTGTTTCTGTCTCAGATTGCAAGGCACACTCAATCTTGAATATTCTGGTCCAAAGAAACCCTAATTAGGTGGAGAGGCCTCACCGACACTAGTAAACAAAGGGGATAAGAGGAGGCAGCCTAATTTTTTATGGGAAAAATATCGAAATTGATGATTTGTTTTTAATATCGGGAATGTTTTGATATGTATAGTCTGTTGTATTCCTATTGGTCAATTATTTGTGCCCTAGATTACAAGCTACACTCAATCTTAATTTTGGTCCAAAGAAACCCTAATTAGGTGGAGAGGCCAGACGCTAGTAAACAAAAGGGATGGGAGTAATCACTGTAATTTTTTAAGGGAAAAATATCCAAATTGATGATTTGTTTTTATTATGGGGAATATTTTGATATGTATAAAAGTCTTTTGTATTCTTATTGGTCAATTATTTGTGCCCAAGATTGCAAGCTCTACTCAATCTTAATTATGGTCAAACAAACCCTAATTAGGTGGAGAGGCCTCACCGACACTAGTAAACAAAGGGGATGGGAGGAGTCAGTGTAATTTTTTGTGGGAAAAATATGGAAATTGATGATTTATTTTTAGTATTGGGAAAGTTTTGTTAGGTTTCTTTTGACCTATTGATGACCCATTTTTCAATGCAAAAATTTAGTTAGGTGGTTTTTCATTTGGGGGGAGACATCAAAATTGACAATCCATTTATTTTTCATTTGGGGAGGAGATATCAAAATCGAATTTTGAAGAAATAATTTTTATTACACTTTATATTTAAATGGTTATTTATAATTTAATATTAATAATCTAGTTGATAGGCCTCATCTAAAACAAGGAGCAAGTTTAATTTTATGGGTGGTTGGGTTATCCAATTTTCAATGTTTTTGAACTCTATTTTTTTATTAATGTTTTGCATGTTTTACTGATAAAAATGGTAAACATGACAGTAATGAGAATATCAAGTATATTTTCTAATTATTTTTTAACTCCATTTTATTATTAATGTTTTAAGTTTTATTCATAAAAAGTAGTAAATATGATAATAATGAGGATATCAAGTATGATTTTGAAAAAGAGGTCCAATTGATGATCTATTTTTCAATTATTTGTTAATATTTTTTCATCTAACTTTTTAATTATTTAAGCCTCTATAATAGTCACCACAACAATGATGAATACTAGCGATCACATATGAAGGGCAACATATTGCAAGGTACTCACAATTTTCATTTGCATAAAAAAAAACAAAAAACCGAGTTAGGTGAAGAGACTTCAACTACAATAGTAAACAAGGGGACACTAAATTAATTTTGGATCTTAATGCAAAGTTCATTGAAGTTTAATGGTTTCCTTAGTTGTTTACTAGAGGCCTCACATACACTAGTAAACAAAGGGGATGGAGTGTAATTTTATGTGTGAAAGATATGGATATTGATGATTTATTTTTAATATTAGAAAAGTTTTGTTTGGTTAGATTTGAGTATTTTTTAATCGACCCAATATTTCTATTAGATTTTTTTTTAATTTGAGGAGATACAAAAATTAATGATCCTTTTCTCAATGCTTAAATATTTGTTAAGTTATTTTTTGTTAAAGAAAAAATTATCAAAATTGATGTTTTTATTTTATGAAGAAATTTAATTAAACTTTATGAATTTCACCCAAAAAAAATATAAGTGTAAGAAAATATCACATTTGAAAGGTTACTTATAATTTAATATGAATAATTAAGTGGAGAGACCAAGTGTAATATTTTTGGATGCCCGGGTGGATAGGTGGAAGGGGGTGCCTTATAAGATATTGAAATTGATTATTTATTTTTAATATCGGGAAAATAATTGATAATTCATTTTTCAAGTGATAATTCATTTATCAATGCCTAAATATTTGTGAAGTCATAGTTTGTTATAGAAAAAAATATCAAAATTGATGTTCCATTTTTGATGAAGATATATTTTTTAAACTTTATGGCTTTCACTATAAAAAAAATAATTATGATACAAGATCACATTTGAAAGGTTACTTATAATTTAATACAAAAAATTAACTCGAGTGAGTGTAATATTTTTTTGGCTCGTGTAATATTTTTTGGCTCGAGGATTCACCTAGAACAAGGAGAAAATGTAATTTTATTGGATGAGAGGAAAGTCTTATTCTTAGAAAATGCTAAATATGACGATAATGAGGACATCAGATATAATTTTCTAATATGGGTCTAGTTGATTATCTATTTTTCATTTTTTTGTTATTTTTTTAGAAATTTAGTGATACCAATGTGTGTAGGTGTGTGTATTGTGTTTTATATTCCTCTTGGTCAAGTATTTGTGCCACAGATTGCAAGGTACACGCAATTTTCATTCTGGTTCAAAGAAATATTTATTAAGTGGAGGGGCCTCACCAACACTAATAAACAAGGGGATAGGAGGAGCCAATGTAATTATTTTGGGAAAATATATCCAAAATGATGATTTATTTATTAATAGGAATGTTTTGTTAGGTTGTTTTTTGTTTATTAATGACCTATTTCTTATTTTATTGAAAATGCTAACACAAGATATATTCTAGGATAGAGAGTATTATAGTCGGACAAAGCGAAAGTGTTATGTTAGAACCAAAATGTAAATCCCTCAAATTGGTGTTGTAAGGCATGAGGTAAGTAAGGTTTCCATTATCTAATTGGAAAAGTACCACTAGGAGGAATTATGTTAGGGGGGAAATGGTGTTGATACAATCAAATAAGAGTGGTAGTAGTGTTATGATTCTTAACATATTATAAGCTTTGAAATCATGCTTTGTGCATGCAAACAAAAATTATGTCGATATCACATGTGAAACATGTCCAATAGAATTAAAACAAAGAAATCACATTAAGTAATTGTTCGGAATATAATAATAGTACACACATGTAATAAGCGTGAGTTATTATGATTATGTGTGAGATTATATTTATATGGAAGAGAATAATGTTTTTTTATTATTAAGTTGTATACATGAGTAACTCGCTATAGATATTTAAAGGAATGACTAGGTGTAAATGTGGTAATGTTGAATCGTATGTGGTAATATTCAATATTGAGTAGTAAACTGAATCAAATATACTATTTTAAAATTGTGTTAGTTCGGACCAAATTTAATATTTGGTATCACATAATCAATTTTTGTGTGTTTGTAATGGAAAAATAGAACTGCAAGTGCACTGCCATACCATCTAGAGTTTCCCCAAATTTGTGAGTTAAAACCTTTGATAAGAAATTTATATCAAAATATTAGTTTTAGGTTGTCTTTGGTTTTTTAATCTTAACATATTTTTGAGCTTATTCATGTCTTAGTAGTGTTTATGAAAAAATCATCTTCCACGTGAGAAGTTCAAATTCTTAATTAGAAGTGCACATGAGAATTACTATAATGTTGTCTCAAAATAAAAACTCATTGGTATGAGGTAAATATTTTGTGTGTATCTACACACACACACACACACACACACACACACACACACACACACACAAATACATATATAATTAAATTATAAAGTGAATTAAGTGTATTTTGTTATAATTATGTTAGCTTAGACCAAATTTAACATAATGTATTTTGGTAGACACATGAGTATAAGTATATTTTAAACTATGGATATGGCCACCAAGTGATGCCCCTTATTAGATGTGTGATATGAATTATATGATTGACAATGTAGTGAATCGGGTGTTTTATTTTTATAGGCATTTTAATGTCATTGTAAAAAATTGTCAATGATCCATGAATGTTAAAGGATTCAATGATGATATCACATGGTATAAATTCAAGTTCCCGGGAATGATGAGACTCAATCACTATGATGGGTTTGTTACAATAGTCGTGATAGAATATGAGATGCAAATATCTATCAAATGATCAAGATTTGTTTCAATGTATTGACTAGGAAATGTATGAGTCGTAGTAGCAATGCATTCATTTTATGTGGTAGGTAAGTCATATGTAGATGGTGCACAAGAAAGGTGGGATTCTAGTAGGTGAAACTCCATGTTTGTAGCATCGGATATGACAATAAAGATAAGGATATGAGAATTAGTAAGGTATTGGATATTTTTGTGTAATGTGTAACAAATGCTAGTATATTGTTCAAGACATTGGTGGTAGGTTCAAAATGCCTTGGGGTTGAGCTGTAGTGCACACTTCCCTTCGACACTTTTTGTTATTGTTTATGACACTGTTGACTATATTTATGGACATTATTGTAGCTTTTGAGTTGGTATGATGTTAGATGTTAGAGATCATGGACTGTTGTTGATTTTGATTCATATATGATGCATGTGGATAATTAGAGACATTTTAAACTGATGTTGTTATGATGTTGACATGGTTGTGTGTGTGTGTGTGTGTGTGTGTGTGTGTGTGTGTGTGTGTGTGTGTGTGTGTTGTTGGACATGTGTTATTTTTTCATATTGAGTATACCTAGAAAATTGAATTAATCTTGTGATCTTATGATTATGGATGAAATTGTAAATGATGTTGTTACTTGATTGATGATGTTTTGATTTATATATAGATGAATTTGGAGTTATATTGTATATTTATTTTGGATTATTTGATGCGGCCACAAGGCCGAAGGAGGTATTTGTGTTTTGTAGGTAAACATGATTATATATCTTGGGAAAATTTCATTTACTAAATTATAATTGATTTTGAATCTTTGTTGTAACAACTCCTGCTTGAAGCCTGGTGGTGGTCACTTTTTTCAAAAAAATTATTCCATAATTTTTCTATCTAAACCTAGGTTTCTAGTGGGTCTCGAGTGGTTGTTTCTTTTAGCGAGCGTTACACTTGGTATCAGAGCTATGGGTTCAAAGCTTGGAACCTTGGGCACACTAGAAAACTTGAGACATGAACACTAAACCTAGTGCAATATTAAATCTAGCACACTTTTAAATCTAGAAAACAAATTTGTTTGAAAACTACATATTTTAGTAAACATGGAAAACTAAATAAAACCTAGAATAATGAACTAACTCTCACCTTGGTCTGTGCAGGAGGTGCAGACAAGATGAGGGGTCCTTTCACATAGACCTAGACTTGCCACCTCCAGATCATACTGTAGCAGTCATCCTACCTTAGATTTTACAGACGCTTCAGGATGTTAATGTTGCTTTACGCAGAGGCTCCGTAGGAGGACGGTCAGCCAGATATGATAGGGAGCCATCCGTTGAGGCTCATGCATCTGCTCGACACTACAAGGAGCATAGAGGAGAGAACTCCCGCATGGAGTCAGGTAGAGTAGAGTCACTGTAGAGGGGGCAGGGAGACCGGAAATCTGAACACAAGGATAGGTATCCGAGCCCTAGGCTTAGAGATGAGCATACAGAGAGGCCTAGGGGTCGCCAGACTATAGCTACAGACCGTATCATGGAAATCCTAAAGCTACAACCATATCATTATTCTGGTGATATAGGTGGATTTTAGGATGAGGGCTTGTTGGTGAGTTTGAGCGGGTGCTTCAAGCTCTTCCCTTGTTATAGCAACATGAAAGCTTGTGTTATAATCCATCTTCTGAGGGATGGAGCAAGTGTCTGGTGGAGGACCGAGGAGAAGAAGCTCCACATTGATTCAAAGATGGTTACCAGGGTACACTGAGAGCTCTTTGAGGAGTGGTTCAGTAGCAATTACTTATCATGGAGGTTCATACAACAGAGGATAGATGAGTTTCACGACCTATGACAGGCATCCTTAACAGTAGCTGAGTATGAGAGTTGATTTCTAGATCTACTCCAGTATGTCGACTACATGCAGGATGAGTAGGTACGGATCCAAAGATTTATCTTAGGCTTGAATGTAGATTTGGGTGGTGCAGTGTGTATCCATTATCTGCAGACATTAGTTGAGGCTGTTGAGAAGGCCTATATAGCAGAGGAGACTTGGGGGAAAACACAGTAGGCCAAAGACAAGATATGGATCCGCATCCAACAGATGCAGGACAATAGGTTGAGGGGGTTAGCTCCTCCTCCTCGTGGTGGGAAAGGTTCAACACAATCATCTTTTAGGTTGCAACAACATCAACAACAAACCTGTCCACTATACAGTCCTCCACATAGATTTGATGCACATAGGGGGCGGAGTATGGGGCCTCCTCTTAGGGGTCCCATTAGCACACAAGGTACACTGAGAGCTCCATCAACAAGAGCTCGTTAGCAGAGACCTCAACAGTCCATAGCTGGATCATAGAGTTCCCTAGCATAGACCTCTAGAGTACTAGCTGGAGTTTCTACTCATGGGAGAGGGTCGGGTAGTTGTTATGGTTGTGGTGTTGCTAGATATTTTTGGAGAGAGTTCCCACAGAACCCTAGTAACAAGGGTAAGACGTAGATATTAGAGCCTACTATTGGTGATGTGGGGCACAGTCATCAGTTATATGCAGCAGTCGAGAACCGCCAGGATGAGCACCAGAGTATCGTGATTGAGACGACATGTAGCATTGGTGGTGTTCCTACCTCCATTCTATTTGATTATGGTTCTTCTGATTCTTTTATTGCACCATCTTTGGTAGAGTGATACAGGCTGGTGGCAGTTAGGAAGGGTCTTAGTTGGGATGTCGAGATGGCTTCTGGAGCCAAAATCTCTGTAGAATCCTTAGTTAAGGAGTGTGTAGTGGATTTGGGACCCTTCACCACTACCTCGGATCTTTGTATCCTTCTGTTGGGCTCGTATGGAGTCTTCTTGGGCATGGACTGGTTGTCTATACACAGAGCCACAGTGGATTGTTACCATAATATTATATCATGTGCAGATGATCTAGGAGTTGAGTCAGTGATAGTAGGGGTTAGGAGACCTGTTTCCATTCACACCATCTCTACCATGCATCTTAAGTGGTGTGTGCGACAGGGTTGTCAGATGTATGTTGTCATAGTTAGTGACCGATTGGAGGATGAGTCTAGTGGACCATCACTTGATGACCATCCCATCTTGAGATATTTTGTGATGTCTTTCTAGGGGAGCTATTGGGGTTACCACCCTCACGTGAGATAGATTTTCACGTAGATCTAGTTCGATGAGTAGATCCTATCTCACGAGTGCCTTATGGGATGACTACCCCTGAGCTCTGTGAGCTCAAGTTGTAGCTAGAGGGCCTTTTGGAGAAAGGCCTAATCTATCCTAGTGTATCCCCTTTAGGTGCACTAGTGATATTTGTAAAGAAGAAGGGTGGATCTCTATGGTTATGTATTGATTACCACTAGCTGAACAAAGTAACGATCAAGAATCGTTACCCCTTGCACGCATTAATGATTTATTTGATCAGATGAAGGGGGCCTCAGTTTTATCTAAGATAGACCTTAATTAAGGTTATCATCATTTGAGGATTACGGAGGTAGACATTCATAACACTGCCTTCCGTACGAGATATGGCCACTACAAGTTCACCATGGTGCCTTTTGGTTTGACAAATACCCCCACAGTGTTTATGAGCTTGATGAATGGGGTGTTTAGGAAATTCTTAGATCACTTTGTGCTCATCTTCCTTGATGACATTTTGATTTACTCATGTACGTGTGAGGAGCACGAGGGGCACCTTTTCCAGGTTCTTCAGTGTCTTCGTGAGTAGAAGCTTTATGGGAACCTAGAGAAGTGTGCATTCTTTCAGACAGAGGTGTAGTATTTAGGCCACATTATTTCTGGGGAAGGTATCACTGTCGATCCTTCCAAGATTTGAGCTATTATGGATTGGCCAGCACCCACTAGTGTGACAAAGGTGCGCAGCTTCATGGGCTTGGTAGGATATTACACGAGATTTGTTTAGGAATTCTCTCAGGTTACGCACCCCATCACTTCCCTTCAGCAGAAAGGGAAGAATTTTGTTTAGTCAGACAGATGTGAGCAGGCCTTCAAGACACTGAAAGAATTCCTCACAACAACACCTATTCTTGTAGTGCCAGATCCACAAGGTGAGTTTTTCGTATGCATGGATGCTTCTTTGGCATGAGTTGGAGGAATGTTGATGTAAGAGGGCAGAGTAGTTGTTTTTGAGTCTCACAAACTCAAAGATTATAAGCTCAATTATCTGACTCATGATCTTGAGCTTGCAGCAGTTGTGCACACCTTGGTTTGATGGAGACCCTTCTTAGTAGGAGATTCACACTTGAGACTGATCACTTAAGTCTTCACCACCTCTTCATGCATTCCAATCTCAACGCTCGTCAACGGAATTGGATGGAGTTGCTTTATGAGTATGATATGGAGATAGAGCATGTGAAAGGGAAGGAGAATGTGGTTATAGATGCTCTCAACAGGAGGAGATATGTGGTTATGGCCACTGCAGTGAGCATAGATTTGTGAAGTAGGATTCTACAACAACTTCCTCATGACAGTTTCTAAATTGCAGCTAGAGCAGAGATCAAGTCTCAAAGACCCCTTAAGGGGAAGTTTATTGTAGATTTTGAGTTGGTATGATGTTAGATGTTAGAGATCATGGACTGTTGTTGATTTTGATTCATATATGATGCATGTGGATAATTGGAGACATTTTATATTGATGTTGGTATGATGTTGACATGGTTGTGTGTGTGTGTGTGTGTGTGTGTGTGTGTGTGTGTGTGTGTGTGTGTGTGTGTGTGTGTGTGTGTTGTTGGACATGTGTTATTTCTTCATATTGAGTAGACCTAGAAAATTGAATTAATCTTGTGATCTTATGATTATGGATGAAATTGTAAATGATGTCATTACTTGCTTGATGATGTTTTGATTTATATATAGATGAACTTGGAGTTATATTGTATATTTATTTTGGAATATTTTTTGTAGCCACAAGGCCGAAGGAGGTATTTGTGTTTTGTAGGTAAACACGTCACAACAAACATCGGGGTATTGGAGACCAACCACATTGGAATTCTAGATGAATTGTACATGGGTCACCATGGAAAAGTGTATTTGTTGTGTGTGTGTGTTTAAATTTTTGTTAGGGGTTCCCATGGGGGGATCACCTTCAAATGTGACCAAGGGTTTATGTGTATTCTTTTATTTAGTTTCCTTTGTTTAAATTTAGTATGTGGATTTTAGTGATGTATTTTCCCCTTTATTATTTATATTATTTGTGTCTAGATTAGAGAGTAATCATTTTATTAAATAAATTAAAATGGGTCAAAAGAATGCATTTATTAGAGCTGATGGCTCTTGGATTATGTGTTGTAAGTAATGTGTAAGTAGCTTTGAGTGTGAAACACTCCACTTTCCTTTTGAAATTTGGATCTCTCCTTAGGGGCTAATTTTGGAGGCTTGTGGGACAAGTTAAGCTTGTCCCAAACATCTTAAATTGTTAAACCAACCCTGCCTATGGGTATGTGAGTCAAAATTAGGCCATATTATGCATTTTGAGAAGACAATTTGTAAGTTCTTATTGCACCTTCTTACATTAAATTAATTTTAGTCCTTAAGGGGTGTGGGCTTGGATTGTGTGTGTAAGTAAAATGTCATTTTATTCACCCACTTATTGATTGTGCTTTAGAGTTTGAAGTTTACTTGTGAGGTGGAGTTGAGGATGAGTGATGTGGCATCCTACAGGGAGCCACCTCATCTTCCTCTCTCCCTTTTATATTTATTCGAATTCTTCTGTTGTTTTTTGGGTTACTTCATGTTGGTCTGGTGCTCTTGAAATTGGAGAGAATAAGAGGATTTTGAATTCTTGTGGAGTTTTTGGTGCTTTGCGACTGTTTGGATTTGAAGAAGCTTGCAGTTGAACTTTTGTATCAAGCTCTATCATGGAGAAATAGGAGCTTATCAAGCTCTATCATCGAGAGATACAAGATCAGATGATGAGCCAGAGGAGACTACTCAGAGAAAAGAAATGCTACTAGGAGAGCTATTTGTTGACCTTGGAGAACTGGAGAATGTGACTCCACATCAATCCACATGGCAACGTCATAGTTCTTATCAAAATTAGCCAAGTTCTTGTTTGAAGTGGGTACAAAGCACCATCAAGGACTCACATTTGTAAAAAAATCCCAGATACATCGTCCAGAGTCAAAATAAATAGTCAAACAAGAAATGAGGTAAAATTTGTACTCCTGAGTTCACTAATTAATAGCTCTGAGCCAGAAAATGTTTGTGAAGCACTCAATCAACCTTAGTGGAAGGAATCCATGGATACAAAATATGACTCACTCATGAAAAATTGGACATGGGAACTTGTCGATCTGCCTACAGGAAAGAAACCCATAAGCTAAAAATGGGTTTTCAAGACAAAATATAAGGTAGACGGATCCATCGACAAACATAAATCATGCCTTGTAGCAAAAGGATATGCTCAGAAAGAGGGCATCGACTATGAAGAAACCTTTGCACCTACTGCGAATATCAAGACCATCAGATTTGTTTGCACACTGGCTACACAAAAAGGATGGAGACTTCAACAGATGGACGTCAAGAGTGATTTCCTAAATGGTGATCTGAAAGAAGAAGTGTACATGACCCAACCTGAAGGATTTTTTGATGAAGAGCATCCTAAGAAGGTATGTCGTCTCATCAAATCACTGTATGGACTGAAACAAACTCCAAGGGCATGGTATATCAAGATCAATGGTCACCTTTTGCAGCATGGGTTCAATCGTAGCCCCTACGATTCAAATTTGTATATAAAGAAGGTAGGAAAATAAATTTTCATTCTTGTTGTATATGTAGATGATTTTTTGATCACTGGTAGTTAAGAATATCAGGTTGATATTGTGAAGAATGATCTCAAAAGAACCTTCGACATGACAGATTTGGGGCTACTACATTACTGTCTTGACTTGGAAATATAGCAAAATGAGCATCACATAAGATAAAGAATGACAAGACACTCCTTGAAAAGTACAGAATGTCTGATTGTAAACTATCCACTCCCATGGAAAAAGGTTTGCAACTTTCAAGATTCCAAGATTCACCTCAAGTAGATGCTATACTCTACAAGAAACTTATTGGAGGGCTCGTCTACTTGACATATACCAGACCAGATCTATGTTTTTTCGTCACCTATCTTTCTAGGTTCATACAGGAGCCAAATCAATGTCACTGGACAACAGCAAAGCATGTATTGAGATATGCCCTAAGAACATTTGATTATGGTATGAAATATAAGAAGAATGATCAATTATTCTTATAGGGATATGTTGAATCCAAACATGGCAGATCTGTTGATGATTGGAAGTCAACTACAAGATACATATATCATCTCGGATCTGGACACATCTCGTGAATAAGCAAGAAACAGAATGTTGTTTCTATCTCATCCACA
The DNA here is from genome assembly GCA_019776745.2 of Taxus chinensis. Taxonomy (NCBI): domain Eukaryota; kingdom Viridiplantae; phylum Streptophyta; class Pinopsida; order Cupressales; family Taxaceae; genus Taxus; species Taxus chinensis. The sequence continues at coordinate 52,325,181 of CM034147.1, forward strand.
GAGGCAAAATATCACACCACATGAGGAGCTATGTGTGAAGTGATATGGTTACGTCGTGTTTTAGATGATATGGGAATTCCTAAAAAACATTCACCTATTCTCTATTACGACAATCAAAGTGTGTTGAAGCTCGTGTAGAATCCTATTTTTCATGAGCGAACAAAGCATATTGAGATTGATTGTCATTTCATTTGAGAGTATGTCTTGAACCATCACATTCAGCTCCAGTACTATCCTACAGAAGCACAAGTTGCCAACATTCTCACAAAATCTCTTGGAAAAGTAAAATTTGAACTTTTCAGGGGTCACATTTGCAAGAATAATGTAATAAGGGGGGGAATGTTAGCATACGTAGCATAACTTATATTTTTAGGTGTGTTTGTTTTATATTATCCCTTTATTCTCTCTTCTTTGTTGTATTCCATTATTCTCTCAGCTCCATCCATATCTTTCTCCTTCAGTTTATGGGAATGTTGTTTACTATTTCTCTTATAAATTGTATGTGCTTCCTCATAATAAAACAATGTGTTGAGAGTTATTCACTCCACATTCTTCTCACGATTTATTTGCTTCCTACAGAATGCTCACTATAACTGAACAAAAATTTCTCAATAAATTTATCTAATGTAATGTGCAAGGATTACCTGAAAATGGTTGCATTCTATGTAGTAGATGGGTTAGGACTGAATCTAAAACTACATTGAAGCCCATTTAGGCTAAGGCCATGAAATTTTTTAATGTGAACAAGTACCCTTAAAGGTAATTATACTTGTAGTGTGTATATATATAGGCAATGTTTTTTTATTAGATTAGGTAAAAACATATTTTGAAGGGATCAGGAACCCTGTACAAAAGAAAGATACAGCTTTCAAAGCCCAAGAGAGAAACAATAACCAACAAGAGCCCATAGGCCAAAAAAGAAAGAAAACAACAAGCCAAACCTTGGGTCAGGGAAGCACCAAAAGGAGGGAACACAAGGACTGTTGGTCAAAGCAACTTAACCAACAAAACCAAGGAACTCAACTTCCAAAAGCATTCCCTCTACAAGATCTAAGTCTCATCATGAGGGGCTCAGATACATCTTTACCCCTCTTTTTTTTGTTCACCAGCTTCCATCCCTCCCCCCAATCAGGATCAACATTCTCATCTGGGTTGATAGGAAGGCTAATTTCAAGAGAGATACTACTTTGATCTGGAGAAAACAAAGATACATGGGGTGACAAAGGGGAAACCCCCTTATCTACAACATGTGGATCATTAACGGGTAGAGAGGGAAGAGTGGCACTCTCACTCAAATTCACATTCATCTCTTCCATAACCCTGACCTTCTCCTTTCCCAAATCACCTATATGATTGTCTAATATCTGCGTTACATTATTATCCTCCTCAGCCTCAACTGTCAAATTTTCTGGGTTAAATTCCTTCCACCATGATACCCACCCTTTAATCTGATTCTTCACAATGTGACAGTCAGCAGCAAGATGTCCAAGGGAAAAACAAGATCTACATCTGAAGGGAAGACCTTCATAATCTAGATTTTGAGTCCATGTAAAATCCCTGACTTTGAGCTCCATTGTGGCTGGGAAATTGGCCGTCATATCCATATCCACTAAAATATGAGCATAAGTGGTATGATCGAAAGATTCTGTCTAAGTATCAACATCAAGAAATTTACCCAAAACATTCCCCATAGATCTGAAACACTCCTCACTCCAAAAATGCAAAGGTAAGTAAGGCATCCTTACCCACACATGTCTGACAGTAAAAGTTTCACTAATCGGGTTAAAGCTTGGAAACCATGGCTTCATAATAAGATGGTGTGACTAAAAATCCCATATCTTTCCAAAAATCTTGTCCTTGTCATCTGAAACCTCAAAGACAACAATGAATATACCACGGGCTGTGGGATAAATATTAACTTTACCTTCCATAAAGGGCCTCCAGTGTTCAGTTATCCATTTGTGCAGGGCCGGAAGGCCAGGACAAATACTACTGAATCTACAGATCAGGCCCCATTTTTGGAAGAAAACCATGTATCTGAGACATCCTCACCAAAGGAGACCAATGGAATAGATTTGGTGTGAACCATGGGTTTAGCAGGAGCCTTAGCACAAAATCTGGCTGCCTCTAGAAAAGAGGGTTTTCCCCTGCTCTAGTTTTGCTTTCTGAGAAGAACCTTCTCTTCACCAAGCAATGAACGCACAACAGGAGAAATCACACCAGCAGACCTATAGCCAACATCATCATAAACAAGACATATGAGGTTAAGGCCATCTCCCCTGTCATCACCACCACATTGTGCCTGGGAGGCTCCACCATTGCCATCCTGAGTAGAGAAATCACCCCCACTACCCTCAAATAGACCCGAGCTAGGGAAAACCAGACCCCTGCTGCCATAAACAGAAGCACCGCCATCAATAGATCTCAAGGGGGTTAGGGCTTTGGCCTCGTGCTCATGCTTAGGGCTCGTCCGTTACCATCGTCATGCCCTAACTATATATAGGCAACGTTACAACAATATTTATCTTCATAATTTTGTTATACCCAAAAAACATCCCCTATTCCAAAGCTCGTATTTTGACATTGTATGGGAATATAATGGTCTCCCAAGATCAAATTTTAATAGGAATTTCTTATTGAGAGTGAAGATTCCACCTCCATCGTGAATATATATGCCTTCATTCCATGTATTTGAATATATGGGTAAATAGACGCATGAAAAATATGCTTGTGAATGAGGGCTATGGGTTTTCTGGGATTTGTATGTAAAATATGGTAGGATCGAGGAGGGCACCAAATGTTTATTCCTTAAAGTAGAAAGCATTGGGAAGGGTATGTAAAATATGGTAGGATCGAGGATGGGCACCAAATGTTTGACAAATTTCCTTGAAGCAGAAAGCTATAAATTTGCGGTCTTCTTGCCCTCCTAATTGGGCATTTTGCTTTAATATTTCCTTCTGATTTCTTGCTAACCTATTATTGTTGTTCTTACCATGATTTAATGCAGGGGAAGAATTTATGGGCATAACAGATCTATGGGGAAATAGGGGTGGAACATCAGAATTCTTACCATAATGTTCCATCTTTAATCATGTTCCTCTCCTAGCATGTTAGTAGCTTTCTCTTCCTCCATATCCACTCTCTACTTATGAGGCATAGAGGTTTGATCACCTCGTCACACTAGTATGCTCATCTAACAGTTGGACACTTCTATACTTAAGACATAACCATAGCTACATTTCTTCTAAGAAAATTTATTAGTCTTCAAATAACCCAATTAAGAAATTGAGTTAGAGTTTATTAGTCACAAAAAAAATTCCGCATTGAGTTGCATGCCAATTGTTTGAAAAGTCTTGAGATTGTTGAGCAAGAAGAGCAAGAGAGTGATACTCATATGGGACACACTACAACTATTTTCCATATTTTCAAATGGTGGTGTGATTGTCTTCATCATTAATATTGTAGTGAGGTGCTAAGTGTTTATTTTAGATATTTTATTACTTGATCCCAGAAGAATTCTGTAAAATTCTCAATCTGAAAAAGAAGACAACATAAACACCAAGAGAAAAAAAAGTAATAAAGCCTCCACTACGGAGTAAGTTAAATTTTGAATTTAGTTTCTCCTGATTGGACAATCACTTTTCTATTCAGCTTTTCCTTGGCACTTGGCACAGTGAATGTGCTGCCCATTTAGCTAACGAATGAACAACAATTAAGCATCTTATATCTTTAACCAAACCTAAATAGAAAGAGTGTCATCAAGGTAATTTTTTTTGTTCACCCCTTCTCTCTTATTTCAACATTATGGAGAGAATATGTAAATCATATTTTTATTGGTATGCTACATGCATTGACTTCCAAACGGTTAATATATACCCAATAAAAGAAAAAGAAACATGTTGAAATGTTAGCTGATACATAGCAAAGAAAATAAGGGGATTATTTTTTTGATGAATAGGAGACTTAATTGTTTATTGAATGAATCATAATAAAGTTACAAAGTCACTCTTTTAGGCATAGAAGACAAAGTGAATGGTTCTCGTCAGTAGTGATTAGTGAATGCCTAATTTTAATCATGACTAAGAACAAGAGATGCTATGTTTTTTGAACACACACACACACACACACACACACACACACACACACACACACACACACACACACACACACACACACACACACACACACACACACACACACACACACACACACACATCATGAATAAGAATAAAAGAGATGTATTTTTGAGTGATAATCATCTTATTGGACCACCACGTGAGTTGGGAAACATGACAAAGTTGAGTTACTTTTAAGGGTCTTTATGAAAATGTTTTATAGCTTCATCCAGCTAACATAGGGCTAAAAGAGTAAATGTTTAGTGAATATGTTGTCCTCTAAGATTTTCTAAGTTTGCATGTTGCCTTTGGTTATAGCAATGTGTGTGGTAATCAACTGAATGGAAAAATGCTTCTTGAATTTTAGAAGCTTGGAAACCTTACTTATTTGTAAGATCTTTCAGATTATATTTTGTGTTGCTGATCGATCATGTATATGGTAATTGTGGAAGGGTTATGTCAATAACATTAACCATGAATTTATAATACACCCATGGTCTAATGATTCTAGCAATATTATGTTATTGATTTTAGACGAATTTGTCCTCAAACAATATTAAGGGAGAAATTCCAATAGAGATGGGATATATTATACATTTGGATACATTGTGAGTTTAGTTAGTTTTTATTTTTTGGTTATAATTTCAATAGGCTATTAGGAATTGTGTTTGGAGAGAAATTTAATGTCTAGATGACAACTGTGAAAGACTTCCAAATGTTTTGTTGATCTTTGATCTGGCATGAAATCCTAGGGACCTCTCTGATAATGAAATTTCTGGACCCATTCCAGGATATATGTGGGCTTTGGAACATCTTCTGAAATTGTAAGTCTTGTCCATATAGGATTTTATAGAGCATAAACAAGAAGTCCAATTTATATGAATGAACATTATACTGACTTGATAATTAATCTCAATTATAAATTCAAATAATTTGAGCGGAAATAGGCTAAATGGGTTTCTGCTAGAGGAGTTTGGAAATATGAGTATAGTGGATATATAAGTTTTTTATACTGAAAATCTGATTATTTAACTCACAAGGACATGTTTTTGGATCGAAATTATATGTATTTTCATTTCAAGGGAAACAGTAACTTTGTGTGATTTTTTTCAATGTAGATATCTTTGTGGCAATTGATTAATAGGGCCTATTCCTCAAGAGCTTGGGCAGTTACAAAATTTAGTCTCATTGTATGTTCCTTTCAACTATACCTTAAATGTAATTTTTTTGGCAGGCTTGTGTTGATGTTCAAATAATATTAGAAATGGATCATATGCAAGATACTGAAAAATAACACTTTATCAAGGGAAGTGTCATTGCAGTTAGCCAACTGTTTCAGCCTTGCTACATTGTGAGGATTCCTTTTTCCACCCATTTATTTGAGAAGTTTTGAAAGATATGATTTGAAAATTTAATACTCTTTCCCTAATAATAGATGATATTGTAAATGGCTCTATTTCTTTTACTGCAACCTCTCCTACAAAAATTTTCCTGGTGACATTCATGTCATTAAATTTTTTTCAAGGTTTCCTCTAGACAAGTGTAGATATAACCAAAACTATTCTCTGCGGACCAATTCAGTTTTGTTTCTTATGGTTTTTGGATATCAACAATTAACTGATGCAAGTAATAGTAGTTTTCTTTTAAATAGATAATCACTTTTGTAGTTGATGTGTTTTGTAATTATTTGGGGTGATAATGTGTTAGTGTTGCAACATATTTGAGATGGTGTTTGCATCGGTTTTTCATTTACTTTTGCATCTATTTGGGTTCAGTAATACTATTATGCATAATTATAGCTTTGTACTGTTCAAATCATCCAAAGGCATTTACAAAAGGTTTTGTAAACAAGATGGAGTAAGGTGATATAACTAACATGGCTAGACAAGATTTCATATTGTATAGATTATAGGACAACAAATCAGAAAGCAATATCTTATTAGAATTTCTTTATTGACACATATATATGTTACATTTAGGTTCTCCTAGGTTGGTCATACTGCACATGGACATGGCTCTTCACATATACGATGACAATATGAGAATCACATAAATTCTAAATGAGAAATATATAATTGGCTATGGTGCTACAAACACTATTTATAAATGTGTTATAAAGAGCTGTAAGCCAATTGTTATAAAGAGACTATACATTTACTACCCACAAAGGTTGCGTGAATTTGAAACTGAGCTAGAAACACTTGGAATCATCAAGCATTGGAATATTTTGACTCTGCATGGATAATCACTTTCTCCACATGGAAACCTGTTGTTTTATGATTACAAAACACATCAGCTACGAAAGTAAATCAAAAAATGATGCAAACACCATCTCAACCACGTTGTAACATTAACACATTATCACCCCAAATAATTACAAAACACATCAACTACGAAAGTAATTATTGTATCCCTCCAAATCAAATAACTTATATCATTCGGCATTCACATTGCATTATACACATGCGATTGCTAGTTTAAGCCCTTCGAAATTAGAGTTATTTTTTATTGATGAACAAAAATCTTAATAGTGATGCTAATAATTCCTAAGGGATCCGTATTAGGTGTGGTAAATACTGAAAAAAATAGTCCTTTCATGTCTTTGATTAACACTTTAATTACCCATGGTGATAAAAAATGAGATCCTTGTAATATTAAAGTTTCAATATTAAACTATCTAGGAAAGCATGATTTATTCCTTTCACGATGAGACCAAATTTGAATCATAGACAAATTTCACTTTATAAAAAGGAAGATACAAAAGTATACATCCAAAAGAGCATTTCCTTTTGAATAATCAAACACAAAAGCAACCATTATAGTGATAATCATGAAATAAGAATTTTGTTGACTTCTTAACATTAAAAACATTGAAAAAGAGGGATTTTGTTTGTCGTAGGGTGAAAATGGATAGTTTGAATTGTGTTATTAAATTTCTGTTTTGGAATATATATTGCACGTTCTTCATTATTGGTTGTCGAATGTAACTTACTGTTATGAGTTCCGATGACAAATTGTAAGAATTAAATTTGTTGTTCCAAATCTGTGTTGATTATATACAACTCGGAGCTTATATATCATTGTCTTTCCATCATTGCAAATAATAGCACAAAACAAAAACAATGCACATTAATTTCTCAAGAAATAGGTCATGAAGCTCGTCAAATCAGCTTCAATAGGACTCAAATCCAACTTATTTTTCTTTTTACGTATGTTTTTGGTTGTTTCGTTTGATTTGATTTTTTACATTTCTTGCAATTGTGCAATTGAATTTTGAGATTTTTTTTACCTTTTTTTTACACATTTGAAATATATTGTAAATTCGAATATTATTAATAAATTGCTTATTTTTAGTATCTAATTTTCTCATGAATATAATTTGCAAGACATAAACTACTTAAACATGGACTAAAAAAATTCTTAAATTATGAAAATAATTGACCTCTTTCCATCCGTACATTACACGGTACAATTTAATGGTTTTATTAGTTCAAATCTCTCTTTCGAATGGAAAATAAATGAAAAAAATCCGTTTATTTCTTTTTAATATTTTTATTTGGTGGTGAAATCTTGCATCTTCCCTCTGTAATAATTTATTGGATGAAATTATGATGGTGTGCACCAGTACATTCATTAAGTTTCGAAATCCCCATCTAATACCAACATTGTTGTTTATTGCATTGTCAATCAGATGAAAATCTACAACATGAAAATCCAAACATATCATGATCCTTATGTCAATAAGGATGTTGTCACAAGGGAAGTTCATCTTTAAATTAAAAAAATAATCCCACAATTGTTGAACTTGTCTGCAATAACATATAAACCTCAATAAATCATGATCCTTATGACAATAAGGGTAGCACCACAATGAAAATGACCTTTTACTAACACAATGGTTGATTGGCTCTAGGATGAGATTGTTTCCCAGATCAACCATCCCCTTTCCTCTATAACCATTACAAAAAATCTTATGAATCCTAAACATCTTATTTGTCAAATATGTGAAAATGCCTGTATCGATCTCGTGTTCTTACGATAAAATATATATCTGCAAAATTTATTATTTTGAGAGTTCAAATGAATTAGTATTTTGATCTTGTATATTAGGAAATGATGAAATTATTAATCTAATCTTATTTTGTGATTTCCCTACATGCATTGATGATCTAGGTAATTTCATAAAAGTCTTGCTTTACCAACTATATTGATCGAGCATCTCTTGTCTTGGTTTTGCATTGATTCCCGTAACTCTTCATAAAGAAAGAATACTTCATGAGATATTAATTCTTTCTCTGTTGCATCAAATCAATATGCTTTGAACTCAGTTTCTTGTGATCTATCTTTCATATGTTAACAAAATGCTTTCCTCTTTGTCTAGTTCAGTTTCTGACACCTTGACAATATTGTTGCCATGTTCAAACTTTGCTATGGATTTTATTGAAGGGGTTATTCTTTGTATGAAAATGGCCCTCTTTCTCGACTTTCATCATGCTCGAGAATAATGACCTACAGAGTTGTTTGATATTTCGAAGGTTTGAAAGAGGTTCCATTTAAGCAAAACATTGCCTTGTATTATTGGAATATTGACAAACACCTATAGTACCTTCTTCATTATATATTACCTAGATTGTCGTTTATAAAATCATATAAGTGTGAGAAGATAATTGTATTGTACAATATTTGCATATCACAAGAATCTATCAATCCATCTTATGTTAGATTTGACATCCAGGGATGGACGTTGGAATTGATTATTAAAATTTTCTCATGATCAACCGGCTACATATGTGCCTCGTAGTAAGACACATGGCTTCCACAAAATGGTTCAACCCAGTATTTTCCTCTCCAAATTGCTTCTCCTCCCTCCAACCCCCTCTTCTACACTCATTTTCCTCCTCTTGTGTTTTGCTCCCACAAAATTAACCTCATCTTGCGCTACCCCTTCAACGTTAACATTGCACAATGCATGTGTGATTGCTAGTTAATTTATTTATAAACTATTTTATATAAATGATTGGAATCTGAATGTTTTCCAACTCACTCAAAATTAATTCTCACAAAATACATACTAATTACAAATTTCAATTTAAAAATCAACTTTAAAAAGTGCCCTAAATAAATCTGTTTTCCTTATGCTTATTACATTAAATTGATTTCCTTTTTCCAAACAAATATAACGTAAGTGCCTATCAAAAATAAATAAAAGACAAAGTATAACCTGCAATACAACCCATAAGAAAACCTCATTTGCCTCAAACATAGAGACTTGTGAAGTAAGCAAAAAAAAAAGAATTCTCTTAAATTCCAGTAGAGAAATATTTCACAATTCTTTCTTATGTTAATAAAGGGGAAGTATAAATCTTATATTAATATATCAGAATCTTATTTAAAACACGTTAAACTATTACACGGAAAAGCTAAGCGTGGGACAAAACCATATAGAGCTGCAGCATGCACATTAACAACTATTAAAATCTTTAACAAAAGCATATGAGAGTCTTCAAATTAAAATCACAGTGATTCAACGTAGTTCGAGAAAAAACAGACAACAGAAGTCAGATCTGTGTGAGCAGAGAAGTTTTATGGACAAATAGTTGAGAATTATTCAGCAGTACTAAACTTGGAAACGGCCTTGCAGCCCTCGGAGACGGCATGCTTTCCAAGCTCCCCGGGGAAAATAAGCTTAGCCGACGTCTGAATCTCCCTGGCTGTGATTGTGGGCTTGTTGCTGTGAGTGGACAGTTTGCACGCTTCATTGGCAAGTTTGTCAAATATATCGTTCACAAGACTGTTCATAATTCCCATGGCCTTGGTGGAGATGCCCACTTGAGGATGGACCTGCTTCAGAACCTTATAGATGTAACTATTGTACGTCTCATTCTTCTTCTTCTTCTTCTTTTCCTTCTCCTTCGTTTTGCTCTCCACCACAGCCAGATTCGAGATCTTCTTTTGGGCGAGTGGAATTGACTTGACGACCATTTCCTTTTTCTCTCCTGGATTGGATGCCATTTTCATTGCAATTTAGAGATAGCAATGGAGATGAATATGTATACAACAGTGTTTTTTTATATTCCTATTGCTCAATTGTGTCTGTCTCATATTGCAAGGCACACTCAATCTTGAATATTCTGGTCCAAAGAAACCCTAATTAGGTGGAGAGGCCTCACCGACACTAGTAAACAAAGGGGATAAGAGGAGGCAGCCT